>CM061919.1:242336384-243050388 GCA_031002005.1 Vandiemenella viatica
TCATTTCGCCTTAAGCAGCTTTCGTTATTAATGGTAGGTGAAAATTAGTTTTTTTGACGCTAAAATACTGTCAACTCAGAATGCGTTGACGACATCTCATGTCACCGACAACAGTCATTTAGTTATAACTTTTTCCGTATGTTTCTAAAATAATTTTAAATCTAGTAGTAAAAGAACAACATGTCTTCATAGTACACAGCAAAATTAACTAACTTCAAAAATCTGCAATTATTTGTCACGCACTCACCTAAAACTATCTTTACATTGCAAATATTGATTTTATCATTAATAGTCAGTTATTTTAAGTGAAAGATGATCGGTATAACGTTTTCCTTTCTTTTGACGCTAGCGTTTCTTAAAAATTAATTTTTTGTTTGAAAATGTTAACTTTTAATATTCTGTATGGACACGTAATTTCTCTTGAATGTTTTAAAAAACTAAAATGAAGTGCTTTCAATGTCTGCACAACTCTTTTATTAACGAAATACAATCCATATTTTCGTTTCTATAACGAATATGTTAAAATATGTCACGTTTTTTTGTGAGGTGGGTGAGTCTCAATTTTGGATATTAACATGAATGTACCACCTACCGGGTATAGTACTGTCTTGGTAGAGGTGTATAATGGGTTGAATAAGTCCCAGGATGAAATGTAGCGATGTGCAATTCAGGTCGTTCGGATTAATATGAGCATGGTAGTACCATGGGAAGAAGCAAGTCAGTAAAAAACTTCAGAAATGTGAAACTGTAGACCACAGATAATTATACACATTCAGACGGTCACTCCTTTCATAAAGAGACCTGACAAAATTTAGGATTTCCCTTTTTTTTTTTTTTTTTTTACTTCTGCGATTCATTTTTCTGGACCGCAGTACTTCAAAATAAAAAGAATACGTGAATCAAGTATAATCAGCATTTACTTGAATCGTAACAGGTCTGTTGAATTACGAAAAAGTTATATTACAAATATTGAAGACATGTATTGTCTCTGGTAGACTGTTATACAGTTTGTCTCTGGAAAAAAATTGCTACGTGAACGCTGTACAATACAGCCACAATAAGCCAATACTTAATACGAAATTCAGTTTTTTCTCGAAGAGCGATGGCTGAAAAACAGCTATTATAAATATCAGCAAGTAATAAAACATACTTCTTTCAGAATGACTTGTGCGGAATTGCACATATTTGGAAGTACTTTATTCGATTAATATGTCTCGTGGCTATAACGTGCAAATATAACTAGGCATCCGAAAATTCAGGTACATGCGACTGAAATAATTACATAGAAAATACGGATATATTGAAAGAAAACTCAAATAAAAAAATTTTCAGATCCTAATGCTACACCGCGTAAATTATAAAGCTAAAAGAATCGTCCCTTTGGCCTCTAACAAAGCATATCAGCTGTCATCACTGTCCAGGTTGCATTTCAATCGATTTACAACTTGCGATAATTTTGCCACTCAGAAATAATTGCTTGAGTTACATGCACATTAGTACATATACTGTACCGTGATCCATTTGATATTTTTGAATTAATTATATCTGACTGAAATTAATGACAATAATGATACGACGGTTTGAAACCAAGATTAACTCCAATTCACGTAATTTCTATTTAAAGCAGGAATAATTGATGGTGTATCAACATAAAATAAAAACCAATATCCAAACAACAAAAAATAAATAAATCAGAAAAAATTGAGATGCTGTGCTTATTGGTAACGAATTTTTATTTCAAATATAACTAGGCATCCTAAAATTCTATTCTACACCGCGTAAATTTTAAAACTAAACCCGTTATGCCTGATGCTAAACAAAACGAGTCAATTGTCATCTGGTCCAGGCTGTTGTTTCGCCAGGTACTTACATGCGACTGAAATAATTACATAGAAAATACGGCTATATTGAAAGAAACTTAAATTAAAAATGTTTCATATCCTAATGCTACACCGCGTAGATTATAAAGCTGCAGGCATCGTCTCTTAGGCCTATAACAAAGCATCATATCAGCTGTCAGGTTGCATTTCAAGCGATTCACAACTTGCCATAATGTTGCCACTCAGAAATAATTGTTTCAGTTACATGCACGTTACTACATAAACTGTACCATGATCACATCTCGACATTTTTGGATTAATTATATCTGACTGAAATAATGACAGTAATGATACGACGATTTGAAATCAAGAGTAGCTCCAATTCACGTAAATTTCTATTTTAAAGCAGGAATAATTGATGGTGTATCAACATAAAATAAAACCAATATCCAAACAACAAAAAATAAAAAACAACAAAAAATAAATAAATCAGAAAAATTGAGATGCTGTGATTATTGGTAACGAATTTTTATATTTCAGCACACTTCCAAGAGGACTAAGTCGTAGATTACTGCTATATTTACATAAATTTATGGCACCGCGGTTATGTTGCAATCCTCGGTATCCACATTTAAAAATAAACTTTTTTTAGTTAAGTATCATGGAAACAATATTTTTCATTATATCCACAGATACATCCTTAACAAAGCTTATACCTAGCTATATAATCCCAGGCAAAGTTTACACATAAAATCGCCAAAAAAAATTACACATAATGATTATAATATCAGCTTTCTTAACGTTACAACTGTTATATATACATTTAAATTTTCGGTACCACGGTTAACGTGGAATCCTCCATATCAGCATTTAAAAATATTATGTTTTAGCTGAGTTAAATATTGCTTTCAGAAATAATATTATTTATTACTACCACAGATATTCTATATTGTAACCAAGTTTATGCTCATCTATATACTCGCAGCCAAAGTTCACGCATAGTGATAATTGCAGCTGTGAAAACGTTTTAATTGTTAGTGCTGTGAGTTGGGTAAGTATAAAAGTTTATGATATGCCCTTGCGAAAGAGATCTAATCTGTCGGGGTCAACTTCTGCAGCTAAAAGATGTCGCCGAAATCGGCTAAATGAGAGTGAAATAGACCGACAACATCGTCTGCAACGTCAAAGAGAACGAGATGAAATAGCTAGAGCAAATGAAAGTAACCTGCACCGAGAAAAGCGATTGACCTATAACCGGGTTCTATACGCTAAATCCATAGCTTCTGAAAGCGCACAGAAGAAAGAATGTCGTTTGAACCGTGAAAGGGTTTCTCAGGCTTTGGCTAGAGCAACTGAAACTAGCAATAACCGAACAAAGCGTTTACGGATGGAGCGTGAACGTCAAGTGCAGATGCGTCTTAAAAATAAAAAAGCTCTGCAAGACGCAATAGAACATCAGTCACAAGGGCGTTTTGTGAATGCAATGTGTGAAGAACTTGTAGAAAATAAACAGATTTCACAGGAGCAAAGCAGTGAACAATCTGATTTGCACCAAGCTGATGACAGGCTTAGAGGACCTACAGTACGGGTATCTCTCTTAGACGGTGAAGGGTCAAATGTATGTGATATAAATCAGCAAGTAGTTCCATGGGAAAATAAATTTATGAGTGGATTTAACTACGAAGTTGGTTTTAATTATGCTGAATTTGGAAATATTGGAGGCATGACAAAAGTATGCAGACAATGTGGGGCTTTAAAATGGAAAGCTGAAAGTAATGGTTTATGTTGCTCCTTTGGTAAGGTCAAGCTAGAACCTCTTCACGATCCACCAGACCCATTAAAATCTCTCTTAATAGGAGAACATAACAAATCAAAACACTTTTTGAAACATGTGCGTGCCTACAATAGTGCTTTTCAGATGACTTCCTTTGGAGGAAAGGAAATAAGGGAAGGAAACTTCATACCAACCTTCAAAGTTCAGGGTCAGGTTTACCACCTCATTGGATCATTGTTACCCACAAAAAATGCACCATCAAAGTTCCTGCAAATTTATTTCATTTCAGATTATCAAGCACAAGTCGAAGCACGCATGTCGGGTTTTACAAATTTAGATCGAACTATTATCGTGGAACTGCAAAGTCTCCTACACGATAATAACCAATACGTTCGCGCTTTCAAGAATGCTTTGCAATCTATTCCTGACAGCGATCAACATAATTACCATGTGGTAATAAGCGCGGACCACAAACCTCGTAATTCGCACAGTGGCCGCTACAACGAGCCAGCGGCTAATGAGGTAGCTGCAGTTTTGGTGAATGAGCATCGTGGAACTCGTGATATTGTTCTTCGCACTTGTGATAATCGTTTGCAGCGCATCAGCGAAACAAATCGTGCGTATGACTCTCTACAATACCCGCTAATGTTTTGTCGAGGTGAGGATGGATACCATTTTGATCTTTACAATGTTAATCCATTGTCTGGTGTAAAAACGAGTAAAAAAACATCTGCCCTTCAATTTTACGCCTACCGTTTAATGGTTAGAGAAGGGACAATAAATTATTTGCTCCTGTTTCGCCAATTACTTAATCAGTATTTGGTTGATATGTTTGCTAAAATAGAATCAGAACGTCTGTTGTACATAAGAACTCACCAAAGCCGTTTACGAGCAGAGAATTACATACATTTACAAGATGCTCTGAGGCAAGACGTTGCTATCGAAGATATCGGTAAAATGGTCATATTGCCATCAAGTTTCACGGGCGGACCCCGCTATATGCACGAACGCAGCCAAGACGCGTTCGTTTATGTACGGAAGTATGGGCGTCCTGATTTATTTATAACAATCACTACCAACCCAAAGTGGGATGAAATTAAGAACGAACTTTGTGAAGGTCAGGTATCTTACGCACGTCACGATATTATCTCTCGTGTCTTTCATTTGAAATTAAAGAAACTAATGGATCTCCTAATAAAGAAAAAGATTTTTGGTGCTGTTCAGTGTAATATGTTTTCCGTAGAGTGGCAGAAACGAGGATTGCCTCACGCCCACATTCTGCTATGGTTAGAGGAAAAAATTAGACCTACCACTATGGACAAAGTTATAAGTGCAGAATTTCCAAACATAATCACAGATCCTATCCTCTATGAAATCGTAAAAAAGCCACATGATCCACGGACCTTGTGGACCACTCAATCCTCATTCCCCATGTATGAAAAATGGTCGTTGCTGTAAGAGGTTTCCGAAGTCACTGAATAAACAGACAGTAACCGGAGAAGATGGCTACCCGGCATATCGTCGCAAATCTGTTGAAGATGGCGGGTTCACTGCTGAAGTTCGTATGTGTGATAGAGTTATTGATGTTGATAACAGATGGGTTGTTCCATATTCTCCCGTACTTTTACGCACCCTGAAGACCCACATAAATGTTGAATATTGTGGCAGCATACAGGCCATCAAGTATTTATGTAAGTATATAAATAAAGGCACTGACCAAGCAACATTTTGTATTCACAGTAATCATGATGAGGTGGTGCGATACCAATCTGGAAGATACCTCAGCTCTTCTGAAGCGATATGGCGAATTTTATCATTCCCAATCCACGAAAGATTTCCACCAGTTTTTCATTTGGATGTCCACTTGGAAAATGGACAGCGAATTTATTTTCTCCCATCCAATATCCAACAACAAGTGAGCAAACCTAGAAATACCACACTTCTTGCATTCTTTCAACTGTGCAAGCAAGACACATTTGCCAAAACTTTGTTGTACGAGGAAGTTCCTGCATATTACACCTTCAACAAACAAACAGGAGTTTTCAACAGAAGACGAAGGGGTACCCCAGTTCCTAACCATCCTGATGTCTATAAGGAAAAGGCACTGGGTAGAGTATACACCGTCCACCCAAAAAACAGTGAATGTTTTTATCTTAGACTACTACTTAATACTGTACGAGGACCTACCTCCTTTGCCGATCTGAGATCTGTTGATAGTTTTGAACACGCTACCTATCAAGCGGCATGCGTCGCTAGAAATTTGCTGGAATCTGATAGTCACTGGGATAATGCTTTAGAAGAGGCATGCCTCAGTGATAGTTCGCCTAAAATGAGAAAATTGTTTGCTGTAATGTTGGTTTTCTGCAACCTGTCCAACCCTAACCAACTATGGTTGAAATATCAAGAGAACCTTGCCCATGACGTAATGAGTGAAATCATATCTAACGAGTCCCATAAAAACAACCACAACTACAACCTGGAAGTTACAAATAGGTGC
This sequence comes from Vandiemenella viatica, assembly GCA_031002005.1. Classification (NCBI taxonomy): domain Eukaryota; kingdom Metazoa; phylum Arthropoda; class Insecta; order Orthoptera; family Morabidae; genus Vandiemenella; species Vandiemenella viatica. The sequence continues at coordinate 242,342,476 of CM061919.1, forward strand.
CTTCTAAAGTTACAGGACGTGGTAACCTCTATTGGGGGCAATACTCTAGAGCACTACGGACTGCCGAGGCCTACAATGGAGAACAAATCAAAGAATATAAATGAAGAGGGAACAGGTTATGACATCAATCAATTAGTGCTTCTCGCAAAAGAGAAAGAAGCGGAACTCAATGCCGAACAACGACTGGTATATGAAGAAATCATGGATTCTGTCAGGTGCAATAAAGGGAAAATATTCTTTCTGGATGCGCCAGGAGGAACAGGAAAGACATTCGTGGTAAATCTATTACTAAATAAAGTGCGTAGCGAACATAAAAATGCGTTAGCTGTAGCATCATCAGGTATTGCAGCAACGTTGCTACGAAGAGGGAAGACCGCGCATTCCTGATTCAATATTCCACTGAACATTGAGTTCAATGACAGTGCAGTATGTGACATATCCAAACAAGGTAACAAAGCCGAAGATATCAGAACATGTAAACTTATTATATGGGACGAATGCACTATGGCACACAAAAATGCAATTGAGGCTGTTGATCGTTCGTTACGAGACATTCGTAATAATAACAGAATAATGGGTGGTATTACATTTCTTTTTTCTGGAGATTTCCGCCAAACGCTACCTGTAGTGCCAAGAGGTACAAGGGCGGATGAAGTGAATGCATGTATAAAACAGTCATCTTTATGGTACAGCATACAAAAGTATTCTTTAAAAACGAACATGAGAACATATCCCCGAGCAGATCCAGAGTCTCGACAATTTTCCAAAATTCTGTTAGCAATTGGCGAAGGAACCATGGAACCATGCCAGAAATAAACGGAGAAATAAAATTGACTTCGTCACTTTGTATTATGGTGCCAAACATCGATGATCTAATTTCGAGTGTGTATCCTGACATAGTAAATATTACCAACAAAGAAAAATCTTGGTTTTGTGAACGTGCGATACTGGCACCCAGGAATGAAGACGTGAATGTCATCAATAAGCATATCCTGGATATGATCAAAACAACGTCGATGACTTACGTCGCTATAAACACGGTTGAAGATCAAGCCGACGAGACTACTTACCCAACCGAGTTCTTAAATTCCCTCAGCGCATCTGGTCTACCCGCGCATGAACTGAATATAAAAGTTGGTACTCCAATTATGCTAATGAGAAACATATCACCACCATAGCTGTGCAATGGGATTAGACTTCTGGTGAAATCATTGCACAAAAACATCATTGAGGCCGTTATTTTAACAGGATGTGGACGAGGAGACGAAGTATTCATTCCACGAATACCATTGGTTCCTTCAAACTTCCCGTTCAAATTTAAGCGCCTACAATTTCCCGTAACGTCATGTTTTGCCATGACAATTAACAAGTCTCAGGGACAGACACTAGGAACCGTAGGCATTGATCTTCGGACACCATGTTTCTCGCACGGCCAGCTATACGTTGCTTGCTCCAGGGTGAGTGGCAGATCACGCCTGTACATATGTACAATGAACAATCAGACCAGAAACGTAGTCTACACAGAGGCATTACAATGAGTGACCTACGAAGTATGCTGAAGATAGTATATTATTTCTCTTAAGCATTGCTTTATTTACTTATAACGCAAAAATAAAAGCCTTCCTAAACAATAAATGTTTATACTTCGCACAATAATTACAACCACGAATTACTACTGTTAATTTTTTCAGGAACCTTTTCTACTATTGAATCAATTGCATCACGTTAAAATATGAATAAAACAACTCTCTGACATCAGTATGAAAACCGAACCTAAAGTATTAACCGAAACAAACGAAACTATTCAGAATACATTAACAGTTCATGCCTTTCCACGTTAATGTCTGATAAGAGAATAAAATCGGTAAATAATTTCTACACCTGCCAAGGCACGCGCGCGTGAAGCAGCGGGCAAATGCTAGTATTTAAATATAAACATATTGTGTAACAGTGATAGGACGTCCCACAATTCAGGATAAATTAATTTTTTTGAATAAGCTTAAAGTATAAAGTCACTGATTACAAAATTAACTTTAATGTTAAAAAAGCGTGGGGTGCGCTCTACATAACTTTTGACAATGACTCTGTCTTTACAAACAGCCAACGACAAAAAATATAAGACAACTGAAATAGCACCCCATGCTTTTTTACATTAAAGCTAATTTTGTAATCAGTGACTTTATTCTTTAAGCTTCTTCAAAAAAATTAATTTATCCTGAATTGTGGGACGTCCTATCACTGTTAAACAAAATGTTTATATTTAAATATTATTTTTTACCTTTTAGTTCACATTACTACGAAAGCGTGATTTTAGTTTTTTAAACTACAATTTTATTATACCTTAAGAGTTCCAACAGAGGTCAAAATTTTTTTTTCACTTTTAAATTCTGTGCAATATACATACGTTTGGTTTAAATCAACCTTAAGGATTATAATAATCATTACTATTTAATAAGTTGTAGCGACCCGAGTGGAATGCCGCCACAAAACCAGGGTTCGCTATACTCCCAGATTAGGTTTATCTGAGATATGTGATCGAAGATGTCACACTCTTACTTTACGGATAACTACCAAGTGAGTAGGAATTCAGTATTTGCAAAATGAAATATCAGGGGAAATATTAAATAATTTTATTAAATTCACTGTAAAGATGGTACATAGACAGTCATATAAAAATCTTGAAAATATTGCATGCTGCCTCAATAACGTTACTTACGAAAATCTGACCACTTGAAGTATATTTCCAAAGCCGGAAGAGGGTGACAGATAGAATGCAATTTAGCCAATACCTATTACATGTATGTGAAGCCTAGATATTTCTTCCCTCATGGCGGAGAATGAACTCTCTGAGTTTCAAGTCAGAAGTGTGCTCCGTGGCTATGGACAAAGAAGGGGGTGGGGGGAATAGATTTCACTAGCTATTCATCACTTGTCTAACAATTAGCTATTCCATGATTGGCTCATTAAGTCTTAGTAAGTGCTTTAAGGTGGGAAAAGGCTTTCACACGTTATGGGCGTCTACTATGCTTGACACATGCTGCATCTAAAATGAATTATGTTATCTGCCTCAAGGGTACTAGAAAGTAACTTTGTCTGAATATGCTGTGCTACTGAGGCTTAACATTAAACCAATTCATTACATAGTATGCCAATGCAACTGTTTTAGGGTTTTATTTATTTACGGACGTGTTTCGCCTCTCGTCAAGGTATCTTCAGCTATCAAATTTTATTGCATGTGTTGTCAGGTTTGCCTTCAACCACCATGTCATTATTCATGTTATGCATGGAGGCAGATAATCACAAATTATTTCACTCTGCTGTGCTGTTTATATCTGACACTCAGCGTTATCGAAAGCTTTCTAACACACAGAGGAGGAGCTACCAAACCTAACAACCTACATATAACTAAAAATTTTATCGCTAAAGATACTTCGACGATAGGTTACACGCTTCGGAAAATAAATAACGCCCTAAAACAGTTGCATTGGAGTACTTATAATAATCGTTACTTTGATAAGCAACTGCAGAAGAAATGGCCTAAAATAATCACATACTTAAGAGTTATCTGTTTTTGATTACTGCTTTGAACGATACTAAAGCTAGCTGGGAACTATTGTAGACCCATGACCACTGGACAACACTTAGTAAGAAATAATTTCAGACTCTCGAAATAGCGGCCATTGTGGTTAAAAGATAGGGGTTTGTTTCTGGTGCTATCTATCCAACCGCGATCCAGGTAAGTACTGGTAACGGACATACATCAAGCAAATGAGATAAATAGAAAGTTACTAATGTATTTTTAAGTACATGTATGCTTTTATTTGTATTTGGAATTACGTTATTATTCTGAGTTAATTGGCAGCAAAGAGAAGCGGCTCAGAGATGATATAACAAAGAGACGATATATAGGAGAACAAACAAGACATGGAGGAGAGAAAGATGAGCAGAACGGATACGGAACTGGACCTGTGAATAAACGAAGTGTGATTGTAGGGAACAGATATAGTATCAAGAATAAACTAAATGTAAAAGGAAAGGTTGAGTAAAAGTTGTAGGTTGTGAAGGAATAGGCGGGTATTAACGTAAAGGTAGTGTGAGATACGTATTTTTATAAGTAGTGATACACGGTCGATGGCATTAAAGGTATGAGTAGTTGAAACATAAATAACTGACCAAAACGGTTAGACGCTGTTCTTGTTTCCCGTTTACGGTAGTTTATTTTTGGTACGTATAACCTATATATTTTTAAAGACAAAATGAAAGCGATAGTAGTATTAACCCAAAAGAGTTGGGTGAATTGACTAAATACCGTCATTATCATGATGGATATACTGACACATGAAACATACATCTAGTCTCCCATAGCTCAAAACTGTATAGCCGTTTTATTCTGTCATATTCACCGCAGTAACTGCCGTTTCTTTATTTCTGGTACTGAAATGTTTCGGACTTCATTACGTTATGTAAAACCTTACTGATCTCTTTATAAATCGAGAATCCCACGTCATTTAAAACTTGCAGTTTTTTAAAACGGACTGCAACTAACAAAAATGGCTACCACACACACTCTCTAGCCAGTTTCAGCCTGTTCATGGAGTATAGCTATCCGACAGAACAAAGATATTATAACAACAATCTCCTGCTAAAGGCTTGCAACTTGTGAAGATAACGATACACATTGCCAACACAGATATTAATTGCAAATTGACAATTTTATGGTTATGTTAAAATTGGAAATAATACGAAATAACCAATACATTATAACACCAAAAATACTATATATTACAATTTTTAGTTATAATTTCAAAATATAGATTTTGAAAGAATGGCATTTTAGCCAGGGGCAGGCTAGTGAAATTAAATTCCAGCAGATTGGTATAACCAGAAAGCACAAAATAATAAATCAATAGGTTAGAGAAACAATATTGTTGGAGAGACAAACACTCAAAAAGAAAACGACGAATTTGATTCCCAATACTATGCCTTCAGTGAGTGGGTGAAGTCCTATTGTATTCGCGACAGTTAGACGACAATCTTTTTCTCTCCAGCATCTCCGATCCGTTTGCGTAACTCCTCCCCTCATATTTACACTTGGTCCTCTCAGATTCCCGCCGTTCCTGGTCGCTTTGCCGGTCCTGCCCTGTTTGTAGCGGCGGCCCATCCATCAATCACCATTAACGTTAGTTAACGGCCCGGCCGGGCCGCAGGGGACTGAATAAATTAGGCTGAGGAGCGGGGCGGGAGCTCACCATTGTTTGAGGCTTGTCCTAACAACGGCGACAGCGGACTGACACCTGTGGGAGCCATCCGTCACACCACCGACTACGGTGCCTCACCCACGCGCGAAACATCACAACAACGATCACACCCGCCAATACCATAACACAAACACCTAAAAACTGTCCATACAATTGTTAGGCCCTCTCCCCCTCCAGTTAAAGAAAGCAAGAATGAAATCGAATATATATATATATATATATATATATATATATATGTGTGTGTGTGTGTGTGTGTACTTTTTTATTGCTTATAAAATTTCAAATTTTAAATTTTCATAAAAAAATACACACCTGGAATTTAATGAAAAGAAGTAAGGCAAAAAATCAGTGGGAAGGATGAGTTTACATTTATTTTTAGGGTTTACGCCACGTCAACGTACGATGAACGGGAAGGAATCAGCCATGGCCTAGTGAACGAACCATCCCGTCATTAACTTGGTGTGATTTGGGAAAATCGTGAAAAACCCAAATCTGGATACCGGATGGGGATTCATTTCTACTTACTGGTAGGCCTCGCATTCGGGAGGGCGACGAGAGTTCGAATCCTCGTCCGGGCATCCAGATTTATGTTTCCTATGGTTTCCCAAATCACTCCAAGCCAATCATGGGATGATTCGTTTAAAGGGCTATGGCTTAATTCCATCCCATTGCTTGTCCCCAGTCCTTTTCCTCGACGTCGACAAGGAATAAAGCCATAAGCAAAAAAAAAAAAAAAAAAAAAAAAAAATTGGGAAGGTGCACATCGTAAATCATTAGAAGTTTCGATACTTTATTTCTAATGCAACAATAGCTGATAACTATTTTTGGCATAGATAAGCGTTTGAAACCAGTGAATATAATCGCAGCCTTTGCTGTGATATGCCAGAAAACCCCTTCTAATGCTTCAGCTAAAGCATTGATTTTTTTAAAAAATCGTACTGGGCAGCAGTATCATATATATTATTTCTATAAGGTATTTTTTTGTCACAAGCCTATATCTTCCTTCATACTTAACCGAAATCAATGAATGAGGTGTCATTTTAAAGCTTATGGTCTCCACTTTGGTTAAATCGTATTTTAAGCAAGAAAGTTTTTGGAATTCGACCCTTAAAGGGCAAAAATGTAAATTTTTCTAAAATGCTGTTTTCTGTGTTACGAGTCAGTTATCTCCCTGGATACCTATCTGAAACCGTTTTATGAAGTATCGTTTTAAAGACTAAGATCTCCACTTTAGTGACGTCATATATTAAGCCAGAAATTTTTCGGAATTCGACCCTTAAAGGGCAAAAGTATCAATGTTTTTGCAATGCGTTTTTGTGTCACGAGCGATTTATCTCCCTTAATATCTAACCGATATAGATAAATGAGGTATCATATTAAAGAATAAAGTCTCCGCCATAGTAACATTATATTTTAAGAAAGGAATTTTTCGTAATTCGACCCTTATAGGGCAAAAATGTCACTTTTTCTAAAATGCGTTTTTTGTATCTCGAGCCATTTATCTCCCTGTATATCTAACCAAAATCGATAAATGAGGTAGGATTATGAGGAGCAATGTCTCAGATTTGTGACATCATATTTTAAGAAAGAATGTATTTGGAATTCAACCCTTAAAGGGAAAAAGTATAAATTTTTCTATAACGCATTTTTGTGTCACGAGCGATTTATCTCCCTTAATATCTAACCGATATAGATATATGAGGTATCATATTAAAGAATAAAGTCTCCGCCATGGTAATATTATATTTTAAGAAAGGAATTTTTCGTAATTCGACCCTTATAAGACAAAAATGTCACTTTTTCTAAATTGCGTTTTATGTATCTCGAGCCATTTATCTCCCTGAATATCTAACCAAAATCAATAAATGAGGTAGGATTATGAGGAGTAATGTCTCAGCTTTGTGACATCTTATTTTAAGAAAGAATGTATTTAGAATTCAACCCTTAAAGGGAAAAAGAATACATTTTTCTATAACGCATTTTTGTGTCACGAGCGATTTATCTCCCTTATTATCTAACCGATATAAATAAATGAGGTATCATATTAAAGAATAAGGTCTCCGCTGTGGTAACATTATATTTTAAGAAAGAAATATTTCTTAGATCTACCCTTAAAGGGCAAAAAAGTCAATTTTTCTAAAATAAGATTTTTGTGTTTCGAGCTATTTATCTCCCTGGATTTCTAAACAAAATCGACAAATGAAGTAGGAGTATGAAGAGTAATGACTCAGCTTTGGTAACATCATATTCAAGTTCACTACTCATCCCATTTTATTCGCAAATTTTTCGCACGGGTCGTCTAGTAAGTTCTTATTTCAAACGTTTTCTCTTGAACTGCTACTCTGAGTAATTACAGCCCTCAGCCGATATTTTACGTTTTCAGAGTCGCAAATTCTAAGTGCTGTGAATGATATCTCAGAGCAACCTCTCTAAGTATGTGATGTTAGGGTTTCCATTTCTAAGAGATGTTGATGGAGACATAGCACTTGTGACAGTGTAGAGCTAGGGTATATTCCACACAGCTACCTCGCTCCCCGAGCCCCCCTCGACATGTCTTGGCGCCTCAACAGTTTGTGAACTTACACTGATCAGCAAAAACATTATGACCACCTACCTAATAGCCGGTATGTCCGTCTTTGACACAGATAACAGTGGCTACGCGTCTTGGCATGCAAGCAATGAGGCCTTGGTAGGTCGCTGGAGGGAGTTGTCAACACATCTGCACACACAAATCACATAATTCCCGTAAATTCCGGGGAGGGAGGCGATGAGCTCTAACGCCGTGTTCAATCTTGTTCCAGATGTGTTCACTCGGTTTCAGATCTGGCGAGTTTGGGGGCTAGCGCATCAATTGCAACTTGCCATCACACTCCTGGCCTTGTGACAAGGCGCATTATCTTCATGAAAAATGTCACTGCCGTTGTAAAACATGGTCGTCATGAAGGGGTGTACGTGGTATGCAACCAGTGTATGAACACCACTGGCCAATGGATGCTCACGTGAATGTTCCCCAGAGCATAACTGAGCCACCGTCAGCTTGTCTTAGTCCCGCAATTCAGGTGTCAAGAAGCTGTTCGCCTGGAAAACGACGGATTCGCATCGTCCCATCGGCATTATGAAGACGGTATCTGGACTCATCAGACCATGCAACGCTCTGCCACTGTACTAACGTCTAGTGACGGTGGTCACTTGCCCATTTCAGTCGTAGTTGCCGATGCCGTGGTGTCAACATTGGCACATGGATGCGTCGTCGGCTGTGGAGGCGCATCGTTAGGAGTGTTCAGTGCACAGTGTGTTCAGACACTCTTGTACTGTTCCCAGCATTAAAGTCCGATGTTAGTTCCGTCACAGTACACCGCCTGTCCTTTTTTACCAGTCTGCCCAGCCTGCGACGTCCGACGTCTGTAATGAGGGGTGGCTGCCAAACACCTAGACGTTAGGTCTTGGTTTTACCTTTTCGCCACTTGTTGCAACTCTCACCACAGCACTCCTCGATCACCCGACAAGTCATGTAGTTTCCGAAATGCTGGTACTGAGCCTCCGGGCCATCACAATCTGCCCTCGGTCAAACTCAGATAGATCGCGCGCTTCCCCAACCTTAACACGGATAGCACGCCCACTGATACTACGTGTACCGTGCGTGTGTCTGACTAGCAGTCATTCTTGTTAGGTGACGCTGCTATCGCCTGGACAGGTTTGTATAGATCAGGTACGGGCAACCTTTGCTTAGCTGAGGGCGTAATTTCGAGACTTAATCAGGTCGCGGGCCGTAGGTAAGGAATATGTAGGTAGTACTGAATAAAAATACTATAAAAATTCACACATTTTTTATTTTCTAGAATTACAGTAGGATAATCAAACATACAAAAAGCAAATTAACAAAAACAGATAGAAAAATCAAATGAAAATTAATGGGAGACTTGAGTTTGAAGCGTTATTTGAAATTTCTGAATCTCTCGCGGGCCGGAGTGAAGTTGGTGGAGGGCCGGATCCGGCCCGGGGGCCGGGGGTTGCCCATATATGGTATAGATAGTAGGCAGGTGGTAATAATGTTCTGGCTGATCAATGTATATCCTAAACCGTAACGTTTATATCCATTGGAATCATAGGTAACTACTTTTGTTTCTTTCGTGTCCTGCTAAATTCCGCTGAAATCTTCCCATTTCTAAATTAATCAGCTTTTTTTAATTTACTAGTTGTGAGTGTTGTGCGCTGTGATCAGTGTTGTGTAAATACTCCGGTGTTTTGTGCAGTGTTTTTGGTCCTATCCTGTCATTGTGTTGTGATATCTTTAATCCAATGAGAATTAAATTTTTAATCTGTCACACCTTTTTGATCACAGGTGGAGCTGTAAAAGTAACGAGAAATTGTGTACCCGTATGTATTCATTACCAAAACCACAAGTACCCGCTGCTATCGTATGGTTACTCGTTACTTTTGACACAATCGAGCGCTAGCATGAAACATTGTATCGAGTCGCGCCGCGTACGGCACCACGTCGTTACTATCGTATAGTTTCGTTACTCGTTAGTTTTGACACAATCGAGCGCTAGCATGAAACATTGTACCGAGTCGCGCCGCGTACGGCACCACGTCGTTACTATCGTATAGTTTCGTTACTCGTTAGTTTTGACACAATCGAGCGCTAGCATGAAACATTGTATCGAGTCGCGCCGCGTACGGCACCACGTCGTTACTATCGTATAGTTTCGTTACTCGTTAGTTTTGACACAATCGAGCGCTAGCATGAAACATTGTATCGAGTCGCGCCGCGTAGCGGACCACGTCGTTACTATCGTATAGTTTCGTTACTCGTTAGTTTTGACACAATCGAGCGCTAGCATGAAACATTGTATCGAGTCGCGCCGCGTACGGCACCACGTCGTTACTATCGTATAGTTTCGTTACTCGTTAGTTTTGACACAATCGAGCGCTAGCATGAAACATTGTATCGAGTCGCGCCGCGTACGGCACCACGTCGTTACTATCGTATAGTTTCGTTACTCGTTAGTTTTGACACAATCGAGCGCTAGCATGAAACATTGTATCGAGTCGCGCCGCGTACGGCACCACGTCGTTACTATCGTATCGTTTCGTTACTCGTTAGTTTTGACACAATCGAGCGCTAGCATGAAACATTGTATCGAGTCGCGCCGCGTACGGCACCACGTCGTTACTATCGTATAGTTTCGTTACTCGTTAGTTTTGACACAATCGAGCGCTAGCATGAAACATTGTATCGAGTCGCGCCGCGTACGGCACCACGTCGTTACTATCGTATAGTTTCGTTACTCGTTAGTTTTGACACAATCGAGCGCTAGCATGAAACATTGTATCGAGTCGCGCCGCGTACGGCACCACGTCGTTACTATCGTATGGTTACTCGTTAGTTTTGACACAATCGAGCGCTAGCATGAAACATTGTATCGAGTCGCGCCGCGTACGGCACCACGTCGTTACTATCGTATAGGTTACTCGTTAGTTTTGACACAATCGAGCGCTAGCATGAAACATTGTATCGAGTCGCGCCGCGTACGGCACCACGTCGTTACTATCGTATCGTTTCGTTACTCGTTAGTTTTGACACAATCGAGCGCTAGCATGAAACATTGTATCGAGTCGCGCCGCGTACGGCACCACGTCGTTACTATCGTATCGTTTCGTTACTCGTTAGTTTTGACACTAGTATCAAGCATCGCGTACGGAATACGAGATGACTTCGTTCGTACTTTGTAAGATTTAAGAAAATTGCTCATTTGCGCTGTAAAATAAAATAGAAGTTAGAATATAGCATTTTAGAATTAAACGCATTTCATAAATGTTTGAAATCAATAAAATCTCAGTACTTTATGATCAATTAAAAAAACAAAAACAATAACCATCTCAAATTATCCATCCAGATATTCTATTTACAAATTATGCTCAGTATATTTTAATGTTAAACAAAAGCAAAACTACAGAATAACTCTATATGTTGTCAAAATTACTTACCTCGTTAAAAATAACAACACTTAACAGTAAATAATATTAATTATATTGAAATAATGTACACGCAACATATTTGTACTTAGACATTTTGCTTTGTAACGAAGCGAATTCAAATCATAATTCTCAAAAATATGCTAAACACTATGTTCAAACATTCATTCTATTTAGGTTCATTTAGTCACTGGGCGAACCGTTCCAGTTCCCGCATGATGCGTCGTATTTGTTCGTTTATCGAATCAAACAGACATCTATGCGAGTAACGAAATGAGTAATGAAATGAATTTGTGAGTAACGATTCGGTAATTCGAGTCAGGTGTCGAACCCATTACTCGGTAACGAATCCATACGGTTTGCTACAGCTCTGATCACAGGTGATCCGTTGACGACCCGTTCAGAATCACTGCCGTAGAGCATTATATTAATGAGAGTGAGTGGTGTTACCTTAATATTAAGTGACGATATTGGTATTCAGGGTGGTATACAGTTTAACTAGCATATTCAGGAAATACACATTTTGGGTAGCAAACACAGGAGTTGATTGGAGTACAAAGAAGGGTTGCTAGATTTTTCTTCTGAAACTGTGGAACACAATCAGTAACCGATATGACAAAGGAGATGGAATGGGATTCATTCGAAGAGCAGGAGTGTGAAGAGAGTGGTGGGATTATATATGGCGTATACTGGTGATGAGGCGTGGAAAGATATTGGTAGAAGAGATAAGAGTGTTGCATGAAACGGAAAAGATGACTATGATCACTAAGGCTTTATATGTTTTAATTACGGTTTATTAGACCGTATAAATTGGCGGTAAGTAACAGAAACGTATTTGACCATTGCATTTTAAAAGAACTAATGATTTAGATAAACCAATGGAAACCGTGTCTTTCCGAAAGCCAGGTAAAAACTTTAACCACCTACGTTAAAGGCTCAGTGAGCAGATTTTAATTTGCAATAAGTCATCCAATCAATATTGTTGGAGGGATGCAATTAAATCTCATATATAAGCGTGATGGATGAATTTGAGGAGGCAGTTACAACTAAATTTAAAATTTAGGAGAAAATAAACGATGATAAACTATTTTGTATATTTTTCTGTTGATTTCTATGTTTCAGCTGGGAGATTCAAATAATAGAGGAGGGACATCTTATTTATATATAAATAGACGTGTGTTTCCCTATATTTCACTTTTCAGCCAACACTACCTAATACAGATCATGGTGTTTGTGTGTGGAAGTAGTATGGAGTTTCCTGTCATGCACAATGTTGGCCGAATGCCGATAACTGTTGGGGATGTGGAGATATGATGGTTAAAAGTGGTCGATGCAGGGCATTTTCGTATTTCGACCAAAGACAAGTGTCTCCATATATGTCACTCTGCTATCACAACTACATAGCATAGACCATTGGTGTTTGTGTGTTATAGTGATAACGTGTCTGCTATCGTGTATTATGGTGGTTAGATGTCGGTAGCTATGGGAGTGCGGGATATATGGTGGTTGAAAATGGTCGACCTGCGCTACTTTCATATTTCTACCAAAGACGTATGGGTCATGGTGTATCACTTTTCAGCCAAAACTGTCTAGCGCAGATCACTGGTGTTTGTGGTTGGTAGTAGCACAAAGTCACCCGTCGATCACAACGTTGGCCGAATTTCGGTAACTGTGGGAGTGTGGGAGATATGGTGGTTGAAAGTGGCCGATCAAGGATATTTTCGTATTTAGACCAAAGACATGTCTCTCCGTATATGTCACTTTGCTGCCACAACTACATAGCGTAGATCATCGTGTTTGCGTGTGGTAGTGGTATCGTGTCTCCTATCGTGTACTATGGTGGTTAGATGTCGGTAGCTATGGACGTGTGGGTAATATGATGGTTGAAAGTGGTCGACCTGCACCACTTTCATATTTCTACCAAAGACGTCATGGTGTATCACTTTCCAGCCAAAACTATCTAGCGCAGATTACTGGTGTTTGTGTGTGGTAGTAGCACAGAGCCACCCGTCGATCACAACGTTGGCCGAATTTCGGTAACTGTGGGAGTGTGGGAGAAATGGTGGTTGAAAGTGGCCGATCAAGAATATGTGTGTCCTTTTTGATGCCTAAACTACATAGCGCAAATGACTGGCGTTTGTGGTAATAGCAATCGTGCACTATGGTGGATAGATGTCGGTAGCTGTCAATCCAAATTCTTTACAAACACGAACGAAGGCGTGGGCACCAGCTAGTTCATATATGAAAATAGAGTAATCCTGTAAATTGTGGTTTTCATCTTCCTTTATGAGAAATGTTCTGCAGTTTGTTTTAAGAAACTAGCTGTATTTTTCGTACGAAACAATGGAATTTTCACTTTTCGTTCTCCAGCTTTACGGTGTTGTTTTCCCTTAAATAATTTCCTCCGCAGATAAAAATGGTTATCTGATATGAGTTTTTAATCTTCTTTAACATACAGCATGACTACTGATTCTCTGAAGGGTGGAACGTTGGCGAAATTACAAGTGTGGTAGAAGTAATGAGTCGCTTTATAGACTAGCTACGACCAAATATCAATTTTTTGAAGAAAAAAAAAAACATAAAATTTTATTTGCACCGATGCGTAACATGTATCTTCTTCAGAGGGCAAAGAGAACAGTGTCATGTGTGCTAAAGAGCTTTTTACTTACATACCAGTACATTTGGATACGACAGAATTAGACAAGTAATTGTGTGAATACAGTTTTGCGTTTGTAAAATTACTTTTATGATTTACGAATGAAGTGTAATACTTCACCCATCAACTAAATCGGGTCACAATCATAGGGTAGACAATATAAGGGAAATAAGATACCTTAATGATGCATATATAAATTTTTCTTTCCACAGCGGAGATTGGGAGAGAAATATACAGAGGAGAGATTAATTTGGTGCAAGCACACTCAGCCAGCCACAGTTGTCTGTGTAACGGGGTGGTTCCTTCTAAAGACAATGATCGAATTACTTCCCGTTCCTAGCCTCGAAGTCCTTTTCCGCCTCTAAGGGACTGTGCACAAACTACGTGGCTCAGGCCAGGGGAGGGGGGGAGGGTTTGGCTGGAAGGCTACGCTGGGCTACGTGCGGGGAGGGGGGGTTCCGAGCCAGGCCACGTAGCTTTCCCTTAATAATATTTTTCACAGTTAAAATGAGGAACAGAACTCACAACAGCATGTGTACATTTATTTCCCTCAGTTAATTATCTCCGCATGTAATTTACATTAGTCTGACAAGAGAAAGCCGTACAAAATGTCTTCTGGAATCAAAAAGAAAAAAAGCTACGTGCTACGTGGGGGGGAGGGGGGGGTAGATGCAATAGCCACGCAGGGCTTCGTGGGGGCGAGGGGGGGTTCACAGGAGGGCAAAATGGAGCTACGTGGTTTATGCTCGCTCCCTAATGATCTCGACGTCGACGAGGCGTAAATCCACAATAAAAAAAAGAATTTCGGAATATACCTGTACGTGCTGTGAATTTCTTACGTTCAGATTCTAATGCATGTTAATTTCATTTCATTAGATTGCCCCAGTTGTCAGACACTTGCCAGTGTAAGTGAGATGTAACTTACAGTTTTACCAGAGGCATCTTTCCGCCCTGTCAGGTCGGAGAAGTTTTCTGAAAGAGATTGCGCGCTTCTTAAGTTTCATTGTTTACGACGTTTCATTTGCATTCGCGGGGTTTTACATTTCCCCTCCGCGGCAGACAGCAGATCTGATAAACAATGCAAGCAGAGACTTCCGGTAAATATGACCGACTCGACCAGGCAGGCAGGCAGGCAGGCTTTCATCATGCATAATGCATGTTGTTTGCTTCCAACATGTTACTAGTTTCTTCCCGCTGCTGGTACCGCTGTCGGGATGGTATATTTTTTTAAAAAATATCTTTGCATAATTCTCAAAGGACGACCGTGGGACAGAGACCGCCTGCAGGATTTTGTTTCTTAGTAATTCCTCCGCTTCTCATCGGAGCTGAAGCAACTTGTTTTGCAGATTCGACTTAACTTTGTCTGCGGAATATGTGTTGGTCATATACAGATGAGAATGATGTGTTTGGTGTTAGGATTTTACTTTTAACGTCATTGCTTCAGGTACACACTTTGACAGTAAATTTGGCCGCCACTGAAAAATTCTATCACTCTTATTTTGCACACTCTGACATCAATGTCCTCCCAGGAAACAGTAATGCAATACTGGCAAGCCAGTATTGCGTTACTGTTGCTTAGGATGACATTGATGTCAGATTGTGCAAAATAAGAGTGATAGAACTTTTCAGCGGCGGCCAAATTTATTGTCAAAGTGTGTACATGGCTTATTTTTTTTAACTATGAGTGTTTTGAATGGTTTGATGCAACCTTACACTACTTCCTATCCTTTGGTATTGATTTTATTTAAACATACCCATTAGTTCGTAAATCATCTGCTTCACATATTCCAATCATCGTATTTTACAGTTAACTAAACCATCATTTAAACCACCTCACTCATTATACTTTCTCTTTGGTTTT
Source organism: Vandiemenella viatica (assembly GCA_031002005.1). Taxonomy (NCBI): domain Eukaryota; kingdom Metazoa; phylum Arthropoda; class Insecta; order Orthoptera; family Morabidae; genus Vandiemenella; species Vandiemenella viatica. The sequence continues at coordinate 242,358,230 of CM061919.1, forward strand.
CTAACAGACTTTATTCCTAAGCCATCAGCAACCACTTCCAATACAAACTGTTCTATTTCAATATCATTCTACAGAGCCAATCGCTTCCTTCCTGTTATCATTAACATTGGGGGTTCACTTTGTGAGAGGAATTTTCCTTAATAAAATCGTTCTTGAAAGCTTCATTTTTAAATTGTTTTTTGTTTTTAATTCTGGATTTATGCCTTGTTAACGTCAAGGTAATTAGAAGCTGGAAACGGAAAAGAATTTGGAAATTACAGGAACCATCCAAGCATTCGCCTGGTTACGGAAACAGTGGAAAATCAAATATGGATTGTCGGTTGGGGATTCTAACCTGCGTCCTCCGGAATGCGAGACCGTTCACCCATCACGCTCGTTTTGCGTAGTACTGCAGACCTGAGATATAAATGTAAGTGTTTCTATAAAAGCCCCTTTTGAATCTTGGATACACCAAAATGTTGAATGATAACTTCCTCTCTGCTGGTTCAGATAAGCCGTTATCCTAAAAATAATCTTCTTCGCGTTAAGTAACTCGTCTAACGTTTTCATTATTTCACATTTTTATTTTAATGACTGAATAAATTATTATTTTTTATTCCTTTTCTTTTATTCCACACTAAATAAAAACATTCGTTTCTTCTCAACCTCAACTCACTGTTGCTAGCTTGTCATAGAATTCTATTAAAAAATCTCTGCTAAGATATTCTTCATATCCTAATCCAGCTTACAGGCTAGTCAACATAATTGTCAATACCCGTTGTATATTAATATATATTTCGGAATGGTGCCGTGAATGGCAGCTTACACTTAACTGTAAAAAGTGCAAGGCAATGCACATAAGTAATAAAAAGACCCTGCTTGCTCAGGAGTACAAAGTTAACAATTCAGTTGTTGACACTGTGGATTCCCTGAAGTATCTAGGCGTAACAGTACAAAGCAACATGAAATGGGACTTGCACATAACTTCCGTTGTAGGCAAAGCTAATTCCAAACTACGATTCGTAGGACGTATTTTGAGAAGTTGTAATGCTCATACAAAGGAAATCGCGTCCGCATTTGGAATACTGTTGTGGAATTTGGAATCCGTATCGCAAGGGTTTGATTGACACATTACAGAAAGTACAGAGAAGAGCCGCTCGATTCGTGACTGCTCGTTACAGTCCTTACGTAAGTGTCACAGAGCTGATTCGTGGGTTGGGCTGGGATTGTTTGGAGGACAGACGACGTCGTTTTCGTTTGACTTTGCTGGAGAATATGCAAAAATCTTTAAGTTACGAGTGCAACGAAATACTTCTTCCGCCAACCTATTTAGGTCACAATGACAGGAGGGATAAGATTAGAGAAATAAGATGCCGTACTGATTCATTTATGTATTCCTTCTTTCCTGGATCTGTTCGGGATTGGAATACGCAGAATTAGGATTGGTGCTTAGCACCCTCTGCCACCCACAATATTTGTGATTTGCAGAGTATAGATGTAGATATTATTTCGTATTTATTATTTCTCGGGTATTTACCTCGCACCTGAACGTGAAGTTTTTTTTTCTGAAAACTAGGTCAACGTTTCAAATCGAGTGATTTTTCTTTCAGAAGAATTTTAAAAAAATTTGGATACGTAAATCAAATGTGTAAACTGAGAATGCCGATTACAGTGCACGCACAGTAGTGTAGAACGTATGGGTTCTATGAACAATGAAATCCTGCACCAACAGTCATGTTTCTTGATCGGTAATCATAGCTTCGAAATGACGATAGCACTTAGTCTAATTTTTGTAACATGTAGACTTGAATCACTGCTATTTTTTAAATATAAATATAATAATTTATACCGAATTTACCATAGGCAAAAATTATTTGTATTCAATAATAACTAATTCTTAAATAAACCTACTTTAGCATTGGGTGAATTTTTAGTTTAAATTCTTAAAATATTTGAAGTAAATTGTTCCGCATTTTCTCAGTAATTTGTTCCAGTCCTTGATTCCATTACATACAAATGAAAGCTTTCAAATTCCTTATGCCTGAAATTAACTAATATGTTGTGATCATGGTTACCTCTTCTCTTTTGATACTATTTCCAGTTTCCAAAAATCGTATTCTGGAGGAAGCCAGCGAATGTCCTTCCGGTCATATTTCGATTTTCCATATTTTCCCGATATCATTCCAGACGAATGCGAGGATGTTTCTTTCATAAGGCAATGGCCGAATTCCTTCCTGTTCCTTGGCACAGTCTTTTCCCACCCCTAATGACCACGACGTCGATGAAGCGTAAATCTATAAGGGAGGAAAAAGAATCATCGACTCCGACGTCTTAGCAAACAGTATCGTTACAGGATTTTGTCATTCTAATATTTTGTTTTCGTTTTGTTTACCTCGTTTTATTTTTAAATAACTTAGAGTTTGCATAAGTGAATCAAACTGCAAAGCCGTCTTTAGTCGTATGGAATAATGGTCGTCACACCTCGTTCCACTATAATATATAATAATAATAAATAATATATTAATAAAAAATTCTGAAATCACTTCAGTTTCATAAATTATAATTTAATTTTTGCTCTAAACGAATGGTTCTGTAATATCAAGAGTATACATATAACATTAAGCAATATTTTACAACACTTAATTTTGCTAAGCCCGCCCCGTTGGCTCAGTAGGCTGCGGCTCCGTGATGGTATCTTGCGCTGACACGAGGTTAGCTGATTGTATTTTTGGTGGCGCAAGAAATTTTCATCTTAAGGACTTTGCCGGCCGGGTAGGAATGATGGTGGCGATCAACTGCTAATCATCAGACTGTGCGCAAAAGTCATGTGTTAAATTTCAAACCCTTCAGTAGTGCGTATGGAATGACGCATTTGACACTGTTGAAGGCGATTCGTCAGTCGGATGGGGCGTTATTCTTGGCTGCCTAATGGTATTTTTCGGAAGAGTAGGCCTGAATGGGTCTTTCATCTCTCATCCACAACACAAACAACAGTCTGTACAGAACACACATACTGTTACACACGTACACACTTACAATAAAACTTGGAAACATTGTAAGACAGGGGAAGGCAACGGAGCAATTCACCTTCCCTGGAGCGTTACCATGGAGGGCTAAACATCAACCCTGGGAACCGTACATACTAGGCTATGGGTAAGAAACTTTGCAAATGGTAAATATTTTGTTGAGATAGAGTATATCTTGTTAATCGAAACTGCTGGGTGAGTGGTTACAGCTTGATTGTTTCATTCTGGATCATCCTTGGTATTGCCATTTTAAATGTCTTTTCGATATCACTCCTGACGATAGTCGGGTTGATCCCGTCTAAACGATCCCGGCACTTTCTCGAATCCGATGACCTCAACAACGTTTTCTTCTTACGCTTTACGTCTGTTCGATGTCGGAATCATTAGATACGGGAAAATACAGGGAGCAAAGAACGGAAAGGAATTCGGCAATGATCTTTACATGGAACCATCCCGGCATTAGCTTGGAGTGATTTCGGGAAACTATAGAAAATCGAAATCTTGATGGCTGGACTGGGATTCAAACCCGCGTTCTTCCAAATGAATACCGTTGCAACCGTAAAGAAGTAATAATGGTAATTCGTGGTACGGTGTCCTTTAATACTTTTAGCGTTGTAACACAACTGCAGAGCTATCACGTACTTTCATGTTACTGTGTCGATTGAATGTCCTCATCCTTCGTTATTTTTAAATGCATTATTCAAATTTTTACATCGCTTTTACCATCTGTATTAGCTCTTTTCCAGGTTATCTGTTAATCTAGTGTTGCGGATAGCTGTCCGAACGGTCGTACCTGTAAGCTCACGGCTCACATTTCAGCAGACAAATGGAACATTCAAACGTTTCTATTTTTCGGCGGTATGTAATGGAGGGAATTAAAGGATCATGTTGTTTGCCCGTTACGCCCTGCAGGGCTTTGCTCAGCAATTAATAAGCAAATATGTGTCCCCGATTTATCGGTTCTTGTTTTCCAACCGTGTGGTATTTTTGTTTGCTCCCCCGTGGCTGTTGACTGCCAGTGTTTAGAACCGCGTTGTGGACTTAAAACAGTGGACCGTATTGTGCTGCGCTCATACGAGGCCCCCAATTGTTGAGTTATTTATCTTGGATGGTGCGGAAGTAACAGTTACCCACGAGGGGGTCGGCGAGTTGAGTTTGGAAAGAATCTACCGCGTATTAAATGCTCGATCTGTAAAAAGTCGAAAATAATAACACACTAAAATGCTATCGGTTTTTGCACCAACATCTTTCTTCTGATATTCTTATAACGTATAACACAAAGCAACAATGTTTTTAATTTATTTATTTTTTATCTGGTGCATGGAATATTTTAACGAATTCTTATCTATTTTTGGCTAATAAATTCCAAAATAATTTCTATTTTTCTATATCAAGGATGGATTTGTTACTGTATTAATTTTGATTTAGTTCCATCCAAAACATAATAGGAGACACGGTCTGATATTAGTATGTTTTGGAATATATTACCAAGTCAAGTGACAAATAATTTACCAAAAACGCTGAAGGAATTTAAAATTAAAATTCGTAAATCGCAAAAGTGGATGTGAGAGGAATTTAACACTAAAATTATGTAAGATAATTTTTTAAAAATTAAAATGAATAATTAGATGACTCAGAGAATTTCCAACGGAATGTGTGCTCCATCGCAGTTAAATAATAATAAAAAGTTTGTTTCTATAACAAATTTTATTTTATTCGCATTAGAGGCAAAAAATACTAAGTGATAAAATGTGCATAACCCATAAAAAAAAAAAAGCATAGATTTCACCAGAAATTCAATGAACAAAATTTACACCAGTTTATATGTCGTGAATCTTGAGCAACAGGATTACCTCGTTTCCAACACCAGCAAAAGTCTATTAGCATCACAGTATCATAATATCCTTGGTATCTGGTTTCCATCTTGTTGATGTCCTTTTGGAATCGTTCACCTTGTTCGTCGCTGATATCTCTACAATTTTCGGGAAAGTGATCAAGATGACTAAAAAGAAAATGAATTTTGCTACTCGCATTTTCAACAATATCACGAAACGTTGATACCATGTTACTAAAACAACGTTTCTGTAGCTTTCACTTTTGTGTTTCTCACTACTTTTACATGAGGTCGCCAAGCCGATGTTTTATTCTTGTGAATTATTTTTGGGAAATTTGTGTTCTTTTTGAGCCTACAGATCATTGGTCCATCAAAAATCTCTGATTTAATTGTTCATCCGTCTTGTCTGGAAATACACTTCCGATATATTTAAAACTTCAAAATGAAGGTCACATTTGGAATCAGGGGTCCAATTTCTTATGTAATTGGCGTTCATTTCCTAAACACCAAAATCCTTGTAGCCCAATGTAATCCTGTACATGGGAATAACACAGAGATAATATTTATGATAGTTACAGGATCTTAGAGTGTTGATTCATATCCAAGGTTGCATAGTGCGCTAGCCTATATGATGCAGCTAAGAATTGTTATATCTTAATTAATATGTAATTAACGTCTTTAATCACTTTGTTTAGCACCCACTGGGTGATTCTTTGTGCAGCCGGTAAATGTCCAGATTTTTGCAGCAGTTAAACACCGAGCACTAAGAGTAACGTATAAAAACCATTGGTTTCCGGTACTCTACTTGGAAAATGTAGCCATCTACTCGATCCTCTGTACATATGATACTAGGTAATTGCGAAGTACCTAGTACTGATGTCTAAGGTCATAGTGATAAAACAACCTGGAGGTTCTTGAAGTATGTTTCTGATAGTTATGAAGAAACTGTGAAGATCTGTCAAGCGTAAAAGTGCTTATGTAAAACAAACACGAGTAGTTAGTCCAGCTGGGTGGTTACTTGAGAACACAACGATTCGACAGTGGGCACTGCTGTCTTCATCAGGTGTTACATGGATTCCGATTGTTATAAGCCTGTTGCTACTGCCACGACTGACCTGCCTCCTGTAATGCTGCCACTTATCGGAGGAATGGATAAAGACAAGGATTAACTTTTAAGCAAGTTATCGGGGAAGTTGAAGATCGTCAAGAATGTCCGCAAACGTAGAGAGAAAACCAATTGAATCACCACTCTCAGAACTGAATCAAATGACTGTCGACGAGTGTGTAAGATGAATGGTGTAGGTACGTACCGTGGCGCCACAAATTGATGATAGATTCTAATGTAACTCGACGAGAAAAAAGAAAAATGGAGAATAAAAATTATGATGTCTGGCATTGTTCTTGAAATATCGATCGACAAAAATTAGTTACAAGTCTGATCCACGCTGCATTTCAAATTAGCATCAACCAATAGGGAGAAAACAAAACACCCATTGTGCATGTCCACCGTATAGTTCATCGCGACTTTGATGTTTTTTTTTTTTTTTTTTTTTTAGTTCTCGTATCAGTCTAAGCACCTCACTTTTATGATCGTACGTCTAGAGAACTAAGCGAGATATCGAACAACCTTATCCTGCACTTTTGATTTTTATCGTCTAGTTCCATTGGAATCCATTGTCAAATTTGACTTTGGCGAAATTCTTTCTCTGGTACAGCCTGCATTTCAACCTTACCACCTCTCGTTAGAGATACGATATCTCGAGAACTAAGCGAGATATCGAAAAATCTAATTCTTCGCTTTCGATTTGTCTTGCCTAGTTCTATAAGAATTCATCACAAAATTTTACTTTGGTGATTTGTTTCTACCGGTTCAGGGCGCATTTCAACTTAATGTCCTTGCTTTATAGATACTAAGAGAGATATCGAAAAATTTTACGCTGCTCTTTCGATTTGTATCGTCTAGTCCCATACGAATCAATCAACAAATTTGGCTTTCGTGATTTTTTTTTGCTCCAGACTGCATTTCAGCATAATCATCTCACTTTTGAGGTACGATATCTCGAGAACTAAGCGAGGTATAGAAAATCTTTCTTCTTTACTTTCGATTTGTCTCATCTAGTTCCATAAACAATCCATCAGAAAATTTGGCTTTGGTGAAATGTTTCCTCTGGTTCAGGTCGCATTTCAACCTAACCACCTCAATTTTTTGAGATCCCGGGAACTAAGCGAGATATCAATTTTTTTTACTCCTCTCTTTTGATTTGTCCCTTCGAGATACGTAAGAATCCACCATTATATTGCGGAGCTACGGTTATGATAGAATCCTTCCCATCCCCCTTCCCGCAATACACCATTAGTGGGTGGTATATTCGTCATCGCTGACTCTGGTTGTTTATATCTCCGCGCGGCCTTTTGAGTCTGGTCGGGGACGAGGTGAGGCCAGTCGTTTGTCGAGTCGCCTCCATTCGGACGTATTTATCGCAGCGAGCCCGGCCTTCCCGTGCGGTCGGTTTCCTTTCAGTTAGATTCTTTCTTTCGGAGACTGCGAACTGCACATTGCCCGGCGGCTCGCAATCTTCCCCCCCCCCCCCCCCCCTCCCACACCGACCGCGGGAAAAGCGAAAACCTTTTAAAAGCCTCGCTCTCCACTGCCTCCCAAACTTTTTCCATTACGCCCGCGAATCGGTTCATCCTTCATTAACGATATGCTGAATAAAGAATAATTGCTTACATTTAATACTGTACATTAAACTTGGGGGATTTTTGTAATGCGGGAAGACGAGACAGACACATCCGGCGGGATGATTGAAGAGGCACTTGCCGGAGGGGGGAGCAATTCGTCTGCGGTCCGTCCGACCGCTTAAAAAGGGAAAGAGACGGACATACCGCGTTTGAAGCTCCGTGTTTTCCTCTACATTGACCGTCGAGAGCTGTGGTGAATGCATATTTTGCGAAATTTAAAAGATATCTAAAACCTCCATATTTCTGCTTCAAATGGAATCAACGTTTTCATATTGTCATTGACAAGGATGATACAAAAAAACATAGGTTTCAACGCTATATCCCTGTAGAGTGTAATACTTGTTATACTGTTACGTAATTCTCAAGGAATCCATAGAAAATCCACACCAAATTTGTTGTACACTAATGTACAGTAATTTCTTTCAAGCACGTAACTAACTCAACTGCGGCTACATCAAGCATTGTTTATTCAATATACACATATCGAGAAATGAGGATTCATAGCGGAATTGCGGATAATGGCTGATTAAGAGCACTATGTACCGAAGCAAAGCTTCAGAACATGAAAACAGAGAGGATAGCTGTTCGAATTTTTAATAACTCAGGAAACCTTCTAACGCTCAAGTATACCCCGGCCAACTGAGACTGAAAACTTATAGCATCTCTCCACCACGAAATGTGGACTTCGCATTCGAGAGGACTCGGGTTCGAAATCCCGTCCAGCCAAGCAGATTTCGGTTTTCCATGGTATTCCGAAATCACTCCCAATGAATGCCGGGATGGTTCCTTCAAAATGTTATGGCCGAATTCTTTCCCGTTCGTTGCCTCCAGTCCTTCCCAGTCTCTAATGACCTCGACGTCGACGTCGACGAGGCGAAAAGAAAGAAACAAGGAAAAAAAAACGAAATTTGATGATCCATTCAACTGGAACGTCAGCAATATCTATTCACTAAACAAATCTCACTCTTCTATTAATGCCAAAACTACTTAAAAACTCAGATATTGGTTGAGTGAGACAGTTCCAATATTCCTCTTTATGTTAATGGTTCAAATGTCAATGAGCAGTTGAAATATCTCTTTCGAGTCAATACCTCAACAGATTAGACCCTTGAGAAAATTCCGTGGTCGAAAAGGTGTCAAAGTATGGCAATAAAATATTTTCGTTCAAATGAATGGTATTCAAAATTTACCACAGATAATGCTTCTGATCTCGCTGTATGCCATTGCAAGCCAATTGCAAACCCCAAAATTAGGACGGGGGCTACTGGTAGATAATTATAAATGATCAGGCAGATGTTACTTATCTTGATGATCGAACTAACGAAAAGACTAGCCGTAATGTCTAATTCTGCAGATGTGTTATCAATAACACTCAAAACCTACGTATGCCTTTTAGATCGCACGTCTTATTGAACAATCTATAAAAATGAATGAGATAGTCGTGTGCGCTTCTGCGATGAAGAGTAATTAATTAATTATTAATTTTTTATAATAATTCATATTTATGGAGCACTGGAGGTTTTTTTCATTTTTCATTTACAATATTTCGAAAAACAATCATAATAACATCTGCCAGTCTGCCTACATAAATATCCAGCAGTTCATATTCAAGAAAAAAAGTCAGAGTGTTTTCCATACCAGAAATCTGAGCGTAGGTGGTTACTACTCGTATGTAGAGTGGTTCTTCTTCATAGTATTGACCCTGCGTGATGTGATTGGAATGGTTTCACGTCACCTTTCCCAGTGCAATAGTGTTCTTAAGAGTTATTTTTGATTTGGATGACTTGTAATGGTTTTTGTGTTCAGTACAGAATATTGTTTGTGCTGTGAATGAGAGATAGAAGAAGGAAGGATGACACCTGGTGCCAGTCCATTTAGCCTACTCTTCAGAAATACATTTTGGTGGTCGACAAATTATCATCCCAATCCGATACACGAATCGTCGCATGCCTTTATTCTATACACACTGTTGAGAAGTTTGGGATTTAGCCCAGGACTAGGAATCATGCAACACCACCTCTTCAAATGAGACAAGCAATGTTGAAAAGTTGGTTTTTGCATCAAGAGAACGGACGTTGTCTCCCAGCTGTCTCTGTCACGCAGGTATTGACGCTAAAAGAACTTTTTTGTCGTACCCACTCCATTCATTTGTCCCCATGCTACTTTTTACGGTTTTCACTGTCGAAAAGTCATATTGTCCAGCTGAACTTTATTTAGAAAGCTGTGTCGGACCAGTTGATAGGCATACCTGTCAAAGAGTACCAACACTGCTGTGAGGAGTGAGAAAAACTTTTCCTTTGATAAGGTATCTACCTTGAAGCAGATTGTAGATAAAAAAATATATTCACGGTTTTATTCAAACTGTGTCATTGTTTTATGATGACACTTCTTTGGCCGAATGTATAAAAATGAATGAAAATTTATATTTGGATAATACTTCTATCTTCTAAGTCTGTCAAAAACTAAACAGAATGTTTATTAAATAACTATTACAACCAGAAAAACGATTTAAGGTTATACGTATTTCTTAGTTTACTAGTACAGCGAAATCTTTGAACAGAGAGTATAACGAAAATATCCACACCGAACGAATATAAGTAAATAATAAGCAATTAATAATTAATATTTGGATTCAAATAAAATACATAATTTTCTTTGTGTCCGGTTTACATTTTCTACACCTAATCTACAACTAATCTGGAATTCACAAAATTGTGGGTGGCATACGGTGCTTTGTATCAAACCTAATCTCTTCTCCGTGAATTCCAGTCCCGAATGGCAATAGATTATTCATATAAGCATTAGCGAGGCTCTTATTTGGGTGCACAGACTTTCGCGGTCGTTGTTGATGCTATCTTGGTTGCCCTGGTGAATGATGGCTGAAACTTTAGGTTTCGATAAATTGACGCGGTTCCTCCCGGAATGCAAAGATTACAGGCCTCTTATTTCTCTAATCTCATTTCTCTTGCCATTGCGACCCAAGTAGATTGTTGGACGAAATATTTAATCCCTCTCGTAAAGTAAAGTAGGTGCAGGTATGTTTACCAAAAAGTTCAAACGAATCTTACGTTATATCACAGCCCAATCTATGAATAAATGCTGCGACACTTTCGTATTGACTGTGGAAAACAGTTACGAATCGAGCGACTCCTCTCTGTCATTTCTCTATACTGTCAATAAGCCCGTTATGAAACGGGTATCAAATGGCACAACAGTAGTCCAGATAAGGACGCATGAGAGTTTTGTGCGCTACCCTCATTGTTTGTGAACTACAGTTTTCAAAAATTCGACCTACCATTTGCAGCCTACAATTATTTCTACCTACGACAGAATTAATGTGCAGGTCCCATTTCATGTTGCTTTGTACTGTTATACCCAAATACTTCAGGGAATCGATCATATCAATAACTGAACTGTTTATTTTATATTCCTCAACAATCGTATCCATTTTGTTAGTTATGCACATAGCCCTGCACATTAAACAATTTAGTGTAAGTTGCCGATGGTTGCACCATGTTGAAATAACATTCAGAACGAGATGAATTTTTAAGGGAGCGTGCATAAACCACGTAACTCTATTTTGGCTTCCTGTAAACCCCCCCTCCCCCCCCCCCCCCCACGTAGACCTACGTGGCTTTTGCCTCAACTCCCCCCCCCCCCTTCCACGTAGCAGGTTGCTCTTTTCCATTTTGATTCCAAAAGACATTTTGCATTTTATACTGTTTTCTCTCGTCAGGCTGTTAAAAAGTACATACGGAGATAATTAACTGAGTGAAATAAATATTCACATGCTGTTGTGTATTCTGTTCCTCATTTTAACTGTGAAAAATGTTGTGAAAGGAAAGCTACGTGGCCTGGCTCGGAACCTCCCCCTCCCCCCACGTAGCCCAGTGTAGCCTTCCCGCCAACCCCTCCCCCCCCCCCATCGTCCGAGCCACGTAGTTCTTGCATGCTCCCTAATCAAAAGGCAGAATCTTAAATATACTTGCTCCGAAACATATCAGACCACTGCATAAAATCAAATGCATGACCTAGAATGTTATAAATAGCGACATCTATGGAGTGAAAGTGAAAATATCTCTGGCCGTTGTCAACCTGCCAACGAAGGCCAGCCACATGACGTCACAGCCTTCTCGGACACGTTGACACAGTGACCAAACAGTTCTTTTATTAGTATTGATGATATACAGTACGAATACGGTAACTGAAAAGAAATGAGTGGAGAAACTGCAGGAGTACGTAGCTTGATCCGAGACGTGGTAGTGGGATAACTGTGACACGGCACGAGAGAAATCTGATTCGCGTGTTTAAGTGCGGTTGAATCTGCGTGTGAAGTGGCAGAGGCCTCTTGCAGTCACTCCGGCGCAGAGTGGGTGGGATCCATCAGCAAACAATCCGCTTTGGCCCGCGCAGCTCGCTGATTTGCATGCAATATGCACCCCGGCTGCCCCCTCCACTCCCCCCCTCCTTACAAAAACCACCCCCACCACTGCCTCTCCGGCGCTGGTCACAGCTTGGTCGCCACACGACTTTTCAAAAAACTGTTATTGCGATTCACCGCGTATTAACATAACGCAAATTAATCCGCACACATTTCAAGCATCTATGCAAATCTTCTGCACGAAATCTGGTGTGGAACAGGGCAGAATTCATTCCAGAAAACTGCTTACGGACAAGTTATTACTGTATACAATCAACTTGGGTTGAGCAAACGTGACATTACACTTTCCTATATGCTATCTAAATGTTTCAGCCTCTTACTAAATAACGTGCTTAGTGAATTTGAATAATCAAATTGTAGTGGTCATACATCACTCCCATACGTTAATAATTATAAATATTAAATAATATATTTAGTTATTTGTATTACGAGTTGTAAATTTACAATACTAGTCGTATTTTATGAATATCTCTGAAGACAAGGAGTAACTGTTAAAACCGAAGAAAAGGAATAACTATGAAATGAAGAATGGAGAAGATAAGAAAAGCCTCGGTTGATGAAAATACAAAGTGACAGCCTGGATGAAGATGCGAAAATTATAAAACAGTCAGTTGGAGTGATAATGAAAAAACCTATATTTACATAGGGGCAATAGAAAAAATATTCAGTCCCACAATAAAAGTATTAAAATTTGCAGATGACATATGTATATACACGATGTCCACATCCCTAGGAATAATTATCTGGAGGTTAAAAGAAGCTGCGGGGAGATTATATGATTGGGCACAACATCTAGGACTAACCATTTCAACAGCGAAATCTTCAGCAGTGATATTTTCTAGGAAACGAACTATATATCGAGAGACTGAGCTTCATCTGGGACCTTACTCCTTCCCGGTGTGCACATCTGCTAGACACTTAGGCTTAATAATGGATAGTAAACTAACATGGACGGGACACATCAACCATATTATAACTAAAACGGAACACCTCTTGAACATATTAAGATCCGTAACACGCACCTGGTGGGGTGCAGATCCGGCTATAATGCTTAATATATACAGAGCACTAATCCGTCCCATATTCGATTATGGAAGCATCTGTTACGGGAATGCCCCCAAGTATAACCTCCGTAAATTGGACATAGCACAACATCGAGCTATTAGAATATGTATTGGAGCAATGAAATCTACAGCATCAAATGCGCTATTAGTTGAAGCCAGAGAAATGCCTCTGGAAACGAGGCGACAACTCTTATCAAATATCTACCTAATGAGACGCGCTTCAATCACCAACCATCCGGTGTCTCAGAAGGCAAAGGGACTTGCAACAATAATGGAAAGGAAGGGAAACATCCCTCGCCGCTCCACGCCGTTATTGGCCACTAGCTTCAACCAAATAAAACACAAAATACCATTAGTGATCCAAGAAAGGACTCTTCCCTGTTTCACAAAACAATACGATATCATCAGATTTAAACCAAATGTCTACTACCTCCCAGAATGGATTATTAGAAGCAACAGGACAAATAACATGACAGAGAGATTTCTATCTTCAACTTGGCCCGACTTTACACAAATATATACCGATGGATCAAGAACAGCAAATGGAGTCGGATTCTCCTACTACTGTCCACTCACGAAAGAACACCAGAAAATACGCTTGCCAACAGAGACCTCGGTTTACACGGCAGAGGCTATGGCCATTAGACAGGCCATTCAATACGGATACAACCGATATAATAAAATACTTATATTGACGGATTCGAAAAGTGTAGTACAAAGGTTGGAGAATATTAAAAGACAAAATGAAACGAATAAGATTTTATATGATATATTACAAATGATGTATATAGCCTCCGCAGAAGGAAAAGAAATCCATTTATTATGGATCAAGGGCCATGCGTCCATCCAATACAACGAGACGGTCGACAAACTAGCAAAAGAAAGCACTCTGGAAGGACAGCAACAATACACACAACTCCCCCACACTGATTTCATTAGAACTATAAAAAGAGAGGCCCTTACAAAATGGGCAAACGCATGGACTTCATCACAAGTATACAAAGGGAAACACTACGCATCGATCCAACCCCACATTCCACACAAAGCATGGTTCGAAGAATCAAAACTCGCAAGAAAATAAAAAACATCTATCATTCGCATAAGATTGGGACACGGATGTTATCCCAAACACCTCCATAGAATTGGCGCAGCAAACTCCCCATTCTGCCCTGTTGACAACGAAGAAATAGCAGACCTAAATCATATAATATTGACATGCACCCTTTACCGAACTCCACAAAACAATCTATACAATAGACTGACTAAAATAAATATTCCACTGCCTACTTCAATCATCTCCCTCATGAGAACTGAACAACAGGACGTGTATCAAGCTATAGCTCACTTCTTAAGGGACGCAAATATTACGATATAACCCAGGCAATATATCAAAAATAGAATTATTATACCACCTCACTTTCAGAATTATTACAGAATTGTATATTAATAACGTAACACAATCATCAATAGTTATATCAACTCTGAATTATTGTTACTAATAAAAATTGTATAGAATTATCATGACAAAATAATATTGTATAGAGCTGATATGTCAAAATAATTTTGTAATACAAACTTTGTATATAACTATTATGCCATATAATATTGTAATACAAAATTGTGATCTGGCTGTATGGTCGTCAGACCAAAAGCCATATAAATAAATAATAATAAAAAAAATAAAAAAACCTATTGAATTGCATAACATTTATTGCAGTGGTGCCGAATAAACAACGTGGAAGTGAAAGTTATAACTATTTTTTGGTTTAGTATAAAAAGCTGTGAAATATAAGTTGTATTTGTTTTAAGCTGTGAAGTTATTGATGATAACGAAATAACGAGTATTCGAACGTAAAAGAGCAGAAAATAATACAGGTAGTATAAAAAACTTTCTTTCAGATATTACAAGAGAAAGAAACGAGCTGTATTTTTAATGATTAATAGACTTTCGGGTTATGCCGCGTTGTTTATTTCATTACCTGAGCTTTCGGCTGGTATCCTACAGCCTTCGTCACAGATACTGTTTATGTTGACAAAGCAACGAGCGCCAAGCATCGCAGAGTAAAATGTCGCTATCTTCGTTGATGTTGTTGGTATTCTTTAAAATTTCTGCTGCCTCTTTCACCCGTCGGGGCCACCACTGGTCTTCACTCCACAGTAGCCTCGTTTCTTGAAATTTTATTTCATGCCCGGTATAGTGTTTTTTCTTCTTTTTGGAAATTGTATCTTAAGAGCTAACTAAGTCAGTTAAGTTCTAAAGGAAAGGTAAGATGTTCTCGTTCTGGCTGGAAACGACTAAAAAGACATTCTAGGGAAAAAGCAAATTAGTAATAATTAGTTTAAGCACGGTCATCTAATGTAAACCCTTGATAGTTGCTTATAAAACTAAAGATACACGAATCGTTTCTTTCGGGAAAGCTTTGTTGTGCTGTAGCTCTATGCTGAGTCTGGGTAGTTGGTTAGAAAATGATTTTCTTTTTTTTATGTTTAAAGTATTTGCTTTCTTCATTAGTCACAGAAAGTGTGTTTCTTACCTCAATCAGTGCTGACCCAGTTCGCATTCAAAATACTTTCTCCAGTTTCAAATTTGTGTATTACACCGCGATGGCGGATAAAATTCAAGATGTACGCCGGCTTTTATTTACCCGAATGTTCTTTTAATTAATATTCGGTAGAAATATGATTATTTCTTGGAAAGTAACAAGATAAAACAAGAAAGAAGTGTACGAAAACAATAGATCACGTTGTTAAAAACGAATTATTAACCTTATCTGTTAAGATAACCGTATAGTGTTTTAGTTTCGTTCTTTATTCTCTGGAGTGATCTGACGCAATTCGTCCCTATCCTAATCTATTCTCTTCGTCTCACTATAATAATCACAATCTATGCCCTCAATTATCTGCTTCACACGACTCAATCTTTGCCTTTCTCCGCAGTCCCTGCCTTCGACTGTTCCCTCTATTAACAAATCCCTCAATTTTCATGACGTGATTCGCCATCCTGTCTCCTTTTCTACTTGAGACTCTTCCACAAACTACTGGCCTGTTCCATATTTCCAAATGCACTCATGTCGTACGTTATCTGTTTACTCAATTTTTAAAATTCTACTGTACCACCATATTTCAATTTTCCTCGTTTTTGATGTTCCTGAAACCACAGATTCACTTCCATAAAGCAATTTTCCTCATATGTACAGTACAATTTTGGTACTTTTTCAGAATCTCATTTCAATGTTTGAAGCCAAAAGATCACTTTTTGAAAAATGCTGTTTTCGAGCACTTTGTAGCTGTTTGATTTTTTTTTTAACTGCTTAACGTCTCCTATAAGAACTAGGTCTTTAGATACGGGAAAGGATGGGGGGCAAGGAATGGGAAGGAATTCGGCCATGGCCTTTTGAAAGAAGCATCCCGGCGTTCACCTGGAGTGATTTAGGAAAACCATGGAAAACCCAAATCTGGATGCCCGGACGGGGATTCGAACCGCCGTCCTCCCGAATGCGAGGCCAGAACGCTAGCCGTTACACCACCACGCTCGGTTTTGCTGTTTGAGAGCATAAGATTAATCTTTTTGAGGAAGCTCTTTTTTAATTTTTACTCCGATTCTAGGATTGTTGTAGCTTTGTTATTTTTATTTTTTCTAAATTGTAATTTAATTGCTATGGAGCACACGCTTCGGTGGCAATTTCCCTACACACCCATCTTCCCCCTTTCCTCTACCCGCTTCATTTGCCCTCTACAAATTTTAACTTTAAATTGTTTGGAAGTTTTCGGTAAATTATTCATCATTTCCCTTGGAAACGTATTCCAGTGCCTGATACCCTTACCTAAAAAAGAGAATCTTTCCACTCCCTTGTGGCAGAAATCGAGTGCCAGCTTGTGGTCATGGTCATCTATTCCCTTCCATGCACTACTTTTCATACCTACAGCAATATCATTCCCTGCCTTATCACCAGTATACGCCTTTGGTTACCAGCTTTAATTTTACTCCCTAAATAACAGAATCTATTTATTTACGAACACGTGTAAATTCTCTTTATTGTTAAAGACTTCAATCTAACTTGAAATACTCTGCCACGAACTTTAATTACTAGGGCTCTTCAATACTTACAATGAGTGAAGGAGGCGGTAGTTTGAACAATATTGAGTAAAAAGTTCATATAAACATGTGTCCGATTTCCATTCGTTTTGGAGAGACAGGTGCTAGAATGTTATGCATAAAATAAACCTCAGAAAATGATCAAGAGCACACAAATAACTTGTTGAGATTCTTTATTCATGCAAAAAAACTTATATTATTAAATATATATTATTATTATATTTAAATTAAATGTTCTAAAATCCCACCATCGACTTCAATACACAAATTGAAGAACTTTACAGATGCTTGAAGTTGACACGTACAGTCCCGATACGCGCGCCTCTCAGGGGGGGGGGGGAAGGGGGAAAGAGAGAGTGAGAGAGAGACTGTAGTTGCTGCATTACGATGCTGAAATCGAGTGCCAGCTTGTGGTCAAGGTCATCTATTCCCTTCCATGCACTACTTCATACCTACAGCAATATTATTCCCTGCCTTATCACCAATATACTAGTAAAATATTCGTTGGTTTTTGTATGAATAAAGTACTTCAATAAGTTATTTGTGTGCTCTAGATCAATTTCTGTGGTTTATTTTATGCATAACATTCTAGAACCTGTATTTCCAAAACGAATGGAAATCGGACACATGTTTATATTAACTTTTTTACGAGTCCTTCTGAATCACCCCGTATATCTCTGGTATATTGTTTGTTTTTGTATGTTACAGGGTAATAATAGTTTGCTATCGGATATACATATTTTCTTGAATAACGGAATTAGTTCTTTAATGTTAAGCAATCTGGCATATGACCCTCAATTATTGTTCAAGTTGTAACATGACGCGCTGTCGCCACGTTACAAGGTGCATTTTTATTATATATGTAATAATATAAAATTTACATAAATCTTGGGCGACCACCTAAATAGATTTTTGTTGTAGTTTTATAAAGTACGCAAGATTCCAAGTGAGGACTGTTGTGAAATGGTGAACATACAGTGTATCTTGGTAAAGCGAATATTAAAGAATAATTGAGCTATGTAGGCTTGAAGCTAATCTTGGTCTTCCCGGAGCATGGCGACTGGACGTCGCGGATTTGGGGTTTTGCCGGACCACACACTCTGGTCCCTGGGGATGGGTCACTCACCCGGCGGGAAAAGCCTGCCGCCCGACACCCGAATGGTCTCTCACCCCGGCGAACTTAGCCGAATATGTCCGACCTCTGTTAGATACTCTGGCCAAATCACATATCGAGGATATCACGTGATATTAGGTGCCGACCTGAAGATCCAATCCAAATGAGCGTATAACTTAAAATCCTGGGAATTTTTGTTATATGTGAGCTTCGAGACTACAAATGGGCGGAGCGAGAAGTTTCCTCGTGGACCGAAGAGCGAGGAGCTGGACATTAGGACTTCGATCTTCGAGTCCAAGCTATGTGAGTCTAGTCTGAGGTTGACTTGGAAAGTTGGCTTCTCTCGCCAACTGCCGTTGTACGATTTCTGGCTGCCAGCTTGCCTTGCTGGAGCAAGCTTATCACAGCAACACAGCCGGTAATGCGATGATGCGCATTGTCTGACCAGAGATGCCTATAGCCGACTTGTGAGATAATCTCACATATTGTGGGTCCGCTACAGTCACCGCAGACATCAGACGCAGGACTACAATGGTAACTTATTACGACCAAGCCATCTGATTGTGCATTCCGTGAAACAGAACCCGTAAGCGACTTTGAGAGGATAGGTCCATGTTCTCACTTTGTAATTGTAAAAACCCCTGAGCTAGCGGCATAATTTGCCAGAACTAGTTATTTTCGAATGATATATTGTTCATTCTGGCGCCCATGATTTTCTTTTTAACTGTAAAGTTACAGTATCATGATATGATGCCTTTGTCTGAGGTAGTCATAACTTGTATTTTTCATTGTTTCCAATTGTCATTATTTCTTGCATTTTGATTCTGAGATATATTTAAAAGTAAATATACAATTGTTTGCTTGCTCATGACGGCTAATTGTAACTCTGAGCGTTGCTTTTATGATTTTGCCAATTTGTGTTAATGTTAACGGTAAATTCGCTCAGACTTGTAATCGCCAGTGATAAGAAAATAAATGTCACATTGTGACAATTTTTCCTAAATTCCAACTAACGTCGAGATTCTTGCAAATATAATAACTTTTCACTCCTTCATAAAAATTAAAATTAAAAATCCACAATCATTAATCATAAAGGTATGAAAGATAATTGTAACGTAGTTTGCCCACCAAGGCACCCACTACAAAGTACAGTTAATCCGGTATGTAAAAAAATCATCATCAGTGAACGTATATATTTTGGCGTAAGGCCTCATGGTAAGATCTGTAGCTAGTTGTTTTCTCTATGTAAGTAACAATAGATGTTGGCATAATCTTAAAACAAATCCGCAATTTTTATCCGATCTCTACGAAACTTTGCACAAGTGTACTTTAAAATTAGGGGAAATGACTGCCTTTGTTTAAAAATTCACCCCACATCCCTGTCACCCATTAAGTAAAATTTACACTTGCAACAGTTCACTTTTTTAAACAAATATCTTGAAAACGGGAGTTGATCAAGTGGATAGTAGTATTCTCAAAGACCATCAAATTCCTTTTTAATTGGCGTTTAGTTCCAATTAGTGACCGAGAAATTCGAACTTGAAATTTAAAAAGTTTTCAAGTTTGGTGTAGCGACTTTCTAATTTAATTTTTTTATCGTATCTCGAACGAACGTTATGCACGTATGATTTGAAATAAGTAGAAAAATAATCTTTACATTAATTATTAAATAAAACTGAAACTTGATCTCCATCTTCACACTTATTAACAGTAAGACAAATTTACGAATCAAACTTTTCTACTTTGCAAATATTGTAAAATATAGTAGAGAAATGTGGCAAAGTGGATGATGGTGGAGAATATTTACGAAATTTGATCGAACTGGATTAAACACCAAAACTTTCATATCTATCCCCCGAGCAACACCGAGTTCTCTGCTAATTGAACAATATATGAATATACTACAATTGTTAGTCAGGTAATATCATGAACGGGGCTTGTTTATGGAATACTTCCTCACGCATTCAAAGAACGATGGCAGTTTTTAATGAAGGAAGCAACTGTTGTTCCCTTTTTAAGGATTTCTTCCTCTTCAGTTGTGCTATCTTTGAATGCCTCAAAGGTTTTTTGCTATCCTAAAGCTTCCTGCGAGCTTATTATCTGTATAAAACTTCTCAGAAGGGAAGTCGTGAGATTGGCCGAAAAGGACAGACGAGCAACCTGTCTAGACTCTCGTCGACCTTACGGTCGAGACCGCAGCAGCTGTCACTCAATGGGATCACTTTTTACTTACGAAATGAAATTGGCAGCAAGTTTAGAACCTATTAAATACGTAGAAATCCTTGAAATAGGAAATGTCAAAAAAATTCCCTTCTAAGGTTATATTTACTTTCGGGAAGTTTTGTCAAAAATCGGGCAAATGTAAGTCGAAACTTATAAATTTAGGGTTCGGTATGCTGATGATGAAATACATATCTTGCATGTGTGAATGGAGACTTTCCCGGCGTATCGATGCAACAAAATCTTCTCGGGTGTCCAGCCGGATGGTGGTGTAAAAACACGACGTTTCGACAGCTGACTCTGCTGTCATCATCAGCTGACTGTCTCAGCTTCGACTGTCGAGGTGAAACAGTCAGCTGAGAACAACTACAAGATACCTGATGATGACAGCAGAGTCAGCTGTCGAAACGTCGTGTTTTTACACCGCCACTCGCCTGGACACCCGAGATGATTTTGTTGCATATCTTGCATGTCGCTTGGAACAAAAAATGCAATGTCTGCAGGTGGGGTAGAGGACTGCGGTACACCGATTTCTAATGCCGCGTCACGTTGCAGCGCGCACTGCTGGAGATATACCTTAAAATTCTTAACAGGAACCTTAAGAATACAATGAACTTTGAATTTAAAGCGTTGTTGTTGTTGTTGTTTTTTTTTTAACTACGTATACGGCGAACTAACACTGTGGTATTACATGTGATCAAGGCAATTTCAGTGGCTCACGAATAATTCTTAAGAAATATCTGGAGAAACGCCAAGGCAGAGCACTGGACACAGGTACGGATGGACCAGCTACTTGTGAGGTAGGTGGATAACAAAACACAGAAGTCCTTACAGGGAATAACCGCTAATGATCTGCGCTGTTCTGAGCTATGATGGCAATGAAAGACAACTTACCGCCACTTCCGCTGGCATGGTTATTTCGCAGATGTTGGGAAAGTTAAGGTGACGTATGATAGAATGAGTGCGTGTGATTGAAAATGGAACAGCTAATAAGACGATAATATGTCTGTAAAGTATGCCAAATTCTGCCTATCGGCCACGAGTTTTGTTGGAGGATTGGATCGAGAAGAAGTAATACGAGGTTTCCTGCGGAGAGGCTGATGCCGGGAGATTCATTGGACTGGAATCTGCTGGCAGGTGTTTGGGGTTTGTCAGTGCCTGGTGGACAGCTCCTGACTGCCGGAAGCTGCTCAACCACCTTCACAGCACGACTCCACATACGCTGCCAGAGTGACGTCGTGGGCCGCAGCACCACTCCACCTGTCGCAGCCTGCAACAGCGCAGAGATCACGTAGTGACAATTTGCCGTTGTACCACGTCACTGCTCACAGCTCCTACCTATGAACGGCGATGGAACACAGCTGTGCCACAACAGTTTTCAAACGCCTGTGAGATAATTCATTCCTCCCTCTCCCCCTGAGCTAGACAAAACTTGAATCGCTAAGATATTTTACTGTAAATAATGAGTACTCTCAATCATGTATGCCATTTCTTTTTTTGTAAGAAATGAAATTAATTTACTTTTATTTGTTAAAAGGATTTTTTTTCAACACTGTTTTGTTAATTCGTATATTTTTCAATCTATGGAATAATAAAGTTAACCACCCATTACTTATATTAAAATAATTTTGTTAAATGTAAATCAATGTTATGTTTCAGCATTTAAACTGAAACTATTGCTTATTTTTCTGATGAAGTAAAAGGCATATTAGACATAAGTGTTTTTAGTATTTTTAGTTTAAATATAAGTGACAGTCGGTATTACGAACAGATTTAAAATTCCTACTTAATACCGTTTGTCAGAACATTACGGTTAAACATGGTCCAAAAGCACCACTGGCCTCTTTATTTTCCAGATTTTTTTTTTTTTAAATTATTCATCCTCAACTTTACCAATATGAGAGGTTGGTTTGTTGTTAATAGTCGCTCCCCTTAGTATTGCGCACGTTGTGGGCTAAATAAATTCAACAATTCGTTCTCAAACGATTGCAGAACGTAAATTTCAATGTTTCCTTGTGATAGTACAGGCTTTAATATGTTTTAGAGGGAACGGTACTGATAATAATTCTATCTGTTTAGTCCTTTCACTTTACATTTAGATTTATTCACAATTATAGGTTAAATAAAAGGTTGATTATGATAATAAGGTGGGGAAAGAATTGCTTGTTGAAGACTGGAAATGTATGTATCTAGCATTACTTTTGATAACAAGCTTAACTGGGCTGGATACATTGGACAGGTGGTAGGTTGTTGGAGAGAGAGATGAGGGGATGTACGAGAAAAGTAAAGGAATTGGGTTACAAAACATTGGTCAGAATATGGTAGTGCAGTATGGGACCCACATTTTGAGTATCAAATACGGGAGTTAGAGAGGGTGCAAAAAATGGCTGTTAGATCTGTTTCTGGAAATTATCGCAGAATGCAATCAGTAACTGATATGATAAAAGAGCTGGAATGGGATTCGTTACAAGACAGGAGGAGGGTGAAGAGGGTCATGGGAGTGTACAAGGCGTACACTGGTGAAGAGGCATAGAAAGATATTGGTGTAGATATCAAAAGTAGTGCGTGGAAGGGAAAAGATGTCCATGACCATAAGCTGGCACTCGATTTCAAGCACAAGGGTGCGGGAAGATTTTTTTTGGGGTAAGGGTGTCAGTGATTGGAATAAGTTACCAAGGGAAATGATGAATAATTTAACAAAAACGTTGAAAGAATTTAAAGTTAAAATTTGTAGAGGGGAAATTTAGG
Source organism: Vandiemenella viatica (assembly GCA_031002005.1). Classification (NCBI taxonomy): domain Eukaryota; kingdom Metazoa; phylum Arthropoda; class Insecta; order Orthoptera; family Morabidae; genus Vandiemenella; species Vandiemenella viatica. Next base: position 242,381,494 of record CM061919.1, read on the forward strand.
TGGGTGCAGGAAAGGGTGAAGATGGGTGTGTAGGGAAATTGCCACCAGAGCGTGTGCTTCATTACAATTAAATTAAATTAAATTAAACGAATCAAATTTATACATTATGTTACACTATTTCTCGACACACACTACACGTGTGCTTCTGCGCACTCAATGCCAGACTAACTAGTCGTACGCGAGAGTTCCCTTCTCGCTGTAGAGCGGAGGCCGGCCACCGACCCAGCTGTTCACGCCGCTTTGCGATTTACTGTTGCCTCCTTACGCAAATGGAGTAGCTCTAGCACTGAGAATATTTAGTCTGATGGCAACTATACAAAATATCGACATACAAAATTATATATATCTTGTATATAAACATCTATAACTCACACATTGGTGGTGTAAACCAGGGATTTATGAGGATTTGTAAGGATTTACAGAGAAATTACAGAGCCAGGTAAGTTGCGGCGGTTACAGTAAACAGTTAGTAGAGGGTATGTGCAAGTTGGCGGAGCGATGAACTGGATAACTGGTCAATTCAATCAGCAGTTTCAAGCGAGCAGCTACGTAATCAGAGCAAATGACGGCACCCATGTAGTGGGAAGAGCAGGTGTCAGGAGCAGCAGAAATCGGACTGGGTGGACAACAGCGGTCGAGCTTGGTCGTCGACGAGAAATGATGGTAGCAGCCTTTGACAGACCTCACCACATGAGGACTGTAAGGAAACACAGTCTCTTAGTTTTTAAAGAATTAATAATTAATTTCTCTTTTTCACTTTTCATGTTATTTCTATGGGAAGTGTTTATTGGCAGCGGTATTTTCGAATCACTATTTTGTTTTCTGATTAATGTTAAGCTGATTATATGTGTTTGTTGTTAAAGAATGCTTTATATCGTATTATTATTATTTCTTACGTATTGTGGCAAAGAAATCCACGCGTCGTCATTACCAGATGAACAATGTATATGAAAATCTCTGGACGATAAACAATGAGTGCAAGAAGATCTTTGGCAGAGAGAAAAAGACATATGAAATAAGTTGTCACCATGGAGGAAGGAAATACAGCTCGAAATGTTAGACAAACTGAGATTTTGTAGCTGAATGCGAATTAACAGTTAATTAAAGGAGACCAAAAAAACACAAAAAAGCAAATGGAGGTTTTGTTTATTTTTCTTTTTATGAAGGGCATTGTAATAGTTATCTAACTTTCTTATTGATATTCTTGTAATATTAATTTTTACTGTTCGGGATCCAGAAATGAAAGGTCTCTAACTAGGTAACAAACTGCATTTAATCTAGATATTAAAAGGTGGTATGTAAAACAAACAAAGAAATTATTATGCACATATATATCTCACTATCACTTCCACAATTATTTACACTTAATATAAAATTACAAATTTTCATTCATACCGTGGTATAAAATCAATCTCGCCTCGAAATCGTATGAAATCAAATATGATTAAGCATTGCATTGTTAAATAGAGCAATGAAAATATCTTTAAGGGCGTGTTATGGTTTCCGTATTCCTCATTGTTCACGATAATCCGTTGAACAGAACGATGTGATTTACCGTTTCTAGAATGCAAGAAGCGGCCACAGGTGCGTCAGGATAGTAGACTTGAGATCCTTATCTCATCCCTTCGTGTCTCCTCGCCAAAAGAGGTGGGCAAATGGATACAGTAAATGCATGTATCGTTATTAAGCACAGGTAGAACCAAGCTTAACCCATCAACTTTCGTTAGTCTGATTCATGCAAGCAACAGAAAAAAAATTTAACACTGCTACTGGGCAGTCAATAGAAAATACGTCTAACACGTTTCGTGCTCCAGAACAGAATGAATCTAAAAATGGCCGAAACTTAGTTTCCAATCCGCTTCGTTCTCACCTTAGGTGCTTTCCATTGGCTCAGCGCGGCTTCGGTATAGCGGACTATTTTCTGAGCTTGTCTTAGTAAATTCCTACGCGCAGGTAGAGAGAGGCCTTTCTCCTGCCAACAAAGGATTGCTGGTGCCGCTAAGTCGCGAATGACAGCACAGCTCAACGGACATATTCAAACAAACTGCCCGTTCGACACTGAGGCCGGGTACTCACTAGCGATACAGTAACCACGTTCTAGTGTGGACGCGGGAAACGAACTTCTCTCGCGACGAACACCGAGCCACCTCACTGAGCGTACTCACTAGCGAGCTGTAACTGTAACCAAACGGATACTGTTACGAGGTTCTAGTGTGTACGCTCACTGTAACCGTAACGACAAGCCGACTCTATCCGCAGTGTTCGTTTGGAGCTCCGCGATGTCAGACGAAGTGTCTCTCGCTTGTGCAACATACTTACTTGTATATGCTTTACTGGATGATTATAAACTATCACGAAGATGGCGTATTCATAGAATTAATTGCGAAAGAAGTGATATAATTATTCTTTTAAGAAATCAACAAATGAGTGGTCATTACAAAAATTTCACGAGAATCCCTTCAATTGATTTTGAATATCTAATGAACATAATTGGACCCAAGATAGAACGAAGAAACACTTCGTTCCGAGAAGCATTGTCGGTTCAAGACTGATTAGCTGTGACGCAGGAATACTTAGCTACTAGTGATTCTTTTACAAGTTTACAATATCTTTCTTGCATTTCAAAACAAGCAATAAGCTAAATTGTCCCTGAAGTGTGCCAAGCGCCGATAGGAGCTCTGGAAGAATAAATGAAGGTAATCCTTTATTCAATAATTAAAAAATAATAATGTAATTTATTTTTAAAAAATCATACGTAATTTTCTAAACTCATATCTGATGAATGTTCGCTATTGTTGCTGTACGGGGAGTATGGCGGGTTGTGTAGAGGAGTTTGTTGGTTTTGATTTGGTGAAGAAGTGGAAGGGCAAGCTACATCTGGATTTATAGTGGAGGAAGAAGCTGAAGGGCGTGGAGCTTGTGTAGTGGAGTAATAACCATAATTTTGTATGGAGTTATAATGCCCTTGATGAGCACGCATAATTATTTGAAATATTTTCATGTTGAATTGCATTTTTTATTTCCTTCGTATAGTTTTTAAATTTTTCTTGTATAAAATCAAAGAAATACCGTAGTTTCGTACCCTTTTTCGGTTTATCTGCCGCATTTTTCAGTATTCCGAAAGCCTCATTCAGGATTTGTAATTTCGGATCTGGTTTTAGCTTTTTATTGAATGGTTCACGTAGAGCATGTCACTGTGTTTTTGTGTTACCATTGAGGTCCTCCACCTACAAATAAATTTTTTGTTTATTAATTATCAATAATAATAATTGGAATAACTTTATTTTTTAAAGATTTATTTAGCCTGCCAATCTTTGGGATTCCATAGTACACTGCTTTCGTGATAGGTTTCTAACAGCTGAAGACATTTATCTTCTGTCCATTCACTCATGACGCTTGAGGATACTGGTAGGTTCGCAGTGTGCAACAACCTTCACTCTGGACGTCCACGAAGGCACAGCGAGCGCCATTTGATTCGCAGCAAAAACCGACAGTCGTCGGCTCGCTGGGAATGCAACGCGTTCCGCTCGCGGCAGGCTTGCGAGGCACGAACTCACTATAGTTCACGCTAACAGTAACGTGCAACGGTTACAGTTACACAATGTGGACGTGTTTCTTGTCGGCTCGCTGCGAATGCAACGCGTTCCGCCCCCGGCAGGCTCGCGAGCCACGTACACACTATCGTATTCGCTAACAGTAACGTGCAACGGTTACAGTTACAGCTCGCTAGTGAGTACGCGGCTTTAGAGAAAGTCCTCCAGCATCCTTCCTCACAGCTCCCGTTAATAACAAATACATAAACACAAAATGTAATTCGGACCATTACAGCATGGAAGAAATATTGACACCTTCAATATTAACAAGAAGAAAAGGTTAGTAAGTAAAAATATTATATTTGGCATCCCGTGACAGAGACGAGGATCAATATAAAAGTAAAGTAAAAAATATTATAGGCTACAATAACGACAGGTAGGGATGAACATGTATAAACGCCGATCGCTATTTGGGGATGGTTTATCTAATGTGGAACTAAGGACGTAATTAGTCGCAAGTCTATATTGACCTGGTTGATGTGGGGATATGGTCGTATTAACGGGAAATGGTTACAATGTATAAATAAATGTATACACTCGTACATAACCAGCTGGTTATTCTACGCTCACATGACACTAGGTTTCCTACCCACGTATAAGTCCGCTTTCGCTGGTGGCAGAGTGAAAAATGGTTAGTCGGTCCATCACGCTGCAGTAGAATTTTAGTTAATTCTTAGCACCCATTTATTTCGATGTAACCAAATTCTACAAAATTTTAAACACGTTATTCGATTTTTGGTCAACGAAATTGACTATGTGTGAAAATTTGAAGTCCTCAACTTATTATTGTTAATTTAAAGTTTCAAATAGGGTGCTAGTACTGATCGAAGAGCTGTGACCAAAAATATCTGTTTTCTATGTTAATTCGTTTCAGTTCATTCAAATGCAAATGTTGTATTTACATGCGGCAGGGCCAAATTGCTATCAATCCCTTCATCGAAGTCCTGTTTCTAATCCCAATCACTGGAGACCTTGTGACAAATAAACAATGAAGCCACAATACTACTACCACAAGCAAAACACCTGATTAAATATATCAGTAGCATACTCAATGAGACCACAAAATACAGCGAAATTACCTTTAAAAATAAACCTTTCTAGTGATATAAACCACACAATCCATTTAAATGGCTAACGTTATTCTCAATCCACCTTTTCAGTTTGGACTGATTCAACATTACGTTTCACCAATGAAGGTGAAGAAACAATATTACAACTAATAGTCAAACAACTGTTTTTGTGGTGAGAAGTGTTTAGAGTGAAAAGAAGATTTAGAATGTATTGTCTGGTTAAGTACCTAATCAGTGGGGATATTTGTTTTACAAGTGTCTCATCCGCGTGCTGTGATTAAAATAATTCTGTGGTATGGTGATAAATGAATTTAGAGAGTGTTTGAAAGCTCTGATATTTGTTTGAGTATTTATCAATGGAGTTTTGAGGAAATTCGTGTTAAGAAAAATACACTGGTTCTGAGAGGTAATAGGCTCCAGTGAAGTGGTTCGTTATATAATCTTGAAAGACCACGTCTGTGAAAGAGAATTGGATACTTTGTTATGATTACAGGATGGTTGTACGGAGATTGGTGAGTAAACTCTTTCTTCTGCTTGTTTGCAAGTTCTTGAGGCTTCATTCTTCTAGAAAAATTCTCTTCTAGACCAGGATTTTTCAAAGCGTAGTACGAACTCAAGGGGTTCGCGAATTGAACGCAGGGGATTCGCGACAAGATTGTATGTTATGGCGGCTGACTGGGTATCTCAAGACTGCAACACGCAACATTGTGAATTGAGACTGAAAAAGAACAAAATTTCTCCTAAAATCGACTCAACTTGCGACAAGGAACAAGATCCTCCATCAAATTAATTAATAACAATTTGCTCTTAGTGTCTGTATTATATTTTTATATAAAAATCCTTTTTTTAAACTAAAATACAATTTTTAACAGGGTTTGCCGTTGTTTGGGAAAATTTTGTAGGTGTAAGTGGAGCTATGGGTTTGAGAAACGCTGCTCTAGACCCACAAAGCAGGTAGTATAAGATTAATTCAGGGTTAATTGTCCAGTAACGTACAGAATTAGCTAATTTGTAGTAGACAAATTTAGGTACTGGTCTCAGTTACAATTTTCCTCCAGATTTATGTAGAAAGCAAAAACATTCTCTATATACATGTAGATCCGTTTAAATTCTGTTATGTAAGTTTATCATGAATGTAGACAGTGAACGTTTTGGAAACAGGGCGAGAGATACTGTTGAGACTATTGAGAGATGTGAATATTCGGGTCTCGCACTTTGGAGACCACGCGTTCCATTCCCAGCTCGTCCTCCCATTCAGATTGGCTTTTCCATGATTTCTGAAACCACACGAAGCCTTCGATGAGTTTAACGGTGGCCATACACGATCGCTCCATCCGTCCAACTGGAGCGATGTCACTCCATTATCGCGTCGTGTGCGGGGAAAATGATGTGGATGACGTGGACTGACAGGATTATTTGGATACCCGGTCAGTCCAATGTCCATCAGTTTCGTCCATCATGCCATCAACCCAACTGACGATGTGTGGGGAAAATCACGTGGAGCGACACCAAGCCATCACTCCAGTCGGCTCGTGTATGACGAAACCGCGGTCCAAACTCTTCTAATTCTGTCACCCACCAACGAGCAGACAACATCAGCGCCTTGAGTGGACTATGCAACATTTTACCATTTCTTTTTTGTTTTGAATCTGCTATAGAAATATTTGTTTTGCTACTAGTTAAATATTATTTTGAATGTAGAATTGAAAATAATGCTGTTCTAAATATTATTAAGTAACAATTAGAACGTTTATTTTTATTAAAAAAAAAATAATAATCGTCTCAATAAGACTTTGTGCTGGAGATTATTGAGAAGTATAATGACTTACCATCCTTGTAGGATCTCTAATCCTGACTACCATGACAAAATATAAATAAATGTGGTAATAGACCAATTGCTAATATTATTTAAAAATAAAGACATAAACGCCAACACAGAAACCGTGTTGGAAAAAAAAAGATAATTCTTTGCTGTCTTCTTTTTAAAAAGTATGATAAGATTAATTTTATATGAGCCTAATTGTTTAAATGTGTTGTTTTACAACATGTGACGTACCTGTCAGTATTTTCGGCCTGGTAAAGTACTTAAATTTAATAAATCTGTTTCATAATAATTTTGCAGTATTTTTAAAAGTTTTAGTAATTTCACAGTAATTTCGCACTTTTTTGACGTTTATTTAATTCTCAGCATTTTATTCAATATTCGATAGTTTGAATATCCTTTAAAATTAATTCAGGTTCATTTTATTTAGTACTTGGCATAACTAGATAGTTGTACTGCAAATTGAAAACCAATTGTTGTTTGCTTTGCCTAGTTTTTCATTGTCGTGGCTGACTGGAGTGATGGAATGATGGTGTATGTGCTACGCTTTTGGATGTCATCCATCTGGATGACATCCAAATGGAGCGATCGTTTATGTCCACCTTTACTCACCGTTGGCATGATACAATTTGGAACTTTAGCTTTACGGCCACATTCCCTTGCTGAGGCCAAGCATTATATACCTACTGCCAGATTGTATTAAATAATGACTGGAGAAGTAAAGTTTTTCCATCTGCCTGTGAAACGTGTAACTGTTCAGTGTGTGATAAGTATATTTTCTGTTTGTGAAATGTGTAGTTTGTGATGTGGAGATTGGGGACAGTCCCGGTATTCACCTCGATGGCTGCGGAAAACCCACTGAAAACCACAGCCAGGAACGACAATTACGCAGGTGTCTGGACTCTGTCCGGTACATTTTACATCTCCAATCCAGTGTGCGGCGGCTCACCACTCAGAAGCCACACTGGTTAGTCGCCGAATCCCACTCTTTTTTTTTTTGTTAATGGTTTTACACCTAATCGATGTCGAGGTCATTATAGGTGGGAAAGGACGAGGGACAAGGGACAGGAAGGAATTCAGTCATGGCATTTTGAAGGAAGTATTCCGTCATTCGCCTGGAAAACTTTGGGAAAACAATGGAAAACCCAAATCTGGATGCTCGGATGAGGATTTGAAACCGCGTGCTCCTGAATGCGAGTCCAGAACGTCAAACGTTCACCTACCACGCTCGATGCCTAATCCCTCCCCATTCCTTGCCCAGAATCCCCTCCAGGCTAATGAGCTCGACAACAATGAACCGTGGAACTCCTCCCCTTGCCCTCCCTCTATAATAGACTTTAATCACTGTCAAGGATCCTCATCTGGGCAGGGAAATTTCCCGCAGTTTAGTACTTGAGTCTTGTAAGTATTCCGGAACCAGAGCCGTACTCCGTGTCGTGCAGTTTCCCTGACGGACGTTCGGTGTAGCTCCGAGCGGTGTTGTGCACTACATCTCGACCGAGTAGCCGTGTTTCTGCGGGAGCCGCCGGATTAGCGTTAATGCAGCCTGCAAACCCGATTTATGCGGCGGCAACCTGGTTCTCCTCTGCTCAGCTGCAGGAACACTGCAAACCAGCGACAGGGCTAGACAACGCTCTGAAAACCACGTAAGCAGAAAGGGCCGTCAGAGTCTGTTCGGCAGGCACACATTTTCATGAGACCTGATAGTGGTAACTCTTTACCAGGGTCATTGAATGATCTGTCTGGATCAATTTATTAATTATGATTTAGTTTGGTCTACAGATATTTTTAATTTCTATTAAAGGTTAAACTCTTTCTTATCTAAATTTAGTCAAATGACTTGAGTATGTTTCATTATTCAATTAAAAGCTAAAAAATACTAACTTAGTCCGCAACCGGATGGTTGGTTCCATCCTCCCGAACGAGGTATATCGAGCTACCAGACCACTCATTACATAAATAACTAACTTCTCTTTTTATTTCTGTTCGCATTTATTTAAAAAAATGACAATGTTCGTACATCTTTATTTCTTTTCTAAAGTTTATGAAGAGAGAGATTATTTCGGCACAATTACATAATGGCGAGACTGGAGAGTAACTACTGGATGCTCGAAAGTAATTCAACAACGAAATTTCTGGAAAATGAGAAACGATCACCGCCAATCGACTTGAAGTGTGGCTACGATTGTTACAGAATATGAACAACAATTGAACAAAAAATGAGTTGTTAGATAAATTCTTCGGTAATAATACAAATGTCAGTATTACCTTTAGTGAAATAATACTTTTTTTCCCGACGTAGAGGTCATTAGAGGCAGGAAAGGATTGGGGGCAAGCAATGGGAAGGAATTCGGCCACGGCCTTTTGAAGCAAAATCTGTATAGTCGGACTGATATTTAATCATTTTAAACGTTAATTAAAAATGTTGAATATTTTTAAGCACAGTTAAAATGTAATGTTCATTGTAAATTAGTCGAAATAAGGTAGCCACTGCTGGCACACCCTGAATTACATTTAAATTAAATAATCCATACATTGTAACGAGCCGCGCTGTCGCCACGTTACAAAGTGCATTTTTATTATATATGTAATAATATTAGAGTAATTTACATAAATCTTGGGCGACCACCTAAATAGATTTTTGTTGTAATTTTATAAAGTACGCAAGATTCCAAGTGAGGACTGTAATGAAATGATGAACATACAGTGTATCTTGGTAAAGCGAATATTCGAGAATTATTGAGCTATGTAGGCTTGAAGCTAATCTGGTGTTCCCGAGCCTTGGCGACAAGAAGTCGCGGATTTGGGATTTGCCAGACCACACACTCTGCTCCCTGGGGATGGGCGGTTAACGACGTCACTCACCTGACGGGAAAAGCCTGCCGTCCGAAACCCGAATGTTCCCTCGCCCCGGCGAACTTAGCCGAATATGTCCGACCTCTGTTAGATACTCTAGCCAAATCATATGCCGAGGATATCACGTGACATTAGGTGCCGACCTGAAGATCCAATCAAAATGAGCGTATAACTCAAAATCCTGGGAATTTTTGTTGTATGTGAGCTTCGAGACTACAAATGGGCGGAGCGAGAAGTTTCCTCGTGGATCGAAGAGCGAGGAGCTGGACATTCTAACTTCGATCGCACCAGTCTGAGGTTGACTTGGAAAGTTGACTTCTTTCGCTAACTGCAGCTTGCCTTGCTGGAGCGAGCGTATCACCGCAACACAGCCGGTAATGCGATGATGCGCATTGCCAGACCAGAGATGCCTATAGCCGACTTGTGAGATAATCTCACATATCGTGGGTCCGCTACACTCATCACAGACATCAGACGCAGAACTACAATGGTAATTGATTACGACCAAGCCATGTGATTGTGCATTCCGTGAAACAGAACCCGTAAGCGACTTTGAGAGGATAGGTCCATGTTCTCACTTTGTAATTGTAAAAACCCCTGAGCTAGCGGCATAATTCGCCAGAACTAGTTATTTTCGAATGATATATTGTTCATTCTGGCGCCCATGATTTTCTTTTTTAACTGTAAAGTCACAGTATTATGATGCCTTTGTCTGAGGTAGTCATAACTTGTATTTTTCATTGTTTCCAGTTGTCATTATTTCTTGCATTTTGATTCTGAGATATTTAAAAGTAAATATATAATTGTTTGCTTGCTCATGACGGCTAATTGTAACTCTGAGCGTTGCTTTTATGATTTTGCCAATTTGTGTTAATGTTAACGATAAATTCGCTCAGACTTGTAATCGCCAGTGATAAGAAAATAAATGTCATATTGTGACAATTTTTCCTAAATTCCAACAACGTCGAAATTCTTGCAAAATTAATAAATTTTCACTCCTTCATAAAAATTAAAATTAAAAATCCACAATTATTAATCATAAAAGGTATGAAATATAATTGTAACGTGGTTTGCCACCAAGGCACCCACCACAACATTCAGTGCTAAAATGTAGTATTAACACTGATGCTAGTCGATTACAACGTTTCTGGCACGAAAGGAAATATCCCAATAAACGATATTAACGATGTTACCCGATTCGGAACTGTGACCTTTTGGAGTTTATAATAATTCATGGGACATAATGAAGCCTGGTGCAGACAAATGATGTGAATAAGGATGTTACAGAATAACTGATGGCAGTATATGAATCAAAATATAACGTGTAGTGTGCAGTACTCTGTCATGACGTTCCAGCACTTTTGTTTGTGAGCATTTGGCCTCTTTTATCTAACCGTTTCACGAAGACTACAAGCGGAGTAAGCTGCAGACTTCACATTTGAGGAACATTGGCTGCTCACTTTGTTTGGTAACTGGATTTTAACCACAGGTAGGTGGAAAGTCTCCCTCCCTTTGAAGATAAACATTGTGGACTTATTACCGATTCGAGGGCTGATGATCTGTCAAACCACATGGCGGTCAGTTAGCCACCGCGACCAGATTTTGCTGCGACGTTGTGTAGCCAATAAAGTTAGTTGGCAGGCAATCTTTGAGGGATGTTCCATAGTAGTACGATGTGGAGGTCGTCGTATAGTTATAGGGAGTAGAAGGATACTCTTGAAGTTGGTTGGGCCAGTTGTGTGGCTTAATTTAATCTAATGAGGTTCTTATTAGTAGGAGAGAGGGGTGATGTTGCTCTGAGGCAGCTAGAGAGGGTGGAGAGAAGGCGATTATGAGAGAGGCGCTATTGAAAGGACAAAGACGCTCTGAGAAGACGGGGCTGCAACTTAGCGCATCTTAAGAGCTGTTAGTATGGGAGACATAGTGTATAATGTGTTTAGCACACAAAAGAACTCCTCAGAGCTGAAACAGTTATCATTTCACATTCATGGATGAAATCGTACAAAGTAAATAGTGAAAACGAAAGATGGTTCCATGGCCTATCTTGAACTTTGTTGTGGTGATTAACGGGGTATAGCTACGCTTGATGGAACCAACAGAAGAGAATTCGGTGTAGCTGTAGAAGTAGAGGCCTAGTCGTTCCAATGACCATTGCAAGAAATATAGTTCCTTGAATGTCTCCAGTTGGACACATGAGTTACAAAGTTATGCAGTACAGAGTCCATTGTTTTTCTACGGAGCGTGTGGGGAATTGTTGTTCACTGCTCGTCAGGCACATATATATATATATATATATATATATATATTTTTTTTTTCACTGGAAAATAAAGACGTTTACTTGCCGATTTGACTTCTCTTTTGTTATGTGGTTCAAGCGTATCGCATCAGTTGTGAGGTTTGAATAATCCTGGCACGAGTTTCTTTGTGATGGGACGTGCATGTACCAGATGCTTGACGTTAAGCGTCTGTGTATTTCGAAACAACGAAGGACAACGCTGTTACGACCGACCACAAGGGAGTTTGAAGAGCAGAGACTGCAAAATTAATGTATAACAGATGGATTTCGAACATTGCAGGCCTCGGTGAGAACTAGTAGATGACATTTACATTAGTGTTAGTTTTGCTGGATAACGCAATCAGTTATGTAACTCCAAATGGAATCATACAGAAACGTCTTTTTTTTTCAATCCACAAAACTGGTAATGTTGTTTTGACACCATGGTGTATTTGGTTTTCAGTTTCCCTGTATGTTTAAATCATTTCGCTATTAATTTTCATGACTGATAGTTTCCATTACTTCAATCATTTCAATAATAAGTTGGTTTTATGAAAGGGAGTGGGTATGAATTGATATTTTATCATTTACCGCTAATAAAATCATAACCTGACAATTTAGTCAATTAACTTGGGAGGCATAAAGACATAGGTGTATTTACGATTACTTGACAAAAACGACAGCTTATCTTACAGCATTAAGCATAAACAAACAATTACAAAAAGTTTACGTGAAATCCAAAACACGATGACATTTTAACAAAAGCTTATATGTAAAAGTAACACAAAAGGCTAATATTAAATTCAACCCTTTATAAAACTGCTCACAAGACAAATTGAACTTTATAGTAACGAATATCTTCTTCTTGGACAAAAATATAAGTTGTTGATCTATAGGAAAATTAGACAGAGTCTTTCCGTATCGTTTCAGGTTTGTTCACGGATATTAACAGAGCTCAAAATGTTCGTCGGAGAGTGACCGTCTCTGCACGGAGTCGTTGAAAGGTTGAGGAAACGAAAGCTCTCGTCCCTGAGTCCTTTCAGTTAGCATAATAGTTTTATCGTGGTTAGCGGAGACAGAGTTCTGCACTTATCCACACAGACAGCGTCGGAGTGACATAAAATGCGATAGGAGGCGCTCAGCTCTCCAGGCAGCAGGTAGATCGCCGTGAGCACAGTGGTTTCTCAGGTGTTAGGCTGACTACGAGCCAGCGTGTGGCAAGTGCGGTTATGGCTTAAGTCACCCACACTTCTGCAATGGCGGAAACGTCACCTCTTCCTAGCAAATCATGGAAGCAAGACGCTTGGAGGCTGTTCGTATCCCACGATTTTGGTTCGTTCTTCCTCGCCATTTCGCGGTCTTGTAACACGTGTGGAAACAGCATTCATCATACAGCTAGTTATAAGGTTATACAAGCATCACTCATTGGATTGTGCGTGAGGAATTCTCAACGACGTGATCCATGTATAAATTCGTGAAGCTGTGTCGAATCGGAAACGATCGTCCGTATAACTTTTCACTTGCGAGTGGTGGCTTCGGTTGATGGAGGCTAACAAGTCTGCCTGCCAAATCTTTTGATTTACTGGTCCTACGGGAATATCGTTGCCCCTATGTGTAGTGAGAAGCGGCTGTAACTTTCTATTGTTCCGGCGACAAAAGGACCTGCCCACTGTGTTCAAGGTAAACCCCGGTATCCTACAATCCCGTTAAAGGTCTCTGTCCTTCATTGGCCTAACAACTTCCACTTTCCAGCCTCTTGCATGTTTCACGAAAAATATCAAAATCGTTGAAATAGTAATTGTTATTGTTATAAAATCTTCTCTGGCGTCCAGCCGGATAGGGTTGTATAAACACGCCTTTTCGATAGCTAGCTCTGTTGTCTTCATCCTGAAGGTATAAAGAAAGTTCGGCAGGAGGCTAAGCCAGTCTAGGTTGTGTCAGTCAGCTTGTGACAGCTAGAAGGAACCTGACACTTGATGAAGACAGCAGTGCTAGCTTTCGAAACGTCGTGTTTATACAACAGTATACGGCTGGACACCCGAGGGGATTTTATTACAACTGTACGCCGGGAAACTCTCCACTCACACATTGTTATTGTTATGTAATCATTGAATGAGCTGTCTGATCCTCATTACAGTGTTCTGGCTATGCTCCAAACGTGTCCATAATACTTTTTTAATTGTCAATTTAAACCAAAAATGCAATGCACTGACTACAAAAATGACCACAAAAAATGAGTTTATAGGGACAGAAAACGAGTCTTTAGGCTCCAAGGTAATGAAAGCCTAACGCGAAAGGGATGAAATACGACTTTGACCTATATTAGGCTATATTGGATCATAATATTGCAGTCTAAAAAACTTGAAGAATTTCTGTTGAGATTGAAGGGTCAGAAACACTCTGTATACCACTGGTGGCCAACCCGCGGCATTCATCACACTTTTACAAAATGTATATATTTTATAATGGACAAAGTAGTGAAACCAATGTATTGAAAAAATACATTATTTGTTCATCCATATATTAAAAAATTTAACTGTAGAAATTATGAGAAACAATTAACTTTGATTTTAAAATAATATTCTGAAGAATATATGACAGATATTGTCTGTTTTATTTATGAGTTTACAGTTATGAGTTCGAAGAATAATTAAATTATATTCTGCGCGCGCATCTTGGAACATGTAGTATGACAGGTTCTATGTTTCACTCATAAGTGACTTAATCTAAATCTAATATGGGGTTATTTTATATGCAGCCCGCGGAGTTATGATACATTTCCAAAGTGGCCCGCAAGGTCATTTAGGTTGGCCAACCCTACTCTATACAGTAAAATGAGATTTTTCAGGTGTGTTATTTTTTAGTGTACCCATCGTTTGAGAGTAAAGCAGACGTTTAACGTACATATCACTAAAGTTTTTAAATTACGAGCATATTTATTGCATAACTTCAGCTACTATTTTGTTTTGGTACGCTGGACAATTTGTGTTATCGACTGCCATCTTGCCAGTGGTGCTACGCTAAGCGTGGTCCTCAACACGAAGGCTGGTTGGATTCTGCCGTAGGAGGCATACCTAGCCTGTTATCAGAGGTGGGACAGTTAGTTTCTTTCCTCCATACCTAACCTAACTCGATAATCCTACAGGGACAAGGGGACCTAACACAGAAGCGTACTTCACATTACACAACAAGTCGTGCCACAGAGGTGCAGGTCCGATTAAGAGCCTACGAAAATACCCGCTAGGACAGGGATTCGAACCGGAGTTCTCTAGATCTCTAGTCAGACGCCTTAACCACTCAGCCAGCAGAACACTAATGGAGATAACATATGTAAATAGTTTCCTTGTAGAATACTTAATGTCGCAATTTATTGCTGTCAATCTACTATCTTGTTGCCCGACAGGCCTGTCAACTTCAATGTAATAACAATATACAGCGGGGTTGTTAATT
Source organism: Vandiemenella viatica (assembly GCA_031002005.1). Taxonomy (NCBI): domain Eukaryota; kingdom Metazoa; phylum Arthropoda; class Insecta; order Orthoptera; family Morabidae; genus Vandiemenella; species Vandiemenella viatica. The sequence goes on from CM061919.1 coordinate 242,396,560, forward strand.
AAGTTAAATTAATGAGTGCCCACCGCATACTAATCACACCGCCGTAACAGTATTTTCATTTGCCGTATACGGTGACGTCACTCTATCAGCGGCTCAAATATGTATCGTTCTGCAGCGTAATGTTTATGACCAAATTAGTTTGTAGGACTAAGTAATGAAAAAGCAGCCCCAACCGTTTTTATTTCATTCACTTCGAGTTAAGAGGGAAAATCCTGTGAATTACAACTTCAGAATGTGCTGGAATACTGAGTTCTCCAGGTGGTTATCAATTAAACTTATTCTACTTTTCTGCTTTGAGAATCTCCCTCCAATTGCTCAATATCGTCAAGTGCGGAGATATGTGATTGCAAAAATCACTAGAGAAAGTTGAACTATTTACACAATCTTTGAAGACAGTTTTTCTATATCTTCTTATTATTGTTGTTGGCGGCGGTGAACAACAAACTGTATTCGATCAAGTAAACACAATCGAAGAACTACACATAGAATGACAATGAGAAATTAGCAAGAGGACCAGAACTGACCATCATTTCTAGTATGCTTGATACTTTATTATTTATGGATCTTATTGCAATAGTGTTACAATACAAACAATGTTTCATTTTAAGACACTCAACACCTGAAATAAAAGTTTAAAGTTGTAAGTCTAGATTTTCCAACCAAGTTGTAGCATTGCTAGATGCTTTAACAAAGCCTTCCAATGAACCTGGGTACTCCCTGTTACTACATTCAGTAATAATTTAGGGGAGTGTATGTTGTGGTGCACCACAGTCACAGGTGGGAGAGGTTCTCATGCCCCACTCATACAACAGTGAGCTACACCGCCCGTGGTTATTTCCTACACTGTTGAAGGCAGCCCATGTTTCACGTGGTAGGTCAAATCCTGCTGGTGGATCGTGGACAGTAAATAGTTGCTGCCACTCTTTTGGAGCTACAATCTTCCATTTAGTACGGGTGGAGAACGCGGTTTCAGATGCCAAAATCTATGAAGCATGTCCTCATGGTTGGGGAGACCATTGTTCGCTGATATTTTTGTGAACTCACGGATCAGATTATTAAATCTTCTTAGTCTTGGCGGTTCTATATGGATCAACACAGGCAACTAGAAAACAGGAATAGATTTCAGTGTGCCATTTATAACGCCTGGTTCAGGACAGTGTCAGTCTTCGTAACATGTGGACTATTCAGCGGCCTGAGACTTAATAGGGCCCGAGGAAAAGGGATTTTATCAATAGCCAATAAAATATGATGGTCTGCTTCTTCCGTCCAGGACAAGGCTGCCCAACCAATTTTGGAGATGGGCCACAAATTCGATTCTACGTTAGCCTGCGGGCCACATAATACTTGCCTACAGTTACAATAGATATTTAAATATAGCAAAAGATATAACTGACTCAGTTTAGTTATAATCAAAAAGTAAAAGAATATCAACAGAGGTTTGTGAGCTATCATATTCTAGACCGCTGTTGTTGGCGGGCCAATTAAAATGCGCTGACGGGCTTGGGCAGTTTTGGTCGAGGAAAATGTAACACATAAAAATGAAAACTTGCTATTTGTTTCAGACATTTAATTAATTAAACAAGCGCGGACGTGGTCGCCACCAACATAACGTTGGAAAATAGTTCAGAAAACGTTAGGGCTTTAGAAATGATTGTTCAGCATTTGCGAGGTAACAACACTTTTATTTACTCGAAAGTTCAGCGTGACCTTTTACAATTTTGGCCGCGAATTATTTATCGGAACTTCGTATTTGAAGATGGCAGGCTCCTGCGTTGTCGACATCACCACAAACACTTACTTATACCAACGAAATCACATGCACAACACTTTGCGATGAAGGGACTGTCTTTTCTGGTTTACACCGTCTGCTTTACCACTAGCATAGTCACTGTTCTCAATTGTTTTACGATAATGCACTATGCAGAATATTCACATCGCAACATACCGCACAAAGGAAAACACTTCTCGTTTCAATTGGAGCCGTACGTAAACCAACTTATTACCCTGCTCCATCGGCCGCTACTTTTTAACCGACTTCAAAAAAGGAGGAGGTTCTCAATTCGTCTGATTTTTTTTTTTTTTGTTGATGTATCTTCAGCGATATCTTTGCCAATTTTGAACCGATTTAAATGAAATTTTTATAGTGCATAGAGTATACCTTCAAAGTGGTCCCATATGAATTTCATTGAGAAACGACCCCTTCTACCCCTTTACACCCCTTAACTTTTATACAAACCCACACTTTTTATCAGATTTTGATAGAACTTTGGAAATGTATAGTAAAAAATAAACAGAAAAATACTGTCAACTTTTGGTTTGAAAAAACCAAACCCCTCTCCCCCTATCCACCCCTTAATTTTTGCCAATGTTCTTTATACAAAGCTAAAGTCGACACCATTTAACAGATGTCCATTAAAGTTGGCATATACATGTAATTTTTCATGGAAAAGGTTTCTGATCCAAAAAAATAAAAATAAAAATAAAAAAACACCCCACTCTCCCTTTACACCCCTTAATTTTTATACAAACCCACATTTTTATCCGATTTCAATGGAACTTTGGACATGTATAGTCAAAAATAAAGATAAAAATGCTGTTAACATTTGGTTTGAAAAAACTCAACCCCTCTCACCCTATCCAGCCATGAATTTTTACCAATGTTATTTATACAAAACTGTAGTCGACATCATTTAACTGATCTCCATTAAAGTTGTCATATACATGTAATATTACATGGACTAGGTTTCTCACCAAAAAATAAAAAAGCCACCCTATCTCCCCCTTTACACCCCTTAATTTTATAGAAACCTATATTTCATATCTGATTTTGATTGAACTTTGCCAATGTATGCTTTCAAACAAACAGAGAAATCTTGTCAACATTTGGTCTGCCAAAGCTCAACCCCTCTCCCTCCTACCAATTCCTTCATTTTTGTCAATGTTTATATATATATATATAAAGCTTCAGTCACCACCGTTTTACCTATTACCATGAAAGTTATCGCTTATATATATTTTTTCACGAGGAAGGTTTCCGACCAAAAAATCAAAAAAAAACCCCACTCCCCATTAAATCGTCTAATTTTTATACAAACCCACAGTTTTTATCCAGTTTAGATAGAAATTAGCAAACTTTTACAGTAAAACAAAGAGAAAAATAATGTCAGCTTTTGGTTTGCAAAAACTGAACCCCTATCCCCATTTCCGCTCCTTGACTTTTGTCAATTTTCTTTTTGAAAAGCTACAGTTGACACCATTTGACCGATCTGTATGAAAGTTGACACATATATGTAATTTTTTTATGGAGAAGATTTCTGACCAAAAAATAAAAAAAACTACCCTAGCTCCCCGTTTACATCCCTTAATGTTTGTACAAACCCACAATTTAATCCGATTTCAGTGGAACTTCGCATGTGTATACTTTAAAGCAAATAGAAAAAGAAACATACTACTCACATTACTTTGACAAAAACACTAACCCTATTACCATTTCTACCCCTTTAAATACTGTCAATGTTCATTATATAAAGTTACCGTTTCTACCTGATTTTGAAGAAAGTATGCACATGTATACTTCAAAACAAACAGAAAAATACTCTCTGCATTTGGTTTAGAGAAGCCAAACCTCTCTTCCCCTTTCCACCCCTTTAATCTACACAAAGCACAGTTTCTATCTTATTCTGAAGAAAATTTGCACATGTATACTTTAAAAAATACATAAAAATTGTGTTTAAATTAGGTTGCAGAAGCCCAACCCCTCTTCCCTTCTATCCCCACCCTTCCTAATTCCAATGTTCTTTATAGATACCTACCGTTTTCATCAGATTTCGATGGAACACTACAAATGTATACTTAGGTACAAAGAGAAACATTCTGTTTGCAAAACCCTCACCGCTCACTCCCTTACCCCATTTAATTTTTGTAAATGTTCTTTACACAAAGCTACAGTTTTTATCTGGTTTCGATGGAACTTTGCACATGTATACTTTAAAACAAAGAGAAAAATACTGTCCACACTACCTTAACAAAAACCAAACTTCTATTCACCTCCACACCCCTTAATTATTTTTTTTATACCAACCTAAAAATTTTATATGATATCAATAGAAATTTACAAACGTATTCTTTAAATCAATCAGCAAAAACAGTCTACATTTGGTATACAAAGACCCAATCCCTCTTCTCCTTTACTCCCATCGTTTATAAATTCCAATGTTCTTTACAAAATTCACAGTTTTAAGTACCGTCAAAATCAATTAAGCTATTTTTAAGTCATTGCAGAATATATATAAAATGTATGTGTCCTAATGTCTTAACATGGACGTCAGATTTCAACTTGGACCCCGAGCTTTTATGTTGTGAAAACCAATTAAATATCTATATTTTCTGTGTGATGCCGGAACGAACAGATATATTCCAGAGACAGATTTGTGTATGTGATATGTATTAATGTCCAGATGTTACATTTTTCGATTATCGAGCAGCAGCTTAAACACATGTTATGATTAGATCGAAACACAGCCTGGATCAAAATGTAAACTGATATTCCTTAACACAGCATCCAATTCACCCCATTCTTAAAGTTGTAGTAACGAAATATTTTTTTAAAAGCATTCGCTTTAACCACTGAGCTACCAGGAAGTTCGCAAAATGAGAACTGCTGCGACATATTTAAATACAAATTAACTATAATACCACTAAAAATTTAAAAATAAAATAATTGTTTAAAATACATAAAAACCACCTTCAAAAAAAGGGCACTAAAAATTTTAAAATAACTTTATACCTTGCATAGAAGAAAGTAAATTTAAATGGACAATATTTTACATTACTGTTATTTAAATTTTTACGTTAATTAGTTATTTTTGGAGTCGGTGCCAGCCAAAGCAAGAAAAACAAAAAGATAAAAACAATAATAAATAACAATAATACATAAAAAGTCATGTTACTACTTACCTAATATTAATTCTAGAAACATTTTTCAACAAGACTGAAACATATAGATGATGCAGGCTACCAACTAACACTGTAGCGCCAGAGATATGCCTGGATAACCAACGAGGCCGACCCACAGATAACATACCATTAATTGGTTTCCCTAAGCTGTCTCCTGCAATAAAACTATCTTCCTCACGACATGCTGTAAAATATTTGGAATTTTTGTTCGTACTCTCGGTTCGCCTCGAACACCAAATAAAGTTCAGTAATTCGATCTGCGCGATCTGACAGCTGGCACCGACTCCAAAAATAAGTAATTAATGTAAAAATTTCAATAACAGTAATGTAAAATATTGTACATTTAAATTTACTTTCTTCTAAGCAAGGTATAAAGTTATTTTAAAATTTTTAGTGCCCTTTTTTTGAAGGCGGTTTTTATGTTTTTTAAACAATTATTTTTCGAGTCCCGACTCGCTGCCCAAGACTCCTTGTAACGCGTCACGTGCCTCTCCAGTCACAGATATGTCGCCTACTGGCCCCTGTATACTTACAAGGACTATACTTTATTGAGTGAATTTACTTTTTTCGATTTGGATACTTGCCTATACCGGCTGTACAGTGACGAAAAAATACAGTAGCTGAGAAACAAGTTTGCGTCATTTTCACGACGCTATCATCCGCCACCAATATCATCTGAAAAAGAATTGAATAACGGAAGAATGTGGCTAGATAGGAACCTTTTCGCTACTCATATTTTTTGTCATTATTATCTGTGAACGGACAGTAGCGGATCACGCAATGTCTGAATTATCATCATGGCTTTTATGTAATCGTAGGTTTTCCCGGCGAATCTGATGCTTGAAGATGTCTCGGGCATGTGGCCGAATCAATTGATCGCAGTCCAACGAATTTTCGACGGCGTAACGTGCCATCATCTTACGTCCTCGAAAATTCGTTGGACTGCGATCAATTGATCCGGCCGCATGCCCAAGGGATCTTCAAGCATCATGGCATCATGGCTTTTAATTAAGAATGATCCAGTGTTTCCACTGGGTAGTTAGAACGGGGGGTTGTCAGTGTTTGCAGAAATTGGAGGGGGGTAGGGGGGGTAGAGGGGGGTTGATTAAGTGACTGTCTGCGATTCGTGTAATTTATTTTTTATGTGATATCTGTATTTTTGTTTGTGAAATGTGTATTTTATAAGGCGAAGACTGGGAACCGTCTCAGCATTCGCCTTGGTAACTACGGAAAATCACCTAAAAACAGCAATCAGAACGCCGCGCCAGTACACTGGGTGCAGGACTCGAACCGCGTCCCTGTGTATCTCCATGATCCAGTGCGCCGTCGCCTTAACAGCACAGCCGCACTGGCGGTTCCATTCTAGTAACTTCTGAATAAAGTAACTCAAACTTTTGAGCGAGATTTACCACTTAAATAAATTATTGGAAATACAGTTTTAAAATTAATGATAGTAGATTGGTAATTAATAACTAACACAGTTCGTTGATGAAATCTAGTACCGTCAAAGTTTTCGTTCCCTGCGCTGTGGTCTTCGAAGACCAGTGAACCGTAGCGTATTATTATTAATGGCAGTGTATTGCTGTCAGGATTCAGGATGTCATGCGAGGAATGTTTCGCGATATCGTGGAGGCTGATTGTCAGCGCACACGCGAAGGTCGGTCTTAATCGATGAGATGGACGGCTTTCCCTCTCAGCACAAACGTGTCATCCGAAAATGGGAACGCTCTACGTCACATACCACGTGACAGGTAAACATTACCGGAATAAACCGTACAATGGCAGAGAACGTGAAAGATTGTTTTTTTTGAAATGCATTAAGCCTATATCAAATTGTAAGCAATTTTTAGATTAATTCGGCCAATCACTGTTACCTAATAACGCCTTAAATTATTTCAAACTCATTTCGATAGTTATACATATGTTTCAGTGGTAATATTTTAGTATTAATACGGTTAAGCCAGGATAAAACGCGTTCATGTTCGCCAATATTCGAGTGCCAAAACTAAGCTTATTAACTTTCGCTCCGCCGCATATCGGATGAGAGATGGTTGGTACGCCTGCCTGACTCAGGACATGACACGGGTCTGGCGAAGTCGGTTCGGGATGTAGGACAAGGAGGCAGAATTTCTTAACGACGTCCGACATTCAATTAAAACTTCGCCTCGCAGATCAGATATCGCTGAGACCATAAGCAGTGCTCGGAAAGCAGCGAAATTACGAAAGCTGTTTAACTGGTGTAGTACGATAAAATCGCAGAGTAAGCAGTAGGAATTTGTGAGACAACTGCGGGATTGTTTTTGGACCGACGTAACTGCAGCGTGATTGAAGTAGGGCATCTGAGATCAAACGGAGAAGCTATCTTATGCCGTTGGAGGAGAATCGAAATTCATTGTCATAACAGTCAAATAGCTTCGTGAAGGCAATAGATTTCATAGTTATAACGCAGTAGATATTGTTATGTATAGCAATTTCGGTGGTTCTTTGTCGATAATTGCAATGTTGGTGCTGTCTTCTTTATTCATACATCAGTAAGGGGACGTCCATAAATTACGTGAAGTGAAATAGGGGAGGAGTGGGAGGGGGAGGGTAGAGGGTCAGGAAAAAAAAAAAAAATAAGTTCTACAAAACACGCGAAAGTCGATTTTATGGGGTCTTTGGTCGAAAAGTGGGGCGGTGTTAACGGATTTGGAAGGGTGAAACCTAAACTAAAAAAAATGGTCTCAAAAAGTTGCGAGGGCGATTTGTAGGTGGGGGGGGGGGGGAGGGTCGGACTGTATCTCACGAAGTCTCACCAGATTTTTTTTTTGGGGGAGGGGCGGGGTGTTACGGAAATCCGGAAAAACACCTCACGTAATTATGGATGCTCCCTAAGCCCATAGCAATTTCGGCGGTTTCTTAGCCGTTAGTTGCATCGCTGCTACAGAAGTCTTCTTTATTGATATATCAGTGAGCCCATTCAACCACCCCTCCACAGAAAATAATTTGGTGTTTTGTTGGGTTGTTAAAATTAAATATTCAGAGAGGTGAATAACAACAAAACAAAGATAGTGTATTGACGTGAATGAATTTACAGTATAAAGTACCACAAATAATACAATATTTGACGTCAGAATATAATATTTGTTACAAAAATGTTATTTAAAACGATTAAATTACGTCGGCTTATGTTAACCCTTTAAGCTGCCACTACCGAAGCGACTTTCGTGCGCAGCGGGTTGCAGGTTCTGCGGTGATGTAAACTATGTCCGGCCACACGTGATCACACTTTCAACTTAGATTAAAAAAAAAACATTGTGTATTAACCTGAATTGATTATGTTATACCAAAAAGTAGATAAAAAAAGTAATAACAACTGATACTTGCAGGCTTTGTTTCAGTTGAGAGAAAGGAATGCAGACATTATAAATAACGTGCAGGACGAACCACTGAATCCAGCAAGCACTACATTTGATGGACTGTAAAGTCGTTGTCCATTAGCAGAGAAACAACTCGTGAATGTAAGATTTTATGCAGCCGTCATAATATGTTAATAGAAACAGTTTACGGGCTTTTCGGCTGTGTTACTCGGTTCTTCTGTTTCTATCCCCACCTCTAATCTAATATAGCCCCTGATAAATTTGATGATATACCCCTCGCCGTCGATAGGAAACATAGATTGTTTTCCTTAAGTTGGGACGCAGTACAGGAGAGAATATGAATGATAAGTGACTTCATTTTGTGGATATATAATATCGAGTCAGATGTCGAATTTTTCATTTGTGAACAAATGGGATGCATAAACAAGTGACAGAGGACAAAATTGATTCAAACTATTTTTGCCTGCTGAATCACAGTCGATACAGGGTTTCCTACAACCAGAAGGATGCGTCAGCAGGCTCTTTCAGATTCAGCAGATCCTGAAGACGACCCCAGGGTGGAGATCGAAACGTCAGTGAAAGAAGAAACAAGATTCACGACAGAAAATTTAATAGAGTATTTCCATAAACTAGTGAACATCTTCGTATTATTAAACGAGCACTTTTACTGAGATGAAGCTGATTTGCTGTTAAGAGATTTTTTTTTTCCTCTTTGTGTTGGTGACGACAGATGAAAGAAAGGAGACATTGAAACCTGGTATCGGCCTATTCAGACTTACTCTTCCGTAAAATACAAGGTGATCTGCAAGCATTAGTCCCCGTACTACGAAAAAATCACCATCAACAGAGAGGTATGCCCTTAAGCCATACACACTGCCGATAGTTTTGGGATTTAATCCAAGAATATGGTACATTGTCTGACGATTAGCAATCGCTCATCTCTCTTATACTGCCGGTCAATTCATTATGGTGAAAATTTCTTCTAGCACCAGGGATAGAACCAACTAACCTCGCTTCAGGCGCCAGGCACAGTGCTGCTACCACCTGAGCTAACAGGGTTGCCAAACTGAGAGAAAGATGTTTCAAATATCTGACCGGCTCTGAATAATATTATCGAGCATAGCGTTTTTTCATATTCGTATCTCAAGGCGTTGCAACAAATTCCCAATTTGTGCGGTATTTATGAATCGCGAGGCGGAAGCCCCGCCACCTGTTACCAGCCGTAGATCCCTCTGCTACTGTGTTGCAGTGGAGCCACATGGCGCGTCTGCAGCAACCGGCAGAACGGCCGAATTATACAAATTGTCCCCCGCTCTCTCGCATACATATATTCATTCGACGCTGCAGGAAAGTGCGCCTCTGTTTCGTTACGGCACAACGACCGGGTCTTGCGCGGGGCTGATGACCAGATGTAATCCCTGGAATAGTCTTACCTCCGCGCTGTGACGGAAATGTAATCATTCAGATACGTCTCATTACTCTAGCTGGATTTAATTTTGAGGGAACCCTGGTAGGGTTATTTACTGTTTTATGATTTACCTTAAATGTCACTGTGAACAAAAAAAATACACACGTGTTGATATTCAGGCCTTTTTCATCCTTACCTGCTTTTATAATAAGGTTTCTGTGACTTATCCGTTTAGTTCAGCTAAATAAAAAACATGTACATAAACTGTTCTAGCGCACCGAGGATGATTGAATAAATAAATAATCGAGACGCATCTGCCAAAAAACTAAGTTTTTTATTTAGGTGCACTAGACGGATAAGTTACAGAAACCTTTTTAAAAAAATTACACACGCATGCATAGTTAACCGTCTTCTGTTGTATCAGTATGAGATAAATATAACATACCTTATCCCGCAGTTATTTGTTACTATGGTAAAGCATGAGTGGCTCCTGACAAATGTTTATAGTGCATATTGATAAACACTTCATAAGTTGTGATAAGAAACTTTCCTACGTACTAGAATCCCGCTCTGTCCTCCGGTTTTTCGCACCTTCTAATGGGAGTTAAACAGAATACTAAGTAATTAAAGCAGAGTCGCAGTGAGAAAATTAACATCGCATCTCTGCCAGGCGTTATGGTATTTTTTTTATCTCTGCCCTCATTTTTCTTGCAATTACTTCCACAAAGCTCATCAAAGATGACAGAAATTTTTATTGCTATGAAAGAGCTTCTAAGGAAAGAGTAATTTAAAAAATCAATAACGATTGTTTTATTCTCTGATACATTTCGTGATTTCTCTGAGTTTTAATAATCTTTCCTCTTTCTTGTCGTCCGAAAAAAATTGTTAGATTATGTAGTGACTTGTTTCTAGGTACTGAGCGCATTCGGGAGGAAGTGGGTTCGAATACCCGTCCAGTCATCCAGATTTTGGTTTCCCATGACTACACCAAATCACTGCAGGCAAAAGCCGATGTGGTTCCTTCAAAAATCCATGGCGTAATCTCTTCCCGTTCCTTTCTCCCAGTCCTTTCCTGCCTCTAATGACTTCGAAACCGACGAGGCGTAAAGCCATAAGCTTAGCATTACAATTTTTTCTCTCTTCTTTTCGTATTTGTGACCAGTTACTTTCTCAACAGATAATTGCATCATAGTTACACTTCATTTAAACAATATAAGTGCAAATAAAATAAAATGCAGTTACTACTTGAAATTTCCTGGTTAGCCAAGTAGCGCTGTGGCGGCAGGCGATGTAACTAACACTTCGGGCATAATCGGGAATCGCCGAAAGTTGCCGAGCTCTTCTCTTTACTCCAGTCGTCAAGTCAAGGTCGACGAATTTATTTGAAGTGGATAACTGGTTCAAAATTGTAGAACACTTTCCTTGCCAGTGTCCAGTTTTTGAGAATAAAGATCATTGTTACTTTATCTTTATTTAATCCCTTTCTCTTAGTTTACTTACTGCCCATTTTGCGTCCAAGTTCCTCCTGAAGATAACTTTCCCTACGTTGATTACTTTTTACGGTTACCTGAAAACAGTTCACTTGCTCTTCCGGTCAAACCACTCAGCATTCCGTTATTAACTACACAGCAAAATTCACACCTCTGTTTATATTATTAACGATACTTTATATTTAATGATTCTGAACATACATCAAACTTCAATAACGTCTCCACAATTTTAATTACAGCTCTTGCGTGTCAATCGACTTACATAGTCTTTCACCTCTTTAGTTTCTTGCTGCTACTTTTTGTTACTCCTTGGTGACGGCTCATTACAGGTTTCACAGACTTCTTGATGCTCGATATATCCCATTTGATCCAATAAAATATTAATTAATTGAATATTACTTTTTTATAACTCCCGTCCGATCTGGTAGCTCAGTGGTTAAGGCGCTTGCTTTCAGAACGTTTGCTGCTCTGGTCCCGGGTTCGAATCCCGGCAGGCACGCGAATTTTGAGAGTTGTGTTTGATCATATGAGCTATGCCAGGACGCTCCGTGGTTCGGATTCCACGTTAAATTGTAAGTCCCAAAGGAAAGGAACTGCCCGTCCTACCTCTGATACAAGGCTTAGTGTTCCTCCTTCGGGAGGATCCAACCAACCTTCGGGTTGTGGACTGAGTTAATCTTTTATAACTCTCATACATGCATAGGAATTTTCAGTCTTCTATAAAAATTCTTCTTAACCCGATGTCTCTGCTAGCTGCTATTTAGGATAATTCTACAAAGCTGTGGTTGAGGCAAGTGGTAGAGTAATGCATATGTATTTTCTTATTTTTGTGTCAAAAAATGTAAGAAATTTTTATTTGTTTGTATTTCCATCACTACTTTACTATGACAAATAAAAAAAATTACTTTCTGCTTTACCTGTACGATGGAGTATTGATACTTTTTTAGTCAGGTTGCGGGGCTGTGTCCTGTACTGTACGATAATTGTTAATTTGTTTCCTTTCTGGCAGCTCCCTTCAGTCCTAATAAACAGGTCAAGGTCCGCTGATAGAAATGGCTGGGTGCTATCGGATGTTTGCTTGGTCAGCCATCTTTGCAGCACTGACGCATGAGTTTTGTAAGGGAATATTACGCAGTAATTTGACACACTGCTTGAGTCGAATTTCCAAACATCACCACATTAGGCTACTGTTTTTTTTTTTTAAGTTATGGCTTTACTTCTCGTCGACGTCGAGGTCATTAGAGGCGGGATGGGACTGGGGACAAGCAACGGGAAGGAATTCTGCCATGGACTTTATGAAGGAAGCATCACGACATTCGCCTAGATTGATTTGGGGCAACCATGGAAATCCCAAATCTGGATGCCCGGACGGGGATTCGAACAGGCGTCCTCCCGAATGCGAGGCCAGAGCGTTAACCACTCACCTTCCACGCTCGGTTTGGCTGAGTGGCTAACTAAACCAGCGTTGATAAAATTATTTATACTGTCTCTTTCATAGCACAATCATCTAGAACGTGGATAGTCAGACACTCTAAAACGCTCTATATCAAGCGGCAAAACCCAATGGAAATCGTGCTTTTGAGATTAATAATTTTCATAGACACGCCACCAATTTGTTCAGTCACCTCCCACATTTAACTGAAGGAGGAGAAAGTAATAACGCTTACCGTGAGCTGTGACCTAGCAGTATGACATTAACAGTTTTTTTTCCTATCCCACTGTGAAGAGTGTTCTTGTTATGGCAAGAGGATGGATTTTAATATACTACATTTTATAAAACTGAAGAAATAAACAACGAAAGATACATACAAGTACCTGTATATTAGCTAAATGGATAAAAGGAGAAAAAAGTCAGCCACAATATTGACATACTGTAATCCTATTTCATAGTCAGTCCAAAAAGCAAAATCGAAAGTCAGTTATTTCGAAACGCCAAAGTTTGATGTAGTGATTTTTTTCTAAAAATACTTTTTTAGTGGTGCAAACAAGGGAATAATAGAAAAAATAATAAATAAATAAAAAGCACTTAGAAAACAAATCTTGATCGGATATCGAACCTGCGATACTTAGAAAAGATTCACGACGCCAAATGTAGGCAGATATTTTTCTCATTCAACCCCTGGATAAATTACTTTTAGTGAAATAAACACAGCATGTAGTCCTCGATAGCTCATGAAAGAACAACGAACGTCATTAAGCAAGGATACCTGAGATTTCACGATAATCCCATGTCAGCACTAACGACGTCTCCTTGCGAACTTGCACAATGAAAGCATAGATATTGGCAAAAATGTTGACGCTAAGAAAATATTTCAATTTCCTACTCGGTGCTATGTCACGTAGCGTTATAAAACATCACTCAGATTTTAAGTCACAGTCTAAGCTTTGAAACAGTACTCATTTCGTAACACAAAGACAGGACCGCTCACAGACTTATAATCATTATAATCACCATCATCATTTAGTTCTTCCACTTTTGTGGATCATCCAACACTTCCTCTTCCATATCTGACACTCACATCAGGTTTCTTCCCCCACCATTTGTCTCCAATCATCAGTATATTAAATCAATTATGTTGGTCTTCGTAGCAAAATGCATCTTCATCTATAGGTTTGCAGGTGACTGTATAGTCCAATGCGAGGAGATCAGAATTTGCAGACGGAGTTTGGTTGGTGAGTGGTTAACGCCTCGCATTCGGGAGGACGTGGGTTCGAATCTCCGTCTGGGCATGCAGATTTTGGTTTTCCATGGTTTCCCCAAATCACTCAAGGCGATTTCCGGGATGCTCCCTACAAAAGGCCATGGCTGAATTGCTTCCCGTTCCTTGTCCCCCATCCTTTGCCACCTCTAATGATCTCGAGACAACGATGACAGGCATTTTGGGGACGGACAGCCGAGATGTGTCCATTTTTCCTCAAAAGTACAATCTGTTGGACGTCAGCTGTGCGTAAATTCTTTTAAGGTGAGAGTGTTGTTACACTTCAACAGACGCACCATTTCTTGCTGACTAACCAAGTATCCCTAATGGGGAGCGAATGTAAATGACTGGAGTGCTCATAGTTACTGCAACCTTCATCCGCCATCACAACCGAGAAGGAACTGACTGTTCCTAGGTCTGGTCCGCCGTTGAGGACTTTCTATGTCGTTGTCCTACAGAGGACTTTCTATGTCGTTGTCCTACAGAGGACTTATCCGTCTGTATGGAATTTTCCCAAATCAGTGGCAAGAGAGTGCCCTAAACCTTACCAACGCATGCGCCTCCCTGAGGGACCATTAGCATAGCAGTGGGACTCACTCGGTCGCCAGTGACTCGTTAGTCGAAAGCAGGCAGTAGCACGTGCACGTGAGGTTGGCATTTGGTTAAGACCCCCCTTCCACACCAATTTCCTTCACCACTAAGTATATCTTCAGCTTGTTCTTCCATCTTATACGTGGTCTTTCAATAGGTCTTCTTGTCTTTGTTCAAAAGCGCTAATTTCGCCATTCTCCTATCCTCAATTCTCATGACATAACTAAGACTTTACATTACAGAATTATAGTAACACCTTACACTATTATCTCTACAGATAAGGGAGCGTCCATAAACTATCTGGCTTGTTCTAGGGAGAGGGAGGTGCTGGGTAGAAAGTTACAAGGGGGGGGGGGGGTTCGGAGCCAAGACACGTAGCTTTTTATTCATATTATTTGTCACAGTTAAAATAAGGTACAGAACACAAAACAGCATGTGAATAATTATTTCCTTCGTTGAATTATCTCCGTATGTAAATTGGATATACTATATGCTTACAGTATTAAATATAAAAATAAGATCGGATGCAATAGGAGAAGTAAGTGAATTCTGTTACTTGGGAAGTAAAATTACAACCGATGGCCGAAGCAGGAATGATGTTAAAAGCAGAATAGCACTAGCAAAAAGAGCCTTCATGAAAAAGAGAAACCGTTTAGTTACAAATATTGATCTAGGAATTAGAAAGAACTTTTTAAAACTCTTTGTGTGGAGCACAGCACTTTATGGTAGAGAAACATGGACTTTAGGAATACCGGAAATAAAGAAAATTGAAGCATTTGAAATGTGGTGCTACAGAAGAATGTTGAAAATTAAGTTAACAGACAAAGTAAGAAATGAACGAGTTTTGGAAATGATGGGTGAGAAAAGAAGTTTGCGGAAGAAGCTTACCGAAATAAGAGACAGGCTGGTAGGTCATATTTTGAGACATGCTGGATTGGTTAATTTGTTAGTGGAGGGAACAATCGAAAGTAAGAACTGTAGAGGAAGACAGAGATTAGAATATATGAAACAGATAATTGAGGACGTGTGCTGTAAGGGGTATGTAGAAATTAAGAGGTTAGCACTGGATAGGAAAGGATGGAGGATTGCATCAAACCAGTCGAAAGACAGAAAAAAAAAAAAAAAAAAAATGCTTACAGTGCCGCGCATACTTGTGACTTGAAGTCATAGCGTTGGGTGCATATGTCCGGCGCCTTTGTGTTAACCGACATTATGACTAAAAAAAAGGTTACATCTCCTGTACCTAGACTCAAATTTGTTTACAGATGTCACCCGGAATTTTCGATGGTAGTGTTAGTTCGTTTTGTTTTGATGGTTTCAAATAAAGCTGTTTTAATTAGGATAGTCTGTGTGTGATAACACCACTCGTTGATAAAAAAAAATCTAATTTTTTATTCTGACAACTGAATTTCAGTTCAAATGTTACTATAGTGCTAGCTGAAGGGTTGTTTCAAGTTCACCATGTGGTGTGAAATGGCGAAGTACAATAAACTTTATGAAAAAAAAAATTTCCAACGAGTTTTCACTAACCAATGAGTTATAGAAATATTTGAATCAGATCAAAGAATCATTCCTTGGTAAGGGGGCGTCCATTAATTACGTGAGATGAAATAGGGAGGGAGGGGGAGGGGAGGGGGTCGGCGAAATCTCACGAAACCTCACCAAGGGCGAGCGAGGGGGCCAGTGGAAATCTCAAGTGAGGTTTAGAAATTCTTGTAGGACTGTAGAGTTAAAAAAAAAAAAAGAAGCGAGTCTACAAATAACGCGAAAGTCGACTTTAGGGAGGGGGGGGGTATTTCGTCGAAAAGTCGGGGTATAGCCGCCCTTGGAAACATGAGACCTAAAAATAAAAATAAAAGGTCTCAAAAAGTTACGCGGTCCACGTCATTTGGAAAAAAAGTGGGGGGGGGGGGCTCCAACCAGATCTCACGATGTCAAGTCTCACCACAGGGGTGAGGGGTGGGGGGGGTCTGGAATTCCGGAAAAACACCTCATGTAATTATTAGACGCTCCTTCCACATTACGTGTAAAGAAAGGTGACAGAATTACAGCAAAACACAAAAATTGTATCTCTTCTTAGATTTTTTTTAATCGGTAGGTATTGTTTGTTCTATTTTATTAATTAATAAACACTGATGAATGATATAAAGAGAATTTTTTTAATAACATCTCTAGAAGAAAAGGCTTCCTGACTGTACCTGAGAAAGAGGTTTTCTCAATAATTGATCACTTTCAGGAGAGGTTAGTGTCTACATTTTATTCAGTGTATTTACAATTATATTAAAACACATAACGCAAATATATGGATGTATTAATTATATACGCAATAATTTTAACGATAGTCTTTTTTTTTTTACTACTCTACGTCTCTCTACAGCGAGGTCTTTAGTGACGGGAAAGGATGGTGGCAAGGAATGGGAAGGAATTCGGCCATGGCCTTTTTTTTTAAGGAAGCATCCCGGCATTTGCCTGGAGTGATTTGAGAAACCATGCAAAACCCAAATATGGATGCCCGGACGGGGATTCGAACCGCCGTCCTCCCGAATGCGAGGCCAGAACGCTATCCGTTACACCACCACGCTCGGTGATAGTCTGTTGAGAGAAAACGTATGAAATGTTTTCCGGAATTAATAGTGGTAAAAAAAAAACTTACGTACCATATGGGGGAAGGGGGTATCGAGGCAAAAGAAACTGGAGGCTACGTGGAGCGGGTGGAGGTTTTCAAGAGAGGCCAGAATCCAAGTGAGGTCACGTAGTTAGTGGACGCTCCCTCATTGGTCAAGGTGGTCACGTGAGCTCCGACGCGGTGGTGTGTGCAGGTAGCCACGGAGCAGGAACCAGGACCTGAGTATTTCGGGTGATGGACTTTTAACGCGCGCTTAGCTGAACCGCAAAACCGCTGTGAATTTGGACGCGTTTCACACCAGGAATGCAAAGTTATTTCGCTTCGGAATAAAACGTCGCCGGTGGGGCGCGAGTGAGTTGGGTTGTGCGGTCAGCGTGCGATCGGACTGGTAATTGCTGCGGGCGGCGCCCATAACGCCCTCTGCCGCTCCTAATCTCACTGTGGCCGAATTCAATTTGAAGTTGTTAACTAGTTGGGAGGCCTCCCAGCCCGCCACCAAACGATATTTAAATAACCGAATACACTGCTCGTCCGCATATGTTGATTGCCTAATTCTGAAGAATCCCCCAGTTTTCTCGGACAGCTGGAAAGAAAATTATTGCGAGGTGTTATTACCAGATTCAACAGACCAGAACTGAATTGAATCGCTAATGGTGCTGTAGTCTGTTTGATTTTCAGAGTTTGACCTGAAAGTGTGATGGAGCGACCGTAAAATAATTCTTGTACTTTTTTTCCATACAATTTAACTTGTAACGATTATAGTCACGGAATGTATTCAGTAACAGACGTCCGATGGCTCAGCTGTTCATGCATCTGACTGATGATCGAAAGGTCCTCGGCTCGAATCCCGATCTGGGCTGGGCTGGGATTACCACCTCTGGCACAGCTTGTTGTGTGAAGTGAAGTAAGCGAGAATTTGTACCCGGTAGGATTACCAGGTTAGACCGGGACGGTCCAACCAACCTTCGGATTGAATACAACGATCAGCTTCACTATGTATACGGCGACTTGTGGGAATTCTTTACACCTTTCGATGTATCGGTAAGTCTAGGTTGCCGAGAGTTAACCAAATGACAAGCAGATGTTTGACACGAAAATCCCTAAGATAAGTAAATTTTACGGTATTCTCAATTGCGTTTATCACGTTTGAGTCTTCTTCTTACTTGCACAATTTCATTGCTCTCTATCAGCAATATCGATACCATCGTATGTTAATTACATGCTGCTATAAAGTTTCTACTAGAGTCGTTCATTTTTGCTGTCAACTCGAAAAGTGCTGTGTGATGGAAGTCTTTTTATATGCGTGTGGTGCAGGGTTTGAGTCCCGCAGATGACGCCGAAGTTTCGTATCGGGTGGCAGAGTGTATATTGTCTGATTGTCTATCGGACGTGTGAACACTAACCTGCCCGATAGTATCGTCTTCTTGATGTTTCATCTTGTCAGGACGACGGCCTTCTGTCTGACACCAGGCGATTGTTGTTAACGCAGTATGGCCAAACTGCGAGGACGATAGCTGCAAGAATAACTATAGTCTATTAAGGATGTTAAATATTTTAAATGAAAGGCTGTGTAGATTTCTTTGGCTTCAGTGATGTTAGCCTGATACGGATCAGAAAGGTTTTACGGAAGAAAACAGAAGTTACAAAATAGTTCCGGTTTATTGCCGTTATTCAACCACAGACAGTATCACAAACACAAGAGCGTAATTTCTAACCCATGCAATTTGTTAGCTGCACCCCCCCGCTATCTTGAATTTAGACTCCAGTTGCCGAAATGGGGGACAAAGTGATGTTGTTCGTAGTAAATCGCGATCCGCGGGTTACGTCCGTGCGCTAAGTTAGAATGTTACGGGTAATTATCTGGTCCCCTTACAGCTGTCGTGGATGTTGTTTTATAAATTAAAACATCTGATATTGTATTGATAACTAAACCATACATACATATTATTAAAAGACTGAGATCAGCTGTGAATAAAATGTAATGCGCCGTATTTGATAGATTGTATTTGCATTAATCATGCGTCGAGGCATTCCCAAAATCAAGAACCTCTGATCACGATGCGGGTGGTAGTCGCTAGGAATCCCTTGGGTGGGTGTGGGAAATTTTGCACATCCGTCTGGAGCTGTCAAGTGTGGAGTCTCACGGTAAGACTATTTCCCCACCCACTATGAAAGAAACAGACGAGTAAGTGCGACAAAGATTAATCTGAATCAGAACTGGAATGAGTGTTGTCGAAGCCTTGCGATTATTCAGTCTGTCACAACTAGCGAACACGCTTGGTAGGGAGAGAGCGTATGGGTCAGCCAATATGAGAGTTGTTTAAGAAATGTTGCTATTTGTGTATCACTTTGTTAAATGGTGGAGCCAATCAGAAAAAACAAGTCATTCCTTGATATGGGTATACTGGAAGAGGAGGCAAGACGAAACAGAGGGGACGAGACGAGGTCGTCGGGAAGCGACAAGATACGAGGTCTTCAGGTCTGAAGCCGTGCTGGTGACGGATTGGACACATACTGGCAGCTTGATTAGCGTGGAGTATTTGAAGGTTTGAAGTGAGGCTAGAATCATATATTCTCTTAGGTGAAGCTGTGCCCGGGAACATTGAATGCTTCTGCTAGTGTCTGCAACTACTGCCACAATACAGAAAAAAGCGTATTTCATTTTAAACTGTTTGCACCTAAATGAAACACAAATAAGTCCCTGAGCGGAATGATCCGCATGATTAATTATCTCTCTGTCAAAATTAACAAATTCGCGTGTCGTCGTCAAGAACGTTTAAATGAACAAGAGGTCGCAATTTTAAAAGGAACATTAAGTGAGAGACATTCAGTTACGTGTCTGTGATTACATGTTTTCCACGCATATTTTATAATGTTGTTAGGATAATCTAATTCCAATCAATCTGATTGTCATATGTTTGTCATTCACTTTTAAAATCCTGCGTATTAACTTAACGACCGTTTATGTAGGACCGGGATCTAGTTTTTCAATTTTTATATTAATTGTTTATACATTTAAAGTTAAATCTGCCTACTGTCTGTCAGTCATGTGTTTTATTATAATAAATGGCCATGTTATGGCATCCTTTTAGATTTATCTTCATCTTTAACATCATTGTTAAACAACCCTTTCATACATAGAGCAATCAGTGATTAATTGGATGAAATTTATTTATTATAATTAAATTATTAAATTTATAACTTTTTAATTAGAGGGCAATACCCCATTTCAATATTGGGACACAGAAAATTGTGTTCAGCTAAGCCGTTTTCATTCATCCTTTCTACATGACCAAATTCTGTACAAGCTGAAGAGTGATAGGGAGAATATCTGGACCATATGAATCACTGGTTTGTTTCAGGAATAGGCCTATATTTTTCCAATCACTATTGTATTTTGTTGTCACTGGATAAATTTGAAGATGGCTCATATTCTACAAAAAAGGGAATTCAGGTATAATTCCTTTTAGTGTTTTAGGGTTCATCGATGGAGAGGTTATTAGAGCTAGGAAGGCAATCAACAAATGGGAAATTGGCCATGGCTTTTACGAAGGATCTACAACGGAATTTGCCTGGAACAATTTCGCTAATCCATGGAACGGCGACATCAATGTTGTCAACAACGAAAACAATAAAGTTTCATAAGTCGAACAAGGTATTAAATCTTATAACTTTAAACAAGCAATTCTTGTATATATACATGGTGTTAAAAAAAAAAAAAAAAAAAAAAAAAAAAAAAAAAAAAAACCGTATAAAATATTTTAGGAGGTAATAGTATGCAACAAAATAAGACTAAAATTTACAATAAACTT
This sequence comes from Vandiemenella viatica, assembly GCA_031002005.1. Lineage (NCBI taxonomy): Eukaryota > Metazoa > Arthropoda > Insecta > Orthoptera > Morabidae > Vandiemenella > Vandiemenella viatica. The sequence goes on from CM061919.1 coordinate 242,417,501, forward strand.
AGAGTCGCAAACGCATACCTTTGGAGTTAATAACAGGTCCACAATGTGACGCTCCCCTCCCCCCCTCCCCTCCCCGGCCACAGCCCTTCGGCGTAAGGAATCACGCACTTTTTAAAACTGTCCTGGTTGGTCCTGTACGTCTTCAATGCATGCTATTACGTACAGGAACAACCATGACTGTTTTAAAATGCGTGATTCCTTACGCCGAAGGCCTGAGGCCGGGGGTGGGAGGGGGGGGGGGGCGAAGGGGAGCGTCACATTTCGAACCTGTTGATAACTCCAAAATTATGCGTTTATTGTAAATTTTAGTTTTCTTTTGATGCGTACTATCACCTCCTAAAATATTTTACACTTTTTTTAACACCCTGTATACACGGATATCTCAGAAACAGCTCTAACGATTTCTATGAAATTTCATATTTAGATTACGTTTTTCTTTTAAAGTTTGTCTAAATCTGTGTCTTCCCTGAAAAGAAAATGCAATTATACAAAAAATATAGCAATTGATGAATCCACGAAAGATGCATTGCAGCGACACGTCGGAAAAACCTTCGTTCACAAACACAAAAAATATTTTTACCAACGTTGTTTTATAACACCATTTCGCGCATTCTTGAATTTTATATTTAATCTATTGCAGTTGTATTGTAGTTATGTATAAATTATATTGAATATAAAATGTATGTTGTCTATATATCTAATCTATCTAATGTTATTATACGAGCAACTCTATAGATAAAATAAATTTCTCACAAAAATCTCTGTTTGGATGAAATCTTGTATATTGAACAGAAATCGATAGACGCCAAGCGAAGCTCAGTCACTCAGGTACTAACATTGTTTTGACACATTTACAGCGATAACGTTGCTTAAACTTGTTCCTTTTAGAAAGCGTGTGAGCAAAAGACAGTAGTGCACCATATGTCAAAGATTCTGTTGTGTGTGTCTCATTGCACCCGAGCTGACAGGTGAGAAGTCGATTAATGTATGCGAAATGGTGAGAAGCTTTGGCGATAAGACCATCTTCGTTCTGAACATGCCAGACCGAGGAACAATGGCATGTGTGTGTGTGTGTGTGTGTGTGGGGAGGGGGGGGGGCTTTAGGATGTGTGGGTGGGAGGCACACCCGTTCGCGTCTCCCTGCTCTGCACTTTGATGCAAAGCAAACGCTAAGCCGATTAAAATATAATCACGTACTGCAGCCCATAAAGGGATCGCGCTAATCCCCTTGGCAGGTGTACGAATATAATGCAAAGTGGCTGGCGCGACTTGCCACGCGGCGGCGCCAAGTTCGCAGCCGCCTCAGACAGGGAGCTTACAGCTCCACAAAGAGACCCTCGCTAATCGCATTACTTGCGACTGAGACATGCGCGATTCGAACGCTTGTTCACTCTGACGCTTCTCCTGTCATACCACGCCATGTTTCAACTGGACTCGGAGATCAAATTCTGCCACACTCCTGTAGTTCTATTAGCCACGATAATAAAATTTTCTTTATCTCAGTTGTCAAATAATTTCTATAGAGCAGCTGGTTTCGCAAGACCTGTACCCCGTAGAAATAAAATCGAATACACAGAGGAGCTTGTAGTAGGATTACCGAATTGGATCACCTACACAATTTTAACCCAATACCACACTCGCAAATGGGTATTTATATAAAATATTCACATGTGTAAAATATCAAAACGACAGCTCGCTGGACGAGTGGCGAAGTTCAGTGCTCCTAACGTATCCTATACCTGCCCATACAGCACAAGAGGCAGGACTCTCTCGAATAATGATGGGTGAGATTGTAGTGTCCCTGCCAGCTTATTGATAAGAGCAGACAGGGTAACTTCCACTGGAGCCGTGGATAAGTGCCGACCATAGAAGACCAACCATGGTTCTGATATGAATATTCGTCATAGGTTCCTACTGCAACTCCTGACAGGTTTTATGGCTCAGTACACTCAAATATTAATAGGGGAATGGCTGAGGAAGCTAGGATCAATTATGGTAAACTGCAATTGCATGTTCACACATTTATTTACATGAGCAATGACTGATGGCATACGTGACTATTTACATTGTTTAATTGGATTTTGAACAAAAAATTATATATAGCGGCCAAGGACTAGGCGAGCATGTAACTGATGGGCGCCTCGCAGCTCAAACTAACTGGAATATTGATAATATCTCTACAAGACTCTGCCCACATGAATATGTCCAAAAGATTGACCCTCTGACTATCCACTTCCAGCTATCGCAGCAGAGCCCACCTTAGTATGAGACGACACCCATCATCTTCTTCTCTGCAGCCGCCGCCCCGGCGTCGATGTTGTACGTTGAAAGACTTTCGTAGAGAGACCGACAGACCACTGCCCCCAGGGCTTAAATAGATACTTTCCCTTCCTATCACCACTGTGGGGAGAGGGCAATACTCCTCGCTAACCTGCTGTAAGAAGTCACAGTACCAGCTTGCAGTAATGACAAGCGCTTGGTAATTGGCGACTTACAAACTTGCTGATATGCGTGCTACTTCTCAGGTCATCGCTCCTGTTGCTTAACTATTTGATGCTCGCCCGTACTGGATACTGACGTAAGAAATGTGGTTTTAGCAAGTGATCGACTTAGATCACAACAAGATGTCCTCTGGTCCCATCGAGTATGTATTCCCGGAGAACTATAAGTTAGAGGATGTGAGCTCAATAGATAAACAAAATGCCAGCCTCGCCTTTGGACATTTTGAAATGCTGGGAAGGTTTCAAATCGGGGAGTGCCGAAGACTCTCGAGATGTACTGACTTTTCCATAGAGCGATATATATGCCCACCCAATAAAGATTTCCTGGTAATGGACGGTATCTCTATGCGAGCCAATGAGTGACTCTAAAAATGTCATATGACATAAACTTCTTTGAATTTTATTTCCACTGTCCACTATTGCCAACCATCATACGGATTTTCAAACTAAGAAGATAAAGACAAATAAGTTGTCCGAAAAAATCTCTTGTAATAGGCTGTGTTTTTCTGCCATATGAATTGGGTCAGAAGGGACTGCCTGGTGACAACTAATCTCATTTCTAATGTCGTGATCTTTTTCTTCCGGCGTTGACAACCTGCTAGCACTTCTTGAATTCATCCATCAGCGCCTCCTGATTTTCTTCTGATTAAAGTCTAATCCTTTTCTGTATTCACCTACACCCTCTTCGCTGATTATTTCATAAACTTCCCTGTTTCTCGTCTTCTTAGGGTATTTTGTAATCTGATTCTACAAACTGATACAGAAAATAAAGGTAAAAAAAGGCAACCAATACGTTGCACATAGCTTTAAAGGAAATACATTCTTTACTGTAGGTTGATTTGCAAAGGTAAGAATTGTATTAAAGTATTATACACAGTGAATATAGTACACAAAGATAAACAACTAACCATCATTATTAGCTTCTTATAACAGTGCCGTCTACGAGAAGAAAATATAGGGAATACTTCTGAAGATAATCAAGCTTCTCAATAATTAACATATAGTTTTAAACGAAATACGTTTTTTTCTTTATGATTGGTTTTCGATTTTAATTTAAAGGCAAAACACAATAAATCATTACACAAATGTTAATACATAATCTTCCATGTAACTAGGCGGTAACAGCGTCAGACGGCGTATTGCTTGACAGAAATTATGACATCATGACCAAATTGGCCTTTTATTGTTACTGATAATGATGTTTTATGTTTGTGCGAGTAATGTTTTTTGGGAACGACGTACATAAGAATTCAATGGAAACAACTGGAAATGTTTTATAAAACAGCACGTAGAAGAACACATTCTCTAAGAAGTTATTGTAAGGATATTAAGCCATTTAAGGATTTCTTTGTAATGACATTTCGGTATTTCTATATATAGAATCGTAATAGCTCCGTAGCCGCATCGTGGGATGATCTATAAAAGTGTAGTAATAAAATCATTGCTGTGTTTTAATAATTTGTGCAAGCCTTCGAGAAAATGTGCTGTTGGCAAATGTTGTGAATAAAACAGCGAATTGCTTCCATTTTTACATCTGCGGCAGAAACGTAGTTTTCTGCTGGATGGTGCAATTTCACGAGAGAATTATGCGGTGGTTGTACTGCTCTTTTCTTTTCCTCTCTGTTTTGTTCCATATTAGCAGCTAAGTCTCCGCCCTGTGTAGCGGAACGCAATCTTTTTGAGCTTCAAATTAAGGACAAAGCCCCTCTTTCTTCTCGCTAAAAAATTCCCTTTTTTCCAGACCGGCAATGTAATGAGTGCCCGTTGCAGTGTCGTTAGTTATTAACTGGCTGGAGGAGTCCTGGTCGACCCGAGGTAATCGAGAAGAGCAGTCGATAGGCAGTGGTGAGACACTCTCTGCTAGTGCTGCCACTGAAGCAGGAGCTGTTCGCGCCATTTCAATCGGTGACTTCCAGTTATCTCCGAACACTCCATGTACAAATCACGGCGGTATAATGGGCGCTTGTTTCCTTACTTGATCTCAATATTGCAAGAGGGGTTAAATCGTATGTGGTGTACTCACAATTATTGACAATGCTTCGGTTTAATATTTTAGAATATTAAAATAATACTAAAATAAACCTTTTAAGAAAGGATCACACTAAAAGATTTTTTATCGGTGGTCAGAGGTTTTTTGTGTTACCCTAAGTTTCTTGTCTAGTTGATGAAATCTTTCCACAATTGGTTTTAAGATATTATTCACTTGGTTATCCCTGATTGGGTGTCGAACCCTTTTTCAAGAATACACTCAAACTCAGTGAATCCATACTAATAAAGGAACAATTAATGGAATAAACTACTATTGAGAAGATGAAACCAATATTTGAATAGGGATGCCAGAAATTCTAGTTACAAAAGCAGATACCAATTGTATATCGTATGTTATGGGTAACTGTACAGAAACTGTTGATTGTTTTTTCGTCTTCCAATTTCGTAGAACGTTGATTTGGTTCAGTTATGAGCCTCGTTACAGAAAATAGAAATTAGCGTTCTCGGAGACTTGCGAATGTTACATAAATAATTTCTTACCATCCCGTCAGGCAATGAAAAAATAGTGAGTTTTTGTATTTTTAAACAAAAGATATATTTTCAATAAGCACTAACAGACGGAAGAGGTACTAATTTTTAAACTGTAATAAACAATTCAAAAATTATTAATAAGACAACACCGCGACCTACACGAATGACCGTTAGACTATGGATTAGGATATGCCGTAATAACGTCGATAACATTATATCTGAAATTGAAAACGATTTTACAAACATTCATACAGTAGAATTGGTATCCACGTGATTTAATAAAAAGGAATACCACATAACAAAATATGAAATATCTGCATAGGAACAAGCAATATTATGTGGTCCTAGTGATCATCATTTCCTTAATTCTTTTCAATCTCAAGTACAAACAATGAGATTCGATGTCAAGCATGTTATGTGCAAGCAACTATTTTTTTTTTTCAGTTTATTTCTTCGGTATTGAAACTCTTTATTGGGTGGATTGGTCAATTCACGGCGTCAGTTGGGTGGTTTTTTTCTAGGGAAATACTTATGTGCGAACAATCGTTGTTAAAGTTCGATGAAATCGTATTACCGCAGAAAATGGTATGCAAGTTTCACGAAGCCGCTGCCTCATCAATCGTCCTCACACATACAGCAACAGGTGAAAAGCTATTAGTTCAGAGTCTAAAATAAAAATAGTAAACTTTCATCGTAACTCTTTCAACTCAAAGTCTGGTCGCTTATTAAGCTCCCAGCTTAGTACATCGACCGGCCAGGAAGACCGCTCGAGAACCAAGTCCACGATTTCTGCAGCAGCAACTCCCATATCGACAATCCCTCTTCCATTCTCTTGCGTGCTCCAGTCTGGTCCGACGCCTCGTTCCCGCCATCCGGATGCACCCCACAAATTTACAGAATTTATAAGCAAAATAATAATAAATTCTTAGCAAATTCCTTATTGGGTAAAACATTGTCCCTCTCCCAGACGCTCAATGAATTACCAGGGCACCTTTATTTTGATTGGCAGAATTATTTCGGCGACAATCGTTGCTGTTCTGAAATTACGTCACTGCCTTTCATGTATTACTGCGGCTTTCTCTGCCACAAATCTACAAAGACTGTCATGTTAAGCCAAGCGTGCTTTCAAATGGGATGTCCAAAGCGATCGGAGCTGTTGGCCACCCGGCTTGTGAGATACATTCATCCCCAGCGCCATTATGTATTTACAAGGTCTCTTTTGTTATTGGGCAGGTAATTGCCACCGGGTCCCGTAATAGTATCCGTTACTGATCAATGGCCTAGCGTTGTTGTTCGTTTCGTGTCAATGCGAACATTTCAAACTTTCGCACATCCTGCTAATTATCACTTACTACCTCGCTTTATTGTACAACCCATATAATTAACTATTAAACAATTGTATGACAGACTTATCATCACAAAGGTAATTGGACCTGATCACTTTCGAATCGAAATAGATCGACAGATAATCACAAAACGAGTAATTTACATATATATTCATATATGGGCTTCGAACTATTCGTTCTTGACAAATTTCTAAAATATATATATAATTGTAAATATATTTTTTACAAGGAAACGTGGGACTTGCTTACGACTAAAAATACTCTACAAGGTTGGTAAGAAATTATTTGTGTAGAGAAACGTTATCAGCTGTTATTTATTATCCATTGTTCAGCTATTGAGTTAACAGAATACAATTTGATTCGTATAATCTTTAACCATAGTAAGCGTCAGCTGGTAGATATTAGTTATCTTAGGGCTTAAATTTTGTCTCTAATGAAATTTTCTGCGTTCTCCGGAAAACCAATTAGAATATAATTTTCTCACGTTAGTATAACTGATTATACTGATCAAATTACATCCGAATTGCTCTTTAATATCCTGGTGATAATTCAAACTGTACATTGATGTTGTAAACAATGATATCACCCGTTTATCTATAAGATCAGCAAACCGAGCGTGGTGGGTGAATGGTTAACATTTTGGCCTCGCATTCGGGAGGACGCGGGTTCGAATCCCCGTCCGGGCATCCAGATTTGGGTTTTCCATGGTTTCCCCAAATAACTCCAGGCGAATACCGGGATGCTTATTTCGAAAAGGTCATGGCTGAATTCCTTTCCCTCTGTCCTTTCACGCCTCTAATGACCTCTACATTTAAAGGCCATAATGATAAGCCATCAACGACTCAAAGGTTTGTAAGTGTTGAGTTTGTAGAATGAGCTTCATTTTCTATCATCATGTCTGCCTGATTGTTCTCCTGTTGTCTGGTTCTGATATGCATCCATTCAACTGACGAAGACCACGAATGTGTAGGATCACATTAACGGAGGATTCGGTATGAATCGGTTTCGTGTCTGGTCTTAGCAATAGAGATTTCGGATTTTCATGGTTCCCATAGATTATTCCTCGCCGATGCACGATGGGGTGGGTCTTGTAAAAGCCCATGGTAGATTTTCTTGCTTTTCCTTGCCACCAGTTCCCTCCCTCTTATTATAACCTAATCGTCAAACAGGATCGCAAGGTTACTTTTCTTTTCTTAAGGTGTCATTGTTTGATGTCTGTCAGCTCTTTTTGTATATATATTCTACATTAAACAAACATACAAAAAAATAAAATGTTTTATGCCTTTGGAAGTGGTGGTAACTGGGTAAAGCGGGGAAAATTTTAATCCGAAATGAAATTATAACTTGTTATGTTTTTGTTATTAAAGAGCATTTAAAGGTCATATATAACGTTACGTTTTAAATATAAAAATAAGAATATAAAAGTATTTATTTTATGTGTATTAATTAAGAATTGTGACTACAAGATATTATTCGCATATCTTGGAGAATCTCTGACAGCACGGAGAAAATGGGGCGTTGGCGAAGGAAAAGAAATGTTGAATGTTGGAGGAGGACATGGTTTCAATTGCATGGAGAGACAAGTCTGAATTGTGGAGGATGAAAGATGAAACCGAATTTCGGATGGCGGAAGAGGAAAGAAGTTGACTTTTAAAAAATAGTAATGGCTGCGGTCAGAGAGAATTTTGTTTATATTGAAGTTGTGTTGCTTTAATTTCATAGTGTTGCAGAAGTGACGTAATGAGCAATTCAATATACGAAATATTGGACATAGAATTCATAATGTTGTTTCTGAAAGAAGATATTAATAAGACAAATCTGGCTGCAGGCCATATTACGCAGTTGCTAATCTAAAGATTTTTTTATAACATGATCATAACAACACAGATAAACATTCTATATTTAGCATACATGTTCAGCAATCGAGTAAGGGCTTGCATATTCGATGTTGTAATTTAATATAGTACCATGTGCTTTATCACAAGTTTGTAGAAGTGCTAAATAGTGCCACATGTACAAAAAGTTCTGTAAAAGTGCTGTTTCAGATCACCATACTTAGGCTGATGATGCCCCACAACGCAAGGGCGAAACGCGTCTGGGGAATAAAATAATATTAAAAACAACAGTTGTTCGTAGACGGATTTTTATTTATAAAAATCTATATAAATAAAAGAATTCAGGTACAGTACAGAGTTCTATTTCAGATAGTGAAAAGGGTGATAATGAGTTATAACTGGATGGATGTGAAAAAAGACGGCGAAAAACGTAATCCTTTCTGGTGGAAACCCTTAAAGAGAGCTACATAAAGTTAACGTACAATAGTACACACTTAACTTAAAAGACAGTTCAAGAGGTAAACTTATTTCTAGATATTTTTTAAACGAACAAAGATGAGATCCTGGTAGCGATCAGTAGAATAAAAGGGAACTGGAAAGATAGAAAGTAGTATTGCACAAAAAAGGTTTCCACGCACCAAGCATTTTATCACCGCCAAAGAAGGTGATACGGTTATAACTTATAAGCATTGTATCTTTATAAGTATAATTTTAATTTATTGATTCTATTCGCATGGGCTAAATATAGTCAATCTATATATATAAAGATGAATGTATGTAAGTTTGTTTGTTTGTTTGTTCTTCATACAAATCCACAGTTTTCATCCGATCTCGATGAAACGTTGTACACTTATCCTTTGATTCAAGGAGAAATATACTGTCTACATTTGGTTGAAAAATTATCTGTATAAATAATACATGTTGTCTCATAATTTCTAAATACTACTGAATGGCGATAGACAGACGCGTTGGATATGGACGTCTCTATACTGCTTTTTTTTCCGTGTGTTGGTCAGACAGCTCAGTGGTTAAAGCGCTTGCATACAAATGTTTGGGTCGTGGTCTCAGGTTCAAATCTCCGTAGTGGCTAAGATTTTTAAAAATTGTTTTTGATCGTAAGAGTCACGCCTGGACCGTAGGTTATTCGGATTGAACGTTAAACTGTAGATATCACAAAGTTAGGGGTGCAATGCGAGGCAAATCGTAGGTAGTCTTGCAATGTTGTAGGAGTTTTTTACGTTATAATGAATCCTCAGGGGTTGTTCGCAGTCAGAGAGAGAGAGAGAGAGAGAGAGAGAGAGAGAGAGATAACCGCAGTAATAATACTATAAATGCCGAAGTAAGTCTCTGTCTTTTTCTGTTACGTTTTGACGACCAAATGGCTATATCGATATAGAAGAAATTTTACAAGCAAATCTGTATGAAAGGCACAGGACATTTTCTCCAGAATGTATAATAATGATATTCACAAAATTTTGAGACCTTATCAAATGGTGACAGAAATATGTTGTTAATTGATTCTCTTCAAGAGACTGGTTCGACGATAGGATGATATAGCGATAGCTTTCCTGTCATATTATGCCGACTCGGTGTTGTTTGGGACAAATCCTTCGTTTCCAACAACTTTCTATATTCAATTCTGGCAAAAAATTCTTAATCCACGCGTACGAAGTCGCGGGTACGAGCTAGTCACACATATACCTCGATACGGGTGTCGCAAGTGACCCGTCTAAGTTTCCAAATGTAGTTCAGCCATTGAATCTTTGACGATAGGTATGTCTCCAAAGAATTTTAATAAAACCGTAAAGTTTTTTTGAACTATTCTCTACGAACTTAGTTACTCTTTATAACACCACGCACTCCAGAGCCGTAACAAATAAATGAGTCTGCAGCAGCTTCCTATAGCGTCCTACACTGTGCGACACCATGTTGGATTAAAATGTCTGCATTCATACTGCGTCTTATGCCATCCTAGGCCACTGCAAGTATATCTCTGCTGCAGTGCACTGTTACCAACACAATACACCCTACATACTATCAATTTAAACTATATGATCGATTAGGCACAGAGTCTACTCAATTGCAGAACCTCGTTACAAAACCACAAAATCATGTAGAATAATTGTGTAGTTATAACAATGACGTTGTAACATATATATTCTAGTAAGACTGTAAGAAAATTAAAATACATGGATCTGAATGACCAAGGACGCAGTCTTATTGGTTTTATGTATCTCTTTACTGTTAACTGCTTGTACAATGTTTTGATGCAATACTATTTTAGACTACCGTCGGTGCTAATAAATTAAACATTTCGTTATGTCTAAAAAATGATGCACCATATTATCCCTTACTTCTGCATGTTTTCCGTTAGCTAGTTTCCTAACTACTATTGTCAGAAGTCACATGTTAGTATTCTTCCGAACCATCGTATTTAGAATGTATCGGTTTTCCTTCTTTCTGGTTTCCAAATCTACAAGGCCTCACTTATATCCAAAAATAATTTTCTATTAATAATTTACCAAAAACGCTGAAATAATTTCAAATTAAAATTCGTAGAGGGGATGGTTACAAGAAAGGGAAAAATGGGTTGAGAAATTGCTACCGAATCGTGCACTCCATTACAATTAAATTACGAGTAATTGAAGTGACAAAAAATTGGCAGCTTAAAATTATTATTTGTATAATAATAATTTCCTGACAAAATTATGCAATTAATGTGAGCTGGAGCCAGAAATCTATCTGTATCACCGTAAGCAAACGTTGATGTCAGAACGTAGTCCGAATGTCTAGCCAGCAGCCCTTCCCACTTTTTACAGTCCTCCTCAACACGCAAATAACGTAGCGGCCACGAAAATTCAGGCTGTCTATATGAAAGGAAACTATTTTTCGCTGATCAGGGGTATCAACCACACGTCGCGTGATTGTACAGCCCAATTTCCCTGCTCAGTTTCTGGCTGCGTGACCTTAGGAAGCCATTACTGTTTATGTGATGAGGGGTTTCAAATGAGTAGCTTTCAATGCGAGTATAAGTCACGATGTTTGTCCTTCGTAGCTGTACGGTTTTTTTCTTTTTCGATTTCTTGTTATAGTGTGACCTCGCAACAGAGAACAACACAACCACATTACATTAGCCTTCATTGTATGTGCTGCGTTCCATCACATGTGGGGGTATACAGATGGAAGTGGAACAGCACATGGTATAATCCTGGAAAATAGTATTATGTAATAAATCCAAGTTAGCTACCGAACAACCCAAAATAACACGTAACTTACACTGTTAATTACAAACGAATTACTTCCTTTTCTGATAAAATAATAATAATAATGATAATAATTACGTGTGGGCGTATTGACCTGTTGACAAGATTTTTTCTGCCAGCGCAATCCACCCCTATCGTAGCTGCCTTAGCTTAACTCGATAATCCTACCGGGCATAGAGAACCTGCAATTTAACGTGGAATCCGAACCACGCAAGGGTTTTGGCATACTTCATATCATACATCAAGCTGTGCAAGAGCTGAAACCCTGGTTAATCCTCGCCGAGGCTGGGACTCGAACAGGAGACCTTCCGATCTCCAGTCAGACGCCTTAACAAGTCAGACACCGAACCACTTAATATGCTGGTGACCATCTAAAGCACGGGGCACTCCGTTCCGGGATGGTGTGTTTCGAATGCAAGTAGGATACGTGGGGTGAGATGCCTAGACTACCTAGTGGCCACTCCAAGAGACCACAAAAACTCGGACCGAGCTTGGATGAGGAGTGGTTAACGTTCTGGCCTTGCATTCGGGAGGACGGCGGTTCGAATCCCCGACCGGGCAAACAGATTTGTGGGTTACATGGTTTCCCCATATCACTCCAGGTGATTGCCGAGATGCTTCCTTCAAAAGGACATGGCCGGAATTACTTCCCGTTCCTTGTTCCCAGTCCTATCCCGCCTCTAATGACCTCGACGTCGACAAGGCGTAAATACATCAGTTAAAAAAAAAAAAACCTCGTCGTCAGTTGAGTCAACGGCAGAGTCAGTTAGAAAAACCACCCTGGCTCCTTTGGAGGGAGTGCAGTCAGTGAAAACTCTCTAGAAACTGAGAGGGAAGGGAGGGTGATGGAAGTGTTATAAGATCTACTTGGTGTACGGTCGGCGAGTGGAGACGATTTTGTTAAATTTTACTTGATACATGGTCGGCAAGTGGACAAATTCTATTTTAAAAGTGCAGTCGGCAGTTGGAACCAGATGTCTTTCAAAAAAGTATTCTGTATGCAGTCAGCAAACGTTAGAAGTAGGGATGTATCGGATCTTTGCATCCATATCGACAAGTTCGGAACTTTCGCGTGAAACACTACCTCCGCTTCCGGTTACGCCTCCGCAATTTTTAATGCGTATGTTTTGTTTACATCGCAATATATATTATTCTTTTCTCTTTATACGAGATTCTGTCCATCGTCGCTTAGCTCCCAACGTGATTGTTTTTTTCTTAGGATTTTGCAATAAATGTAGCAATGAACTGAACGGTGTTTTTGCCTAAGTGATGAATTCACAAGTTTGATCTTGCATGTAAAGTAAAGCGGACTATTCACGGTCCAATTTAATAGGACAGCCGGGTAGAACTATTCGTACGATGCGCTCACCCATTCCCGCAACTAGAAGGGTACAACAATATGTTTCATACAATCCTTTCCACTCGTACTTTATCGCCGCACCGTATACTCGCTGGATGTTTCCTCCAATCATGATCCAACGCCATAGCTCGCTGGACTGCTGCAAGGAACAGTGTTTGTTGTATGGGAGTCCAACAACATCCAACACGTCCCTGCATCTAGTCTTGTAACCACTTTCACGGCCCATCAAGAGACCTTTATCGGAAAATCGGATCATCGCAGATCCTATAACTTGAACTGTGAGTGGGCCAGTAGAGCAGTGGAAAGGAGGGTGACGGGCATGGAGGTGTGCGATGGGGTGGCCATCTGCTTGACTCTTGAATTAGTCGAGCCGTGAACTCCGCAAAGATTATTTTTAGATGCTTGCGTACTTATGTAAATACTTTAATTCAGTCGTGAAATCATCCTACGTTTTTTTTTTTTTTTTTTTTTTTTTTTTTATAAAAAAAGGTGAGTCAAAAAATAAATCAGTATGGCGGTATTACATCGAAATAGACTTTACTTATGAAAAATGAAGAATTTGGCATAAAAAATAAACTTATTTCGCTTTTAAGTTTATTTTTGATAAAATATTAAAATTTAATAATTATAATTTTATTTTCCCGCATCCGCTTCCACAAAACATCCGCAAAGATGGCCTCCGTTACAATCTTAGTTAGAAATATGCCAAAGACGACATACTTGAGGCAACTGTGAACAGTTCCTAGCGTAACCATTCTTGGCAAATGGTACCACGAACAACTCTCGTTGCTAATGAGCGAGATACAGTCGGTTCCCGATGTGAGGTATCCCCAGGAGACGACTTGAAGTCAGCGAGCAGAAAAGTGGTAAAGTCTGCAAGGAATAATTATCGTTGTTAGTGACGTATCAATAGTGAGAAAAGCTAATTAAAAGTGAATGCTCACGTAAAGTCAAGTCATAATGAGCATTTAATGTCATCCAGTAACCTAGCCGGAATTTCAGTAAATAGAAATTTGTCCGCATCTTTGGATTAATAGCTTTAATGTGTTTGGTAATTTATTACGGTTTCATGCAACATTTTATAGTAACGAAAATACGACGATATTGTATGCTCAATACATCTCAACTACAAAATTTTGTTAAAATTTTCCTTTTTCCCTGTATACACTCTAAGGAATTGCCATAAATGTTTCTAGGGTGAAGAAACGATTAAGTCACAAAAATCTTTTGTATGATCTCGTTGGTCGAATTGATACGTTCAAGTATTTTTTTAAATAAACTTTGGTGGGTTATCAGTGTGTAATCGCGCAAGAAGTAAAACTTCTACCTATTTGTCCTCTGTATTTTTTTACGTTTCATTCGCAGTTGTTTGGACGAACAAGAGTGAAATGCATTTTTACAGTAAGTAGGATCTTTGCCCAAGTTATTTTTGTAAACAAATGAAGCCTAAAGAACACTTCGCTAGATTGGAGAGTGTTGTATCTAGCCTTAGTCTCTACTTTGTATTTAGAACTTTTGTACCGGACAACATCTCGGACAAATCATCGTATAACTGTTCTCAAAAACTATTTTTTTTTTTTGGTAACTAGTTTCTAAGTTCTTCGGTAATGACGGATGAACACAGATTTTAGCTCATGACTAAAATAGCAACTTAAAATACTGATATATATGCAAAAATTCAATTAATAACTGGCTGCTAAGCCGGTTTTTTTTTTGTAACAGTTTAACGTCCCTTTTTAACAACGTGGTCTTTAGAGACGGGAAAGGATGGGTGCAAGGAATGGGAAGGAATTCGGCCATGGCCTTTTGAAGGAAGCATCCCGGCATTCGCCTGGAGTGATTTGGGGAAACCATGAAAAACCCAAATCTGGAAGCCCGGACGGGGATTAGAACCGCCGTCCTCCCGAATGCGAGGTGCTAAGCCGGTCAGAAATGACGGATTGAGCGCTGATTTCAGGCTTATAACTTAAATAATTTTTAAAATCTCAATTAACACATTACCCCTGCTGTAAATTCGAATGCTAACATTAGTGCATGAAAATGAAAGCTTTTGTCAGACGCGCATTAATGCATTGACTGTATAAACGGGATTCCATATTTCTTTTCTTACTGTAACAGCAATGAGACAGTATAATGAAACCATCTACACCGAACGAATATAAATAAATAAAAAGCAGCTAATAAACAAAAACCAACTAAAAATACTGGTGCATGTCGCACTGTAACATCATGACGACTCCTCTGCACATCACGTGATTTTTTTCAGTGAGTATTAAGGCAATTGAAGCTTTAACATTTATTGCGCATGCGCAGAACGTTGCGAAGCATGAGCACTTAAATCGTAACGAGTAACACTAACTTATTTATTCCTACCGCGCCCAAAGTGGTTTCACTTCAGAGAACATCATTTTTAACCTAAAGTAAATCCTTTTCGCAAGTGAGAGGGATGTAAAATCTTTCAAGTGTGCGGACTTTGCTGGAACGTTGTTCGATAGCACTGCTCCATCCCACAGTACCGGTCGCGTCGGTCCCGTATCTGGCATTCCCTTTACACGCGAACACCGGTCGCTGTTGCCTTCCAGACAGCGACAGGAGGTCTCCGCTGTGCCACAGTGAATAATTTAGGACCCTGCATCCTGCCGCGGGGTATATACGCGCAGTCCTCGCATCTCTATGTGGCCTCATGCTCCAGCAGGCCTGATATCCGAAAAAATTCAGTTAACAGGTCTGCCCTGTCTACAATGGTTTCACATTATTTCGTTACTTGTTTTATCTTGTCCTATATGATGAATTGCATAATAACCAATTGCCATATCTATGAATTCTTGCATACCAATAATCTTTGGCTGTAAATCCTCATCACTTAATATGAAACTGATGGTACCTATTAATAGTAGGAATCTAACGCATGGGTGTATGTTCGTTTGCCCCAACTAGGACCACGATAAGTCTTTGCTTAGCTTGAACACACCGTGTTATAACTAAGGTTGTTAGCGCTAGATGGAACCTACAGTTTAACGTGGAATTCGAACCATGCAACGTCTTGGCGTTGCTATTGTAATCAAACACAACTCTCAGCTGCGAACGTTTTGAAAGTAAGCGCCTTAACGAATGAGCTTTGGACTGGACGAGTGTATTAACTGAAATTATTTAATTCTAACATCTAATTTAAGATTAGTAGTAACTTTTACCTTGCATGTTAACACTTTAGGAAATGAAAATTAAATATTATATTAAGGTTTCTTCTCGAAATAAAGGATCCGTGGACGTCAATAATTGGTGGTTGGGTCGTGGATTCAAATTTAGTGCAGTTTGCGTACAGACATTGTTCGCTTACGGACAATGTTTCACAAAGTATTCAGCGTTGTGATTGCATTCAGTTTCTGTGACACAGATACCACCATGATGTTACACCGCTGGTTTAACTGTTTGTTTGTTTACCATGGGAATCAGAGCAGAACACAACAGGAGAAATGAGACTCCAGTATTTTGGACCTCCGAAAAGGAAGTGCAGAGAAATAGATCTAACAAAAATTCTAAGCTTAAAATTTGAAGGAAGGATGCTCTCAGAGACTGTCAAGGCACTGCTAGTTGATGAAATAAAGTAAAAGTGTGCGTGTTGTAGAAGTTTGGGACCCACATTTTGGCTATCAAATACAGGAGTTGTGTTGTGTAAATTATGGCTGTACCCAGTCAATAACTGATATGATAATGGAGTTGGGTTGGGAGTTTTTGGAAAACGGGAGGAGGGTGAAGACCGAGGTCGGAGTTTAGAAGGCGTATGCTGGTGATAAAGTTTTGAAAGATGTTGTTCGAAGAATCATGAGTATCGAATGGAAGGGAAAAATTCTGGCACTCAATTTCGTGCATAACGAAGTGGGAAGACTTTCTTCTGTGGGCATGGTTGTCAGGGGTTGGAATAAATTACCAATGGAAGTGATGAAGAATTTACCAAAAACAGTAAAACAATTTGAAATTCGTAAATGAAAAAAGTAGGTGGATGGCGGAATTTACGCCCAAAGTATATAACATAATTATAAAAAATTGTAATAATAAGAAAAGGGGAAATAGATGACTAACTAAATTGCGCTTCGTCGCAGTATAATCCAATACTTTGAAGTGCATTGGATACTAGTGGAACGGGAGGGTTGGAAGAGCAGAAGTCTTTCAAGAGGCATGTTTCATAGACAATAATGGGAAGTGGCCGTAAACTGTCCATGTTGAAGAAAATGTAGTTGTCACTTCAGTTTGCAGTCTTACTGACGGTCTAACATTGATCTGTGGTAATTGGATGTTTACTCTCAGACTCTTCAAACTGCATTTAGAGACCAGGACCTGTCCAACCATATAACAAAGTTACATACTGTCGAAACTGGAGCGATACCATAAACGGCATAAAACCTCAGTATATACATAGATCTTATTTATACGCCTACGTCACTTCCTGCAGGTTCAACCCACCAAGAACCTGGGTAATAATATTTCATCTTAGCGTTCCACTTATTACGTACAGATGTCGTGTCATTCACCACGTCATGTTTAGCTTGTGGTACTACATTCAGTAGGTTACAAACCAACCTCTATCTGTTTAGTGACGTCGTATCTAGAGCTATCAAAGCAATTATAAAAACATTATCAGAGAAGTAAATGAATTTTGCTAATTATGAAGTAAAATTATAACTGATGGTCGAAGAAAGAACGTCAATAAAAGCAGAATAGCACTAGCAAAGAGAAAATTTATGAAAAAGAGAAATCTTTTAGTTTGAAATATTTATCTAGTACTCAGAAAGAAACCCATACGTTTACCACCGCACATTATGGTAGGTATTCATGAACTTTAGGAATACCAGAAAGAAGGAAAATTGGATCATATGAAACGTATTGCCGAAAATTAAATGGGCATTCAAAGTACGAAATGAACGAGTTTTTAAGACGATGGGTGAGGAAAGAAGTTTGTGGGAGAGTTGATTTGTTAGTGGAGGGAACACTCGAAAGTAGGAACTGTAAAGGTAGATTAGAATATATGAAGTATATAATTGAAGTTGTAGCTTGTAAGGGATATGTTGAGGTGAAGAGATTAGTAAAAGATAAAAATAGGATGGATGGAGGATTGTATCAAACTAGTCGCGAGACTGATGTCAGCGGAAAAAAAAGAAAATAGAGTTGGATGAACCGTTTTAGTATGTATTAATTTCTGTAACTACTCCATACGAAAACCACCATTTGCATCCAATTCATGTGTTACACATTCTGTTTGTGAGCCCATATTACAGAGACGTAACTATCAACTACAAACGCCGCTAGTCGAGGCCGTAGCAGTGTACGGTGAGCTGGGAGACTCGTTATCACTGTGCTGAAACCACACGGGTCAGATTTGGGTCCCAGTTCGCTTGTACAGCAGCCGGAATGGTCGTTCTTTATGCGGCTATTAAATTATGTTTTGTAATTATGTTTACTTTGGCGCTGGAACCGCAGCCCTCGGCATGGCGGCTGCCATTAATTATTTTATCTTAATTAAGCGACAGACGGGGTGGCTTGGGCAGTGTTTGCCGTTCCATTATCCTCGTCTTCTGAGACGTCGGCAGCCGCCCTCCAGACCTGTGGGAAGACTAGCTACTAAAAATCTACAGTAGTTTAAAATATGGTGATCACGTGTATTGTCAAGCTGTATAGTTTGTGGCATATATATAGCCAAAGCCACTAGTAAGACAATATCAAACCCCAACAATAATTATCCTTAATTAATTATATATGCTTGTAAATAATTGTACTAATGTGTATAAAATAATCTGTTGTATCGTAGGATTCCACAGTCTGTAGAGTGTGTAGTCTTTGGGGGACATAATAAGTTAACGTTGACAAGCAGTGTTAAGATCTTTGACAGTTGCGATTGTAAGCAAGTCGAGTGGTAATTGTCCCCACGCAGGCTATACTCGTATGTCTTAGGCTCTGTGCTACAGGAATAGTAAAAACATTGTAATGTTATAATATATTGTGATGCTACGAATGTTGAAATAGCGGTGTTGTTAATGGATCCATTTGATGAATAAACCGAGTGTTTTTTGGAACAGTCATTATAATTCCTTCGTAACAACAGTACCTATCATTGTTTTGACAGTGAAATTGAACGAGCATCACCTTAAATGCATTCGAGATGACATTAGCCTTCTCATCCATAACACGCTAAAATTTTCTGCAGAGTGTGGGGGGGGGGAGGAGGGGAGGAGGGGAGTTGACCTGGTTGTAGAAGTAAGTTAATTAACTACTCAACTAAGGGAAGCTCATATAGTCTGTGCTAATGTGTACTTAAGTGCTTCTATTACCGGCTTTTCTCTACACATATTAAATCTGCAACTGGGTTGTAGCTGTCTGTCACTTTTTTACGTCTTCAAGGAAAAACTAACAAACTGATTTGGAGAGGTTTTTCACATTTTGGAAGCTCATGGGGTAACTTAAAACTGCGATATTTTATATGACCGGGAATGGAGCAAGTAATTATGTCTTTTGCAACTACGACAGTTATGGCATACAGATAGCACTACATCTAAGAAAAACACTCCTTTCTTAACCTCGAAAGATAATTACCAAAGATTACGCTACCTCAAAGATAAACATTCCACTCTTTGTATTCTGTTAATATTGTTTTTGACGATATAACTTTGATTAGTTATTTCTTTAGTTTTCTGAAATATAATACGCTAGAATACACGCAAAATGTAAGTCTATTTGTTACCACAAACATTAAACATCTTCTTCACAGTTAAGACTACAGCTATACTACAATACAAATCTCAAATAAAATCTTAACCAAAAATTCGGCTTAATATCTACACCAAATCTTGATCGCATTTTTAGTAGAATATTTCCTTTTCGTATTAAAATGCTTAACATTTACTTAACTTTTTGAACATCTGATCAGTTAATCTGTTATTTTTTCTTAATTAAATTCCGTTAACATTTACTGAAAAGGAAAATAAAAACCTCCAAACTGATGGAGGAATACCGGAAATAAGAATGTAGCTAAAAGAAACAAAACTTTTTATTTGGGATTTTTCTTTGTTGGGGATAATAATTGCTATTCCAAAATAAAATAAAACGAACGGAAAATACATTACTCCCCACATCTATGTCCGATAGGCGAAGCAACGGGCAAATGCTATTTTTCATTGTAATTGAAGCTGAAGTAGTAACAATTTTTTGAATTTACAGTTTATGCCTAGTTTAGATATTTACTTGTAAGGTCATTACTTCCATGAATTCTCGATGGTGTATTGCAAACTAATTGTTGCAGGCATTTTATACCATAAACGAAAAAGATTATTACGTTGAAAAAATTGAGACACTTTTTTTCTCTATTCCTTGGAAAACGTAAGCTCGTTATAAAATCTTGTGGTTTCATATGTGAAAGTTTACCTCCAAGACGTGAATTGCGTTGAATTTCAGATACTGCACATTCAATTGAAGCTGTTGTTCATTCCTCTGTTTCTGCTGATAACTGTAATTTAATAAACGTACATTAAATATTCATTTGAGAATAATTATGTTTTGTTACGGTTCCTCAATCTTATGACAAAAAACGACTGCTTTTTTGTCACGCGTGTTTCGTTTTTATATGCGACATACTCAGTTCCTTAGGTAACATAAATATACATTAGTTATCATTAATTTGTGTTGTGTAAAATTGAATTGCTGATGTGTGTATAATTGTATATGTGTATTGTGTGTATATGTCACCATGTTACCTAGGGTATTGAGGATTTATTAAAAAATAGAAAGAACGAAACGCTTATGCAATCATAAATATTTTGTTTGGTAGACCCATACCAAAAACAGTTATCATAGCAATTATGGAAAAAGGCAAAAAATTACAACGTTCTTTTGAATGTCTGAATGAAGTTAAACTAAATTTGAATCCTATGTTCATTCAAGACGTTAAACGAAAGAAATATTTTAATAAATTTCTGGTATTGTGTGCGTTACCTCTTACTCATTGCAAAGTAATTGTTAATCCCCATTTTTTTCAAAAAAATTACCGAATTCATATTGAAGATTGACGCTATATCATGCTCTTATTACAAAAGTCAAGGAAATTCCCTCACCTCCGATCATCTCAAGGCAGAACTTTGCCCTGAATGTAATAAAATTGGAGAGCTACATTCTGTTACATAATTATACTTCCTTATGAACCTGCAGAAATCTAAGATTCCAAGTAGAATGTCGTTAAACACTGATACGGTATCTATTCTCAAAAGCTATTCTGTATTCCACAGTGTCTTTCATCTGTTAAACTGCTGTCGAACTTTCTGAAATTGTTTATCATGTTTCCATGATGAGGCGTTATTCTAATGCCTGCGTTGAATATTGCTAAACTTTTATTTATAAATGGAGAGAGCTGCTTTCAACATCATGGACTCCTAACAATTTTAAAATAATTGATTACTTTCTTCTAATCTCACGCACTCTGACCAACTTTTCTTTGCGAATTTCACAGCTGATGTAAGCTGCACACTTTTCCAGTTCTTTACGGTTTCCGATCTCACAAAAAAAATTACCATTTCATTTGCTTTGCTACGATTATGCGTTAGCATCAATTTATATCTTTGCAATTTAATTTTAAAATTCTCTGACGGGAGACCATTGTGGTACGTTGTGATCTATTAGGTGTCGCGTTAACGGTTACAGGACTAGCTCGCTGTAAGAGTTTTACTCTCAGGACTTGCATTCAGGAGGACGTCGGTTCAAATTCCCTTCTTACCGTCCAGATTTCGGTTTTCCATAGTTTTCCGACCGAGCGTGGTGGGTGAGCGGTTAACGATCTGGCTTCGCATTCGGGAGGACGCCGGTTCGAATTCCCGTCCGGGCATCTAGATTTGGGTTTTCCATGGTTTCCCAAAAACACTCTAGGCGAATGCCTGGATGCTTCCTTCGAAAGGCCATGGCTGAATTCCTTCCCGTTCCTTGTCCCAAGTCACATCCCGGCTCTAATGACTTCGTCGTCAACGAGGCGTAAAGTCATAAGTAAAAAAAAAAAAAAAAAAAAATAGTTTCCCGAAATCACACAAGGCGAATTCTTCCTCGAAAGGCCAGAGTCAAATTCCTTCCCGTTATTTGCCTCCAATCATCTCATGCTCTATTGACCTGGCCGTTTATGAGGTATAAAGCCATAATGAAAGAAAAAAACTTAATGATGTGTTTCTTATTTGGGCGTAAATAAATGTTGCGCGCTGAAAATTAAGAAGCCCACAAATTTGTTTTAATTGTATAAACTCGCAAACGTAAATGATCGTTATAAATATTGCAGATTTAATATCTTTTTATGTGAGAATATAAAAATAACATTCAGTTTTTTTTTAATTACAGATATTAATGAATGATTCTACTACGATGGTGTAGGAAGCTACTATTTCAGTATATGTGTTTCTATCATGGACACTCAATATAGTACCTTAATGCACTGTATGGGATGTTGTTTAACAAAGATAGTCTACAGACACTGCCGAAGCAGTGAGGTCGCCCTTCCCCTTCGGCTTGCTATGTTAATGTCGACTGGACGCCCAACGAGTTAAATTGACTTCGGCACCGACCAAGTTCGGCCGCTTCCATTTAACTTGAGCCGCTACTCCAACTTCGGGCGGAATAAACCTCCTGCCAGCTCCCAGTCCTGTTGCAGAAATAACGAAAATGTTCTTGGCTTAAACTGACCTGAGAGGAAATAGATACGTCGTTACTGCCTGCAGTGACGTCTGATCACTTCAGAATTGTACTTTAGAATTTTCGATGATTTTTCATTTCTGTTTCTTGGAAAACACTCTAACACAAAAAAGTAAAATGTTAAAGTTAGAAGTATGGACTCATAGTGACTTGTATTGTGAATGAATTTTTTAACTGTCGTTTATAAAGCTTTTTACTCTACATAAATCAGTATTTGTCATACGGCATGAATAGCCATAATTGTTTTCTCCTGCTTTTTTTTCTCATCTGCAATCACATTTTTTAACAAAGTAAATGTTGGTGACAATTTAATTGTGTTACAAATATTTGATCTGTCTATTTGATCTAAAATTCTTATCTATAAAACTCACCCTGAAAACTTCCACCGGTGTACAAAATATGCTTAACCTTTTAATCTATTTTGTGTATCAACAATGCAATGTAATGTTCTTTTATTAGAATGAAAAGGAAGCATGGAATAGAATTACAGAAATGCCGAGCTGAACCGAAATTTTGCAAGATTTATAAACTTATTGTTTTACTATTTCAGGGGTCTTAAGCTACTGTTTTCTGCCATTTAGATATCAATAGATACATCAAACATACATTTAAATGTAACTAGTCTACTAAGAAAAAGTTAAAAAATCGTCAGTATAAGATCAGTATTCGGTTCACGGCCGTAATAATAAAAACATTGAAATGAGAACTGATACTTGAAGAATACCAAATTTAATTTTCCTACACACCGTGATAATAAGTAGTATTTTGTCACACATAGTAGGACCTATGACCTCAGATCGTTTACAATTTTTATACGCTGTTGGAAGCAGATTTGTGTTTTAAGTTCAATTACGTCTTTTCCCCCCTTGCGATTATTCATTAGATAATTCAGACTGCTTACCGGCGGCTTCTGAGCTGTTTGATTGTTGACCGCTGGAGTCAGTTGTAAAATACAAGGTGTGTCCATAAACTAAACTGAAAAGGAATAGTATTATTTCTATGACTCATATGTTATTCTCCTTCGAAAGCGCGATAGATATGCCATGAAGTTCTCTGTACCACCATTCGATGATCTTCTTGGTTTAGGATTCTATACAACTTAACTGAACAATTTTGGATCAAGTTTTGATGCCAAATAACTCATGCCGAAAATAACACCAAAAATTGTTTCGTTTGAGCGAACAGCTTCAGTTTTTTTGAAACGCAAATGGAATTGATTGACTACTTGGTGAAGGGGAAAACCATTGTTCGAGAATGCTGCGCGTCACTTTTGGAGAGACCGAAGACAGCGATTGCAGAGAAAATGTTTCGGCCACCCTGTGCAGCCGATCTCGTTCCCTAGAATCACCATCTGCTCCAGAAACTAAAACTTTCTTGGCTGGACGTAAATTTCGGTCAAATGAAGAAGTCTACCGAAGATAAGCTAGTCTTTTGAAGGCCTTGAAAAACCTGTTTCTACGAGGGAGAAACGTTGGAGCAAATGTGTTGAACTTCGATCGGTCTCTTCAAGAAGTCAAATAAGTTTTATTTGATCATTTTGATGTCAAACCAAGTGTGGGCTAATTGAATCATTTGCTCTTAACCTTCTTGAAATATTTCAATCAACTATGTAACATGATGTTTTTATGTTTTAAAAAAATATAAATGAAAGATCGGCATTGTAACAGCCCATTTATTTCTCGTAGTATCAACATTTCATTTATATAAGTATCACAGACAGAGCTTATATCAAACTTTCTTTTACTGATGTCGGGTGTAAACACATGACCATGTTTTAGTGGGTGGCAGGTTTAGTAAAGTTCCCAGTTGGTAGACATTTTGGGATAGGTAAAACCCTATCTCGCTCGGGGTATGCCCTTGACACTTGTTAATTGTCATGACAACTGACAACACAACGTTGCCTTTCCATTGCAAAAACCGGGTCACCTATTTCATGTTTTACAGCCAACCAGTAACTGTTAGTAGGGTTTTAGACTTTTGTGGCCTATTTAAAGCCAACGTTTTAGAATTTAACATTATTTTGCAGTCTGTATGACCGACCTCTTTACAGTCGGCCATATAGTCGGTAATTTAGATTCATTTTAAGCAACGTCGTCATGGCGTTTAGTTGTTACGGCGCTATTAAACACGATGATTTTGCGCCTCAAAGGCCGAACAACAACAATCCATGAAATCTTGCGCAAAACGGCGTCTGTCTTAGAACGGATTGGTGGCCTTTTTACAGCCACAATCTTAATACTGTTATTTTTTCGTTTGCAGTTTATTTGTTAAGTTGGCCCGTTAAGTATTTGGCTGGCCCTTTTACATTCAGCCAGACATTTTGTTGTTTTGATGCTTCTAACTTTTTAAATCTGTATCTTCATGACAGGCAGGCATCCTTTTTCAAATTTCACTTATATATAGTAGGCCATACCGATAGTAATTCGGTCCTTTGTAAGATACAGTGCCATATTGGTTTTTAATTTCGGCGCTGATGATGACGCCAACACGCGCCCTAAAACCAAAAAATTAGCAAAGCAACGTATGATGCATTGGTGGCCTCTTTACACCCACCAATCCTAGTATTGTTTGTTTGTTTTTTTTATTTTTTTTTTAATTTTTTTTTTACCGTTTGCAGTTTTATAATTTTTAAATTTATATCACTTTTACAGCCAGCCAGTCATATTCTTGTTTCAAAGTTTGATTAACCCAGTTGACCTTTTATAGTCAACCACTTACTGTTTGTAATCTCTGAGGTGTTTATGGCCCCTTTACAAACATACTTTTACTATGTCTCATTACTTTGCTGCCTGTGTTCCAGACCGTTAGGGTGCTAATGACCACGATGTCGACGAGCCCTTATGCCACAAAAACAACATCTTTCAGGTTTTCGGAGGATTGTGTGTGGAATAAACACAACATTACCCTTGGCGGAGCCACTCATCACTTTAGCAATAACTAAGTTGGGGCGGCAATTTAAGGACAAAAAACATGAATTTTTAGGGTGTCAGGTCTTAGCCGTCTTACCTGATCTGATCTTTTTCTTGTGTTTAATCTTTTGCTTTACCTTATAAGGTCGATAAAAATTCTTCCCGGGTGTTATGCTGGATAAGTTCTTCTGCCAAACACAACGTTTCGACTGCTTCCTTCACTGTCTCCATCAGTTGGACTGAAAGTCGAAGTTGCTACTGTGACGACACGTGAAGACAGCGGAGCAAGCTGTTGAAACGTTGTGTGTGGTAGAAGAACTTATCCAGCAGAACACAAGGGAATTTTTTTTTATCAGAAATACGCCGGGAAAGAATCAAATCTCACTTACAAGGTCTATTTATATCAAAAATGCACTGAACGGGGTATAAAAGAGACAGAATCTGGTTGAAACTGGAACGGGACTAGTATTTAACCCTAAAGATTCATTTTGCAAAATCTGAATTATTTTAGTTGAGTTTAAAAGGACTTATTAAAAAGGAAGAGAAATGATCTTGCTATTCAGTTAAGGATGCAGGAATCCGCATTACGTCTACTAACAGTGCAATTAATTTAGCATAATCTATTTTCCAGTTATTTTAATCTGTCATGGAAATTTTAAATTCTTCTTTTGTGCCATTATCAGCTATTTTGGCACCCTGCTGAATGAAAACGGTTGAATAATCTAAGCATTTCAAGGATATTATAATAGTTCCTAAATTCTGAAACAATATACTTCCATTTTCACAAAATATTTTCAAGTTTGCTTTGTGGTATTTTCAGTGTAATACATTATATCAGCGTAATATAGTGTATCACTTTTCTCAAAACATGTGTACATTCAATTAGGACACCTTATGTGTTGTTTGAGGTATCTGGCACCGTATCGGGTGGATACATAATGTTAAAATCTCTGTAATCTGCACCTTCTTCACAGTTATGTATGTGTGAGTTTTTTTTATTCATTATATTGATTAAAAGATTGGAGGGAACGTTAAATCGCTAAAAATATGGATGAATAATTTTTATGTTGCTTTGTGAAGTTATCGTAACTGTTAACCATTGAACTTTTTTGAATTATGATTTTTTTTGATGTGTTCGTTTACTAAACAGCTAGTTTCAATGAAGAACGAGTTTTTTGCTTCTTTATTTCCAAACCAAGTAGCTGCGCAGTGTGCTGACGTGATTTACAATTCACAGACGCAGCTGTAGGAAAAGAGTCAATGTTTATCATAACCTTCCTTCCTACTAAAATGAAAACATGTAAGTAGGAGATATCTGACCTCTAAGTTTCCGACAAGGGTTTCTCCAAAATTAAATTTTGTTCTGAAAAAAAAGAAGAAATGCTGATATGAACATTTGCGCCAAATTGCAATAACAGTAACAAATATAAGCTTTACGTAAAGCAACCTAGTTGTAACCATGCTTGTTTATTAACATCTGTGTCCTTACAAATACGATATACATATACAAATAAACACAACCGGCAACAATTTTAATCTCGCAGCCCCAGACGAAATTAATTAACACGCAATATTTTCGTGACAGGTTATTCAGAAACCTTAATTATCTCACACAAACAGCAAAATGAAACGATGCACCGTATTAATTAATATATTTCGTTAAATGTGCAGGATTGTTTTGAAATTCGGTACCACTGAATTCTTGGAAAATGTGTTAGTTCTTCCTAGTATCCGTCTGTTTTTTTTCCCCACATCTCAAATAATAATTAAAAATTAATTCAGGAAAAATATTAAAAATCACGTCACAAAGGTCGGAAAACTGAGCTTTAACACTTGATGTGTTTCAACGGAAATCTGTTTTTCTTTTTTTTAATTTATTTAGAATTTTTGGACAGCAGATTTACATATGAGTCAGCTAGGTAATCTGATATCATAATGCAGGTTGTTTTTCTCTTTTCATATTCATCATTATCATCCTTCCATTATTAATTAGGTCTGTTGACTCGTTTCAATCTCTTCTTTGCTCTATAATGCTCCTATGTTCCTCTGCTTTCCCATTTTTACTGTGTATTCTCAACTTCTCTCTTATTTTCACATCTCTTTTTCTATCTGCAGGGTGTCAAAAATTTCCTGATACCGTTACAATGAAACATATATCCCAAAGTACCGGGTGGTTGTAATTAATCTTTCTATATTTAACACGTTATAACACGGAAACTAATTACCATACGAGTACCAAACTTGGTAGCATTAATGTCCAGAGTAAGGGATGCATGATTTCCATGCGTCACAGCGCCACCGTCCAGTTCCAACTATGACCACCAGGTGCCGTTATCAGTCATCGTGATTCATAGTCTCTCCGAAACACATTTGGAAGTGATCGAATTATCAGCCGATAGTTTCCAAATGCTTGGCAGGCACGATCACCTGAATTCACTCCCTGTGTTTTCTGGTGGTGGGGCTACCTGAAGGACAGGGTTTACCAGGGGAACATTCACACATGTGCTGATCTGAAGCGCAGCATATCAAGAGAGGTAGCTTGCTTCGTTCTGCTGTGCAGAATGCAATCCTGCGTTTTAGGACTCTTCTGTATACTGATGGACGCCATATTGAGCCTCTTTTGTAGCGGTAATGGTACCTGTATGTAATGCTATGATGTATCGTAGCAGCACATTAAAAGTGTTTCAATTGAATCGATTCTGCATTATTTCTCTTCCCCATGTCCTTCACATTAATTCTACCAAGTTTGGTACTCGTATGATAATTAGTTTCAGTGTTATAACGTGTTAAATAGGGAAAGTTTAATTTTAATCACCCGATATATGATAGACATTCGATATTTTCCCACATGTTCTACATCACTCAAATTTCTCTTTGTATTTGTTGCAGACAGTGACAACACCACAGAAGAAGGCCTAAAGTTTGTGGTGCTATGTGAAGTCTCATAAAACAGAATCAACTCTTCAGCAGCAATTCTGCCGGCAACATGGAAGACACTATCCAATTAAAGTCTTCATAATTAGATGGAGCATGAAATGTGTACTGTAACGGGCTTGCCACGGAGTGGACGACCAGGTATGTTGCAAGAAATTGTCGACAATTTGTAAGTTGCATCTCAGCACAGACACAGGTTTGTTCTCCATAACCGACTACATCTTCAAGCCTATAAAGTGAATATTGCAGGAAAATGACCTTCCTGCGCGTACTAAATTTGTTGCTTCCTTGATGACCTTATTGGAAGACGACATTGAGTACCTCACATTCGGTAGGACGCGGGTTCGAATCCCCGTCCGGGCATACAGATTTGGGTTTGCCATGGATTCCCCAAATCACTCCTGGCGAATGCCGGGAAGCTTCCTTCAAAAAGGCCATGGTTGAATTCCTTCCCGTTCCTTGCCCCAATCCCATCCCGCCTCTAATGACATCGCTGTCGACGAGGCGTAAAGCCCGAGGGGGAAAAAAAACCTGTAGAGGGTTATATTCACTCATGAACTCATGAAGCCACTTTTTTGTATATATGCAGGTTAATCGCCATAACGTTTGAATATGAGGTTCTAAAAAGCCATACATCAGGTGCGAAAATGATCGTGATGTCCCAAAAGTCAACGTTTCGAGTCTCCCTCAGGTGTTGGACCTGCTTTATCGTCATAATCATTAGTGTTCTACCCTAAGGCAGGTCTTCACATCTATGCTCTCCTGTCTTCTGTCCTTCTCTTCGTTTTTATGAAGTTGCCATTTCCCTCATTATTATCTATGCTTTGGACCTCCTCTCATTCTCCGCCTACAAACTAATCCTTCCAATGTGTCTTTTACAAGCACTCTTCTCGCAGCAAGAGTCCCATCTAGTTCTTCTTTCTTTCTGTTATGTCTTGGAATAGTTTCCTCCTCTCACCAACCCTATCCAGCACTTCAGCATTACTCACTTTTTCCATCCAGCTTTTCCTCTACATTCTCCTCTACATCAACGTCTCAATCCTTCTATCCTTTTTTCATCCTCTCGTCTCAGTGGACCTGCAGCCGATCGTAATATTCCAACAAGACGTTGCCCCGCACCTACTCCTTGGTCTGGTGATATTAGTGACCTTTTGAACAGAATTTTCCCTGGGAGATGGATTGGCCGTTTTGGAACAATCACCTTCCTTCCGCACTCCCCTGTTAACCCGCCGTTGAATTTTTTTCGTGTGCGGGTACGTCAAGGTACGTGTCTACGAAACTATATTTCCAGACTTCGCCACGCTTCTTAGACGGATATTTGCGGTTGTGCAAACGATTGATGTTGCTGTGCTGCAGCATCTGTGGTTGAAGCTGCAATATCGTCTCGAAATTCTGAGGGCAACCGAAGGTGCACTTACGGAAGTAGAGAGAACCTAAAGAAAACTTTTAAGAGATGTAGAATATATCACAAAAACCCGTTATGTTTCTGTCTCATACACTTTAAAATGCATGTTTCTTTGTAATGGTACTACAACTTAGTGGACTTTTCGTACATCCTATCACAGATCCTAGACTTTTCGTTTACTTGTATGCTACATTTATTTTTCTTGCTTATTCATGACTTATTGAAGCGTAGGAACTGCCATAACTTTGTAAAATTTTAACAATGTATCTCCGCGCGTCTTGTTTCCCAAAAGTCATCTGTTGCTTGCTGAATATATTATCAAGTAGATACTGCCCGCAACATTGTTTACTTGGTTTTGTATTTTACAATGGATTATGAAATGAAGCCAGGCCTTCTATCGAACTTAATCGTACGCATATCAAGAATGTCGCAAATACACTCAGAAATCCAGTGGCGTCACGATTTTCATAAATGAGTAAAAAGACGAATGAATATCACATTTAAATCCGCATAGTTTCCATTACGAGTAACATGATGCCTTTGCTACGTACCTCGGTCAACTTATCTACTGTCAGAAATAATTTACTTCTAAGCAGATAATTTCTGTCACTTTTATCTCAGTTTCTTAGGTTTTCATAGTCACATCAAAATAAGCCATATGCTCTTTTACTCCTGGGACCCCCTTGGGAACACTATTAAGTGTAATGGCGTTCAAGAAAACGAAGAGGCAGTCGAACCCGCACTTTTTTTAAAAAAAATATTTTTAGCTTACCTTTACCGCATCAATATACATTATATACTATTTTACTCGTGAAACACTGGGCTACATAATATTTGAAATCCTACGAAAATCCGTTCGGATGTTTTTGGGCGAATTGAACTCTAAGAAACAGAATTTGCTTCTCGCAGACGTAGTATTTACAATCAAGTATATAAAAAAATTATGTAGGCCCTTATGATATGATAATCACTAACTCACTACTTGACGTGTGCTCACTGACTCACTCACTACGAGCATGTCTAACTCAGCAGCTTCTTGTGCATCCGAGACGCCAGCCCACAATGCAACAGCTATGAAGGCTAAGACCAAGAAGAAGAAGACGAAACCAGGCGGCGCCTTCCCACGAGCAGTAGGTTTCATGGCGGAAACCTCCCATTATCCACCGGGGGCTACTGTACGCGTCTTTGAAGGTGCCACTCCAGAAGACCTATCCCTGAATGTATGGAGACGACGCCTCGAACGGGGCAATCCGAAGAAGTGGTGCTTCTTCATCTCAATCCTCCTTGATGAACGTCGATTCACCTGGAAGATACCAACCTGTGACGTTACCACCTTCGAGCAGGTCTTGACCAGCAGAGAGCACCGCCATCTTGCTCTGAAGTGCCGACCAGTTGATCTCGAGGCGTGGCCGGAGGCACTCGAGTTCCCGACCCCGCTGGCCAGCGATTTCGACTGGGAGGAATACGTCGAACTAACCAAGAGAAGATTCAAGACCTCCAGCTACGATCCTACTACCTGCCGGAACTACAAGATCACACCGATTAGGTCTACAATATTATCTCCATCACCTTCACAAAGTGATGAAATTGCAGCTGCGTCGCCTGATACTCCAGCATCAACTCCATCACCTTCACAAGGTGATGAACCTGTAACACCGTCATCTGATTCCTCAACACCGGCAGTCTTCCTGGGACCGGAACAGGGTCCGGTGCCACCAATCCACGTTAACTGCGCTGGAAACTACTGGCAATTACTGGTCCAGTTGCAGAGCGCCATGAAGCTCCCCATGTTCAGCTGGCCAGACCATCTGGGACTTAAGATCCTGCTGTCCTGCCCCGTAGACTTCGAGGCTGCCACCCAGATGCTACGGGAAGCCTCCCTGTCCTTCGACATCATGCTTCCTGGTCACAGAACAAAGAAGACAGGCATCAATACGCCGAGTACAGCAGAAAAACCACCGTCACGAGAGCTGGTTCAGTGCTACAGATGTCAGAATTTTCGAAATCTCGCAAGCGACTGCACTGAACCAGCTAGATGTGTCCGCTGCGGAGGAAGACATTATGTTGCTGATTGCGACAAGCGTCGCGAGGACGCTGTTTGCTGCAACTGCGGCTCGTCACACGCTGCTTCTTATCGCGGATGTCGAGCTTGGAAGCAGCAACATAGCAAGAAGAAACGAAGCCAACGTAGTTGGTTCCATATGCAGCCCGCAACAAGTCGGCAAGAGCGAGGGCCCTGCCCTCCAGTGACCACACGCACTGAGCAGTTCCGAGAAGCCTACTCGCAGCCAAGAAAACAACGAAGTAGAGCCACAACAGCGGAATCAACTGGGCAACGTGCTGCTACTACTACCAGACAGCGACCATCACAGAAACAAGTAAGGCCGAAGATCATCAGAGGGGAAGGCAGCGGAGGAGGCAGAGTAACATGCGACCACTCCTTCTCCAGACACGCTGCCGATCAACGAGAAAGAAGATTAGACGAACTCATCACCCTTCTCACGCAGTTGATAAATCACCTGACAACAAAAGAAGACATGTCTGCCTCCTCGAGGCAGCCCTAACTTCGCCACATAAAACGCGGCGTACCACTTCTGATGTAACAAGAAGGACGCGGCGGCAACCATTAGAGAAGAAAATCATTAACAGCCTATCGCGAAGACGCACCGACAGTGAAGCTACAACCAATCCAAATGCTGTAGGAGTAAATGTCTAGCGACAAACACTCCGCTATACTCTGCTCAACGGAGCAGTTACTAGGCTATAGGCATATGATAATATTTTTCTTTGTAATAAGAATTATTTATCAGTGACCATTGAAATCTCAAAATACTTTTGTAGATTGTGGGGGTTGCTCTATTACTAGTACGTCATCAGAATGTAAAAGAACATTAAGGAACCTACCTAATTAAATCCACACCTCTCACCGAATTTTCATTCCTTCACAAATAGATGGTATCCTCAAAATACGTTAAGTAGTGTCGAGAAAAGACCATACCCCTGTATCACACATTGGTTAATGATTATTATTAACTGTTAACTTTTTATTATGGGAGAATCTTTTTATTAGGCTACAGATCTTTCACTGTTCCTTTAATTTGTAAGTTTTGGATATTCGTTTCTATGAAGGATTTCCCATAGCATCTCTCTGTCAACTTTCTAAAAACCTTTTCAAAGTCAACAAATGCAATGTATGAAGCCAGGTTGCATTACCACCTGTTCTCTATTATTCTATTTACAATATGTACTTAGTCTAAGCAAGAACGTCCTGTCCTTAAACCTTTCTTAGTATTGGATGCTTGGCTTCTTCTATTCATCGCAATCTATTGTTGAATATTCCAGCATAAATTTTGTATCTCAGTAATTTTTTTTTTGTTTCGTCTCCTTTCTTGAAAAGAGAACTTAATTGTTGCTCTTCACTACTGTTGATGTATTTTACCTTTAAGACATGTTTATCAGATATAAGAGCCAATACATCAGTAGCTTTCTTCAATATTTAAATAATTCTGAAGTTATTTCTCCTAATCGATTTTCTGTTTCGCTTAGCACTTCATTTTTCTCTCCTATGATTAGATGGCCCAGTTCTTCCTTTTTTGTAATTTTTTTGATGTTTGCTCATTCTTACAGTCATATCATATCGATGTGTGCAGTATTTACTATTCACCAGAAACATTTTCCATTTTATTTTGTAGAAAATTAATCTTTTTTCACATATGAAACCGAATTTTTTCGCTTTAAATAACCAACTTCGGCAGGCTATTTCACCCGTTAAAATAATTATTGGTGCTTCACTTTTTCTTGAACACCATTTGTGTCTGACGATACCTTTATTTTATTTTATAAATATATAATTCTTGCATGGGCCGTAATACAGTCTTCCGATTTGAATGCTTTTAATTCTATATACAGTCAGATCCTGAATGTTAACGTTGCGTATCCTTTTGTTGAAAGATTTTTTGTGACCCCTTTTGATATATCAGTCATAAGAGAACAAAACGTTTCGGGCGTAATGTTGAATGCCTTCATACGGCGTGTGCTGTATCACGGCCAGCCTCTGCTGGCACGCGCCAACTCTATTTCAGAGGCGAATAATAAGAGGGGAGGTCGGACCAGCCAAGCCGAGCTGTTATTAACTTGGGAGGGGCCACGGATGAGCCTCCCTGCCCAATATTACCCGCCCGTAAGCCGCTTCGCCCCCGGAAGAATGTTCGACCGGGCCCACGTAAAATGACAGATATATGTAAAAAAGAGCGAAGGAGAGGAGAGGAGAGGGCGATATTGCGCCGTGTTTGATTGGCGGCTTTGCAGCGGTTGAAGAGACCCCGGTTTTAGGCTCCGAAAGGAGAAGATGCCTTACATGAGTTCCAGAAGATATGAAATCTTCCGTCTTTGGAGACCATTCGACATCGCAGCTAAATTGTAAAAACCGTGTGGTCGTAGTTCTTTTGGGAATTTACGCTCTATCGACATCTTTGTCTTAGTGGGACTCTCAGAGGTTGTAGCAAAATTTGCCGAAATAAACAGGAGACATATGTGCTGCAAGTTTCACATGCACTTAACAATGGAGCAAGAATATTTCGAGAGATTGAAAAATCTAAACAAGTGACTTCAGACAACAGAGTGTTTTTCTACAAACCCTAAACTATTTAGTTACCATACTATGAATCTCGAAGTTTAATGATTTATTTGCAACGGAATTCATTAAACACTCCCCTCTGCATTTCAGGAATTTATAATAGATTCTTTAAGTGTCGGAAGTAATTTATTTCAGTCTCCAAAATAAAGTTTTCCCTTACCTCAAAAATCAAGGACTGATTTGTACTCTTAGTCATAGCTCCCTTCCGCGTACTTCTCCTGATTAGCATGTCAGTTACTGAATGCGATCTCGCTTTTTTTTTTTTTTTAAAAAAACCTTTCAGTGTGAGTAGTGCCTAAAAAGGTATAAAAAAGCTCTTAAACTAACTTAATTATTTTAATTGCTGATGGTTTCCCAAATCACTCCAGGCAAATGCCAGAATGCTTCCTTCAAAAGGCCATGGCCGAATTCCTTCCCATTCCTTGTCCCCCATCCTTTCTCCATCCTCGCTGTTAGAGAGACGCTAAGCAGATTAAAAAAAAATTCTGATAATTGTTGTGATAAACAAATAATCCCTGCATCACTACAGGAATAATCATTATATTATGTGGTCTTGATTTGAATTGTTTAAGAAATATTGCAGGCTGGATGCTTGAAACAGCTAAACTGACTTGTTAGGATTTCAGTACATCACAAATTGTTCGGTTAAACAAAGTTTTGCGAAATCTCTCCTAACGAATGCCGGGATGGTTCCTTCAAAGGTCACGGCCAAAGTCCTTCCCGTTCCTTGTCCCAGCCGTTTTCCGCCTCTTTAATGATCTCGACGTCGACGAGGAGTAAAGCAGTGAGCAAAAAGGCTATTTCATCTTATCCTAAATTAACTCACAGTCCTGTTGAGAATCTGCAAACCTGTTACACGTGGAGGCGGTAGAGATCCAAACCGAAACCAAACTTCTCCAGCGATTTATGTGGCCTCACTTTCAAGAACGGCGGCCCGAGTACAATTGCACTTCTCGGGGCGTTCCTCTGTGAACAACATCCTGATTACTTGTGCTCAGGATTTGTGGCGACTTTGGCCCGCGGGGGCGCCGCGTCGTGTAATTGTCCTGATGTGTCGTTAAAGTTAATTGTAATGCCATTTTAAGGCTACGCCGAGCGAAATAATTGCTTGGCAAGCTTTCTGCCAGGGTCGTTAGAGGAAATTGCCTTAATGCTGTTACCCTGAAAAGATCGTTGTTAAAAATGCAAATTCTTCAGCTTTGCCCGCTGTTCGGTTCCTCTCACGTATAGTTAATAATTTTTCCTTTGTTCCCGCACTTAATTCTAGTACCTTTATTTTCAGGGAAAAGGATTTTACATCCTTGTGCTCTCTGCTCCTTAGACGAGTAATTAAGGAATTGGCATGTCTGTTACTAACTTACATTAGGACAGAGTAGAATGAAATGTAAATGTTCTCTTTGATCTAGGCTGAGAGAAATGAAATTATTTTGGGAACAATAAGAGAAGCTTGGTTCATAACCTGTAATATTCGTTAATACCAAATTACAGAAAGTTAGTAATGAATTACAACAACACAGGTAAGCATTTGTAGTATAACAGATATGACATCCTACAATTATATTATACATTTTAATATTAATATAATTTATATCCTTTACATTTTGTGGTTCCTGACCAGTTTGTTTATTCTGAGAAACAAAAAATTTCCGTAGCGACGATTAATAACGAGTGGGTTGCCTAGTATGGTAGGCTGATGGATGCTGTGAAGATCAGTCATTTAATAGTGCCGTGAAATTATAAATAACAAGACATATTTATAAACATACAAACTGATTATAAAAGACAAATCCTTTTAACAATCACTACAAGGAGAACTCGTATAAACTAAGTCATATTTTGTAATTAACATGGTGTTGTGTTGGAGTTCATTAAAAGTACAAAGTATATGACTTATCATTTACTTAGTCTAACAGCACGATCAGTGCCAACAGCAGTTAAACCACCAATATTAATTAGTAAGAATATAAATGGGAAATGCTGCACATTCTGCGTTTAGCATACAGGTGTAGCAACAAGTAGAGACTTCTAAATGAACGCTTTGCAGAATATTTAACAGAATTATAAATCTGTAAAAGTGATCTGTACAAGTGTAAAGACGAAACGCCTCTGAGGAATAAAAACATTCACAGCAATAGTTGTTTGTAGATGCCTTTTTTTAAATCTATAGCTCAACAACTGCGAAAAATAACATACGGGCAGATTTATAATGCTCATATAGTTCAGATATACAGGGCTATTACAAATGATTGACGCGATTTCATAAATTCACTGTAGCTCCATTCATTGACATATAGTCACGACACACTACAGATACGTAGAAAAACTCATAAAGTTTTGTTTGGCTGAAGCCGCACTTCAGATTTCTGCCGCCAGAGCGCTCGAGAGCGCAGTGAGACAAAATGGCGACAGGAGCCGAGAAAGCGTATGTCGTGCTTGAAATGCACTCACATCAGTCGGTCATAACAGTGCAACGACACTTCAGGACGAAGTTCAACAAAGATCCACCAACTGCTAACTCCATTCGGAGATGGTATGCGCAGTTTAAAGCTTCTGGATGCCTCTGTAAGCGGAAATCAACGGGTCGGCCTGCAGTGAGCGAAGAAACGGTTGACCGCGTGCGGGCAAGTTTCACGCGTAGCCCACGGAAGTCGACGAAGGAAGCAAGCAAGGAGCTAAACGTACCACAGCCGACGGTTTGGAAAATCTTACGGAAAAGGCTAAAGCAGAAGCCTTACCGTTTACAATTGCTACAAGCCCTGACACCCGATGAAAAAGTCAGACGCTTTGAATTTTCGGCGCGGTTGCAACAGCTCATGGAAGAGGATGCGTTCTGTGCGAAACTTGTTTTCAGTGATGAAGCAACATTTTTTCTTAATGGTGAAGTGAACAGACACAATGTGCGAATCTGGGCGGTAGAGAATCCTCACGCATTCGTGCAGCAAATTCGCAATTCACCAAAAGTTAACGTGTTTTGTGCAATCTCACGGTTTAAAGTTTACGGCCCCTTTTTCTTCTGCGAAAAAAACATTACAGGACACGTGTATCTGGACATGCTGGAAAATTGGCTCATGCCACAACTGGAGACCGACAGCGCCGACTTCATCTTTCAACAGGATGGTGCTCCACCGCACTTCCATCATGATGTTCGGCAGTTCTTAAATAGGAGATTGAAAAACCGATGGATCGGTCGTGGTGGAGATCATGATAAGCAATTCATGTCATGGCCTCCACGCTCTCCCGACTTAACCCCATGCCATTTCTTTCTGTGGGGTTATGTAAAAGATTCAGTGTTTAAACCTCCTCTACCAAGAAACGTGCCAGAACTGCGAGCTCGCATCAACGATGCTTTCGAACTCATTGATAGGGACATGCTGCGCCGAGTGTGGGAGGAACTTGATTATCGGCTTGATGTCTGCCGAATCACTCAAGGGGCACATATCAAACATTTGTAAATGCCTAAATAAACTTTTTGAGTTTTTGTATGTGTGTGCAAAGCATTGTGAAAATATCTCAAATAATAAAGTTATTTTAGAGCTGTGAAATCGCTTCAATCATTTGTAATAACCCTGTATATGAACTGTCATTGTGGTTAATTGTTATTTGTTTTTCCTGTCCATCAATTTCTGACTTTAACTAATTTCTCCAAGTTCCCCAATTCCTACATCATCTGCTTCGCATATTCCAATCTTTCTTTTCCTCAACAATTAACGCCTTCTCCTGTCCATTCCATTAACACTATAATCAATCTTGGAGATCCTAAAATATGACGCATCACCTTTTCTCTCCTATCTGTAAGAGACCACCACAAATTCTTTACTCACTTATGGTTTCCCTGACTCGTTTGTTCCATTACTTCATTAAATTAACTGTTTTGATAGACGTTTACAACATATCATTGGTAACATAACTTCAATGTGTTATTAAAAACACACACTGCTTATCCAGATCTCTTGGTCTTCATTGGCGAAGATGAAAATTCTCTTAGAATGTAAAATAAGTGAGCTTTTTTCGAGGGTGTACAAAATATCAGAAGAAAATTTTATTTACTTAAGTATAGTTGTCACTAAAGTAAAGGAAATTCGTGTGGACTTACTGACCTAGTGACAAAGTTTGTTATCGGATGCGCAATCTACTCCTACCGTAGCCGCCTAGCCTAACGTGGTAATCCTACCGGGTACAGGGGACCTACAGTTTAACGTGAAATCCGAACCACGGAAGCGTTCTACTGTACTTCACATAACATAGCAAGCTGAGTCACAGGACCAATGAAAATCCCCGTACAGTCAAGGATTTGAACCGGGAACTTTTCGATTTCTGGTCAGACGCCATAACCATTGAGCCACCAATACCGCTTACAATTGTCACTGAGCAGTGTTTTTTGTGGTATTTTTGAGTTAAGTATTAACTCTGCCGTTGCAGTTGTGTACGTAAGCAATGAGGCCGTAGTTCTTTGAACTCCTAAATCGGAAAAATCGAACGTCACACCCGATTTAGAAAATCTATCTCAACTTTAACGCCAGTATGATGGTTTACAGCACTTAAAATACTAGATATTTAATTCAGTTACACTTATCTTCTGACAGTGTAATGATAGCGAACAAACATTAACACCATTGATTATTAGTTCTTCTGGCTGACTACACTCTGCTTTCAACACTGTCATTAATTACTTGCTGCCCGCTACTAACGAAAACACTTTGTGTTTGTGAAAACTAATGCCTATAACAGATCAATTAATAATTTTACTTCTATTACGTAAATAATACGTGTGATAAAGAAATTCAAAGATAGATTTTCCCAAATTAAGGTAAATATCTCAGTTTTATTTTCTGCCAAAAACTGTTGCATGTAATAAAATTATTCTGGAAAAACCTAAAGCAGATTCAAATAAACCACGAAATATGTAAAGACCCTAACTCCTACTAATTTCAATCCTTTAAATTCATTATCTTGGTATCGTATGGAGATAAACATTGCTTAGTTGTGAATTTGTGCATATTCCTATTTATGGATGAGAATGGTTTAAATGAACTATAATTTGATTAAAAGTAATGCAACGTATAAAATAGTAATTAAAAGACTGCAATTAAGAACGTTGTGTAAGCTATAGTGTTTTGAATGGGATTATGAATGTTTGGAATTATTTAATTTTGTCAGTTTTAGGTTCAAATGCTCGTAAGTATTTTCTAAAAGTTGTTTATAAGTATTTCTTTGTGATTGTAACTCTCCAGAAAACACTTTCGGCCTCTTTAATGTGCTTCATATTCTACTACGCCTATTTAATCTCGCGTGATTGAGCGCGAATAAACTCGCTTGGAAGGGTACTAGCACGACGCTATGTTTGTTTATTTGTAGTGTGCTTTGAATCATTGAAAAAAGACAGATACTTTATTAATGAATGTTGTTCTGAGTGTCTCGATTGAACTAATTAAAGTAAAAAATTTATATACGGTGCTATCATTCGAGATACTAACTGTCATTGAAAACATTATGAAGTTCAGAACATACTTTGGTGACAGTTAAAATCACCTTGTGACCTACAAATACCTATAAATCTTCGCAAACCAGTTTATAAAATACCAAGATGGCTTC
The DNA here is from genome assembly GCA_031002005.1 of Vandiemenella viatica. Lineage (NCBI taxonomy): Eukaryota > Metazoa > Arthropoda > Insecta > Orthoptera > Morabidae > Vandiemenella > Vandiemenella viatica. Next base: position 242,457,513 of record CM061919.1, read on the forward strand.
CGCAAGAGATGTGAGTTATTAATTGCAATTTTTGACATCGGAGTTCCGAATACTTTAAAAGAACTTCGTAGAGAAATTTGGAATAGAAGTCTTTGAAGAATTATAGATTTCATCATCACCAATTATATGTCTATTACATTGGCATATCCAAATATTTGGTGTTCACTATAGTTTCAACAACACAGGACTGACGCAACACTTTATTAAAATCGAATATGTCCGAGGCTGGACTCTAACAGGCTACACCAGCAACTTGAAGCCTACAGGATAATCTCCAAGTTGTTAGGGTCTGAAAATCGAATCTAAACTGAACAGGAATGTGATCAAAATACTAACGCGATGGACTTAAGTCGAATCAGATTGCTGAATAAAACTAGCGGAGAGTTTGGCAGCATGCGGGATACAAACGTAAGGAAACGCAATGCAAATACTCTTAGGACCAAATATATATATATATATATTTGGTTAAATTCCGACAAAGGAAAATCATTTCTGAAAGTATGTATGTGGTGTAGCTTTGTAGGGAATATATATGTTAACTAAAGGCAGAACGAGGGCAAAAGAAATATGTTATTTCAAATACTGGTTACAGTAGAATGCTGAAGAGTGAATAAGTCGATAGAATCGCAAATGAGGATATACCGAATAGATGAAATCGGAAGAGATCTTTCTGATAAGCGATCCCGTGCAGGAATAACAATGAGGATATACGGTAGATCACGACCTTTGTGAAATAAAAATCCCGATATCCTCCTGGAGTTACATGATTTGAGAAAGGGACTGTACCGAGCCTGTTGAGTATTTTGGAGGACGCGGTTTCGAATTCCCGTCCAGCCATCCAGATTTAGGTTTTCTATGTTTCTCCGACTTCACTCTAGGTTACTGCTGGGATGGTTCCTTTCAAAGGCAATGGCCAAATTCCTTCCCGTTCCTTTCCACGAGTTCTTTTTCGCTTCTGAGAATCTAAGGAGAAGTAAAAAATTAAGGAAGCTGGGCTGGGAGTCATTGTAAGGAAGGAAGTGGCTGAAAAGGGAGTTTTGACTGGATGGACATTGATAGAAGAATTTGGAGTATTAGAAGGGTAAAGGTGATTATGACCATAAGGTGGAAGGCCTTCTTGATTCAGGGAAAAGGGAGCAGGAAAGTTTTCTGTTATAGGTAGGGGATTTAGTGAATGAAATAAATTACCAACGGAAATGACGAAAAACTTACTAACAACACTGATGAAGTTTAACGCTGGAATTCTTGAAGAGAGAAAGTAGGTGGGTGATCCAATACAGTTGAAATTAAAGCTAAATGGATTAAAATATAGGGTGTCCAGATGAAATTTAAATTTCTTGTTTCTGCGTCAGGGAAGTACCATCAAAATACTTATTGTAACAGCCCTCAAACAAAAATTTAAATAGGATTGTATTTTATGAAGCATTTATATAGTAAGCTAGAGTTTGGCTGAATATGATCCTGTATGTTTGATTTGCAATTTTCTGTAAATCAATGTACATAGACTTTATGAAAAGAAATTATTTAGAGGCCATTTAATATGTTTAAGAACAGAATTGTGCAAGAGAATCGCTTAAATGTTCGTAGTTCCAAGTATTAATGCAAGTTACGATGTGCAAGGACAATTTGCTACAGTTTAAAATGATTTATGTGAATAATTTTGTTTTTAAGTATCTTTAATTTCCATTTCTGACCATTTTATAACGATTGTAAATGATTATGTATTAATTCTGATTGTTATTAATATGTTTCAATTCTTTAAGTAATTGTTAATGTTCGAGAAATATCTGGCGGAAGCTTTTGAAGATTTCTAGAAATTTCGATAGAGCCTATATAAAGAAATCAGCAGGACAGTAGTAGTTTATAGAGATTCAATATGCGACTGCCAAGGACTGCGTTAGTAGTATTGTATGCAATCTCTGGATTGTATGAATGCATGTAAGCTGTATCGTTGACATCGTGTTTGAGAATAAAAAACAAGTCCAAACTGAAATATATTGTGGACTACTTAACTACCGTATTAATTAAACCATGTAGCGTCTATTTTTAGGACGTTGTTAAAATTGAAAAATTAATTAGATGCATTAATTAATAAATTAATTTGCAAAATTAGTCCCGGGTTGGCGCCAACAATGGAAGTGTTCTCTATCCGACAGAAGCGACATTCTAATTCTGAAATACTTTTAATCAAAGCAATTGTAATTTTCAGATACCATTAAAAAACAAAAATCTTCATCTATTCAAATGATATACTGATACATTGGATAGGAAGTTATTGAAAGCAGGTTTACAATATCTATTATTTTCTTTGAATATAAAATTGATTGATTTATTGAACAGAACTGGATATTAAAAGTTTCTTTTGAACAGTTTAGAGCATGATTCACATCTCAGAGCGTTGCCTAGGGTTGAATGACGCAAGAGTGTCTATACATCGCCAGCGTTCTTTACCGTAGCAGATGAGTTGCGGAGAAATCAGACGGACCCAGTTGATCAGCTGGGCGCAAGGTAATTGGTGGCGTCCACTTGGCGAGGTAGCTCCCCGCAGGTAGTGACCTCTCCGGTAATCTCCCGGGGTGCGCCAGTGCGGATTGTTTGCTGGTCAGAAACAGAATGTCTTCTCCCCCGCTTGTTCGCCCCGTTGAAAACTTGCAGGCTCCGGAGTTTTAGCAGACGCGGGAAATTTCAGCGAGTCGCAGCGTTTGGCGGGTCGTCCACGATCTCCATTGGCGCTCCTCATGCAATATAAAAAACTTATGGTTTCTAAAAGTTCGTAACACACTGTTTGATTCGCTGGTTCCCAACAGAGGTGTTCCGCAACCTGAATTTTTCTCCGAAGCATCGTTTCTCTAGTTTCAACTCTCTACTCTACCAGGAATACTTCTTTTCGGTACAGGTCCTACACTGTCCTTTGAATTTCATTGAATGCATAAAGCTTTTAACTTTACGGCCTGCCATAAATCGTCGGTCTTTCAGCGCAGGTATGAGTCACCTGGCTCCGCCGATGCCAAAGAAACGTGGAATTCACACGCATAAATTTCCCGTTCACCAAGGGACGTTACAACCTCGAAGAATCTTATATTATTTAATATTTTAAGTCAGACTCTAAGCTTTCGAAGTGTGGAAACCATATCGAAATCTGTCGAGTATTTTTCGCGTGACGCCTCGTTGCAGATTTGGCTGATAGTATGTAATCCCCTTGATGGTCGACGTGGCGTGGGATGCGGCGAGGATTCTACGGCCCGAGCTGCGTCTCTCTCCGCCAGGCAGCGCCGTCCATCCTAATTGGAGCCGTCTGGCCTGATCTCCCGCGTAATTAGCGCCGTCTTCCGGCGATTATCTGGCGACTCGGATCACTTCATCGACAACTTGGACGCGGCGCTCTCCACTGCTGCGCACGTAGCCAGACAGTGCAGAAACATCTCTTCGCTGCGGGGCATCCCAAAGCACTTTCACTCTATCATAAATACAGCTGTCTCATCGAAAGTGGAACAAGCTTTTGCTCCAAACATTGAGCTTAAAAGTTTACTCTTTATCGAAAGTTGGGATACAGGTGTAATAAATACTGTAATTTCACCCAATTTCCTTGGTATTAGTAAGCACAGCAATCAATAACTACAATTAGGTGACGTTGACAAATAACCTGCTGTTATGTGAACACTAAAATCTCTTTATCTAGCGTAAAGTGTCTGCAGTGAGAGGAAAGCGACTTCTTGATCTCACGGGGACCACTGAATTCCTATTATTAATTTAATAGCAATTATTCTGATGGGCCCCAGAGATTCCTTTTGGAGTGTTCGCTATTACGAGGGAATGGACATCCAGATCTCAAAGTTATGATAATTCAATTCATGATAAATATGAATTATTTAATAATCAGAATTGTTGACCAGGTCATATGACATTGTATTTTACTGGAGTGGATATAGTAAACAACAAGTTTCACAATTTGATTTTAATTTTTAATGATGAACTCTAAAATTATATTTTACAGAAACAAACAATAGTTAATTTTATTCCTAAGGTGCATCAGGAATTTTAAAGAATACCAATAACATCAACGAAGATAGCGGCCTTTTACTCTGGGATGCTTGGCACTCGTTGCTATGTCAACATAAACAGCATCTCTGACGAAGGCTGTAGGTTTTAGCCGAAAGCTCAGGTAATGAAATAAACAACGCGGCATACCCCGAAAATCTATTTATCATAATAGATTTAATTTTCTTTAAAAAATCACAAAACACTGATCATAAATTTTCTCTGCAGAGCAAGAATCACAAAATTAGGGGTGTCAATAGGATATAAAATGATGATACAAAGGTTTCTTTCCGTAATCATAGTTACTGTGGAGTTAGAGTGTACTGATCAGCCAGAACAGTATGACTACCTACCTACTATCGATAAAAACCCTCCAAGCTAGTCAAACACACGCACGGTGCATGTAGCATTAGTGAGCTTGATATCCGTGTTTGGAATGGGGAAGGCGCGCGATCTATCTGAGTTTGACCGAGGGCAGATTTTGATGGCCCGGAGGCTCGTCACGAGCATTTCGGAAACTGCACGACATGTCGGGTATTCGAGGAGTACTGTGGTGAGTGTCTTCAACAGGTGGCGAAACCAAGGTGAAACCACGTCTAAACGTCGAGGGGTTGGGCGGCCACCCCTCATTACAGATGTCCGACGTCATAGGCTGGACAGACTGGTAAAACACGGCAGGCTTGAATTGTTACAGAACTAGCATCAGACATTAATTCTGGGCAGACTACAAGTGTGTCTGAACACACAGTGCACTGAACACTCCTAACTATGGGCCCTCGCAGGGTACGACCCATGCATGTGCCAATGTTAACACCACGACATCGGCAGCTACGATTGAAATGGGCACATGACCATCGTCACTGGACGTTGGGACAGTGGCCGAGCGTTGCATGGTCTGATGAATCCCGATACTTTCTTCATCATGCCGATGTTTTCCAGGGGAACAGCTTCTTGACACCTCTACAGCGGGGACGGAGACAAGCTGGCGGCGGCTCAGTTATGCTCTGGGGAACATTCACGTGGGCATCCATGGGTCCAGTAGAGCTCGTGCAAGCACCATGACGGCCAATAAGTATCATAAGTTTATTGCAGACCACGTACACCCCCATATGACAACCATGTTTCCCAACGGCAGTGGAATTTTTCAACAAGATTATGCGCCATGTCACAACGCCAGGAGTGTAATGGAGCGGTTTGAAGAACAAAGTGGCGATTTGCATTTTATGTGCTGGCCCACAACTTGCCAGATCTGAGCCCGATCGAACACATGGGATGTGATTGAACTTAGCATCTTAGGTCATCGCTTCCCTCCTAGGAATTTACGGGACTTAGCTGACTTGTGTGTGCAGGTATGGTTACAACTCCCTCTAGCAACCTACCAAGGCGTCATTGCTTCTATGCCAAGACGCGTCGCCACTGTTATCCGTGCCAAAGGCGGACATACCGGCCATTAGGGAGTCAGTCTTAATGTTCTTACTGCACCGCCTGGCCGGTGACTGGTCGTTGTTGGGTGGCTTGAGTTACTTGCAGGCAGGCCCTACGAAAAGTGCCTTCTTCAACCTTCGTAATGCACCACGTAATCTCAGTTCCAATATCAAGACTTCGCTGGTTGGCTCCGACTCATGTAACATATTAACAATGTTAGCAACTGTCCGGAATAGTACTCCTTCCTCTGGCTCCGCCCTACGTGTCTTTCTTGGTAATAGTTTTTATTTTATTTTAATGAGGAGCGTATTTAGGGATTGTTGTGGTACAGTTCTCACCTGTGTCACTTACGACCAAGCTGTTTGGTCGCAAGTTAATTCCTAAGAGCGAACAACTGTTGCCTTATCTGCCTCCCGGGCCAGTCGGCACTGGGGAGCGTTAAAAAAGAAAAAGGAAAAAAAAACGGTGGATGGCACGCACATGGTTCTCAAACTGTGTCTCTTGGGGACTACAATTGTAATGGAAGCTGTTATTTGGATTCATCTGATGTTATTGTTAGTTATTATTTGTAGTATACATATTTTAATTACATTAACAACAAATACAGTTATAAGAGCTAGAAAGAGATGAGCTAAACTGTGTGCTCCGCAACTCAGACACATTAGAGGGCATTCTCTAAGCTCAAGCGGTGCGGCGTTGCACAGCACAGACCATGGTGGCTTAGTTGGCTCCAGTACTTCTTTGTCATGTAAATACCCGGTAGCTTCTGCGTAGGATGGTTCATCAGGTGTCTTTTTCGTGGCAAGGTTTGCTGCCACTGTCGCCTCCATCTGATATTAATATTAGTACATTTTAATGTATAAACGCAATCGAATTGTGGGATGAAACTTTTACCGAATGTGTTTTTATATATATAAAAAATCTGTTAATATCCAATTCGAATCTGCTGAGTAATTATTTATAGGTTGCCGAAACGTTGTTAGCAACTATATTTGAAGATTTTTTCTTGAAGCTTTACTGTTCGTCGACATCTTTAGCCTTTGGAGGCGGTAAAGGATTGGAAGGAAGGAACGGGAAGGAATTCGGTCATTAACTTCTGAATGAACCATCCTGGCATTCACCTGGAGTGATTTCGAGAAACAATGGACAGCAGAACTTAGGATTGCCAGCAGGAATTGAAACCTTCTTCTTCCAGGATACAGTTTCTTGCGTAACTTCTTCCCCACCAGGCTTTGTAATTTCAGAGGAGAAAGCAGAGGTGCCTTACGATGGGTCGAGATAGTCTTAACCTGATTTGAAGGACAGGAGGTTTGCGTCATCTCTGTAAAAATAAAACAACCGCGTTCGTTCACTACACTGACTCATTCGCAAGCAGCCTATCTGCGGCTGACACATACTATCGCATGTTCCTTGACCATCTGGCCGAAGAGAGAAGCCTGTATTTCGTTTTTTTTTCAAAAACAAAAATTAGTCCACCATTTAGGAATGTATTTCGTATTCCTAACTGGATTTTTTGCTGCCATTTTGTGCAGAATTTACATTGATGAGTTCATTGTCTTTCATGAGATTTTACTTTTATTCAATTGAAGATGCAACGAATTAAAATGCCTTATTTCTTCTAAGCTATCGTAGTCTTAATTTGAGCGAAATTTCTGATGCAGCGTTTCGGAGAGTCTGCCACCAGAGTGAGCCAGTGTCTGCGGGGAAAGAGAGGGAAAACTTGGCGAGGTGAAAAGCGCCATTCGGGAAGTTTCTGTGAGTAGAGTAACTTCTGAGCAACACATGAATGCAATAATTTTATTCCACAATTTCTCAATTTTGTGTCGACGGTGGAGTTGAATGTAGTTAATATTTCAACTGTAGCTTACTTCAGTGTCGCGAAATTTTAGTTCGCTTACAGAGAACGAAATGCGCAACTTCGTCTCGATTTTCATTTAAAAACGCGAATATCTTTTATTTTAACTTGAGTTTTTTTTTTTTTTTTACTTCTCAGAAGGAATTAAATTAGTAAATGTGGATATTTAGAAGTATTTAATAGATCATAAATATATTTTTCTGAATTTTCAAAATAATATTTTCACCTGGTTGAAAAAGAATTGCATTTAACGCATCACTGCAGTAGATCATACTTATCTATGGCTGAGAATAGTCTCTTGTCTATTGTATTATTTTGGTTAGTAATTGATATATAATGACTTAGTAGTGCTAAACTTAAAAATACTACCTGCTTTTCAGTTTTCTAGTTAGTGTTCTTTTGTATTCAAATAGACTTTTCAAATCGTTGTGTGTCTTTATATATGTAGTTGCCTTATAGTTTCATAATTCTAGTTTAACCATTTTTGGGTGACTTTACAGATTTTGGACATCGAGGTCATCCATGTCGGGGGGAAGATTTTGGACAAGAAACAAGACGGAATTCGGCCATCGACTTCTAAGGAACCGACCCTACATTCGCCTTGTGTAAAAGTGTAATAAAAGAGCAGCGAATCTTAATTTTGCTTTGTGAAATTTAATATGAACCTGAATTTGTTGATTTTACGCCATCAATAAACAATTTTAAATATATCACACTGCAAAGTCCTGTTAATTTTCATTTCTTTAAGATATTAAATTTATGGATGTGAAAGTAATGGAGTAAATAGCTTTGAATGTGTGAAATGTTGTATCGTATTTTGCTTACTATGCTGGCTATATATTTCACCAAGCCAAATGTTCCAGAAATCCGCAGTTAATGCTGTGCACCTTGCGGAGGTGTCCTTTGGCAGCTTCCTCTATGGAACAAACGTTTCAAGCGCTGCCACAAAAGTTAACCACGCTAGATGAAAAACTGGGGAAATACGTGTAATTAAAAAGCAACCTAGGGTTTCCATGGCCTGAATAAATATTTTCCGTTGTCCCCTAAAACGGCGGGAAGAATGGAAACAATGCAAAATTCAGATACATGTCAGGGCATTCATCGTTCTCTCACAACAGGTAGAACCAAAGATACACATTACAGTCTCCTACTGCGTGCGGTTAACTGAATAATTTGATAATGTCTGTTATTAGTATGATGATACGTTTTGCCAGTAAATGGTTAATTTTAACGACAAATGGAACTTGATTAAAGCTCAAAATTAAAATTTTATTTATAGGATTTATGCTGAATTGCTGATTTTAATAAAATGTGAGGAATGTTTTTACAATAAATTATCATCTACCTGAAAAAAATATAAAAATACAGAGAGTTTGAACTAGTCAGAGAGTATGGAACCATTAAGGCGTGTGGTACGGGTATTAAACTGTTATTGTGGACAAGTATATCAGCGTACGTGTGGCTAACTTTCCTACTGTTGCTGGAGGTTATCAGGAGGTGACGAACTGGTTCCATGCGTAGCGCGTCAGGAAGGCTGAAGCAGCAAGACAGCCTCCATCAAGTCGTGGCATTATGGCAAGTCATCGGTTCACCAAGTGTTCAGCATTTCGTACCTAGCCAACAGATTACGGTATGAGAAGTCCTCACCGACCTAGAGTCCCAGCGAGCACCTCCCCTCTTTTCCCAGCTCTGATCTGGTCGCTGGAATCTTTGGTTATTCCAGGATTCGCTCTTTAATGCAAAACCTCATATAAACAATATTACAGGCTACTGCAAAATCTTCTGGTTAGTCCCTGGCTCTTCCCACCAACTCTCACATCAATTGAGAACTTCTAAACTCTTCCCTCTCGATTGTATATGCCTCGTCTTCGGTTTGCTAGATTTTCGCACGGAATAGCCAATTTATCGGTTGTCAGAATTCTCAGTCCAATATTGCTGTAGGCTATTATGAAAGGCATCCGCTTGTACGGCCCGAGAGTGGTGGGTGAGTGGTAACGCTCTGACCTCGCAATCCGGAAGCCGCTGGTTCAAATCCCAGTCCGAGCATCCAGATTTGGGTTTTCCGTGGTTTTTTTCCAAATCACTCTAGGGGAATGCTAGGTTGATTCCTTCCAGTTCCTTAGCTCCTGTCTTTTCCCGCCTCTAATGGCCTCGACGTAGATGAGGCAAAAAAAAAAAAAAAAAAAAAAAAAAAACTATGGATATCAAACGCGCAACACGTCATACTAATAGCTGCAGGTATAATAAATAATCATAATAATTATTTCGTGTGATTACAATGGCCTGGTGACAGGGTTTCTGATGGCTGCGCATTCCGCCGCTGTCTCAGCCGCTTTAACATAACCCGGCAGTGCTTCCAGATACATGGAACTACAGTTTAACATCGAATCAGAACTACTGATGTATTCTATCATACTTCACACCACTCGGCAAGCTGTGTCAGAGGTACAAATAATGCTCTCGGGTGACTAGCCGAATTATAGAAGTGTTATAATAATCACAAAATATTTCGGCGCTCTGATTCGTCGGCGCCATCTTCCGGAAGATGGCGCCGACGAATCAGAGCGCCGAAATATTGTGTAATTATTATAACACTTCTATAACTCGGCTAGTCACCCGAGAGCATTATTTGTATTCTCAACGCCGAGAAAGACTTCGTAATTATATATGTGCCAGAGGTGTAGGTCGGGTTACGGGTGTATAAAAATCCCCTCCGTGACTGAGATTCGAACCAGCGACCTTTCGTTCCCCACTCAGACAGCTCAACCACTGAGCCACTAGAGCGCTACAAATTAACTGTTAACATTCGCATGTCGGTGACGCCAACTCGTTAGATTTTACCCATTCAATCATCGCCCATTGCTTCTAAAGAAGTGTTCACTTCAAAACTAAAATTCTAAGTTAATCCCAATCCGAAGGTTGGTAGAATCTTCCCAAAGTAGATACCGGGTGTTTAAACAATGACCAGTTTATTTGAAAAATCAATAAAAACTAAACGCACTGAGATAGAAATACACCGTTTGTTGCAATATGCTTGAGACAACAGTAAATTTTCAGGCAGACAAACTTTCGAAATTAGTTACAATTTTCGACAACAGATGGTGCTGCAGGCGATTTGAAAGATGTAAAAGTAAACTCAGTCTGTGAGTTCGCCATTCTGTAAGTCGTATTTCTGCTGTAAGCGTGTGCTGTTCACAGATTGCAAGTTTGCTGTGAAAAAATAATGGAAAATATCGTACTTTTGATTTTTTCAGACTGCAGCGCCATCTGTTGTTGAAAATTGTAACTAATTTCGAAAGTTTGTCTGCCTGAAAATTTACTGTTTTCCCAAGCATATTGCAACAAACGGTGTATTTCTGTCGCTACCCTTTTAGTTTTTATTGATTTTTCAAATATACCGGTCATTTTTGAAACACCAGGTATATCAAGCTATTGTGTCAGAGGCAGGAAGGCTAATTCCTTTCCTCATGGGCCTACAGTTTAACATGGAATGAGAACCACGGAACATCCCGCCGTAGCTCATATAATCAAATACAACTCCTAAAAATTTATGTTCACTATAGGATTTGAACCCGTGAACAGAGCAAAAATCTTTTGGACATAAGCATCTTAACCACTGTGCTAACAGACCACCTTGCTTCGAACTAGTATATGTGTGCTAAGTACTGTCAAAATCGCATAAAAACTGTAGATTTGTGTGAAGAATATTGGGAAAAATAAACAAACATTCACTTTTATATTTTAGATACAAGTATAATCTATACTTTCGCTGCTTTCCAAGCACAACAATTCATACTTATAGCTACGGATATACCTTTAACATTAGCATGTTGGTAACGCGTCCAACGCGTAACACGTCATATCATGATATAGTCTTCTCGGAAGACTAGCCGAGTAATCAAGGTGTTTTCACACGATATTTCGAGGATCTGCAACTCCGTCGCCATCTTCTGGTGAAGTCAAATCGCCGATATATCGTGTGAAAACACTTTGATTACTCGGCTATTCTCCCGAGAATTCTCGACTCCGAGAAAAACTTCGTTCTTATGTGACGTCATAGCATGTTGCTAACTACAGAAGTTTTCATTTGTAGTGGATTCGTGCAGTATGTCTCATTTACCACTATCCTTGGGTAAAGACTACTATCCGTTGGCGTTATCAGTTCAGCTCTACGCGGCTTCGCTGAAGAACCACCAAAAAAGGGATGCTACAGCGTGTATACGGACGCCGATTCTCTTGGGCGAGGAGTTTGTGGTGTAGGATTGTAAATATCGAGATCGGCACCTTGTAGCAACATAGCACTTTCTGCTCTGTCTGTTTACAGTGCTAAGAGGCCCTCGTCCCGGTTTATAGGTCCGGCTATAAAGGCCGGCGGCGTTCCTTATCGGGTGTCCCCAGCCGGGAGACCCACCTTCATTATTTGGCCGGCGACTGTTATCGCCGTCCCCGCCGACAGGCTGCGCCTACAGAGTTAATCCCGTTTTTAGAGCCACTTTGCTTTAACGCTCGCACTTTTAGTTCGTCGTGCACGGAACCTGCCTGCCCGTTCCCCCGGTCAATTCAACGCCGTAAACAGCGGTGCCAGCGACTTAAGAAAACGAGATTAGTTCCTTGCTACAGCTTGTTTCTTGCAACAAACTGTCATACTTCCAAGGAATCCATGTTGTTATATCACGTTACTTACTCTACTTTACTTTTACGTGTCCAGACATCGTAATAGTTATGTTTAATGATGGACAAAGTTGCCGATCCTTCTTCGTATCCATAAGTCTTCGAGTGTCGTTTAAAACTGGCATTGCTTGCAAACATAGAGGTGATCCATGGTCTCCACATTCATATCGATCTTCTGTTGTTAGATACCATTTCAACATGTTAGCTATTAATGGAGCCACTTCTGTTCTTATATGGTTGAAGGTTCTCCATTTTACCTTGTCCAGTTTTATACCAGCAGGTTCTTCCTCGGCGATTGGGTACCAGTTTTGAGGGTCGACATTTTTGTGATTTAGAAAAGTAGTCCTAGAGATTAGCCTCCGAGGTGGAGGGCTTGGTATCCCAAACATTACGTGCTTCTCGTCGAACTGTTGTTTGAATCGCTCTGTGTACTCGAGTGAGTTACGGTGTATTTTTGCTTCAGAAGTTCAGCTGTTTTGTACAGTAGGTGTATTGAGGCTGGTTTCAAGTTTATAAGTAATAGTTGGATACAGTGATAATGTAAACTAGACATCTGTGTTTAGTTTAGTATGTCAACCATTACGGGTAGTATAAATTTTTTTACTAGCCTTACTGTTTCAGTGGAGAAGAAAAGGACCAAAGTGGATCTTAAAATAACTCATCCATTACATGGACATCTATCACATAAGCAAAGACCGAAGTTCAGGAAAAGTTTCCTAATAACATCAAAGGAACTTACAGCTACAAGCCAGGTTGCAGTTGTGGAAAGCTAAGCCTCCCCTCCATTCTGGTTGCGAAAGATGGTCTTGTTATGTCCAGGAATGGTTGGTATGGAACTCTCTGAACATTCTGAGATCAGGAGTGGGCAGATCCAGGGTTAACCTAGCAGGATGGGTCGAAGCTGAGGTCGACTACATCACGTGCCACTGCGGAGAAGATCAGACTTTTCAGCATATTCTCCAGTGTCGACTGTCTCTAACCTCTTCCACGGAAGATGACTTACACGAGGCCTTGGAAAATGCGCTGGAAATGGCCAAGTTTCGGTCCAGTATAATTTTATGTTGGTTATTGTGTAACTATGTATGTTTCTGAAACGAAATAAATAAATAATCGTTATTATTAAGGCGTCACGGTACGTTGACGTCGCGATCGTCGTCGTCGTCGTCGTTGTTGTTGCTTATGGAGCTTATTTCCTATTTCCAAGGTTTAACGTAATTACTAGAGGCATTTAAAGTTGTAAATCAATCGTGGCGGATGAGCGGTAACGCTCTAGCCTCGCATTTGGGAGGACACCGGTTCAAATTCTGGTCTAGCCATTTAGATTTCATTTTTCCATGGATTCTCGAAACCACTCTATGAGATTGTTGGTGGTATAATCAATATGATAAATAATCAGTCAACCATAAAGTTCACTTTAAACTTGGTTTTATTCCCAAAGAAAACACGACGACAACGATACTGTTTACGTGAATACACACAATCCAGCGATTGTAAACAACACTTCTTCCACAGACAATACAGTTCTTGGCCGTCGTAAATTGAGTCGGTGAAAACTCTGTGTTGGATGATCGCTTTATATAAACTCCACCGAAATTTCTACAACACTTCAAAAGATTCCGACAGACATTTCTCGAACATTAACAATACTTAAACAATTGAAACATATTAAAAACAATCAGAATTAATACATAATCATTACAAAATGGTCAGATATGGAAATTAAAGATACTTAAACACTAAATTATTTACAAAAATCATTTTAAACTGTAGCAAATTGTTCTAAAGACATCGTAACTTGCATTAATACTTGGAATTAGGAACATTTAAGCAATAATTAAACTAAGGAAAAAGGAAACTGCTTTAGGCAAAAGAATTGCAAGGAAAGGGAAAATGACTCATCACTCACCAAAGTTATTTGTGTGTTCGTAATATGTGTTCTTCCCTCGTCGCTGCCTTCAACTTTGGTGAGTGATGAGTCATTTTCCCTTTCCTTGCGAACATTTAAGCAATTATCTTGCACAATTCTGTGCTTAAACATACTGAATGTCCTTTAAATAATTTCTTTTCATAAAACAAAGTCTATATACACTGATTTACAGGAAATTTCAAAACAAACCTACCAGATCACATTTAACCAAACTCTATCTTACTATAAGTGCTTCATAAAATACCATTCCATTTAATTTTAGGTTTGGGGACTGTTACAATTCCCTGCGAATACTGGAATGGTTCCTTCAGTAGGCCATGGCCTAATTCCTTCCCGTTCCTTTTCCTCAGTCGTTTCTAGCCTTTTATGACCCCGATGGCGACGAAACGTCAAGGCATAAGTAAAATTAAATGAAAAATCAAGTTACAGTAAGTTTATCTTTATGTAGCCATCAAGATCGGTTTGCATCTAGTAAAAACATACATTTGTCGTTAAGAGTAAGGCGTTTTCCTTTTTAGGGAATTTAAATGCTTATGTGACCCATGTCCTTTATTCAACAAGGGAAAATCATCGCATAGTCACATTATATTTATTTCTGTAGGCAAAGTCCTTTCGTTTATTTTGGCGTGCTTTTTTTGCAAAACGTTTCTCTCTGATAACATTTGGTTTATAAAAATGCAGATAGCGTTTATCCGCACCACGTGAGCAGCATTTCAACATGTTTCAGATATTGTTGGTGACATTTATGTAATTTCCGTCAGTTTTTCCCCCGTCAAGTCAGAAGCAGTCTTGCTGAGTTGTGCTGTTATCGGAAGCCAATGATAAGATAGCGGGAATCGTGTACACACTCCAATGGCACTATCCTGTTGCTATAGAATCGTAGGATCTTCTGATCGCTCATGCTACGAAGTTACTTAACGAGTACTGACTGTTGGACAGTTTAATTCCGATTCTCGTTTGAACTAAGGACAACTCAGTGAGGGAATGTACACTCACTTTCTGACGTTAAGTTCTTGGAGCATTGTAATTCAAAACGAAACAAACTTCGATTCCACGGTAATATCGTACGCAATTTTCCTGCCCAAATATTATATATCGTGGTCTGGATTTCTTTCATGTAAGTCAAGTCAATTATACATGTGACTGTAACCGATAAAGTTACATGAAAATTTGTAGCCTTCCAGATTTTGAGTATAACGAAATTTCGATTAAAAACTTACATCGAATTTGATGGAATAAAACACATGTTTTTAAATTGATGCTGTAAACCACAAAAATGAGTGAAATCAGTCTCGTGAAGCAGAGTCAATAAAAGAAAAGGCGATAATTTCCTAATAGTCCAAGATCAGGCTGCACGATTTCTACGCCCATCTGTTATTTGATCGAAATGCAATTTTCATTTATAATTATTAGTAGCAAACACGGTTCTGCCGGGTTGCCTATCAAAAAATGGCTGAAAGTATTTTTAATTAAATTTTCAATACTTTTTCGTTTAAGCGAACTAAAATTTTTGGAACATTTAATTAAAAATACTGCGGCCATATTTTGATACGCTACCCGGCAGAATCGTATTCTGCTACTAATAATTATACACATAAAAATTGCATTTCAATAAAATAACAGATGGACCTTGAAACCATGCAGCCGGATCTTGGGCTACTATTATTATGTTAAGATTAACTTGGAGTTCTTTGACAGTTATCAACATCAGGAAATTGTCACATGGTTTTTTTACACGTTGGTGTAGATGTTGTTGCCACTAACGTATACATTTGACAACAAAATATCTTTTCAGAATACTGTATATAAGAGATATCATTAAAATAAATCCTGAAACAGAGGTATGAACACTTAAATGCTAGTAATCTCCGATCCTGGAGGGCTAGTGGTATCGCTCGGTCTTGAAATTCGGGAGGACGCGAGTTCAAATCCAAGACCGGCCATCCTGGTTTCTGTTTTCCATGATTTCCCGGGATGGTTCCTTCAAAATACCATGGTCCGATTCTCCCCCCCCCTTTCCCCATCCTCTCTCAGCTCTAAAGACACCGATGTTAACGAGACCTTAAAGCCCAAACTATACAAAGAACGAAATTTATTGAGTTTTACATATTGTATTTAAAATTGGTTACGAAAATTACTATAAATCTGCTATTTTGGATCATCTGAGTCGTTACCTCACTGCAATTTTAAAAATACAAATTTAACTGTGGGAAGGAATTTTGTCAATATCCAGTTGGTCTGGAACAGTTAGATTAATACTACAACGTGTGTAATAGTAAACCAGTGTCCAAAGGACTAACGTATTGTAAATAGCTTAATGTTACTGTTTCGTGATATTCGTTATCAACAATCGCTGTACTACCTACTAAGTTTTTAACTTCAAGACGTGTACTGTACAGTACTGGATCGGTTAGTTGGTGGACTCGAAGTTACAGAAGTATAAAAATCACTCTATCCTTGTGAGTGATGTTCAGCATTATGGTGCTGTAAATGATTTTAAAGAAAAGAAAACTTGTGATGTAGAATACTGTCGTTTCTTGTCATTTTTTATTCCGAAATATAGTGCATTTATCGTCGCTCAGTCAAATTGTCATAAGAGACGGTGGGATCGGGTCAAGGAAGGGGAAGTAATTTGGGCATGGTCTTGTGTAGTAGCCACCTCTCTGCTTTTTTTAGTCTGAAGGTATCATCATTTTTAAACATTTCTTTCAGATCTAATTTGTTCTTCATATTTGAATGAAATTTCTTCAATATCGATGCAGAGGTAATGGAATTACAAAGCTATGATTATGGACAGATGTATTGACATAACTAAATTACAAGTGCTCCATTTTCTACCATTTTCACTACGGAACAGTTAAAGAGAGAAACAAAAAAAATTACTTCAATTGCTTGCTTGCGTTTGTGCTAACCGTGTTGCTACAGATTGTGTTTAATTGTTTTTTCAGTTTTTTTTTAACGCAACCCTTATATATTATCTCATTTGTTGCACCCTTATAACTTCCGAGACAATTAATTTAGAATTTTGTAATTGCACACTACTTTATTTCTTACTAAACAGACGACTTTTATCATACACGTGAAATTTCGAATAAACACGGAGGGTGTAACAATAGACGTTTTAATTGGAGACTGAAGTAATTATTTCCTTTAAATAATCTTCACGACTATTAAATGATACCTGGCAGCCCACTGGCACAAAAAATGTGTGGTTTTCGTTTTAATCCACGATCTGTGGATGTTTTTGCCGGAAACCGATTAAAATATGACTCCCCATTTTATCTGTGAAAATTCTGATCCTAAATATATTTCAAAATTATGAGTGCCACCCAAAGATTACAAAAAAGCTGTATCAAAGTACTTGAATAAGCGATGAATGAAAAAAGTGAATCTTTCGATGAAGAATTTCATGAATCGGATGATACATATGACGTTGAAAAAAAATTGATTTTGTTTTGAAGAAACATTATAATTTTTTAAAATTTATCATTTTTTTCTGGATAGTGCCATTTAAGGCCAGATTTGTGAGACTCGGCGTACTTAAATTCATGGGAGGAAAGTTTTTGTTGCTATCTTTATAAGTTCATTTTTTGTGATATATGTAATTTATGAGGACGAGAATGCGTACCGTCCCAGAATTCATCTAGATGATTTCCGGAAATCCTGGCTGAAAAGGGTCCATGCTACTCTACAACAGCCCGCCCTCCCAGATTTCACCTGGGAGGAATGAAACTTACAGCTTATGCAGCGGTGTAGCAATATATTATGGATGAAGTAGCTCGTTCTCTTTTTCGGGTATGGTCTTTCATTTCGTTCGGACCCAACCCTGAGGTGGTTCTTGCGCCAGCTGAGTAAGCCATCCTGATTTCAGTTTTCCATGGTTTTCCGAAATCCCTGCAGGCGAATGACGGGATGGTTCCTTTAAGAGGCCATGACCGAATTACTACCCGTTCCTTTACCCAATCAACATTCTTTGGGCGGAGAGGCACTTTAGCACTTGATGCTTATAGCACATGCCCGGGCATCTCAAATCTCATTTCTTTTTAAAAACACCTACTTTCTTTATACCATTGATGTGGATATGCGCAGTATGTAATGACTATCAATGACATCCAGGGACAGACGATGAAAATAGTGGGGGTTCGCTTAGAACAGACGTCTTTTCGAAACCCCAAAGTCTATATATCTCAGCAGGCGACAGAAAATCCAAAAGCATTTTGTAAAAATCGGTATTGACATAAGATGTCTCCAGAAAGTGAAATAATTGTCAACCATAAACAAAAATCTGCCTTATGAATTGTGGTAGTTAGTCTCCCATAGTTAATCCCCTCACCCCCACCCCCTCCCTTTGTTTGCTGCTGTTTTGAAACATGTTGCCAATTGGATCTCTTCATGAGACATGTTGAAATGCAGAATGGTATGGTGATGGCTTCCCAGTCAGATTATTTGGGACATCTTTTAAGTACCTTACAAGCTTTCTATATTCGATTCCACGAGCAATAAAGTTCTAAGTCTAAATGTACAAAGTCGCGGGTAGCAGACCGGTTGTGATGTCTTTGGAAGGTGTGGTTTGTGTCACTAAACGCCGGAACTGTTATCTCCACAGGTATTTTTAGCGAAGCAAGACGCTGCACTCCAGCACTGCAGGATGAGCTTCAGCACAGTTCACACCTCTTATACCACTCCGCACTGATTGGAAAGCAGGTAACTAAACTTCTCGTTATATGCGTGTGTTGTCTCATATACCATTGTCTTTAATCGCTTCTCTCGAATAGTTCATCAACCGCATCTTCACAATCTTACAAACTTAGCTTATATTCCCGGCATTATGTTACGGTGTTGAGTGTGTCTCTAGCGTTTGTTTCACCAAAATTAAAAAAAAAAGGTTCCTTATCTCCCTATTTAACGTTGCGATATCTGTTCTCCCTTCATTAATTCTTCCTTAAACTAATTAAATCTGTTCAAAGTGAAAAAAATTCTTTATTTTACTTACGCACAATTTATTCTTTAATAAGCGTTATTTTTCTGTATACTGTCTAAATTGATTCTGAATGAATGTGTTAGAAGTTGTGACTGTACCGAATTAATTTTGATATTTATCATTTTAATTTAAAGAAAATAATATACAATTTTGTGAAATGCCGACATGCTTAAGTCATTAGCGATTGTTTGTAACGTTTAAATCAATGTAAAACTGTTTTAACTTGTTTATAGTTTTATTTAAAACTAGCTGACCCGGCAATGCTTCGCTATTGCTAGATTTCAGGTTGATTAAATTGAACATTTGTATTTAATAAAGATTAGATATTTTTGTATAAATTGTAATTACTTTTTCATTCAAATTCTAATTTATTGCAATGGTGTTGGATATGCAATGTTTCTGGTGATTCCAGTTACACTGGCAAAAATTAAGGGGATGTATAGGGAAAGAGTGGTTGTATCTTTGGAAACCATATTTAGGCAGTATTTTTCTGTATATTTTACAGTATACTTGTGCAAATTTCCATCAAAATCAGATAAAAAATATGGGTTTGTCTAAATCAGGGACACGTGAAGGGGATGAGGGGGTGAAACTTTAATTCGTTTTAAAGTATGCGTGTGCAAATTTTGGTCTAAATATGATTAAATCTGGGTGTGTTTAAATTAAGGGTTTAAAGTGCTGGAGGGGGGTGGTTTTTCTGAAATTTTATTTCTTAGGAACCTTCTACGACGCGCACTCGACAACTCACAAAGGTTTCACAGTAATCGGATAAAACTTGTGGGTTTCAATAAGGGGAGAGGGATGGACTTTGGCAAAGACATTATTTTTCTGCTTGTTTTAAAGTACACCAAAGCCAAGTTCCTTCAAAATTGGGTTACTATTCTAGCTTTATAATAAGAGACATTCGCAAAAATTTAAGGGATGTAAAAGGGAAGAGGGGTTGGATTTTTGAAACCATTTCTTAGGAACCATCCCGGGCGCACACTATACAACTCACCAAAGTTTTACAGTAATCGGATGAACGGTTTAGTAGCGCATAGAGGAGATACAAAGAAAAGTACATTCATTAAGGGGGTGGGAAGGGGGAGAGGGGTTGTATTTTGGGAAACAATGGGTATGCAGTATTTTTCTGTTTGTTTTAAAGTAAATGTGTGCCAATTTCCATCAAAATCGAATAAAATCTGTTCGTTTTATAAATTATGGGGTGCAAGGGTGAAGAGGGGTTGGTTTTGGGGTAGAAATGGTGAGAGGTAAAACTAATGTCTACAGTATTTTTCTATTTTTTTTAATATTATATGCATGCAAAGCTCCTTCGAAATCTGATAAAAAGTGTGGGTTTGTGTAAAAATTAAGGGGTGGGAAGGGGGAAAGGGGATGCGTTTTTGGAAACCAAACATAGTCAGAATTTTTCTGTTTGTTTTAAAGTGTATGTGTTCAAATTTCCATGAAAATCGGAAAAAATCTGTAGGTTTTTTCAATTATGGGGTGTTATGGGGAAAAAGGGGTGGTTTTTTGGAAATTTTATTTCTTAGGAACCACCCCGGAAGCGCACTCGACAACTCACCAAAGTTTCACCGTAATCGGACCAACGGTTTAGGAGCGCATAGAGGACAAACAGACAGACAGACAGACAGACATTGGTTTTTATATAATAAAAGAAAGATAATACCCATCTTATTTCAAGTAGGATTAAGGATGTTTTAATTGTTTTAATAATGAAAACCTACGGATTCGGCCGATATTTGGTGTTCTGGAAGAAGCGGTATTTTTGCATGAGTCTGGAACTTTCGGTTTTGCTACTAAAAAAAAATAGCCCCACAAGAGTTTAGTGGAGTTGACACGAATAGTGTTAAGAGAACTTTGTACTGTCCGTCGATCTTCTTGAAGATTTACGAGATGTGTAATTTCGAATGCGTTTTTTCAGTAAAAGTAACAGTATGTCTTAAGATTTTTCATTTAATAAAATTTTGAGAACGTAGCAGTGGAAGTACAGGTATAACACTATAAATTAACCTGCAATTAATCGTGTAAAATTCTGCATGCTCTCCTTCAGAAAGCTTTATGTGCGAAATTATAAGGCCAATAATTCGATACTTTGTTCAGTGTATTATCGAAATAACTCCTGTTGACAAAGTAAAATGAAAATGTATCCTTTGACACTAAATAAAAGTAGTCAGACTGAAATGTACGATGCCACCAGAACTACTTTCTTCCGCGCCAGTACTTTTGAGCAAAAAATGTAGTAGTAATTCCACATAAATCAATAAATTACTAAAATGCTGTTTTTTGAACTGAGACAACTGTTAAATCATTACAACTGCTTCAGTGACCATATCAGCCTATCATAGGCGTTTGAAAAGCGCTCAAAGGAGAGAAGCTAGATTTGTTTGTGGAAGTTAATTTAATTTTAATGTAATTGCAATGGAGCGCACGCTCTGGTGACAATTTCCTTACACACTAATTTTTCACCTTTCCAGGCAAACCAACTTTTTCCTGATGTGAATATCAACTTTAAATTCCTCGAGCCTTTTAGGTAAATTATGCATCATTTCTGTTGCTAATTTCTTCCAATCTCTGACTCCCTTACCGAACAGAGAAAATATTCCAACTTTTTTATACCTGAAGTCGAAAGCGAGCTTGTGGTCCTAGTCATATTTTCTCTGCACCTTTAATTCCTACACCAATATCTTCCCACGTCTCATCACCAATATGTGCCTCGTACACTCCCATGACTCTATCCTTTCTTGTTCTATTCTAATTTAGAGAGACAAATCTAGCAACCCTTCCTTGCATACCTTCCAACTCCTGTACTCGACACTCAAAAAATGTGAATCCCATTCTACACCACCAAAGTTTTGTAACCCAACTTCCTCACTTCTCGAGTACATCCCCTTATCACTCGTTCCAACAAGCGAAGGATTTTAAACCTTTTGCCCAATGCGCCCTGGCCAGTTGAGTTTACTATCAAATGTTATGCCAACGAATTTACATTTCATGTCTTCAACAAGCAATTCCTTCCACACCTTATAACGATCCTTAGCTTTTTATCTGTGTATCTCATAAGCTCAATCTTCTTTTGATTTATGTTGATTCCATGTTGACCAACTCTTGTACACATCACTCTGCAGCTGTTCACAGTCTTCTCCCATTTTGATCTTTTTATATAACATTATGTCGTCTGCACAGAATGCAACTTGTGACAGAACATCATCGACACAATCATTCATTAAAATACTCTAACCTGTGACACTTTCAATTTCATTTCTACTTCCACTTTCTTTCACATTTCATTTCCTACCTTACCTTCTTGCATTCTACAGTTTAAGAATTCTTTTTCCAGCACATGAATTTTTCATTCAATACAATTCTTTTTACTTTATTCACCTCCAATTTATGTCTCACTCTGTCAAAAGCCATTGAAAGATCACCCAGGGTTTCTGAAACTTTTAGCTCCACGTACTCTTGTAAAATTTCCCAGGCGCTGGAGAACCCCCTTAGTAAAAACCTGTGACCTTTTTCTTTATCTCTACTACTAGCAACAATGAGCATTATTCACCATTGTCGGTGTTTTACCCTTGAGATAGCCAGGCCCACCATTACGTAAATCTTGTCATGAACCCTGTACGTCAACTGGCGAACCCATAGGGGTGCGCGTACCCCACTTTGAGAAACCCTGATCCAGTGCTACACTATCAGTTTGGCCTCCCTTGTCCATTACACACGAAATATTTTGCATATAGCTTACTAACTAAGATTCGCACGAATATATTTCCCTAAACACATGTTGTCTACTTGAAAACCACTTACACCCCTCATAGGCATTTATGATGTGGTTTCATATCAATATCTACATTAATTTATCTACCTCTTATGTCAAACTGATTCATCTATAACTTTTTACCCTATATGTCACCCCTCTTTTATGCACCGGTACTACTATGATACTCTTCGAGCCCTCTTGTAAGCGGCAAGTAACCAAATTCAATTTCACATCCTACTATCTTTAAGACATCCATATTGACTATCTACACCAGCTTCTTTATTGATTTTTGAGCTTTCTAAGTTCTTTCATATTATCCCCAGTATGAATTTCAAAATTTTTATTCTGCTGATTTAAAATTGTGTTAATTATCTCGTTCAAAGATATACACCCCTCAATTCCTGTCTCATAGTCCCTAATGATCTTATAATACCATTTACTTAATATCTCTGAATTTTTTTTAAATATTAATTAAACGACTGTTCCACCTTTCTCAACACCTTCTCTATCCCTCAGTTTTTGCCATAGAAATTTCTAGATGCATCCGTTAGTCGTCCCTCTGCACGAATAACAATCTTCATCAATCCATCTTTAGCCACCTTATTTGTTGTCATTAATTTCTTATTTATTTGTTACAAGTATTCCCTAGTGCCTTGCTGTCCCTTAATTTTGTTATATTCTCTTCTCGCCAACCTCTTTAACCACCTTCCTAATATAGTACATAGGTTCAACACTTCTCTTTAGTTTCTGTTTTGGAATAAATACTTCTTCACCCTGTTTTATTATCTCCGTGAACTGTTCCCTCTCCAACTCCATTGTACTTGAGCCAGCCTTCCATTTACTGAAACTTTCCGTGAAATACCTCTCCAATTCTGAAATTTGTGCCTCTTTGTAATTGTACTTATTTCCCCCTTCATTTTTGTCCATGTGTTTACTGAGTCGTCTAATATACATCAGAACTGCTTCAAGATACCTTATTCCAACCCAGCGGCGTAGCTATCGGAGGGCTAGGCGGTGCTGTGCACCGGGGACCCCCTGCTCAGGGAACCCCGAAGCGTAGCTCAGGGGGCCCCGTAAAGCTCACGGAGCTCCAAAAAAAGGTCGCCCATCTTGCCTGAGGGCCCAATTTTTCACAAGTGTTTTGGCTTTTCTGCTCTATTGCAAGGATTGGTAGTATGTTTATAGATACCTCTGATTTGAAGATTTTAAAAATAAAAGACCCCGTAAGATTGGTCTAAAAGTTTTATTTGCTATTATCACGTTAGATTAATTTTTTAAATGAGAGAACAGATTTTAATTTTCTTGTTGGGGCTGCATATATTTCAAATTTTAAGTCTAAGCCAAAGCCTTCAAATCTTATTAAATTCTCTTACTCGTATTTTACTTGAAGCTTGAATAAAGAGACAATCGCGTTACAAATTCAAATAAGCATAGCTAGGGTAGGTAAGGACATATATATACCGAAACAGATAGCCGAAGAAGTGAACGATCAACCGTGAAGTAAGCAATAAGTTAAAAAATTACTCAATAAACAAAGGAGGAAATACGCACACTTAGGGACAGGGTGTAGTAGTGACATAGAAATCTTAGCTGTATTGGAATGCACAGAATATTTATCAATTTTTAAAACGCAGAGTATATATATGGATGTAGGTATAATAGCGTAGATATGGGACTGAGAAGTTGGGATTGAATTGCATTTCTTTGAGAGTGTAATATGTTGGTGCAGGTAGTATACAACAGCCATTTAGAATATGAAACCAAGGCACTTAAATGCATATTTTCCTGCAATAATCTTGATCTGTGACTGTCGACAGTGGATTTCGCGAGTCCCAAGCTCGAGCATTGTAAGGAAGAGATCAACACCATAGTTCTGGGGCTGAGCAGGAGGTACCACTACACCGCACTAAAACGTCCTGAGCCAGCCGAATAAATAAGGAGCTCATCTCATTACCACACGCTTCCTGTTCGGTGGCAGAGATGATCCAATGACTAGGTCAGTATTTGAATCAGCAGCAACGCATCATATAAAAATGGAAAGTATTTTAACCCACTATACATTCTTAATGCCACGTATTTCATGTAAAGTTTCCTGATAAATTATTTACGCTCATCCTGTATAATCTGTGCAGCATTGCATCTCTCAACTGATTTGCCTTGATAGCTATTACCAAAAGTATGGGTGTCACGGTGAAAATTAAGTAAAAAATAAAACTCAAATGGGAACAGATAATACGGCCAAATTTTAAGTTTTAAAAGTTGGGGTTCTTGAAGTTTCAGATACCATGTAATTCCATAATTCACATTTGTATTTTTGAATTTTTTTGTATTGATTCGCGTTTGATGTTTAGTATTTTTTGTTGCCTTTTAGATTTTTATTTGCTGATTTTATCTCACAGCAGTAAATTTCAGATACTGTAATTATTTTTTTTATCCTGTTTATCTGTAGTTCAGCAGTAATTTATCAGCGTATCATAAACAGAAAGGTTGGTAGAACGTGACTACGATAAGAAACAGAGATACGGAACTATCGATATCACACCTGACTCCAGTGATTGTGGTATGAATCTATCAAACATGACACGATAAATGTAATGTTAACGATCCTACCAACTTGATATTGTTCGTTTATTTTTTTTATAGCATTTACTCGTAAGTATCGTTACTTTTAACTACCAATGCGGAACTACGATCCTTAATAATAATATTTAATTAAATTGCTCCGGTGGCAATTTCCCCACACACCAATCTTCCCCTTTCCTGCAGCCACCTACATTTTACCTCTACAAATTTCAACTTTACATTCTTTCAAAATTATTTATCATTTCTACTGGTAACTAATTCCAATCGCTGACACCCTTACCAAAAGACGATAATCTTCCTACACCCTTGTGCCTGAAATCAAGTGACAGCTTGTGGTCATAGTCATTTTTTCGCTTCCTTACTTTTAATTCTTACACCAATATCTTTCCATGCCTCATCATCACCAATTTACGCCTTGTACTTAATGATTGTATCTAATACTGTTGCTGGTGATAAGAATATTTTCAGCTAATTTCGTGTTCATTAAAAACAAATCCTATACCTTGTACCCTATCTGTAATTAAGAACTGTAGCCAACAATAGCATACCTGAGATTAATACAGAACACTTAGGTGCAGTGGCCCCTGTGGTATGCATTTGTGTTCTTTTCAGTTCTGGAGTCTAATCAGTACAAAGCCTTTGATCAATGTGGTGTGTATGGAAACATACACTGATCAGTTAGAACATTATGACCACGAACCTAATAGCCGGTATGTCCGCCTTTCGCACGGATAACAGCGTCGGCGCGTATTAGCATGGAAACAATGAGACGTTGATAGATGGCTGGAGGGAGTTGGCACCACATCTGCACACAAGTCACCTAATTCCCTTAAATTCCGGGGAGGGGGCGCCTCGTTCAATCACATTACAGATATGTTCTATCAGGTTCAGATCTGGGGAGGAGGGGGGGGGGCAGCACAGCAGTTGCAACTCGCCACTGTGTTTCTCGAAACAATCAATCACACTCCTCGTCTTGTGACATGGCGCATTATCTTGTTGAAAAATGCCACTGCCGTTGGAAAACGTGGTCGTCATGAAGGGGCGTACGATACTTATTATCCGTCATGATGCCTTGCACGAGCTCCACTGGACCCATGGATGCCCATGTGAATGTTCCCCAGAGCATAACTGAGCCGCCTTTAGCTTGTCTCCGTCCCGCAATATAGTTATTAAGAAGCTGTTCCCCTGGAAAACGACTGATTCACACCCTCCCATAGGCATCATGAAGGTGGATTCATCAGACCACGCAATGCTCTGCCACTGCGCCCGCGTCCAGGGACGATGGTCTCGTGCGCATTTCAGTCATAGTTGCCGATGTCGTGTTGTTAACATTGGCACATGCATGCTTATTGGTAAAAATGTGCCGGGACTTCGAAATGTTTGCAGTTTATGTATATAATCAGCCGACCCCGGCAGCATAGGGGTAGAGCTGGCTTCGCGTTGCAGGGGTCGCCGGTTCGAGTCCAGCCGAGGGCATGGGTGGTTCTAAATTAAATGTTGCGTTCGTCTTGTGTCGTCCTTACAAAAGAGGGAAAATAATTACACTGATATGCAATCTATACCTTGTAAGAGAGACAAATACATTGAGCTGGCTATATGGCTAACATTCCAATTCTATATATATATATATATATATATATATATAATCATCATTTAGTTCTGAGAATATGAAATCTTCCTGTTCGACCATGTTGGAAGAGTTTTGGAAATATTAAAAATAAGCGTTTCATGGCATATTTAAAATCCGATTCATAAAATTCTCTACAGAATAATTCATTCGTAGCAATTTTTTGTTTGGTTAGTGTAACAATAATTCTGTGTGGTCGGGATGACCTGGTGACAGAATTTCTATTGTCTGCGCATTCCTCCCCTGCCGTAGCCGCCTCAACCTAACTCAGCATACCTACCGGGTACAGGGGACCTACAGTTTAACGTGGAATACGAACCAAAGAAGCATTCAGGCGTACTTCACATTACACAGCAGGCTGTGCTAGAGGTGAAGACCAGGTTAAGGACCTATGAAAATCTCCGCCGAGACAGGGATTCGAGCCGAGGACCTTTCACTTCCCAGTCAGATACCTTGCCCACTGAGCCACCAGATTTAATAGGTATGCTGCAACATACTTATAAGATATTATGAAACAATTAGGAAAATGTAAAACAAGCAGTATCTACGACAAACTGTCACTGACCTTAACAGAATACAACCTGAACAAAACAGACATATAATATCCATATCTCTGTGATGTATATGGCTGCGATTTTATCATGTGAGAGAATTTCACGAATAAAATGTTTACCTAGGAACTGTATATCAAAACAGAAATGTTTCAGCAACAGAAAAAATATCCGAAAAGCTACTTATTGTATAAAAAACCGTTTACTGACATCTCTGTGGTATGTGCCGCTGCTATTTAGGGACTTGGCTCTGAATTTTGTAATACATGCGACCTTCATATTAGTGCCCTTTAAGCGTCAAATTCCATAAAAATTTCTTCCTTAATTTATGGTTTTACCTATTTGAAGACATTACTCTTCAAAATGATACGTCATTTTGATTTCGTTTAGGTATCGAAGGAGATAAATGGCCTTTAATATAAAAACATCTAGAAATAATATTAATACTTTTGCCCTTTAAGGACCATTCTAAAAAGTCAGTTTTATAAAATATGGTGTGTCCAAAGTGGACACCTTGGTCTTTAATATGATACCTTATTTATCGATTTCGGTTAGGCATCCAGCGAGGTAAAAAAACACGTTTTATAAATTATGATATATTTGCCTTTTAAGGGTCTAATTTGGAAAAAATTCTTAAATATGCTGTGACAAAAGTGGAGAATTTAATCTTTAAAATTATACGTCATTTCTCGATTTTCATTAGATATCAAGAGATATAAATGGCTTAGATAAAAAATCACGTTGTGAAAACAATGATACTTGTGCACTTTAATAGTCAAAATCGGAAAAATTCCGTTCTTAAGATATAATTTTACCAATTCGGTGACTTTAATTTTTGAAATGATACTTCATTTATCGGTTTTGGCTAGGTATCAAGGGAGAAAAATGTCTCATGATAGAAAAACGCGTTGTAGTAATATTAATACTTTTGCCATTTAAGGGCCGAATTCCGAAAAATTCCTTTCTTAAAATATGATGTGATCAAAACCGAAGACCTAAATCATTAAAATGATACCTCGTTTATAGATTTTGTTTTAGGTATCAATGGAGATAAATAATTCGCGGAAAAAAATACGTTTTAGAAAAAATGTAGTTTTGCCGTTTAAGGGACGAATTCCGAAAATTTTCTTTCTTAAAGTATGATGTGACCAAAGTGGAGACTATAAGCTTTAAAATGATACTTCATTCACAGATTTTGGTTAAATATGAAGGGAGGTAACGGCTTATGATGAAAACACCTTATAGAAATAATATACATGACAAAAAAAAAAAAAAAAGACGCATGAAGCTAGTTTATGATTGAAGGTAATATATAACGTATTAATTCTACTTTTAATTTATATTCTTAACTATTTTCGTTCTCTTCTGTTTCCAGGTACTTCTTCTCCAGTAATTGAAATGTCTGCTAGAATATCGAAACTGGTACAGTGTCTGCAAAAAATCAAAGGTTTCACCATCGCTTCTATTGCACAACAGAACCACGCAATTACCAACGAACTTCTGATACTAATATTCCATATAGGCAAGGAGAAACCGGTCTTCAGTCTAGAGGAAAAGAGAAAAATCGGCGATCTTATGGTGGACGCCATAAGACCGATAAAATTGTTTATTGAGTACACTTATTTCAAGAGTAGAAGTAGGCTGGAAACAGCAGTTCTGAGGAAGAGATCTTCGTTGCAGTTTCTGGTGGATTACTTCGGTCATTTTCCAAGTGGTACGACTACGTTATCAGAAAAATTTGGCGAGTTTAATTTGCAGGAGAGCATCCGCATCTTGGACGACATCATCGACAAGTGGCGTGACGAGGAAGACTCCGACGAGGGTCATTCAGACGTCGAGGGTCAAACCGGAGGCGTGCCTCCATCACATACGTGGTGGTTCCAGTAATACTCGCGCAGACGCTTATATCTTCAGTCAGGCATGTTTTTGAATAGCATACCGGGTGTGGGACACCTGAAAGGGTTGTACCACTACGTCACTGGTGATGTGGTTGAAGGAAATAGAGCGATGGTAGAGGCAACGAGGACCACACTGGTGGTCGGAGGAGGGATTGTCGGGTCTGTGGGTGGACCGGGGCTTGCCGCTCTGGGAGCCACCGCAACAGGTGTCTTCGTGGATGGTGTCGCTACTCTGCTGACACAGGAATCGCAGGGTGTAGCCAGGGGAATCGAAAATATAGTAACGGATATAAAAAACGGTGAAGTTCCAGTGAAGTCAGTACTCGTGACGGGAGTTATGGTGGGCGCAGACGCTGTAAGTGGGGTAGGAGCAGGTACTTTGGCAAGTGGAATCACCAGGTCTGCTGGTAAATCCATAGGTAAGTCAGTTGCAGAGGACGTTACCAAAAAACTGGTTCAAAAACAGTGCCTCAATGCTGTTATGTGCGGACCAGTGGTAAGGAACATGGCGGAAAATACCGCCCAGGAAAGTTCGAGTGGGACAGGAAACGGAGGTGCTGGGTCACAGCCCCCCAACAACAACCAAAATAAAAAACAGAAAAAGAAAGACGAAGAGGACAAAGCTTTGGCAGAGTTCTTGGAAATATTTGGAGTGAAATCGTTGGATGAAATTTGCATCCGTAACAAATATATTTTCAAGGGCCTCAATGAGGGGCAGAAAACTTATTTAATGAGACTCATTATTAAGATAACAAAATCGGGGTATGATTTAAAACATGTGGTTAAAATAGTACTAAAGTTGTTCGATGCAGTGATTACAGAGGAAAGTGATATTTCGTACGGAAATTTTCTCACTTTTCTGAATTTCGCTCTTTCCTACATCGGCGATCTTGTGACTCAGGAATTGGCCAATGAGTACATTTCTAATAGAGACGTTTCAGCGCATGTTGATAGACGGCAAAGATTACCTACAGAAGTTGTGGGTAATTTGCTGAAAGAAATCTCTGATAATGCAAACGGTAACAGAATGACAGTTCTGGTTAAAAACTTGCAATCTAGGATTAAAAAACAGCCTGTAATCGATCCCAATTTTAACAACATATTTTCTGCTATTTATCATTATTATAAGCATAGAAACGAATGCAATCCTCCACTTACTATTGAACAATACTTCAGTTATATTAACAACCTCATAGAAAGATTAAGAAATAACCAGACATATTTGCGTCTTGGGCGACAGGAAGAAAATCTTTTAACTTTTCAGCGATACGAGGACAGGTTTCAAAAGAGAATAAAGCTAGTCCTCAAAGTTCAGAATGGTAAAGTGGTTATCTCTTCTTGTTACTTTGTAGACGCAGTATACGACAAAGACAAGGATGGAGATGAATTCGTTAACGACAAAAAAATATAATCCTTTAATGTTATCAGTTCTGAAGTCGGCCCAGGAAACATTTATTTTCCAGCTTTCTCTCTTCTATACAACTTAAACTATTGTTGCATAGGTAGTGGTATCAACTATTCCAATTTTACTACGAAGGGAATTGCAAGGTTGTGAAATATTGTCGGTTGGCAATACTGAATCTCTGTTTACATCCAATGGATGTTTAAATATCTCTGATAGGACTAAACAAGAGTTAAAGCTGTGTATACGAAGTCAGCCAATCAGATGGACGCCGATTGTTGTTATGTAAACAAATGACAATATATCTTATTATCTTTAAATGAGCAATTTGATCTCGAAAACTGCTCTATCGATTTGAATGAAATTTCAAATTTAGATAATATTTTGCTTTTTAAGTTTATATAAATAGTTGTCTTCCCTGCAAAAACCCAATTTTACAAAAAAAACGATCAATTTTTGCTCTTGGTATCCCGAAAACAGCTCTAACGGCAAGTAGACGATTCAAGTACCAGGAAGTCTACTAATATTTTCTGTATGGTTTCAGGGAACTCATATATTTAAGCAAACATTTCTTGCATACATTTCTTCGGAGGAATACTGGTGATACCAGTTTAATTGTAAAACGTTTAAAAAGCAGGTATTTAAAAAATAGATACTGGCTTTTTTTTCAAACTTAAAAAAATTAACTTCACGTTGTGTCTACTGTTTTATCTTTGGTTGTTGTAAGCAACGGTTAGCTTCAAAATGCATAGGAAGCCTTGTATACTAGCTGACCAGTGTAAAACATTTAAAAAGAAGATATTTAAAAATTGGTTTTGTCAAAAGTGATTCCTCACAAAAATCCTTTGAAAATAATATTAACAGTTATAATGTAATCATCGTTTACTTATGGGTGCTGTGCAAAGTATGGCCAGTAGAAAAAATTGTTATTTCGGGATGAAAATGTGATTAACGCACTCCTTAGGCATTAGTATACAAGGAAAAGTGTACACAAAGTCGACAAAACAGGTAAGACAAGAGTAATACAATGCAAATCGTCGTGTTACGTACGGTATTTGCTAATATGTAGCAGCCATCTTTACCGTGAAGGTGTTGATTTTCAAGGAGCTGTATTAACGGAGGGTATGGTTAGGTTTAAACGCAGCCTGGACCTGCATGAAGACTAATATTCCATGGTGTATCGTGGTTTTTAAGTGAATAAGGTAGCCGCAGTACCAAATGCTAACTATAATAACGTCACAGGCGGCTCGAGACGTCTATTGCCGCTACGTCAACAATGTGCCTTATCTAGTTGTGTTTAGGTTGAATAGCAACCTGGACCAATATGACTACTAATATTCTGCGATGCTTAGTGGATTCTGAGAAAAGAAAACAGCTGCCACACCAAATTCTGACTGTAAAAACGTCACAGAAGGCTCAAGATGTCTATTAATGCATAGGCAGTAATGTGCGTAATCGTATGTTTTGGCGCTAGATTCAACTTTGTTACATACACGTTTTTTTTCCTTAAAATGCCAAGGAAGCAGTTAACCGTATTTTCAACCCGATTTAACAGTTTTTTCTACTAGCTGTACTTTTAACAGTAACCGATTATCATTAAATACTACCAGTTTAATTGTAAAACATTTTATGTAATAGGAAAGAAAGATATTGAATATATAACAAATATGGAGCGATCTGACAGCTCAAATGTAATTAGTGGGGCAAAATGTGGTTTCTGCGCTGTCTCAAAAAAATTCTGGCTATGATCCCGTGTTCAAATCCCGGTGGGGGAGGGAATTTTTAAGATTTGTATTTGATCATATGAACTACGCTGGGGCGTTCTGTGGTTCGGAATCTACGTTAAATTGTAGGTCCCAGAGGAAAGGAACTGGCCGTCCTACCTCTGACACAATGGCTTAGTATGCCTCCTTCTGAAGGATCCAAACAACCTTCATGTTAGGTTTTTTTACTGTCTATATTTTTAATCTATCCAATCTAATTTATATGAGCAACTCTTGCAAATATATAAAATTAATTTTGATGAAATCTTGCATACTAAACAGAAATCTAAAGATGCCAAGTGAATATCGGTCACCCAGGTACTAGCGTTAAAGCTACGAATACAAATGGAGGTTGAAAGCTATGTAAATAATAGGTAGATAAGCCAGACATTCTACATCTTGTGCACCAGTCCACAAAATATTCAGTTGATGCTATACAATCGATGTCACATTGCTTAGCGCCAACGATCAGGTGTAACATTGCCTGTATTTCAGTATTATTTATCGTATGTGAACTAACAAACACCCTGCCCTTCAGATGAACATTTCCTTATCTTTGTCCCTTCAAGGCCTCATCACCAATATACGCCTTTTCCACTCCCATGATTCCTCCTATCGTTCTGTGAATCCCGCTCCAGCTCCTTCATCATATCACATACTAATTATGTTCTGAAGTAATTTCCATAAACAAATCACATCCCTTCTTTGCCCCTACTCCATCTCCCGTATATGATACACAAAATGTGGGTCCCATGCTACACAACTATATTCAAGCAATGGTATGACCAAGGTTTTGTAACCTAGTACACCCCCTCATTAGTCTCTCCAACAAGCGAAGAATTTTGAAACCTTTTCCTACTACCTGACAACGTGTCCTTCCCAGTTGTGTTTTTTATCAAATGTTACATTCAAATGGAAGAAATTTAGTCATCTACAAGCAAGGTTTTTGGATTTATTTTATGATTTTTTTTGTTTTGTTTTTTGAAATTAACAATATGTATGGTTATATTTTCGGAATCTCCAAGCTTGGAGAAACACAACTAAGATTTTGAATTTACTCTTATTTTCATTTTTTTAGTTTAGACCCCAACGAGTATGTTGTTTTTAAATTCTCCCTTCGACACATTTTATTTGATGTCAGTTGCAGTCAAATAAGAAGCAATTTTGTTTACCAGAATTACTTTCATTCGATAATAACAGTTTTATTTTTTTATAATTTCAACTGTATATACACCATAATTATTGTTACTTTATCAGATATTTTTTATTAAATATGGTTTATTGTGTACTGATGTAGATTTTATGGGTGCTTTAATAAAATAAAGAATTTGTAGAGTAATGAAATAAAATAAAATTTAAAACATGATTGAAAATACTGATTGGGAGAAAGATTTTTTTTTAACACACAATGAAATCTTAACTGTAAAGATAAAAATTATTATAACTGAAAAATACTGTTAATGCTATAAGATTTCAACAGAAATTACAAAAATCCACATAACAAAAGAAACAGGAAAATATGAGCCCCATATC
Source organism: Vandiemenella viatica (assembly GCA_031002005.1). Taxonomy (NCBI): domain Eukaryota; kingdom Metazoa; phylum Arthropoda; class Insecta; order Orthoptera; family Morabidae; genus Vandiemenella; species Vandiemenella viatica. Next base: position 242,491,527 of record CM061919.1, read on the forward strand.
GAATTTATGCACACTGCTCGCATAATTTACAATTCGCTACGCCGACTAGCCAGCGATTTATATTGAGCAATGTAAGCAGTGTTTACTACTGGGCCGCTTCAAGTTATAATCAAAACCAACAGGTCAGAAGTATTCACGAAAAATGTTCGGACCATTACCGTTAGCTGACTTTCTGTCCCACAGTATAGCAAATGGTCATCAGTATGCTTGTTAAAACACAGCAACGTTGCTTCATAAGACACTATCCAATACATCAAAAATACCACTTGCTCTATACCACAGACTGCCTCAAAGATTTCGTTTCTACATTCACTGCAGTTTTTGGACCTGTAGCCTAGCTCCTCCGCTTGTCCAAATCCCAGTTATGTACCTCCACCCACACTCCACCCCTCCCCCCCCCCGCCCCTCACATACACACACACACACACGCACACACACAAACAAACATCTGGCAGCAACCATTCCATTGTGAGAGGCGACGTTCGACGCGTGTAAAACTATCCGCTGGCGACGACATCTCTACGTTGACATTTTGAAGCTTGTTTGCGAAGAAATTATCAATCACTTGGCTGAAGTCATCTCTTACTGAATACACAATGATCCATGTATTCTTCATGGAATAAAAGCTAAAATCATCCTGCTGCACAAAAGGGAAGTATTCATAACGTCGAAAACTACCGACCCATATGCTTGTTCGCTGTTCTGTACAAAGTTTTTACAAAGATCTTGTTGAACCGAATCTGTTCAACCCTTGATTGTGACCTACCCATTGAGCAAGCAGGATTCCGCAGCAGCTTTAGCACAATCGACCACATTCTTGCCCTGCGAGAACTAATTAGCCGTGCAAACAATTACCAGAAGCCTCTTTGTATAGCCTTTGTAGATTTCGAAAAGGCATTTGATTGAACAAGTCAAAAGGCTATACTGCAAGCCTTAACTGACCATGGCGAGGATACAGCTTGTATCAGAGTGATCCATAACATCTATGTCACCTCCTCAGCTTTCGTCAGCGTTAGAGAACCAACCACTGAGTTACGAATCGAAAGAGGTGTTAGGCAAAGGTGAACCAATCTCACCAACGTTATTTTCAACTGTCTTGGTGATGGCAATGTCAAAAATAGAATGGATGGAAAAAGGAATTACTCGTTAAAATCAATAGCAGAAGACTTAACAACTTGAGATTTGCTGATGACATTGTTTGCTAGTGACCTTGAAGAACTCCAAACCTTGGTTATCGACCTCACCTCTGAGTGTAAAGCAGGTGTCATAATAATGAATCCTTCAAAATCAAAAAAAGTTATGTATAACAAATGGGCCACAGAGGGGAGTGTACAACTAGATAATGATCTTTAGAAAATTTCATTGAGTACATTTATCTTGGCCGGCTTGTAAACATGAGAGGCGATGATAGACCCGAAATTTTCTGTCGCATCAAGCTGAGATGGAAAGCATTTGGGAGCCGTTCTATTATTCTGAAATCTAAAATACCCACAAATCTAAATCAAATAGTTTATGACCAGTACATTTTTCCTGTGCTGACATACTGCGGCGAGACCTGGACTGTAAATGAATTTAAAAAAAGTTAAACTGATGACTGCCCACATAGCTATGGATAGGTCAATGTGGGCTTAGCGAGAAAAGACAAGGAAAGGGCAACTGACATTAGGTCAGTTACGAAGGTCACAGACATCTTAGAGAAGACAGCATTCGTGAAGTGGCGTAGGCCGGCCTTATTGCGCGGAGAAAAGACCAAAGATGGACAAAAACATCGTTAGAGTGGAGCCCAAGAGATCACCATAAACCGATGGGACAGGGACATACGCAGGATTGTTGAAGTTAGCTGGCAGAGTATCGCCCAAGATCATTCGACGTGGAGGAAGTTACTCAAGTACTACTTGAAATCATGATTTTAAGAGATCACATCAGTAAAAGATTGAACTAGCTGATAATGATAAAATCCATTTAATTATATATGTTATCTCATATATGTGCTGTGCCAAAATTAGTGCGTGCTTCTGTAAAGAATATTCTTGAAGTTGACAAAAGGACAAGATAGATTTAAACTATTTGAAAATAAAGATTAATTAGTCAGTGAATATTACATTGATTAATTGTTCCATGAGTAACTTGCTTTAATAACGGATTTTATTGTAATTCTTCCCAGAGTTAACCCCTTGCTAAGATTTCTTGTGTGTATATGACTCTGTAGTACGAAGTCTGGTTAACAAATGAAATGCACAAAGGAGTAAAAAGGTATAAACAGGGTATCATAAAATAAAAGATACAACAAAGACAGTGGGGAATGTTACAATGAGTCCTCGGAAACACAGTATTATGAATATTTTGGTGTTACATGTATAAATGTGGCAACAACATTTTCTGTATCAATGTGTAAAAAATTAGTGAAAGTTTCATCATGTTGATAATTGTCAAAGAATTACAAGTTAATAAAATAATAATTAAAAATTACCATCTTTCTTATGGTGATTCTGCTTCTCGGGACTCAAGTGTAATTCAGTTCTGTGGTTTACAGGATCGGTTTGAAAACATAAATTTTATTCCATCAATTTCGAAGGAGGCTTTACAAAGAAACTGATGTTTCATGATACTCGAAATCTGGAACACTACAAATTTCTAAGTAATTTTTTCAGTAACAGTCACATTTATATCTTATTTGAAAAATATTAAATAAATCCACATTACGACATAGGATATTTGACCAGAGAAGTTGCGTTAGGTCACTTCCTTGTTAATTCACAACCCGCAAAGAACTTAAGAAACAGAGTGAGCTCCACGTTCAGGTGTCATAAGTTCAAATTAGTCCCAGAAATAAATCAGTACTACGAGCGTACTTTAAGTAACATCGTGGCATGAGCATTCAGATGTCTTGGTATTTACCTTCAATTAATGGTAATCCACTAACCTTTCCAGATTCACCTGTAGCTGTTCATAGTTCTATCACATTTTAATCCTATAATGTCACATTTTTCCATCTGCAAACACCTTACATCTGGCTATAAACTGATCATTCACTTGAATATATTACCACGTTTTCATTTGCACCTCTTTTATACCCTAAATGTTTACTTTCTACAATTTAAGGACTCCTGTATACAGCCAGTCACTTTTGCATAAATCTAAATGGTTTTTAAGTTATTTACCTCCATTTTATGGCTCATTCGACAGCTGGAATTAAATTGTGAGGAAGGTAGTCAATAAAAAATTAGCAGAAAATATTTATAAACGTATATGTATTGTCTCAATAATATTATAAAGAGTAATTTTATTATTAATACAGCTAACAGCAAATAAAACTAACTTCGTTGTGAATACAGCGATGAAGAGTGCTGGGTTTTGTTGAGCTGTTAAACACTAAAACATTTTATCAACAATTTTTTTCTTTTTTTAAATGGAAGACAACAATTTTTAATGCGGTTTCATTCTCTGAAACACGTAACATGTGTAAAACTCTTGGAAAATTATGTTCTAATGCTACATAACGTTCTACTTAAAATTAGCTTTATTTACTCTTTCTGATATCTGCATTTATTTACATTTAATTATTAAAAAAAAAATAATAATACTACAATGTTGGTATTGATGGTTTGCACAGTAAAATGGCAAAACCAATTTTGGTTGTTAACTCAAGTGAAATATAACTGCATGTATGAAAATTAATTTGATTACCCAACACTCCTGCAACTAATATGCGTTTGTTCGTAACGTAAGACTGAAACCACTGTGCAAACTAATGAGGCTACTACTAGCATATTCTTTGTAACAAAGTAAATCACATCGCGTTTAATGAGAATAGCCGTCATGACATTTAGGACCAGACTATGATAATATTAAAGGTGTTAAATGTTTGCGGGTAGAGTTCATACAAAGTCCTTCATGTGTTTTGAATATTAAATGTCCGACAGATTACTTCAGTTTCTTATACGTTGTTTTTTAATTTGAATAATACTGTCTCACATGGTAAAAATCAGCATTCTCAGAGTGTTTTGCATATTTAAATATCTATTGTACTTAAACTTAGAGGAAACAATACTTCATGAACATATGGACACAACAGATAACAGGTACCAAAACAGCATCTCAAATAGAGTAATGCACTTTTATATGTATATATAGGTAAATATATACGCACATATAATAGGTTTTTACAAGTCTTTTAAAAAACTAATTTAGTGTTTTTAGAATTATAAATTAGATGATAACTTTTACAGTATCCATAAATATAATTCATATTCGTATGTCGAAAGGTAGTGCATCTCTTCCCAAACCACCTATTTAATTTACACCTGCTCAAGCACATATGAATTAAGTCCATTCATGCACAAAATCCTGGTATTCGGCAGCAACCATTAGCAAACTCCGTGGATCCACGTGGTTTTCAGAAAATTTGCGTCACTCACACATTGTGTTATACGATAATGTACAAAGAATCAAAGTAAATTAATGCATGGAAAATTGCAGCGCTATTCACACAGCTGTTTTACTAAATTTATAGCACAATAATTGCATTTTTAATTGCAAAGTACAATTCCAAGTGAAAGTCCACGTCGAATACGCATTGAAATTCTAACGCCGTCACACAGTCAAAAGACAATGCGGAGGAGTGTAAATGTCCACAGGAAGCAATTAGTGTAATATTTCATTCAATTCACAGATAAAGGAACCTTTACCTTAGACGAAATATGATCTACAGACCTAATCAGTGTTCTATAAAAATAGTTCATTCCGAAAAATGAAAACTTTATGTTAATCATTTTCTTCCTTACTTTAAGCGTATAATGTTACGACAGTAAACTATTCACAATGGAAAATATTGTTTGCGCCAGGTATCTTGAGCCCTCTGGTGCCAGATCTCTTGAACAATTCCCATATTTCAAATATCAGTTGCGCCAATATGTTTAAATGTATTTTGTACACGAGTTTCGAAAACGTTACTTTATTACATTAAATACACCATCGGCGCTCGTGGAATCTGTACTACTTCTTAAGGAAATACAATTTTGGTCATGTTGGACAACCTGTAAAAACACCAACTGTTTCCCTGACGTTTTGCTATAAGTTGTACCATCCAGGTATTCAAGATCCTCGGTAGGATGCCAAGTTATTTTTGTCCCTAACGTACGATGACGTAGTTAGCCGTATAGGACACCAAACTTGTTGTCCAATTCTTACACATGTTTAGGAGTGATCGGCGATTTTATACTTGTGGAACAAAATGGAGTCAAAAATTTGTGTTAAAGTTTGCTGTAGGATGGCGCCACATTGTAAATGTTGCTTTTGGCTAATTTAACGTTCCCACTCCCTTCTTTCAATTATTCGCGGCTGATTGACTAATGATTTAGGGACGTCACCCCTTCCTCCGTACCACTTTACCCCTCATCCGCTGATCTGTCAACAAATACGGAGACCCCTCCTCGCCTTACCTCACCCCAGCAGCTGGTCGACGAGGCGTCAGCTTAACCTGCAACCAATAACAACTGAAATCTGGTCGAAGTAAGGGGGGGGGGAATATTGTGACGCCACAAGACGTCAATAACTATAATCGGAAACTCTAAGTGATAGTGTTAAGTAGAAAATAAGGAATAGAATTAAGAATTTTAATTATGGTAGCGAAAGTGAGGCAGGTGGATTTTTAATTAAGATTATTCCGCAAAAAGGGTCAACCACCCAGTTCCCGCCCTCAGTTTGGCGCGGAGTTGGATGGTACCGTAGTTAACCCAGAGACGCAAAAAAGGATGCTTCAGGGAGGGGTAGTTACTCCGACCAGAAGCACATCATCCCACCCGAGTTCAGTTATCCGGGTAGTGTATAAGGCCCCAACGAGGTCATAGGATCCTCTTGCGCTGTGTGTTGCTCAGTTGTTCAGTTTTAATCAGTGATGTGTTAGCAGTTTCAGTCCGGGTAGTGGCGTGCCGTGTTGTAAGTCCATTTTATGTTTATTCCCCCCCCCCCTCTCTCTCTCTCTTTCTGTGTGTGTGTCTGTGCCATATCTCAATTAGCCGAGAATAATTAAATGGTGGGGTGGAAACGTTATGTAATTTTCTGTGAATAAAACAAGTGTGTACAAGTGGTACAATCGTTTCGACGAGGGTCGTAATGACGTTGAAGCCATATCGAAAATTGAGTGCTAAAAATGTTTCTGGGATTGGAAATAGCTCTGGCACAAATGTATCATATCTGAAGGCGTATACCGTCAGTAAATAAACAAAGATCCTTTTTTTCGGAAGAACCAAGTTTCCACGTATATTTTGACCACACTTAGTATGGTAAATATGACTTGCCGTTATACATGTAAATTTAGTTACAAGCTAAAATTTGCCAACAGTTGCCATCTTTTGTAGAGACCGGGAAATTCACAAACAATTTTCACCAAAATGATCCAGGTCGCAGATAATCACAGTCAAGCATATACCCTGATAAATCACAGAACCCAATATGCGATAAGAATAGACTCATCATCGAAGCTATCGAAGGTGTAGAAAAGTAAAATGTAATCAACTTTCGCAGGGAAAATATTTTTAGAGAATACTGGAGCATTTTCTGAATAAAATTTTGCGTTTCATGGGAAAAACAAACGATGGAATGCGTCGTTTATACTCTTACCGCGCGGAGATATTGTCTCAAACATTTTTTTTTTTATTTAAAATTACGCTACAGTATGCTCTCTATTTTCTCCTCACCGGGGCTCAAGAAACCTGGCGTGCCCAATAATAGGCCTTGGAAAAACTGTAATTCGTTAAAAAGGTCAGAGGATACTGGGTCGAGAATTAAACATTCTGGACTCTGGTATTTTTTTTAAGCAAAGAATGCCAACTACATATTGTTCTGACGTATGTACAACTTTGGAAACTACTATCACAAGCCATATACAACGTAACAATTACAAAAATAAAGCAACAGGTTTTTTTCCGAGTTCATTGTTCCTTCAAATGCAAACATAAACGAGTAAATTTGTTTTGCGTTGTTTATGTATTGTTTTAAATACTTCATTCACAAACCAATGTTCTACGACGTACAGGACAAAGTTTTGGCTATCGTATATACATCACTTTCAATGTTCATCGATTTCAATTTTGGGCAATGATATGGATCTTCACAGTGTGGGTAACTGAATCACACATTTACAAGTCCTAGTGAGTGACGTAGGCCGTATTCAGCTAATATTTTATCCATAGTACACAGATTATAATTCGTAGTAAATGCTCTTGAACGAAGAAAAAAACGCCTGATAAATCCATGTCTTCTCACTGGCATACACGAATGTTGACACTGTTCATAATATTATGGAACGCACTATGCACATCGTTTTACTGGAATTCCTTTATTTCGAAGTAGCACATGATGAAAATATTTTTACATTGCTAGAAACGTTCACTTCTCTGCGGCTTCCTTCTTTTACAATAATTCGTATGGATTTACTATCCGTCTGAGAAAACCTCACGTTCTTTTAATGTAATGTGATATTTAGTATTACCAACCCAATTCCGAATTTACATTTGCTTCACACAGAAAGTCCTGTGTAAATAGACATTAAAAACTATCATAGTTAGTAATTTTCGTACACATGTGTTTACAATAATGATGCATGTTTCCTTGGACATCCTTCGATGTAAGATTGCCGATAACAGTATCATGGGATATGAAACTAATCGTTTTATGAGTTACAGAAATACAAATGTTTCAAACGTGTCTTCCGGTATGCGTAATTCAATAAGGTTTTGATGGGGAAGTTTACAACACGATACGTGACGTCACTAACAAATCGCTTATCAAAACAACTTAAATTAACTAAATTCCACATGCCCTATGCTGTAACCATTGTCTGCTTTTCGACTCGACTTTTCACTAACATTGCCGCTACAAAATCAAACTGCAATCACAATAGCAATGATGCAATCATTGTATCTCATGTTAGTGACTTCATGAATAGCGACAACAACTTGACCCCTTCTTAGACGAGCATTTACTTATCAGTGTTTTTTTTAATTTCACAAATGTTTACCAGGATGCATTGAGCTAGCAGGTCAGTTCTACCACGTGACAGCAGTGGAACTACATTCCTCCATGCTAATTGGTAAGTAACGATGTCAGAATTATGGCTAAGAAAACAGAGATATTGTTTCTTCGCAGCATAGAGCTACTGACGGTAGTATACAGTAGTTGCCATTATGTATTCCAGCCAAATCATAACATAGCCGCAAGTTTAAATTCAACTGTTCCGTCAACGTGCAAAATATTAAATAAGGGGTATATCGCAAAAACAATTCACATAATTAACCCATGTAATAGGTACAAGAATACACTAAATGTATTGGATACTGCATTTTATCGCAGTTTGAATCTTTCAGCTTAAGTGTAAGAATAACAAAGAAACTGTAAGACATTAAAAACAGTGCAGTTAAACTATTTCTCTTCTAGGCGCCTTTACAAAGTTTGAAATACCTATCTATATATCAAAACAGGTATTAACATTAAAAATTACTGGTGTCAATTAGTTGCAGGTTTCAGTTTGGGCCCCCCCTTTTTTTTTTTTTTTTTAGAGGAAATTTGTGTGTAGTTGTTAGATATTTTTGCAGATCTAACACCGTCAGCATAGCAATGCAATGTAGCTCTCTGCAAGAAAGAGTAATGTGGTAATTACTGTACAACAAGAAAGAAAAACAGGACAGACATAGGCATATCACTTGAAGGAGAGCAATTGAATAAAGCGGACTATTTAAAGTATTTGGATAGCTGGTTTGAAGAAAGTGAAGGAACTAGGATGGGAATGAATGAAAAATATATTCATATTGATTTTTTTTAAGAACGTTAGAGGCCTGATATGAAGTAGAGATGTGCCGCAAAAGAGTGCAGAAGTTATCTATAACACCTATTTTGTGCCGATTTTGAGGTATAGATCGGAAACATGGGTGATGAAGGAAAGGGACAGAACGAGAATGCAAGCGGTGGAAATGATGTTTCAGAGGACCAGAGAAGGAGCAACGAGAGGGAACAGAATAGAATATCAGGGAGATAATCAAGGATGAATCGTTGCAACAAAGAATAGAGAAATCTAGGGTACAGCGGCATAATCAGGGGGAGAAAATGGAGAGGAGAAGATACAAAAAATGATGCTGGAAAATGAGCTGAAAGGGAAGAAACCCAGAGGAAGACCGAGGTTGAGATGGGGGAAACATGTTAAGAAATGTGTTGAGGAAAGGGGAGGGAATTGGATGAGAGCAGAAGAAGGGAGGTGGTTTATGGATAGAAAGCGTTTGAGAGGTTTCCAAGCAGACCCTGCCAGTGGTTGAAAGTTGATCAAGATGATGGTGATTTACACAGTATTTATATCAACTACTTGTCTACCGGGAAGAGGAGACCTAATGAGAATGAGTGCGTGCAGAAAACACCTCTGAGGTAGATCAGCATTACCACTGTAGTGATGAGGACTTAAAAGAGGACAAGGAACTCTATCTCCACCCCTGGCCACTGCCTGGTTGGTAAAAATGACGAACATCATCAAAGTCAACGATGACTGAAACAGAGAGCTTTCCAGACCATCTGTCATGAAATTTAGTAATTTCTCGGTTTGGTCATGTAAATTATGTCAAAGTGCTAAACACAACATTCTGTTTGAAAATCGGTGCAATGAGACAGTCTGTTAAATTATTAATGAAGAATTCATCAAGAAAATCAATAAGTTTCTGTTTTTTGGAATAAAAATTGCCTATCGTATCAAACTGTCCGACAGATATTGATCACGCTCCCACATTGGGAATGTTTATAAAATGAGTTTTTAGAGAAAAAATGTGGGTTTTTTTTTGGTCAGATGTAATTAACGCGTGATTAGATATGGCTGAAATACAAACTTTGCCTGTATTTGATGTAAGGGTTACGTCTCCACAGTTTGAAGTATTTGTGTTGAATTTGAAGGGATTTAGAGGTAATTAAGAGATACGGTAGACCTTACATGACTTTAAATTTGAAGTTCAAGGGGATTAGAAGTATTAATCGAGGTATTAAAAAGGACATACATGATCTCATGATATGATGGGATTTAAAATTGAGATTAAATTACTACATACACCTCGTAACGTTAGTCAACACTCATCCCACTAGTAAGTCCAAATGAGAGTAATTTTTATGTGGATGACGTTTTTCGATTACCTAGCAACATATATTAGCTGTTGATTCTCCTGAAGAGAAATTTGGTACCGTGGGAAAGTTCTACCACTGTAGTTGCGTGAAATACAGTTTCACCATTTAACAGAATTATTTTGCATTTCATTCTCATGTTACCATGTACATAATTGAAAAATGATTTGAAGTAATTAACATGAATGACATAATAGCTGCTCTCGATACAAAGTTATCATCGCATAATAATTTATTAATTTGCTCCTGTCGTCTTTATATTACTTTATATTCCGTCAATTGGAACGAAGAGAGCTGTCGATTTAAATCAGTGCGGTATCACAATCGATGTTCACCTAGCGATAATTGTTTGCTTTGAACGAGCAGAAGCGATATTAAATATTGTTCTGTCGATATGAAGGAACATGGGAAGTTATGACTGGCCAAAATTGTTCAGTAAGGAACACCATCCTGTACATTGTAACCACTTATTTCGTCGGTCCGTATGAAGTGCGAGGCGCGATATTATTTGGGTCATATTTAATTCAGAATACACTCCTCACTATAGTGAGACGATCTCCTATGTGATCGTGACACCACTACTCAAGTCTCATCACCGTTGGCCTACTTGCTGCTTCTCATCTGACGGTAAGTGTTCAGCGACGTAGTCCATGAAGATCGTGCATGTTGGTGAATGTTATCCAGACTGCATCCCGGAGACCTCATCGTCGATTTTCCACTCAGAACTGATGCTCCGAGGTTGCGAGGGTTCTGAAGGAAAATGGTGGTCTCTCGGTGTGCAAGATGCTCTCGTAGGTTTTAGGTTGAAGGATTCTTCAGTGACTACTGGTCTTAAGTTTTTAGATAACAGTAGGTTGCCTTGAAGCTTGAGCAAGTTAGTAATGGCCACCTGATAGTCGTAGGCCTATTTCGGACTAATGGCCTGACGCATTGAGGTCGTGAAGTTTGGGCAGGTTGGTGATGGCGGTCTGATGTGTAGGTTGCAGTCGTTTGCCCCACAGTTGAATACCTAGTCATGACTACTGGCTCGAAGTCGCGTTGTTGACGCTCTGTTGCAGGGCCCACAGTCGGACTCCTAGTCCAGACTGATGACGTGACGTCACGCCGCTGACGCTACCAGGTCGTGCAGTTCGTGTGGCTCGGCCTACAGCCTGTTATCGCAGGGTCCACAGTCGGACTGATGATCTGACGTCACACCGCTGACGCTACGAGGTCGTGCAGTTCGTGTGGCTTGGCCTACAGCCTGTTATCGCAGGTCCAGCAGGTGGCGGCCTAGTCAGGACTGCTGGCCTGACGTCACGCCGCCGAGGTCCTGAGGCCGTGCAGTTTGTGCAGGTTGGTGATGGCGGCCTGGTCTCCAGGCTGCAGCCTCAGCGCCTCCCTGTAGCACGCCGCTGCCTCGTCGTATCGCCCGTTCACGTGCAGAATCGCTCCGAGATTTAGGTGATGGCGTGCACTCTGCAAACATAAAACACAAACACTCTTAGCGGGTGCGCTGTGGAGCGAACATCAGTGATTTCACATTAAATGTACTTTAGGAAACCCAGAAGGAAGGAAAATTGAAACATTTGAAATATGGTGCTATAGAAGGATGCTGAAAATTAAATTGTCAGGTAAAGTACGAAACGAACGAGTTTTAGGAATGACATGTGGGGAAAGTAGCTTGTGGAAGAGAGAGAAGAGACAGGATTGTAGGTCATATTTACAGACATGCAGGATTGGTTAACTTGTTAGTGGGGAGAACAGTTGAAAGAAATAACTACAGAGGAAGACAGAATTTAGAATATATGAAGCAGATAATTGAGGACGTGGGTTGTAACGGATATGTTAAGATGAAAAGGTTAGCTCAAGGTAGGAATGGATGGAGGATTGCATCAAACCAGTCGAGAGACTGATGAAAGCAATATATATATATATATATATATATATATATATACAAGAGCTGATATGTACATTAAGCATCAGTTAAATACTCATATCTAAGGTTTGGAACTATATATATATATATATATTCATATATAAAAGAAAAAGAAATACGTATACAAATATGACATTGAAAATGGTTTAATTCATCCTAAAAATAAAAAAATACGACCAGAAATTTAAATTTACTATACATTTAAACATGCTCAATTGTTCATCATTTGTTTTATCTAGTAGTGTTGCTTTAATGTAGACGGCGGGAAATTAAATAGCTTTGTTGAAGCCATTTAGTTTCAGTTAATTTACAGAAAAGAACTCATTCCTCTGTATTAAAATTCCTTTACGTAACTCCGTAACTCAGTAAATTTTGTTTGCAGCTTGGCGATACTCACTGACCCACTGCAGATTTAACACTGAGGATTATTTTCAAAAGTATTGGCGACAATGAGACATTGACTAACGCGGCTCGACACAGGCATCCAGCTGCTGCATTTTCGAGATTAAAAGACGGGCGAAACATTTAATGTTTATAGAGTGACAATAAAGTATAAATTTAATTCTTGACTTGTCAATTCTGACCTACTAAGAGACAATTAGTTTGGTTTTATCCTTCAATGTGAATAATTATATTAATTTCTTCTCATCTATAACATCTGGTGCGTCGAAAGATCCTGCATTTAAAGGCTTACAAGTTCGAATACGAGCACTCGAACTGAGTATGGTGTATACGACATTAAGACAATTATTCGTTTACTTTACTGAATTTCTGGTTGACTTGGTAATCAAAGAAATTCAGTTTTACAACATGAACAGTTTTGTGTGCAAGCTGAACTCATGAATTATTTCCTCTCTGCCACACCTTTCATAACGTTCTTGCTACTTTGTTGACCACTGCTCCATAGATTATATTATCTCTGTCCAAAGATACTACCTTTCTTTGTTTGTCATCCGTCCTACCAAACTCTAAAAACGTAAATACTTAATGTATTGCAAAGATAAAAAATATACGAATATAATTTAAGTGGAGGCAAGCCCGTTGCCTCACTGTAGCTACTAGGATAAATAGAAAATCTATTTGTCAGTTCACGCCCAAACAAATAAACAGGCAATTAAATAGATACTATATACCAAACGTTCACTACGATGTCAGGGTACAGAAAAACTAGTGATTCGGCGACATAACAAAACAAAAATTATCTAACACCACTATGTACTTTGTTCATCGCCGAATGTGAAGCAACTAAATACGGACGTTAAAATATTTTTGCTTAAATGCGGGGCCCATAATGTCACATGCTAATATATCAGACGAGAAGAAAATTCTTTTTGCAGATAAGGAAGAAAATCTGGACTTTTGAAGTGAATGACTAAACAGTTGAATCCGTCAGTTTTTCTTTGGCTACATATTTGTCTTGCAACGAAGAAAAAGGCATTGGAAAGTATACATGATTTCACATCTGTTAGTACACCAGTCGTAATCAGTCGTATAGTTGGAAGTCAGTTTTGAAGAAAGAGACTAAAACTCTTTGGGTTTTGTTAGCAAGTTACGAAATCCATATGTCAGTGGTTCACAGGAACGTGGAGGTTATTAACGTAACACATGACGAGCACTTTGCTTCTTTTAACCTGTTGCGTCTCCCTCTAGATTTCTTTTAGACGCTCGTGTAAACACGAGTGACTATACGCAAGCGAGTTTGAGACTTCACAGTACGAGCTTTAACTGGTTTCTCTCTGAATGGCGCAGCAAAATTTTCCGAATGGAATAACTAGAAGTCTGTTTTTCATGAATATAAAAACCATCTCCTCAGTTTATAAGTGAGATGAGTGCTCAAATGAGAAAATTATTTTGCAATACGTGAAAGACCAGTCTGTTACTCACTAAAATACCACAGTGTCTTGCTTCTTTTGAGATAATACAAGAAAGAGCTAGTAATGTTAATATAATTTTGTTTCCCTACATTTAACTAATTAAATCTATATAAAATGAACGAAATGTACACACTTTGACAGTAAATTTGGCCGCCGCTGAAAAATTCTATCACTCTTATTTTGCACAATATGACATCAATGTCATCCTAAGAAACAGTAACACAATACGTACTGGCTTGCCAGTATTACATTACTGTTTCCTGTGATGTACATTGATGTCAGATTTTGCAAAATAAGTGTGATAGAATTTTTCAGCGGCGGCCAAATTTATTGTCAAAGTGTGTATGTTTATTTATATATGTGAGTCTGGTTAGTTAAAATGAGGATTATTGTTCTTTGCATCAAGTGAAGTGGTTTTGAAAATGTCAGAAATAAAATATTTTAACTATAGAAAATTAACATGCGACGTTGGAAGATTTATCACATTTCGGGATGGTTAGGAATTGTTGTGTTAGATGTAATTTCTAAATTTTTAAAATTGTTTATAACTTTATTTAAAATTATTTTCATTTAGTTAAAAGTAATTTTTTACAAAAACGCTCTCTTCGATCAGGTGGTTGCGACACCGCGATGGTTTACGCTTGTTCGAGTTCTGGTAGGGGAAGAAGTTATCATTATTATGAACATGACCTGCAGAGATTTACCGATAGACAACAAAATGGCTGCCAGAAATACTGTAGAAGCAACTGTTACAAACGAGCTTGTTCCTATTGTTTATGCCTGCAATTAATGTCCTGCAATGGTCAGAAATAATTTCTGGAAAAAGAACGGAGCACTTGAAAAACTGTATTTACCAAGCGAATCAACAGAAAATTCAAAACCATTCGTAATAATAGTTCAATTTAACATATACACCGTACCGGCGATCAACGATTTAGATCCACTTCAATAATAATAATAATAATGTTTTAATTACTTTCAATTTAATTTTTATTAACATTTTTAATAATAAACAATACGGTGTGAAAAAACAAATAAATCTGCAGGATATCAGCAAATTCTACACTCCAGTAACCTGGAAGATTAAAAAAAATGTATTCAGCTAATTCATTTACATTTGTGGCATATAGATTGTTTCGTTTTATTATTTTTCCATAGTAATGAACACCGCGATCTGTGTGGCTAATATTACTAATATTACGCGGCAAAACGAAAATTGTCAAGATTTATTTTGATTTCCTTTAACTGACACAATATTCACGACAATATTATAACGCATGCAAGTAATTAATTCCAACTACACCGTTATGTATTACAGGGTGATTGAAAAACACGTGGACAGAATGACATGGTAGATCTGTTATACAATAAGGATCAAAAATCGCATAGGAACAGAGGATTGCAAACGCCTGTAGAGGGCGCTAAAGCCACGATCACCAGGCCTGTCTCCCTTGGATTTTTTCTCGTGGGAATTTTTAAAAGGACTTGTGTATGAAAAACTTGTTGAAACGCCGGAAGACTTGGTAGGAAGAACCGTTGTGGAAGCCGGTTGTGTTCGAAATACACCTGGTATCTTTGAGAAGGTGCGCCGCTCCATGCAACGGAGATGCATCTGGAAAAAACTTTGAGCATCTGCTGTAGGCTCAACATTTGGCTTGTATTAGTCGCATGTGAGTGAGTAATTATCAATAAAATGATCTGTAATGGTTTTGTTTCTTCTCTTTGTGTCAGTATTATTTTAGACGCCCTGTAGCGGCTCCGGATCGCAGTTGCGACCCTCTGTTCCTATGCGATTTTTTATTCTAATTGTATGACTGATCTACCATGTCATTTTGTCCACGTAATTTTGAATCACCCTATATATACGAGCATTATTTAATATAAATTGTATTTAGCTAAGCAAATAGGAGAAAATCTTTTGAATGAACACTACGTTAAAAGTTTCATTTATGACGGGCGATAGGTCGACGCTGTTAGAAGCAAGAGCAGGTTGGTATTATTTTACCTATTAAAGGATCTATCGTGGCATTCACCTTGTTATGTCTCGCTGAAATGATTGAAAACCTAAATCGGAATGGTCCGACTAATGATCGACCCTAAATACAAGAAATGAACTATAATCGCTCACCCACAAGTTTGGTTATGAATTTTTGATGGTTCACGTTTACATTCGTCGTAACTTCGTTTCCATGCACGTTTCAACTAACTTAGGAATTTGTATGTTGAATATAGGATGCGGCTGTAAAGCCATAGCTCCAAATTAGCCACTGATGATTAAAACCCTATGACAGCCCTCAGACCGAAACCTTTAATGAAATTATATTTTTAAGAATTATTTGTAGCAACCTGAAAGTTGAGTAAATATAGTTTTGTATATTTTTCTTGCAATTAATAGTGAATGCCTGTCAATGAACTACTATTTAATATTTTCAAGGACAGTACTGTGCAAGAAAAATTAGTTAAAACTTTGTAATTCTAAGTATTGAGGTGAACTACGATGTTTAGAGGTCAATCTGCAACAGTCTGGACTGATTAATGTGGATAATTTTGTGTGTAAATATATTTAATTTTCATTTCTGTGCGTTTCATAATAATTGTGAACGATTTTGTATTAATTTTTATTGTTTATAATGTGATTTTAATTGTTTAGCTATTGTAAGAGGTCAAGAAACATCTGTTGGAAGTTTTTGAATTATTCTGGAATTTTCTGTGAAACCTATATAAGCGACCGGCAGAGACGAGTTTTAGTAATCAGAGTATTGTGAGTAATAGTCTTTGAAAGTTAGGTATAATCGCTGGAGCATTTGTTTACGTTTGCACCTAGTATCTTTGGAGTTCGATGTCTTAAAGGAAAATAAACCGGCTTGAATCTGAATCTTCTTGGACTCGCTATTTCGTTTTAAAACGAGATACCTATCAACCCGCCAAAGACAATGGAACTTTAATGTTGGGAAAAGGTGGTGAAAAGGAGTACGGTCATGATATGAATATGAATTATAGTTTAGCCAACAGTTCTACATCTACATCTACATCTATACTCTGCAAATCACAAATACTGTGGGTGGCAGAGGGTGCTAAGCACTAATCCTAATTCTGCGCATTCCAATCCCGAACAGATCGAGGAAAGAAGGAATACATAAATGAATCAGTACGGCATCTTATTTCTCTAATCTTATCCCTCCTGTCATTGCGACCTAAATAGGTTGGCGGAAGAAGTATTTCGTTGCACTCGTAACTTAAAGATTTTTGCATATTCTCGAGCAAATTCAAACGAAAACGACGTCGTCTGTCCGCCAAACAATCCCAGCCCAACCCACGAATCAGCTCTGTGACACTTACGTAAAGACTGTAATTAGCAGTCACGAATCGAGCGGCTCTTCTCTGTACTTTCTCTAATGTGTCAATCAATCCCTTGCGACACGGACCCCAAATTCCACAACAGTATTCCAGATGCGGACGCACTAGTGTTGTGTACGCTATTTCCTTTGTATGAGCATTACAACTTCTCAAAATACGTCCCATGAATCGTAGTTTGGAATTAGCTTTGCCTACAACGGAAGTTATGTGAAAGTCCCATTTCATGTTGCTTTGTACTGTTACGCCTAGATACTTCAGGGAATCCACAGTGTCAACAACTGGATTGTTAGCTTTATACTCCTGAGCAAGTGAAATTTGGAAGTAGTTAGGATGGTTGTGAGGTGAAAGCGCTTAGGCGTGGCCTCTAAGACGAAGCGTCGTGTGTAGTGGTAAGACGCCTGTTGCCTGCCCGGACAAAGTTGGCAACATGCAAATGGCCCTAAGTGGAGCGGCTGCCGACGCGGGCTACCGAGTTACCAGCCTGCCGTATGCCTCATTACCATGCACTGCGGGCGTGCCCGCGCAACCTGTCCATGTAATTCGGCGCCGGGAAGGTTAGAATGTACATCAAGCGCATAAATTATTAGACACACAAACCTAATTCACGTTGCGTCACCCTGGATGTCAGAAGTGCCTTTCTCGGCTCCTGGCGGCGGTGCTATGTGATTCCGAGCAGCGCCCCGGCAGGGAGATAGGATACCGCCTTGCAGTTTAAACAGTTTGCACACCTGCAACTAACCACATCCACCAGACCTGCATATTCCCTGCCAAATCAGTTATACACCTCCGTATGTTGAAGAAGTCGTACAGATCCTTAAGGTTGATATCAGCGTATAAAAAAATGTTAAACACCTCAGAAAATAGGAATCAGATCTCAGGAACCTTTGAGATTTCCTTAATAATTACAGTGTATAACTAGCCGACTTCGACAATCAGGTCAGCTCCCGAAGAATTAGATAGTTTAGCAACATTTCCACTCTACAGGAAAATGCAGCGTTTTATGGATGAGAAGGCCCGTCTCATCGCAAAACCATTCAAGCTGCTGCTAATTTAAATTTTGATTTCCAATGATGAGCGCTATTGTTATGAAGAAATAATAATCACTGTCTCAAAAGAACCACTTGATTTATTTTGCATCGAATCTGTTAGAAAAGTTAACATTTAGATATTCATTATAGCACTTCTTGAAAAACACAAAATTTAAACGTTTAAACTCTCCATAATACACAGCTTCTGTCATTCCCGCGTAAATTACCACAATCCAATGGGTGATCGATCTTCTTTCTATTTGTTTACAATCGATATCACCAAAGATCTTAACGTTATTTATCAATACTAGCTTATTATCTACCACAAAGGCTATACATGCTACGGCTTGAGGAAATCGTACGATACGCAGATTAATTTACATACACCAATACAATTATTCATAAACGCATATATCTATATATATATATCGCCATACTGGAAGCAACTAAATATTCTAGATGCCATAGAAAATCTATTCCTTACACATAGTAGCAAATCAATTGCTTTGATTTTTGTTTTAGGTTATAAAAAGAAAACACCTATAAAAATCAACAATATTATTAAATATGGCTGACTAATTTGTGGAACAACATGCAACATCAATCTATCGTAGCTTCAAGTAATACATCTACGGCATCTATGTACTATATAATATATTCAAAAGGATATCCCCACACTTATGATATAAATGAAAAACATTCAGAGGAATTTCAAAAAGTTAATTCCTTGAAAAAATGTACTCTTCTGATTTGGCACTCTTATTACATTAATTAATTTTAATTTCATGTTGCTCAGTTTCTTTACAGTTTTAGTTTAAATGTACATAATTCTGCCCACTGTTTTTTTCTTTTTCTTTATTTTTACATTTGGTATATCGTTTTGGTTACTTTTCCAAATAATTTACAAGAGAGTTTTAATGATAATAATAATCACAACAACAGCGAAACTATACGGGCACAGATTTGTGGTCACCTTCACGGAATTAAAAAAAAAAATATTTTCTTTGATACAAAGACGTGGTGCCCTGGTTTTTGAATATCAGATAAGACCTTCATTTTTTTTGGATTAAAACCCAAAGATGCTTTTGATAGAGATCTCTTTCGTAAGAAGTTAGTGACTCGTGGAATATATCGAGACCAACAAATCAAAAGAAACGGCAGTACCCCTTGGACACAAGAGCGCAAACAGGCGCACTCAAAACGAATAAAGGATTTCTGGCCCCGAAATAAAATGTAACTCGCTGCCATACGCAAGAAGGTTAACGTGATCCTAGTACATAATAACTGTAAAGTTTCTTGATAAATTATTCTAGCTGGGTGATAGCTACGATGTTTCTTCATATTTTTGACTAAAGAAATATATTTCTGAAGGCTGGTATGGCCTCAAGAGCCTCAGCTTATGATGGATGGCCTAAGACAATAAAACCTTGAGTAATGCTCCTACATCTGTTGTAGCAGCCCTGACAGAAAATTCTCCTCCCACGTCCGCGAAGGTAAAAGCCGGGTGGCCCCTGAGCAGTGGACTCCTTGAAGTGTAGCTAACGGGAGAGGATGGAAGGCAAACCTCCGGTGCCTCAAAACTGGAACACTCCTATTAAGGGAAGGAAAATTCTGAAATACCCCCTGGTCCTTCAGGTTGGGAGTTGTGGGAAGGACTGGCAACCCTTCCGTATGACACGGATATTATTCATAAAGCTGAGAATAAGAAATATATTTCTTATCGAGAATTACAATTACAACCAAACTTCGTCAGGTTAACCACAGTTTTGTTGAAGACAGAAAAGAAACCATCACTTACGATAGCAGAAGCGAGACGGTATAGTAAAACATAACACGAGATGAAAAGCATATTTTTCGAACAAGATTCCTGATGTACAGTGTTTAAATTAATGCGTCATCACTAGGGTTCAGATCATTATGAACAAATAAATACAAAAATATACATGCAAATATGACATAAAAATAACAAAATATAATCAAACAATTAAATCTACTAAACATCATAATATGCTCAATTGTACATTTTATTTAACTAGCAGTTTCGCTTTCACGTAGACAGCATAATTTGCTTCCCTGCACTCACTGCACCATTAGAAAATTAAAATTTAAATCGCTTGATGAAGTCACTTTAATTTCACATATTTTACAGAAAAGAACCCTTCCCTCTGTAGTAAAATAATCCTCTCCAAATTCGTTTACGTAACGCCGTAACTTCGCATTTTCAGAAAATTTTGTTTTTGGCATGGCGGTACTCACAGATCCCCTACAGATTTGACACCAAGAAATAGTATCAAAAGCATTGGCGACAAAGAGACATCGCTTGGCGCCGCTCGACAAAGGCATGCTGCTGCTGTATTGTCGAGATTAAAATGTGGGCGGAACATTAACGTTCAGAGAGTGACAATGATGTATAACTTTAATTATTATTGACAGGTGAATTATGACCAATTTAGTGGAAGTTAATTTTGTTTCTTCGTCCATTGTATAACTGGAGTATAGTTGTGTAAATTATCCTAATTTCTTCTTATCTATAACTTGTCGTGAATTACCGGTACTCAAATTACCAGATTTTTTCCTCAAAATATGCACATATGACCATAATCATTATCGTAAAATGACCAAAACTAGGAAAGTGACCTGAATACGCATTTATATGCTACATAAAGTACGTTTAAATACAATCAGAAACGTTGAGTGAGTGTTTAATTCAGCATAACAGCTCAAAAAGAAGACAGGAAAACAATATGACTTGTGATAAAAATCCGAACCCTAGTCATAATCTGCTGCTGTGTTGGTTTCAGTGGTAGCCCACTAGTTATTGTGTTTGTTTACCTGCGGCCTGAGGTGGACCGCCCTGCGGTAGAAGCGCTCTGCGCGCTGCGGCAGGCCCGCGTGCCTTAGCGACGTGGCTGCGGCGAGCGCCAGGTCCAGCCTGCCAGGAGCCAGCTCAGACGCAGACTCGAACCGCAGCGCAGCCTCGGAGTGGCGGCCACGGCCAGACAGGAACTGGGCTGCAACAACACCACGGTACTGTGCGCTGACAGGGCAACAATCTAATATATACAGGGTGGCCAGGAATCAAAGGATAATCCTGTAGCGCAGCCTCGGAGTGGCGGCCACGACCAGACAGGAACTGGGCTGCAACAACGCCACAGTACAAGGCAACACTCTAATATATACAGGGTGGCCAGGAATCAAAGGATAAGTCTGCAGTGCAGCCTCGGAGTGGCGGCCACGACCAGACAGGAACTGGGCTGCAACAACACCACGGTACAGGGCAACAATCTAATATATACAGGGTGGCCAGGAATCAAAGGATAAGTCTGCAGTGCAGCCTCGGAGTGCCGGCCACGACCAGACAGGAACTGGGCTGCAACAACGCCACGATACTGTGCGCTGACAGTCCAACACTACGCTACAGGGAAACAAGCAATTATAATACAGGGTGGCCAGGAATCAAAGGATAATCCTGCAGCCGCATCATCTCCTACTATATGACAAAATTTTGGTTCAGTAAAAAAGTCTCACCATTTTCGAGATATTGATTTTTCTAATATTTTTTTTCGAAACATGTGACTTAGTTCAGTTTATTCCATACCATCCAGGAATGAAAGGATAATTTTGCAACAGCAGATTGGTCACATGATTTCCTACTATATAACAAAATTTTATTTTAGCAAATGTCTCACCATTTTCAATATATTTATTTTTTTAATATTTTTTTTTTTTTTGAAACATGTTATAATGTGCAGTTTACTCCATGCCATTTCTACAAATAGTTTTTTTTTGAACTCTGTTTTTTCTTCTTCTTAAAACTTTAGAAAAAACTTATAAAAAAAATCTTAAATGGTATAATTATTTTATACCTCTTTTAAAATGATTGTTTTATGGCAGTTCAATCTGCTAAAGAGACCGTTGCACATTTTTAACATATAGTAAAAAAAAATAATGATTTAAATATGAAGAAGATTTTTTAAAGGTTTTTTTTTAACGTTTTAAGAAAAATGAACATTCTTTTAGATGATTCAACCATCCTATAGTAGATAAAAAAATAAACAGGATTCAGAAAGTCTTCATTTGTAGAAATGGAATGGTATAAACTGAACAAAGTCACATGTTTCTAAAAAAAAATTAAAATATCAATATCTCGAAAATGGTGAGACTTTTATTAAAATAAAGTTTTTTCATAAATTAAGACATGATGTAATCTATCTGCGGTTGCAAGATTATCCTTTCATTTCTTGACACCCCATGATATATACATATATATATACAGACGGCGCCATCCATAAATTACGTCACACGAAATTAATGAATTTTGAAACCGTTTCTCCCCCTCCTTCTTGTCACAAGTGGTCACATTTGTATGACCCCCCATCCACTGGTGTGACGTCACATGTTTTGCAATTTTAAATTTAGATTTTATGAATTAAAACACCTCTAAAAAATTATTTATATATTTATATTTAAAATGTTTTTCATAAAACCGACAATAAATTAAACATTTTAGAAAACTGACAAAACATAAAAAATCAAATAAACGATACAAAATTCATTCTTCTTGTGTTCATGGACTTTGAAACTGTTCATTCATATTATTTATGAACGGCATAGCAGTCACTTCGTTCTCGATTTGAATAATGTTTCAACGTCTTCACCCAACCATGTAGATTGTCATCATTTATCAAACAAAGAATTTCCCTGTGACGTCTAGCTGCAATACTTTGAGGACGAATCATCGTGATGGGAAAAAACCTCTTTTTGCCTCTTAAGTACGTAATTGCTTGTTTTGGTCAGTGGCATTGTATGTGAAATATATAAACTACAGATACCACACGATGTTTAAATGAGTATGCGAAAGTCATATTATGTGAAAGTCTTAAACGAGATATTGACGTTTCAGCATATATCAAAGTTGACCGACGTGCGACACTGTAGATACAGCGAGCGTGAACTCGCGCGGCTGCCACGCACCAAAAAGTGATGCAAAACTTATGACCCGTACGCCCCGTTATCACACGATGTCACACTTTGTTGACACCCTCCCTCCCCCTTAACCTGTGATGTAATTTATGGATGGCCCCTAACTATCAAAACAAAATTAAAACACTACAGCCAGACGAACATACGGAAGCGAAACTCTTTTTAAAGACACTCACAAAAGCAGATATAACAAAATTTTAAAAGTGGAGAGAAGAATAGTCAGAACAGGCATAAATAAAAAATATCAAAAAGAGGGACAAAGGCGGGTAGTGCCAAATGAGGTGGTGTACAGGGAACTCGAACCCATCACAGATACTATACGTAAGAAAATAATTTCTTTCCTCGTTCACATCATAAGGACATCAGAAACCAGATTAACAAGAACAAAAATAGAAAAACTTTGGAAGTTGAAGTAAAAGGCAGGGTGGATCAAGGAAATTAGAGAAGATATGGAAGAACTAGAAATAAACCTGGATGATGTGCAGAACGAAACAGAAACACTAAAAAAAAATACAATAAAGTAAGATTTAAACCAAAAATAGACATACGACGGACAAAGAGGATCACAACGAATGAAAACTGGGCAATATGGAAAAAACGGATCTTGCATACGCCTAAGATGACCATCGACGATTGAGTAAAGTAGCAAAATGAGGCCGCAAAGGCCTGATAGTAATAATAATATATATGTAACTAAGGAACGGTAGGGAAATGAGATCCAACACATACCACAGATGACGGTTGCTAGGAGCGACGAAGTTGGAAAAGATAAACGCAAGTAAAGCAATATTTCGTGGTCAATCTTATTCTTGAAAATGGGTGAGACTGTTGGCAGGGGACGGTGCGCATACACCGACGTCCGCTCGGTGAATGGAGGCGACACGACATGTGTGGCAATGGTGGAGGTGAGGGGGCAAGAATGAAGTAAATCGATAAGGCTGAGGTATTATATCCGCATACATTAATTATGTTTGTGATATTCCTAAACTTCCAAGCCTCATCGATTTAGTACTTTCTTCCCCTCCTCCACCATCCACCTTTGCCACGCATGGTATGCCACCTCCATTCGCCTAGCGGACGTCGTTGTGATCATGTCGTCCGCCGCCTTGTTTGTCACCTACTTGCAAGAATAACTTTAACAACCGACATATTGTTTTACATGCATTTTTCTTTTCTGTGTTTGTCACTCCCAGCCGCCGTAGAATGTGGTAAGTTTTGGATCTTATTTCCCTATTCTTAGTTTCATCGTCTTAAAGCAGGGGTGGCAAACCCAAATGATTTTGTGGGCTACTTTTGAAATGCATCATAACTACGCGGGCAGCATATAAAATTGCATATCTCCAATAGATATATATATATATATATATATATATATATATATATATATATTTTGAGTGAAAAATTTAAACATGAGTTATTATTGTGTCTACTATTATTCTTACATGTAAACATAGATAATATTATAATAATGATACTAAACGCACATTGTAAAGAAATATATACACTAAAAATGAAATATAAAAAATAGTTTGTAAAAGTTTGATGAATCTTGCGGGCCATGAAAATGTTCAAGGCGGTCCGCATGCAGCCCACGGGTTGGCCGCCCCTGTCTTAAAGCATAAGACGTTTAACGTTTGGATCCTCCAATAGGCTTGCCAGTCCCTTCCCTTAGGTATTTAAAGTTTACCAACAACTTTCAACCAAGAAACACTAAGAGCATATGCACATTCACACAACATTTTTTTTCCCCGAAGGTATAAATAGATTAGAGCAGATGGAAGTGAAGAATTTCCGGAAGGGTCCGCTCATTGGGATCCTAGCAGTTAGTGACCAAGCCTGTACAAGGAGAGCGGAAACTGGTTGCTGTCCTGTGCTATCTGTAGAAAGTCCACAAACTACGTGGCTCGGTCAAGGGGAAGCAGGGAATGGATAGGAAGCTACTCTGGGCCACCTGGCGGGAAAGGGGGGGGGGAAGGTTTCAGAGCAAAGCTATGTAGTTTTCATTCGTTTTTTGGCACAGTTAAATTAGGATGCAGATTACACAGCAGTAATTGTCTATTTATTTGTCATTTATTTCAATCCGTATTTTAGATACGCTGTATACTGATAGTGCAGCGGATGTGTGTGAATTGAAGTCACAGTGTTCGGGTGGCACGGTGCCGACGCATTTGTACTAGCCGACAGGCGAAGACACATTACGAGGCGAAAAACATTCGGTAACTAGACTCGAATTCGCTAATAGATTTGACAGGGGATTTTCGCTGCCACTGACATTTCGTATTGTTTTGATGTTTTGGAACAAAGCTATTTCAATTTGGATCGGCCCGCGTGTCACCGCACTGCTGGTTGGAAAAAAAAATCTAATTGTAAAGTTCTTAACTCATAATTTCCGGGCTGAAAGGCTGTGGTCGATAAGTAAAACTTTCCCCTGACGTTTCGTCTTCAACTGTGGAAGACATCCTCGGAGTGTAAATTGAATTTAATTTCTTCTTTAATTCTAGTGCTCACCGAAGTGTTATTCCCACTTCAAAATGTAATTTTGATTATTTGAAGTGGCGCTCTATAATAGACGACGAGGCTTATCGGAAATGTTTTTCAAGTGAGTTTTGCAATATCCAAAACAATTTCAATGAGCTACGAGAACCATTAAAACAGAACATTCAAACATTCCCTGGTAGTGTAGAAAGAAAGGAGACATAATTACAGCGAAAGAAAACTAAAAAATGCAGCTCTTGCTATGTTTCTACGCGGGAATAGTTTGTTCTATATTATCAGATAATAAGCAATTATGAATGAGATGAGGATAATGTTTAATTCTAACACCTTGAGAAGAAAATGATAACTGGCTGTAGCTGAGAAAGAGATTTTTACAAAAACTGATCGTTTTCAGGAGTGGTTAGTGGCATATATTTGATTCAGAATATTTATAAATATAAAAAAATTGTATAAAGCAAATATCGGCCGAGTTCATCATATACACAATAGCTTTAACGAAATTCTGGCAGGAGAAAATAGTACGAAATGTCTTATGGAATCAATAGGGGAAAAAGCTACATTCCGCCTGAAAAATGGGATCTACATGGGAGGGAGTTTTCAAAAGAGAGCAAAGTAGTTTGTGGACGCTCTCTTCGAAACACAGCATCGACGATGGATCCACAGGTACAGATAGGAAGTGCTGTCGCTTTTGGGAGCTCTTCTATACTAACGGCAGCCACTAACTGTGCCAAAACTTGCAATTACAAGCAAAGAACACAATGTGAAACTCAAAATTAATCATTCATAAGAAGCAGATATTTAAAAAAAAAATAATACCTCATTTATCGATTTTGGCTTCGTACTAAGAGATAAAAAAACTTTTTCTTACAAAAAATCATCTTTTAGAAATAGCAGATACTGAGAGTTTGTAATACAACAACTACTTAATTTATATTGAGTTTGCGACTCGCAACCAGTCACACGGATGGCCTCCATTAGCTCTTAAGTGGCAGGATCTATTTTTGTTCAATCGCTGGCTTATCTGAAGAAAACAGTGCCTATCTTGTTCAGCGTTGCTGGCTCCCACAAACCAGAAACCCAGGGTAACAAATGTTTAGAGGCACGCGCCTGCCTCTAGATGTCAAAGAAAACTGCTACATGGTCCAGTGAGAGCAAATGAAAAGACATACCAGCAGAAAAGTATATCCTTCGTAACGATTGAAGGAAATGTCGTCAAGACAATAACCTTCACCTCTACAGCTCGCACAAAAAAATGCCAGCACAGCCTGCTTCTGACGTGTGTCCAGTAAGCGTAAGGAGATATCGTATAAGCAAGAAACCAACAACAGAAGTATCCGACTACCGGGAGAAAAATTACAACAGTTAAAGGTGGCAGAACAGGAATATGGTATGACTGGCCGGCAGTTTTAGAAGGATATTACAGGCAAAAACTCATGGTGTAAAATAATAGCTCTGGTTTAAATGCCTAGAAGCAATATACAGAAGTTCTTACTCCGGGTCATGGGATAGCAGATCAATTCTCCTGTCAATTTTGAGAAATGGACTTCGTTACGTCTTCTCTTACATAAGTTGATAAAAAATGTCGTATCATTTGTATATGTACGACGGGTTCAAGCTCAATTGCATATTCGTATCAACAAAACAGACGCTTAAACTGCCTGAGAATGTAACAAAAAGAGATAACACAACATAGTCCGATCTGTCAACAGCAAAGCCCATCAGAAGGCAAACACTGTACCACTTGATATTCTGACGTGCAGTGAACACTGATCTCGTTGTTTGAGCGTGCCCGAATAATCAATTTACATCAGGAAGGATTGTCAACAAAGGACTCACGTGCACGAAAAACAGCCCGGGAATAAATAAAGTGCCGTAACAAGGCGGAGAGGAATACGTAGGAGAAACAAAACGATATGTCGAAACAAGACTCAAAGGACCCCAGACACAAGCAACATTAAACCAGCTGTTGCTGCTGCTGCTGCTGCTGTTGTTGTTGTTCTTGATGCTTTAGGGCGCGTCGACATCGAGGTCATTAGCGACCGTTGCTGAACACATTTTGAGCGAGCAGCACAATATGTAATGGACAGAGATAAACGTGCTGGACAAACCAGTTGGCTATTTAGCATTGGTAGTTCATAGACATATTATATTCCGTAGACATTATTATTATTATTTTGCTTGTGGATTTACGCCTCGTCGACATCGAGGTGATTAGAGGCGGGAAGAAATTCGACCATGGACTTTTAAACGAAGCATCCCGGCATTCGCCTGGAGTGATTTGGGGAAACCGTGGAAAACGCAGATCTGGATGCCCGGACGGGATTTGAACCCGCGTCGTCCCGAATGGAAGGCCAGAGCTTTACCATTCAACTACCACACTCGGTTCCGCAGAAATATTTAAACACTAATTTGATATAAACAGAGATGGAGTGTACAAACAGAGCGAAGCAAGGAAAATATTTTATATGGCCACGGTATCACCTATATTTATACAGGGTGTTACAAAAAGGTACTGCGAAACTTTCAGGAAACATTCCTCACACAGAAACAAAGAAAATATGTTATGTGGACATGTGTCCGGAAACGCTTACTTTCCATGTTAGAGCTCATTTTATTACTTCTCTTCAAATCACATTAAACATGGAATGGAAACACACAGCAACAGAACGTACCAGCGTGACTTCAAACACTTTGTTACAGGAAATGTTCAAAATGTCCTCCGTTAGCGAGGATACATGCATCCACCCTCCGTCGCATGGAATCCCTGATGCGCTGATGCAGCCCTGGAGAATGGCGTATTGTATCACAGCCGTCCACAATATGAGCGGTGAATCGAGGAAGTACAGTACATACTAACGAAACTAAAATGATCTCTAACATGGAAAGTAAGCGTTTCCGGACACATGTCCACATAACATATTTTCTTTGTTTGTGTGTGAGGAATGTTTCCTGAAAGTTTGGCCGTACCTTTTTGTAACACCCTGTATATATACAGAATAATAAAAAATATTAGTTTTATGGAGGAATACAAGAACCATTCTCTGTTATCACTGTCAATGGTATCCGCAAATATGTGAACTCTACATTACTTTTAAAAGTAGAAACTTTTTTTTTCTGCTTACGTCTTTTGCCTCGTCGACGTCAATGTCATTGGAAACAGGAGTATATTGGGGACAATGAACGAGAAAAAATTTGGTAATTGTCTTTCCGAGAAGCCAATTCAGCATTCTCTTGGAGTGACTTAAGGAAACTGAAATCTGGATGTCTGGATGGGGTTTTGAACCCACGTCCTGAGGAATATCAGGCCTGAACAGCAACCGCTCTTCCACGAGGCTCAGTGGTCCGAATGCATCGTGGCAGTCACCTTGGTGCTGTGTATAGGAATTGTGGCATATGTATTTGATTCAGAATGTATGCTGAGAGAGTTACCGAAGTGTTGGTGGACACTGGCGTCGTCTGGAGCGAGCTGCAGCGCCCTCTCGAACCAGCGTTCCGCCTCCGGCGCTCTGCTCTTCTGAAACACAACAAAAACACCAAGAGAGGTGAGAATAGCTTACACTAACAAAAAGGAAGAGTTTATACATTAAATCTCTATCTACACATGTTTTATTAAAAACTTGTGGTAGTGTATACGTTTATTCTGCTATTTCAGGGGTCCCAAACTTTTTATGCCGTCCACCCCTTCATAGATTATTTGCCTTCTTATTGACCCCTAGATTAAGCAATTAATAAAAAAAATTAAATCATTTTTGGAATTTATAATGTTAGGCAATAAGGAGACCTGATTAACAATCCAACGAATGACTTTATAATTCACATATCTTGTAAAATCCCCCAAATAACATTAACGGAAAAGGAAATGTTTTGCACTGTTATTCTAATCTTAAAAAAATAATACAAAATTATGGATAGATGGGGTAAATTACGAATAAAGACCAGCCAAATAGAACTGATGGTTCTTGCACTGTTTTAACTCGCCACAGAGCGATGGATCCACCTTCTCAAGAAACTCTTCAGATGAGTCGTACAAGTCAACAAGCCTCTGCAAACTATCACATCTAAAAACTTGTGGGAGTTTATTCTGATATTACATGGGTCCCAAACTTTTTATGCCGTCCACCCCTTCATAGAATATTTGCCTTCTTATTGACCCCTAGATTAAGCAATTAATAAAAAAAAAATCATGTTTGTAATTTATAATGTTAGGCAATAAGGAGACCTGATTAACAATCCAACGAATGACTTTATAATTCACATATCTTGTAAAATCCACCAAATAACATTAACGGAAAAGGAAATGTTTTGCACTGTTATTCTAATCTTAAAAAATAATACAAAATTATGGATAGATGGGGTAAATTACGAATAAAAACCAGCCAAATAGAATTGATGGTTTTTGCGCTGTTTTAACTCGCCACAGAGCGATGGATCCACCTTCTCAATAAACTCATCAGATGAGTCGTACAAGTCAACAAGCCTCTGCAAACTATGGCATCTTTATAACCACCTTACCTCATTGTACAAAAGTAATTGGTTGAGACTTCCATTATTTTCATCACATTACTTCGCAAACGGTATGGAATTGAGAGGACGAACTTTAATTTTATTTATCAACCTGATTTTTATTGGAATATTCCCATTTAAAAAAAAAATTGATGCTCTTTTGTATTAATCGACCCCGTTTCAACTGCCGTGTATTAATCGATCTCTGTAGAACTCTTATCGACCCATTGGAGTCGATATCGACCCATTGGAGTCGATATCGACCACTTTGGAGAACCCTGTGCTATTCAAATAATTTACTTCATCCCACCCCCTTTGTGGGCAATAAAGAAAATCAGCTTTGAATGTGGCATAGGCAGAAGCGTTTGAAATGTGAAGGAGAGTGGAGAGGATAAGCTGGACGGAAAAAGTGAGTAATGCTGAAGTGCTTGAAAGAATTGGCGAGAGGAGAAAACAACAGCAAGCCATAAGATAATGGAATAAGAAATGGATGGGATATTTATTGAGAGCGGAGTACTTCTTAAGAGACACCTTGGAAGGACTAGTTTATGCGAGGAGAGTAAGAGAAAGAAGGATGTACAAGATCACAAATAACATAAAAGGAAATGGAAACTACATTAAGGGGAGGTAGAAGACAGGGACAGGAGAGAAAGGAGAGCAGCCATTTGAAAAAGAGTAATGATGATAATAATATAACACCACATTTTCCTGATCATATTTGGCTCTAATAGTGACTCTAATAAGCTTATGGAAAAACTGTGCAACGGTAACTGTGCAACGATTACTGCAAGGTACTTTAATCCTTGCTATGGTCCTCAGGACGTCCAAACCTCTACTCTGCAGCCCCGCAGGATGCCAAAAGCTCAGCTAAAGCTGTTGGCCCTAGCATTTGATCAGGTTCGCAACATCCGAGAATGATGGAATAACAGCAGTATATATTCTGTTGACTTAATTTATAACGTGACTGCCACAATACACATTACACGTACACGTTACCAGTCACAGACAATATTACTTTTCACAGCTGATTTCCATCTCAGCCAGACCACAGTCACTCAACCTCTGACTCTGCCTGACCACCATTCCGCTGCATAACGGGACCTCAGCCACCCTCCCCAGGTTAAGTGCTCCACGCATTTCTAACAAGTGTAGCATTCGATTCGTAAACTACATTAATTAACTCGATTTGGAATTGAATTTTATATCAAATTATCCGCTAAACCGCTGTATATAGTGCGTCATGCTTTCCTAAGTAATTTCTTAATACCACTGGTTACGAAACTTAACTATGGACTATGTGATAGCTTGCTTCATCCTGTACTATTGAATGAAGTTGAGAAACGAGTGCAGAAACCATGTACTGCTATCACTGCAGAAGTTATTCGAAAATTTGTTTAAAAAAACGTTTGATATGAAAGAATTACATCCATTACAGTACTAACAGATATAGATTAGTAGTGGAATCAATTCCGGTTTATTATTCACCACTTACCTTCGTTTCCAAAATGCTTAATGATAACTGAATACTGCGAAATTCCTCATCTTCTGGATGGAGCTCGGAAACTTAGACCGGAATACATAAAATCAAACAAACGTTAGGTGAAACACAACGAATTGTCTGCCTGTTGGCTTTGCGCATTCAAAAGAACCTGACTACGCACCAAATCAAGCAGAAGAGCTACCAACTGTAGTTCTCCTTGTATCAAATCTAACAACGTCTGGAGTCTCATAAAGTCTGAACACTTCCCTCTCTCCTTTACTGGTCATTTGAAAATACTATCATATTTCTATAGGACACATGGATTTAGTTCATTTGGATTTCGTATTGGTTCATCTAAATGTTATTTTCATGTTCTTTACTCAAATTCAGTTCGAGAGCCTGGCTGGACTGATATTAAAATGAACTAAATACTGTATCAGTTCATTAAACTAAGTTTTTAAGAGAGGCAACTTCAGTTTACTGCAAAGTTTCGAACACAGCTTTAACCACCATCTCCAGCGGAGAGATGGATGAAGTCTGAGTTGCCTCCGAGGATTCTCAGAAAGCGACTGTGACTGGAAATAAGAGTTCTCGCTTATTTATGGCGATCAACACTCCAGAATTACCTCCAGCTATAAATAAGGGGGAGGTATCAATACTTGTCACAGTCGTGCAGGAGGCGACTTGGACAGTTCTCGCTTCATCACTTAAGGGGATTGACGTAGCTGCAGTAGAAACTTCTTCGCGCAGAAAGTGGTGTACCCGTTACCCATTACAAAGTAAAGCAAACAATTTTTCGTATGTTTCCTTTCTCTACACATTCAGAAAGGCTACTGTTAATAACAACTGCCTGGTAACAAGAAAAATCATAAAACAACAATTATAAAAATCGAAAGAGAAAAAACATTATTAGAAGGAATAATGTTGTTTTGATCGTAAAGTGGAAAGTAATGTATAACGAACGCTAGTACTTTTGTTTAGTTCAATAATTATAATAGTGTCTTTAATAAAGAGATGTGTTTATTTTATATTTGGCTACGTAGATTTTTTTTTGATTTTTTCATCTAATAGTCAGCCTGCTTTTCGCAGTTTTATCTCCTCAGTGATTTTTGCGCATTAATTATTATCAGTAATCAGATGACATCTCCAACTATTTAGCATAAGGAGTACCTAATTTATGGTTGAAAATTTTTCTCACCAGTCACATTGAGCGGCCAAAGCTTTCCTTGAGTTAAAAGCTACAGTTTAGCTTTAGACACAGGACATCTGCAGGAGAATGAACTGTTAATTCTCTGCTCAATGAAACTTATTCAAAACGTGACTGTGATGCGTCTTAAATTGCGTCTATGCAGATGTAGAGATGTTGATTGTCTCGGCACTCAACTTTAGAGCACGCAAGGATATCTCATGTGCTCAACACAGTTCAGTCGGTAAAAGACATTTATCGTTTATCTAAGATTCATATGTCAATCGTTTTTGGGAAGAAATAATAATTACACTAATACCCCAGTAATGTAAAAATATTTACATGACATCTAAAGAAATAAGGTTTCATCATACTTCAGACAATTTACTTTTGGTAGATTTACAATAACACTGTGTTGTTTAAAGCATAATTTATTTAACAAACGATAATCCTTTAACACGCAACACAATTTCTCATTTACTTTCTCACTTTTCTATTATTATTATTATTTATGTGTACTGAACTACTTGTAGGTACTTATGAATTTGGGAATATTACTCATAAACAGATGTAATTAAATGAAATCGTTCTCAGTCGTTGTCAGTGAAGCCTGCAGCCAGATGAAGTTACCGGTTTCTTAGTTACCACGTGCGTCTTGAAGGACATATGTTTGTGTATATCAGAAGGACTACTCCCATGAGTCGTGTAATGCCGCAAGACATATACATGTGGTCAAAGTATTAATAACTGTAAGTAGGAACTCTAAACGGTAGGGTTAAATAGTAACAGAATTGAGAAATTCAAATTGTTGAAGCGAGAGTGAGACAGGTAATAGATTTTATTTAGGAATTTCAGGAGGTGGCTGTAGTTGCCATTACGGCAGCAAGGTGAAGCCTAGATGTCAGTCACCCCCTTCCCGCCATCTCCGTTGACACAGAGAAGGTTGTGTTCCGTCGCCAACCCACGGGCGCCAAAAGCCGTCTTTTGGGAGGGGTAGTATCTGTGATTAGAGCCAATGTATTCTCCCATTTGGTGGAGATTGTACACCCTGAAACTACGAAGTTAGGAAGCCAATGATGGTAATGCTCCTCCCAAAAAGAGTCAAACAATCACAGATACCATTACCTGAAGAGTATATAAAGTTTTCATAGCACAGAAAAGAGCTATTAGGATGTTGTGTAGGGTACAACCAAGAACTTCTTGCAGACAACTTTTTAAAAAACTCAGTATTCTTACAATGACTTCTCAGTATATATATTCTCTTATGTGCTTTGTCATAGATCATTTTAACCTGTTTACTTCTAATTCACAGGTACACAATTTCAATACAAGAAACAGAAATAACTTGCACAAAACACAAACATCTCTGTCATTAGTACAGGAGTTAATTATCCTAGTATACATCTGTTTAATAAACTTCCCAAGAGTATAAAACAGTCTGCAGATAATAAAGATATATTTAAAGAAAAACTGAGAGATTATATTAAAGGCAACTCCTTCTACTCCATTCAAGATTTTGAACAAATTAATTAATTGTATTCAATATGACTTTTTGCAAAATTCAGTTGTAAAAATGGATGTTTATTATTATTCTCTTTATTTGTCTTTGGAACATATACTAGTATTATTACGATTATGACTCATATTGTATGTATGTGTATTAACCATGACATGTTTCACATCCCAGAGGGCCTTCCTAAGCAGGGATCGATGAAACAAGATTGATAGATAAATAAATAAATAAAAAGTCCTTAGAATCCTCAGTGTTACTCGGTCCTGATCAATAGTAGTTCTACCTGCAAGCCTGCCCAGTATGATGTAAGTCCATTAATATCTCTGTCTTTCTCTCTCTGTGTGTGTGTGCCAAAGAACTCACTACAGTTATGAAGTGAAGTAAACTAAGAACGTTAATATGAAGTGTATAGCGGTCTTTTTCTCACTGTTTGTTACTAAATAATTGTACGAATTTGCTTGATTGAATACGAGTTCCTATTTTGAGTAAAGACCTTTGCATCAATCGGGACAAGATATAATTTTATTTTGTATGGTTCATTGTCTGTCAACGTATTTTATTTTATTTTAACTGTTCCTGTCCCCTACTACTTTGCTATTGCTAAAAGTGAATGCAGTAAATCTCCGGCAAAGAGAAGTCCGATGATAAATAAATTAGTCAAGAAATTAGCAGGAACGTTACAGTCCCTATAATCATAAGATAGCATGTAGTAGAAGCTGCAAACTGAATATGTACCCCTTGTGCATGCTGGGATGGTATGGGACTATAATTACAGGAATGTTGGAAGAGGTTTAGTGAGGGGACCAGGTCTGTCGACTGACTGAAGTAGCTTGAGCACTACTCACGTTCATGGCCAGCAGGCTGCCGTAGGTGAGGTGGGCTGGCACGTGCGCCGGCTCGACTCGTAGGGCCGCCTGGAACCAGTGCTCCGCCTGGTCGTACCGGCGCATGCGCAGTAGCGTCTCGCCCAGCAGGTTGTACAGCGTCTGGACAACACACAGCACACAGTCTGTAATCTACCTCCTGTAGGTACTGGGACGGTGATTGTGACTTATAATAATAAACTAGCTGTGTCCACAACTTCATCGGTTTTCGGTATTGTGCTCTTCATTCACTGATAAACTATCCACGAAATATTCGCTGGGTGGAGAGAAACACTCCTGTTTTTTACGTTTTTTTTGGATCTTCTCCTGTCCTTCTGAATTTGAATTGAATGTAATGATTTAATTACGTTGAAAGTACCAGTCATTGAAAAGTTTATGTTTTTTGATGATCTACAGGCACATTTGAAAAAAAAGCACTACTATGGTATTTATGGAACCGCTGGTAAATAGTTTGAGTCATACATGAAAAACTAAATAAAATGTCTCACTTATCGTTTCTAAATTCAGTAAAATACAACATGGTGTTCCACAAGATTCTGTCTGACAACCTTTCTGTTTTTATTATATAATTAATGATCTCCCTTGTAGCTTATCTGACAAGGCTAAGAGCACTTTATTTGCAAACAATACTAACTTGATAGTAAAAAAATACAAAACACTAATCTTGAATTAAATGCAAGTGAAGTATCAAACTGGTTTAAGACAAATTCATTAAAATTAAATTTTCCCAGAGGAGCACTCCTGCAGGGGCGTAGCTAGGTCAACAAGGGCCCCGGTGCAAAAAATTTATTTTGGGCACTCAAGCCAGATGGGCGATCTATTTTTGCTTTGTGTTGTAAGGGCCCCCTGAGCTGAGGATGGGGTTATGAGTTGTGCTTAGGAGCCCCCGAGCAATGGTTGGGGGCTCCCCTGAGCAGTGGTTGGGGGCCCCCCTGAGTAGTGAATGTCCTTAGTGAGGGGCTTCCTGTGTCTCAGGTGCTAAAAAAAAAGGGTTCCGCCTGAGCGTAGGGGCCCCGATGCACTGCACCGCCTAGACCCATAGTACCTACGCCCCTGCAGTCCTGTTTATTGCGTTTTCTTGGATGTTCTCCCATTCATCTGAATTTAAATTGAAGGCAATGATTTAATTACGTTGAAACTACCAGCACTTCTGTTTTTTACGTTTTCTTGGATCTTCTCCTGTCCTTCTCAATTTAAATTGAATGCAATTGTTTAATTAAGTTGAAACTAAAACATGAAAAACCAAATAAAAAGTCTCCCATTTCGATTCTAAATTCAGTAAAATACATCGTGGCGTTTCAGAAATTTCTGACTGATAACCTTTCTATTTTTATTATACGAGGCGTATTCCAAAACTAAGGTCCGTTTGTTTATAGTAAAAACATCGTTCATGAAACAAGGTTTTTATTGACAGTATTATGTGACTATATATCTAATTCACTTTTCCATATAATCGCCATTCACATCTATACATTTTCTGTAACGCTGCACCAGCTTCTTTAACCCCTCGGAATAAAAGTCTGCCACCTGGGACCCGAACCAGTTCGCAACGCTCATCCTGAGTTCATCATTGGTTTGAAATCGTTGTCCACCAAATGCAGGAAGAGGGAATGGTCGCTTCCTGCAAGATCGGGACTGTGTGGAGGGTGGTCAAGGAAGGAGTTCCCAACGAAACTCTTGAATCTTTTCTTTGGTTTTGGCAGCGGCATGCGGGCGTGCGTTGTCGTGCAGGAGGATGAAGCCAGACGACAGTTTCCCGCGGCGTCGATTTTGGATCGCACAGCTTAGTTTGGCGAGCGCTGCACAGTACACGTCAGCTGTAATCTAATCACACCGCGCACTTCACAACTGGCGGAAGCTACGATTGTCGCGGCCTTTTCGATCTGCTCTCATCGATAGGCATGCGCCTACTGCGGCACACCAACACTACTGTATGATCCCCAGACAACGCTGCAGGCGTGAAACGTCATTCAAGCCTATCATCTGTGACCTATTGTTCACCAGACCTTAGTTTTGGAATAAGCCTCGTACATCAATGATCTCCCTAGAAACAAGGCTAAGAACTTTTTTTTTTTTTAAAACGACCCTAAACTATTAGTAAAAAACGACTAAACAGTAATATGGACTTAAATGCAAATTAAATATCCTGTCGAGTACCGTAGTGGTTTAAGGCAATCCTATTAAAATTAAATTTTCAGTAAAACGCGTTACATTATGATTAAAAAAATTACGCACAGCTTAATTTACATTTAGATTATACAAACAACGCACTCCGGGAAATAAAGAGAATAAAATTACTTAGCATTCAAATTGATGAGGGCCTTAACTGAGAACAACATATCACCTTCCCAGTAAGAACACTTTCATTAAAAGCAGGATTGGAGTTGGCGAAAGAGGTGTGCTCCTCTTATTTTCATTCCACCATGTCAAACGGCACAATTTTTTTGGGGAAACTCTTCAAAAAGTAAAAAGTTTTCGTACTACAGAAAGAGCTATTAGGTTTCTGTGTATGGTAAAATCAAGAATATCTTGTAAAAAAATTCTTCCAAAGACTTAACATTTTTACAATGACTTTCCATTATGTATATTCTCTCCTGTGCTTTGACGTAGAACATTTTTTCTTGTTGACATAAAATTCACTTGTGCGCAATTTAATTTAATTTAATTGCGATTTCCCTACACACCCATTTTTCCCTTTCATTTTCTCACCGACGTTTTCCCTCTACTAATTTTATCTAAATACAGGAAACAAAAAAAACTCGTACAAAACACAAACTTAATTGTTATTAGTAAAAACATCGTTTATTCTGGGACACATATGTTTAATACACTTCCTAAAAGTATAAAATAGTTTATAGGTGACCAAGATATATTTAGAGAATAACTGAGACATTACCTTCTTGGAAACTTCTTTTACTCCAGGCAAGAATTTGTACAAAAGAATTGTCGTATCCGACATGCCTTTCCAATAATTTAGTTGCAAAAATTAATGTTTATTTTATTGTTTGTTTTGTATCGCATAGTACTTATTCATTATGAATATTATTGGTCTCGTATATATATTAACCATGACATGTTCGAACTCCCAGACGTACCAGGTATCTATGGAACAGGTTTTTTTTCTTTTTTAAAAAAAACTTGAAAATGCTTAACACGTTTTAAAGAAAATGCTTCTTTAGTGGCTATTAACCATGAAAAAATAATCTTCTTATTATCCCAATTTTCCTTAATTCAATAGAGTTTATTAAAGGCATCAAGGAGGGGCAGACTAAAACATTATTGGAGTGAACATCTATTTTTTCTTATGCTTATAACTTACTGTTACCACATTTCAAAATTATACATTGAATATAATGGTCTTTAGTACAAGGTTAAGTTAAGGCTCACCACAAGGATGAAATTTACAGAAACCCATTTCAATTTATCCGTTCTTGGCATCCATCTACTCTCAGCGTGATAATACCCACAAATTTAATATTTTTCTCTCAGAAAAAAAGAATAAACATTTTTAATTGTTCATATCATTCACAGATAACACACTAAAATTTTAGTACAAGCTACCACTTATTTTAAAAAAAATCGATTAATTACTTATGTAGCATAAAGATCAAACGAACATAATCTTACAATCCAAACCTTAGAAGATTAACCCGGAACAAAGTAGAGACTCACCCAGAATAAAGTTACTGTTTTGGAAATCACGCAGACATTTTCTCTTAGTGCTGTCCTACCTTGCATTCCCGCCGATCACAGCACAAATATTTGCTGTTTAAAAATCCTCCCCATCAATATTTCTAATAGGTCCGAATGATTTCCATTATTTTTCTTTTTTATTACCTGTTTCAGAGGTGATTTTGTCCTAATTACTCATCCATTATATTGCTTATTAACCTGTTCAGTCGGTTCCGTTGGTTACGTCATCATCAGGGTGACCAGCGTTGACACAGGGATAGTTGGTTCGAGTCCTGATGTTGGAAAAAATTTCATCAGGACTTGGCCGGCAGAGTAATAGTGGCTACCCATGGCCTGTCGTTTTGTAGGCCACGCTATGCACCCGAATTGTACGTATCAGCACTCGCCACAGACTAGCCCTCACCACCTCCTCGCCACGTTGCCTAGTGTCGTTTCAGCTACCCGGGCGTTTGATGTTTACCAACTGGGCGACGGATGGAGGCGCGCCAACACTGCAGCATAGGCGGCTGCTTTTCCTCGGCTCGCTGTTGATAGCTCTACCGGCGCGGCCGGCAAATGCATGGGCCGTGGGAAGTCACCCTAAAAAAGGTGGTGGTGCACAATTCTTAGTCACCAGATGCTGCACCACAGTCCTGGGTTAAAGTCCAAACCTCTCCGGAGTGAGTATGGAATCTGAGGGCACGTGAACCTGCTGATGGTGGTTTGTCGATCAGATGGGGACGTTAGGCTCGGCGGCACGCCTGTGTCATTCGGAAGAGTAGGCCTGAATGGGGCGGCATCTGGTTTATCCGTCTCCCTTCAGTTTCATTCAACATAAACAACACTCTATACTGAATACGCACATGCCGTCAACAGTCGTCTACATCTACAGTAACCCATATGAATACACACTGGAGAAGCCAACAGGAAAACCATTCCCGTTCACCTCCCAAAGAGAGTTCCCATTGAGAGTATACATCTCGCATGGTAACCTCTTATGTTCGTGATCTGGTTTGGACCATAAGAAGAAGAAGGTGCACAAATGATTATATTCAAATTATTAATTCATTTGGCTTCTGTTTGATAGTTGAAAATTAAATCGTCACTCAATAAAAGAGTTCACAAAAAATTAAGTTAAATTAAAAATCAATCCTTTTAATTCTGAAATATTCCAATTAGCACCCATCACGTACAGATGTACTGTCTACTTAATCACGCTAAACACCTTAATACGACGGTCGCGTGGGTGTTGAGGTTCGTGAGAAGCAGAGTGGAGTCAGAGTAGGTAGGGTGCTGAGTCCCCCGCGAGCCTTTTTGTGGCCTCTCCATTGTCGCCGGAGTTAACTCGTGGCTGGCGCACGTCCAGCGCGCAGACCTGATTTACGAGCTGCCCGCAACTCGCCAGGATCTGATGACAAACAAGGTGCGGCCTTGTTTACAGTACCCGGCGACGCACTATGTTGCCGCACAGGTGACAAGAACCCCGACGGACAGTACACACTCTGATCGGCCATGGAGTTTGTTTAACAACTTTTAGTTAGACTTAGTAATTTTATTTCCAGCACTAGTCCTCTCACAG
The DNA here is from genome assembly GCA_031002005.1 of Vandiemenella viatica. Classification (NCBI taxonomy): domain Eukaryota; kingdom Metazoa; phylum Arthropoda; class Insecta; order Orthoptera; family Morabidae; genus Vandiemenella; species Vandiemenella viatica. The sequence continues at coordinate 242,532,152 of CM061919.1, forward strand.
CAAGGCTTCATCATTTCCCTTCAAGAAGTGTTTCCAAAGTAATTTACCGTTCCACAATTTCGACAACCGTAAAAAAAGTCACCGGTTCAGGTCCGGGCGAGGGCATACGAGGTGTGTACAAAAAGAAACCGAACTTCTGCTGTAATTGTTTTACTGCTCATCATACTAACTTTTACACACTGTCCCCTTCAAATTACTGTCCTTCACTATCAATACACTGTTAAGCCATCTTTTTTTCAAATTTTGGAACACCTCCTGGAATACAATTTCTCCGATGGCGCGCATTTCTCTCGTCACATTATCTTGAATTTCTTCTATGGTCTGGAAACGACGTCCTTTCAAAGTGTTTTTCAGTTTTGGGAAGAGAAAAAAGTCTGTCGGAGCCAGGTCTGGAGAATAGGGTGGCTGAAGCACAACGGGAGTGCGATGTTTTGCCAGATAATTCGTGACAAACAGCGATGAGTGAGCGGGTGCGTTGTCATGGTGCAACATCCCGACTGATTCTCCCACAGTTCAGGCCTTTTCCTACGCACAGCATCTCTCAATCGTGTCAGAATTTTTCGCTAGACTTCCTTGTTTACCGCTTGACCACGTGGTACAAATTCATGGTTGACAACTCCTTTGCAATCAAAAAACACGACCATCATCACCTTGATGTTCGACCGACTCATCCGCGCTTTCTTTGGTCGAGGAGATCCTTTTCCCACCCATTCTGAGACTGCCTCTTCGTTTTCACACGTGTTCGGCTCATGCAGTCATCTCCGTATGCTTGTTTAAACATTTTAAGTGTCTTGGTAAAAGTTTTCCCAAGTTTAACACAAAATTTCACACAGACGCGTTGCTCCTCCAATTGCTTCATTCTCGCTTTCTCACAAATCCGACGAGCACTCTGCGCACGACCTCACTCAACCAGCTGTCACTCGTAAACTAATGCGGCGACCGTACTGCGACAAGAGGCAATCTCTAGCCGAGAGATGTTACTAATGTGCACGGAAATCAGAAAATTTTATCTGCAGCCGTTGGCGCGCTATTTAATTAGTTCGGTTTGTTTTTGTACACACCTCGTAGATGGTTAAGTTGTTTTTTTTTTTTTTACATATGGCTTTACGCCTCGTCGACGTCGATGTCATTAGAGGCGGGCTGGGACTGAGGACAAGGAACGGGAAGGAATTCGGCCATGACCTTTTAAAGGAAACATCCCGCATTCGCATGGAGTGATTTGGGGAAACGAAGGAAAACCCAAATCTGGATACCCAGATGGGGATTCGAACCAGCGTCCTCCCGAATGCGAGGCCACAGCGTTAACCGCTCACCCACCATGCTCGGTAGGTGTTTTAAGTGTTGTGTATGTTACTGCTCGTGTACGTCTATTCTTAGTGGAAACAACATGTACTGTAGAAACTGAAACACCTTAAGCATCATAATAGTCACACATAAGCTGGCTGCATGGCCTGAATAGCCGAAGGCTATTTGGAGAAAAATAGAAAAAAGAGAAAAAAAAATTGGATAACAGAACCTCAGTTAGACAAATCCATTCCTGTAGCCGAACTCATACCGGTGACAATCTGAAAGTTAAACACGCTTTTTAGGCTCTGCACTAGAGGTGCCGATGACAATTACTTCAGTATTTGCTACAACAGTTAGCCGAAACCAGTCAGACCCCAAAGGTGATCTTTGCATCATTTGTTCCTTTTTCCTTATATTGGTGTTTTGTTAAACTTTGAGCATATAGTGTTAATGCATTACAGAATTGTCAATAACTGTGAAGCATTTCCTTGCAACCGTTTCCTTGCAACCACTCGTGTGAACCAACGATTCAAATAAAGCTCATATTTTTTGGTTACAATTTTTATGGATCTTAAAAGACCGTAATACAGAACTGAAGATATGCTAAATTTAATGTCATCGAAGGAAATGTATGGCCACTAGGAGAAAAAAAAAAAAAAAAAAAAAAACTACTAGTCATAACAGCAGCAGTGATGAAAGTGACGATTGTATAAAATATGTTAAGAGATATTTCTTACTTTCAATGTAGAACATTATTTTTGTAATTTTAAAAACCTGGAAATTAAAAGTATTCTTAATTTTGACTCTCTATTAAATAATTATTGTTTCAGTGTTTCAGTTAGCAAATCTCCAGATTTTTGTGCCAAATCTACGGAAATTTTAGCGGCCATCTACGGATATTCAAAGCCAAGTGGTGGGCAGCACTGTGCTTGGAGGTTCTTTAGCGGATTCTGTGCAAAATTTACCCCGAACAGTTGTTGCAGAGTTTGTTTAATGAAACCATAACACACTGCAAGCACGCACAGCACCAGTGAAAGTAGCCATTTTAACTGTACACTACTCTGGCGCTCCTGGTGGAAGAGATTATTCAGCCGTAAGCCCTTCCACATACTGTATCACCATTGTCATATGACTGCATTAACTGTGTATTTGAATTCCAGAAATTCTTTCTAGGCGTTCGTCTATTGTAGACTGCTGAGGGAACTTTTTATGCGTTCACCGCTTGCTCTGCGCCTTCTTCCAGATTAGCGGGAATCTGACGGTGATGTATTACCTTGTCGGCGGGAGGAAGATTTAAAGAAGCACTCGCCTCCTGGCCTGAGTTTTCACGTCCGCTACGGTACACAGGAGAGGAGCTCGGACTGAGGATGAAGGTTGAAAGCTTTTTCGTGTAGCATAATGTCCGCTTCTTTTTTTATCGCCTCAGTGGCCGGCTTCAAGTAGAGGGCGGGACTCAAGGGCCGTGGAAATTAATCTGCTATGTTTCGGCTGCAAACTGGCCAGACCCTCCACCGAGCGGAAAAGGAGAGGAACAAGTCACTCCAGACATAATGTAGTACAGTAGCTACTGCGACTATGGAAATTTCAGACTTCGTTATTTGAACAGAAATTTAGATTTCTGAGCAGTCTGGAGTGGTAGTTTTGATTAATTTTTGCACGTTTCCTCTTTAATTCTCTCCCTCTGTAAGTGAAAGACTTCCATTGATATGATTCTCTCTAAAAAAAAATTAAGTGAAAACTTCTATAGGCGCATTAGTCGATGATTTGACGGGGGTAAATCTTTGGGATCGTGAATTCCCGTCACCGAGATGCTATGACGTATTGCGCGTATGACATGGGCGTTGAACGCTTTTTGGATGGGTAAAACCTTTTGAGTTCACGTCACCAACATGGCAATGTTTACAGTATATAAGTAGCTAAAAGTATTATGTGTTGCGCTTGGACAGCAGTGAAAGTATAAATATACTTGTATCTAGTATATAAAAATGAAGGCCTTTTTTTGCCAATGTTCGTCATACAAACACACAGTTTTTATCCGCATTTCTGGAACTTTGCATACGTTGTAGGGGTACCTTCCCTACGGTATTATGTTTTAACTTTAGAAGAATAGTAAATCTTAATTATAACCTCTTTTGTATCATTAATTGAAAGGGTTGAATTTGATACACAAACTGACTGCGAGACGAATTGAATCTCTGTAAGTTACCATAATCATTGATTTTTTTTTAAAATTAAAAGTTTGCATAATGTCGTATACAAGCAATGACACTGCAAATTCCGACTATATCACTTGCGTTGTGCACAACACAGTGAAAAAAATGACAAAGATACGCAACAGGCTACTTTTGTCATATCTAAAAGTAGATTAAAAAGAATTTTGTGTCTAGAAGAACCTATCAGATGATATTAATATCAATATTTAGCGTCCTTTCATAATAAGCGCAAAGAAAATACTAAAAAATGAGACATAACGTTTCTTTTGAGCAAACAGTCTAGCTGACGACATATACAAAAATGTCATTAAATTACCAATTAAAGTATCTGCGTTGTGTATAATACAATGCGAAAGATATTCAGCACTCACCATATGGCAGGATAGTTCCGCAATATCTAAATGTAGTTTATAAAGAAACTTGTTCCTAGAAAAAGTTAGAGATTATACCAATATCAACACTAAGCGTATTTTCATGATGAGCACCAAGAAAAAGTGTAAGAATTAACTGTAATCATTCTTATGCGCAAACTGTATGCTCAGCGTTGTACACGAGCAATGACATTACATTTCCGACTGCAGTATCTGCTTTGTACGCAATACAATGATACACCCTGAGGCTGGCGGCTTCCACTTAGTCACTGCTGCACTGTAGGCTGCCTACATTGTAGGCGCCAAACAGAGAGTGGCGGGCGACAAATTACAGCCTACTATCGACCGGTCGACTATTACATTCTTCGGATGGCAAATGGCGCGCTGCTTAGTGCTGACAGCAGACCGTCGGGTGGCCGGCCAGCAATTAGACGCTGACGGTTTCTCTGCAGGCGGAACGCTTACTACAGCCAACGGATATACGGGTACGCCAAACCTCACATCGCAACGAAACAAATCTTCACATTAAGTCAAACTGACGAATGAATAGATTTATGATATTATTTGCTAATTTTTACGTGTTACATCGATATATATATATTAATCCATTATACAACCGAAAAAGGATTAGACAGCTATGATGCTCCTAATACCAATTTTACACCATTTACAATCATTTCAATTAAAAAAAATCTTAAAAAATCTTATAATAGAATATATATATAAAAAAAATCTTGTTTTTAAAGACGGGAAGTGATAAATTATGAATTTGTGGTGTTAAATTAACTTAGCGATAGTTATAATTGTATTAAAAGTACTAATTTTTTTGATACAAAATGGGCGTTTTGTTCGGACTGCTTCACATAAACGGCATTGAACTAGAAGGTAGTATTCCTTACTGATAGTTTCGCCTTGTGGCAAGAACTCATGGTGCACTATGCCATTAAAATAGAAGAACACAGTTAGCATAACCTTTACATTTGACTGAACTTGTCGAGTTTGTTTTCGGTCTTGGTGCCCCAGAATGCCTCCACTGGGACGATTGAGCTTTAATTTCGACATCATACCCATAAACCCATGTTTTATCACCTTTCATGACACATTTCAATAGTTCCGAATCGTTGTTCAGCTACACCTGAGGAACTTCCGTTCGCCGCTGTTTTAGTTCGAAACTCAACGTTTTTGGGACAAATTTTGCTCAACACGTTTCATACCCAAATCGAATGAAAAAGTTTCATGGTATGAGTCAATTGATATGTCAACATCATCAGCAACGTCTCTGATTTTGATTCGGCGATCGTTCATAATCATTTCCTTCACTTTTTCCACGTTTTCGTCGGTTATTGATGCGCTCATCATCTTCAACGTCTTCACGACCGTCTTGAAAACGCTTATAACATTCGTAAGCCCTTGTTTCACTTATAGCAAATTCACCAAAAGCAATATTAATAGTTCTAAAACTTTGTTGCATTTAATTCCATTTTCATAGCAAAATTTAATACAAATTCTCTAATCCTTCATTTATACAAATGAAAAATCACCGACTGTTTCAAAACACGCGTTATCCTTTTAACAGCTGACAGGAGACTAAACATACAGTATAGCTCAAAATATATAGATACTTTCAGGACATTTTTGCCAAGACAACAACGAAAAAATCGTGCCAATCGGACTGTTATAATACGCGAAATTTCAATTACTTTTTGATCACACCTCGTATTATAGTTAATGGCATATTAGTTAAAACATTTTATTTGGGAATATTGAGTAAGCTATAATGTTTAAACTGAGATATTGATTTTTTTGAAAATATTTAGTTTGTTAAATATGCAGTTAAATTCTCTTAAATATTTTCTGCTTTCACTTAAAGTTGTTTCCGTATCCTTTCAACTAATTTTGAATACGTTTTAACAGTTTTTTGCGATTTGTATTGTTTGTGCAATTGTTAGAGCCCTCGAAATGAGCGTCGGCGAATTTATTGTGACAGTAATAAGGGATTAAACTCACATTTTTCGCTCCAGCTTGATTCAGAGTGATCTGATTCCAGGGTATGCTTCTGTCTGGGCAGTCTATTACAATATGGTTAATGTTCTGAGTATTTCAATAATTACATAGCGCATCCGTGCTATGACCTCACCTGTGAGCAACTGGTTTGCAGGTCCTGTGCGGAGCCTGTTAAGTAGGGACCTTTATTCCACTATAGACTGGTCTCCATGATTTTAGCGATGAACGAGACACATGTTTAATATCACTATGAATCGAAATCATGGTTTTCCGATGCTCTTTCCACTCTTGAAGCAGTATTGATTTTCACCGCAGATGTGGTGTAAGAATGTTTGAAAGCCAGGATTTAATTCAATTACAATGGAGCACTTGGTCCAGTAGCAATTTCCCTGCACACCAATTGTTCTTCAGAATGATGCGGAGGTGAAAACTACATCATTTGTTTATTTTAATGTGCTTTTAATATTTGGAAGCGAAGTTGGTGTAATGTTTTATGTATGGTTTTTCGATGTGTTTCTACCAAATACAAGTCAAGTAAAACGTTTACCGATGGCATCATTATTTGAGAAGGTACTTGTCATTGTGAAGTTTAAGAAACTAAGTAACACACATTAACCACTTGCCGACCGGAAAAATTTGCTAAGTTTTATAAACCCGTTTAAAAGCACTATATTCAAAGTGACTTATCAGAGTGTCCCAAAAGAGAAGAAAAAATAAGTTTTCTCACAATCTAAAAGACTATAAAATTTACCAATTTTAAAATTGCGGTTGACATAATGAATACACAGGAAAAATGAAGTTACACGCTGCTTCGACAGTATAACAAGGGCCAGAGGGTGACGAACCATATACACTTATGATCCACAATTCACAGTGAACTATGGGTGGAAAAAAATAATTGTTCTTTGCATCCCAGTTCCCAATACACGACGAAATAAAGAATTTATACAGGCGTCAATAAGGTAGCTGATGTAATTTATTTTGTCATAGTGACCCAAGTACGTTAAGGGAAGTATTTAACTGTAGTCTTAAAAACAGAAATTGTTCTGTTGTTACCCCAAAGATTTATGCTGGAAATAAGCTACGTCGTGCTTCTATCAGAATTTACCTTCCCAATCTCCGTATCAACTGTACGACAATTTCTTAAGGCCTGTGGCAACCTGTTATAAATCCTCCCTCCATATTTACGATACTTTTAATCTGAAGTTTCGTTTTAGTTCTGATCATTTCAGCGTTAATAGAATTTCGTATGATCCATATTTGTTATGAAATTTTCTTTGACCTTCATGAGAAGTAGTTTTCTTATCTATAACTAAACAGCACATTTTTTCAATCAACAACATGTACGAATTTCCACGAAAAACGCTTTATTTTTTTCTGGATATAAAACAATAAATAATATAGTATGAGTGAATAAACTTGGAGCGGGAAGTGATACAGAAGGCTGCCTGACTAAAAAGTAATGTTTTGGAAGTTACATGTTTTTTGTATTTCTCTATCTTTTAACCTAGGTTTGTATCACAGGGCAGGTACTATTCTGTTTATCACGTGTACAGTGGATTTAGAACACCTTTGCACGTAATAAAGGGTGGGGTACCAGTTGTTTGAAACCAAAGGAGATTAAAAGTTAGACAAACGAAAACTGAAAAGTGACTTTCATAAAAAATATTGAACCAAAGCACCAGGTTGTGTTCTACAGAAGTGTAAATAGAGTTGTTACCGACCAACATGTAATTTTTCCACCTAAATTCTCACTGACGATAACCCATTCCATTACGGCAAAACTGGTATGAGATTACATGGTTTTTTTTTTTTTAATTTAAAAAAAACATTTCTTTACAGACGGTGTTCTCATTTACATATACTAATGAAATATTCCTATATTTCTGGTAAGACTATCATTGCATGTCTGTTTTTCTTACCACTTCTGTGTGGGTTAGCCGTGCTATACTGTCGCATGGTAGATGTTTTGGTACCTGTGGCTGGAATCCGGCTGGTCCCTGCTCGACTGCCGCCTGGTACGCCTCCACGGCCTCGGCTAGCCGACCCTGCTCCGCCAGCAGCCGTCCCAACCTCAGCACCGCCTGGCCTCGCGCTGCCTCGTGCGCCGCCGGGTCTCGAACCTTGGACCCGTCCGCCTGCCAGCAGCGGCGGTAGTGCTGCTCCGCCTCTGCACACCTGCCGCGCCTCTCCAGCAGCTGCGCCAGGTGCAGGTGGGCCACTGGAACAACACTGTAAGTGTGACGCACACAGCATACATTACATTTCAGTAACAAGAACGCAATCAGCTAAGTCGAGATACAGCAAATAGAAGTCCCCATCTAATTTATTGCATGATCCTGAAATCGACCAGCTATATCATTTACACTTTACCTTAAAGTCTTGGCTATAGTTATGTCAGCATCCGGTGGAAGATTAAAGGCGCCTATTACAAATTTTGTCCGGTTATGGAAAGTTTTATCCATATGACTTCTATTTCGTTAAATGGGATGTATTTATTAACAGCTATAAATACACCACCTCCATGGGAATGTAATCTGTCCTTACCTTAAACTGTCATGACATTACTAAAAGTTTCTGCGGAACATTTTGTGTATGATGCTATAAGACATTTACACAATTCAATTACAATTATATTGTATTCAATGAACAATCTAAACACACATAGTTCAGCGGACAATGTCCGCAACTGGCGACTGAGACAGGATCTCCAGTCACAACCACTACAAAGTGATGTCGAGGCGCTTCAACCAGGCCACCAACTCTGGCGTGACCAAATTTAAGTCTTCCAATCTACCAGGAAAGGCACACAGTGAGCAGTCCTGCACAATGTGCGACACAGTTTGTGAAACCTCACCGCAGTCACAGTACGGAGAATCTGCCCAGACCCAGGTGCGGAGAGTTGAAGCAGTTCTTCCCGTACCACATCTAATACGACTTAATTTAAACCAAATTGACCAAGGTAAGTTGAATCCTGGTAGTTTTGAGCAGGGATTGGTAATTTGCACTATTCCCTGTGGTGTTGATGATGCCCATGCCGCTGTATAGCTATTTGTAGGGCTGAAGGAGTTATATGTTAGACTGACAGCAGTCTTCCAGGCAGGGCGACGTGACTTCAGACGTGTTTTGCATTCTCTAACATCTTCATGGATGGGAAGAGTTTGATTGTTAAAAATTCTCGACCATATTTTTGTTAGAACCTTTTGTCTTCTGATTTGAAGTGATGTGATGTTGCTGAACACCGGCAACCACTGAATAGGTGTAGACAGAGGCGTGCCAGTTATGAACTTATATTCGGTGTTAATCGACTTCCTTTACTTATTGCAATATCTGCTTCTGCGCTACTGATAAAGCTTTCTAGTTCTGGCTGTTTGTTATAAACATTGTAACTACTAGAACTTTTAACTACACGTCGATGTCATTTGAGGAGTCAAAGAATTGACGCTAGAAACGAGAAAGAATTAGATCATGGCCTTCTAAATTAACCATCATTGCATTCGTTGGAGCTATTTCGGATAGTCATGGGAAACCAAGATCTTGATGTCTGGACCGGGGTTTAAACTGCGTCCTCCAGAACGCGAGGACAGAACATTACTGCTCAAGTTTCACGTTAAGTAACACCTTAAAGAAAGCGTCAATATGTACTTGGTGACTCATGAAAAGAGGTGTAAGCTTTAAGAGAAATTGAAGAACGGCAAATTGATTTGGAATTGCACAGGAACCCATAATCGGAAAAATCAATAGAAAATGGCAGTAAAGGGATGTACAACGTTAGTAGGCAGAGATTGGGAAGAAAACATTTATTCCATTCTATTATCCTAAAGGAGATATTTGAAGTATCCGCCATTACTATCAATGCATAGATTACACTGTAGAACCAAGAACTGGATATCTTCAGCTGTGCAGATGATTCTTGCAACCTGATCCATTACAGAAACATATTTAATTGCACCCAAAGAAAGAGATCCAAGTTCCTTAAATGAGGAGAACATGAGGGCCAGGCAACCGGTCCTCGTAGCCCAAGCGTTCTCATGAACAGCACCGCCCAGCGACGAATGGTTACATTTCCAGTCGATGGTCCCTGTGAAATTATGAATCTTTTCTATGTTCTCCACATCCTCTTAAAGTTTGTAGCTATATCTATAGGACACCCTGTATACGATAAAGGTTTGAGTAAACGACATTGTTCAGAATTTCATTCTATTCTATTTCAATATTTCCTTAACATATTCTTAAGCTATTAAAATATAGAGAAAAAACCATGAACACCATCATCGACGTGGTCAGTTGCGAATCACTAGGACACAGTCGTCGTAAGTATTTTATTTTCTTCCGTTCTTGTTTAACTCAATACTCTACTACTTAAAGCAACATGAGCATTGTTCTTTCCTACTCCACATGTTAGGAGACAGTGACTTCATTTAATATGGGATGATCAGTAGAAGTTAAATACAACTGAAAAACTATTTAAACCTGGTAGCAATTATTGTAGCACAACTGAAATATTCTAGGGAACCATTGTGGCAGTAGCAACTTTAAGGCAATTCGCTCTATACCTTTAACAAATGGGATTAATCCTCAATCCATGGAAACTGTTATTTCAGTTATATTATATCGAAGACAAATAGGTTTCCATGCTTAATGGATTGCACTGCGTCATAATATCGTACGGTAAGTTTTGGGTCGAATTCCTTCGACCTTCTTCTAGGGCAGAAATGCATTGGGAAGAGTCTCTTGTGCCCTAGAAAAACACAACTAACTTTCTATGTTCTGGAACTATTAAATTTTATTCTGGCTGCTGAAGCCTTCAAGTGCCGTAATAGAGTCGTAGAATAGAAGAATGAAGTTCGTAGAGGAAATGTAGGAATGTAAACACAGCTATGAAAAGTTAGCTAAATCAGAAATGTAAATGCGATGGATTAATTCTGAATTTACAAAGAATCATTGGTCCATACTGCACTTGTTTTTGTGTTCAGGCTTTGCGTTTGCTGAATTGTTACTTATATTACCGCTGTTATTCCACTATTTCAGACATATCTGATTTCAAATTTTATAGCACAGGATACTAGGAAGGCAAACACTTCGAATGAAAATGTATTAAGCCACATGTGAAGTGGTTTCCCATGTATACAAAGTACGCTATTTCTCCGTTAGGTGAGAATATTTTGTGTTGGTGGAAGACGACTTTGAATGGAATGAAGGTGTCGGGTGTTTACACATTTTCCCCCCGAGAGAGCAATATGTTTGTCGAGTAGTCCATCCAAAGAACGGACGTAAAAGCGTCACTTTCTGGTTAACACGAGAAGCAAAAGAAACAAAACGGTTTTGCCTCTCTTAATTCCGTTAATATTTCAATGTAACGGATTATTTGTATTCAACACGCGTATTTATTAAAGTCATCATTTAATAAGCAGTTGTGTAGTGTTGATTTATTTTGTTACCTTTTGGCTGTGATTCAATGTCTCTGATGTAAATAACATGAGAAGTAAAGATGGTTTCCGAACTACGCATTAGTTTATTTAATTGTGTATTAACACCTGTTTTGACGAGAGAGTTTAGTTTGGAGAGATTTAACAGTATACTTATTATAGGTGCATCAAATAATTTTTTATTTGTGTGTTTAACCTAATACTCACGGCTTTTCGAAAATATCTGTGGTTGAAAATGTTAATTATATGATCAGAGGCTGCCATAGCTGCCTGATTGCTATATCTCTGTAAATTACACGATCAGAGGCTGCCATAGCTGCAGTAGACCTGATTGCTATATCTCTGTAAATTATAAGATCAGAGGCTGCCATAGCTGCAGTAGACCTGATTGCTATATCTCTGTAAATTACACGATCAGAGGCTGCCGTAGCTGCCTGATTGCTAAATCTATGTAAGTTATACGATCAGAGGCTGCCATAGCTGCAGTAGGCCTGATTGCTATATCTCTGTAAATTACACGATCAGAGGCTGCCATAGCTGCCTGATTGCTATATCTCTGTAAATTATACGATCAGAGGATACTATAGCTGCAGTAGACCTGATTGCTATATCTCTGTAAATTATACGATCAGAGGCTGCCATAGCTGCAGTAGACCTGATTGCTATATCTCTGTAAATTATACGATCAGAGGCTGCCATAGCTGCAGTAGGTCATTTTGCTATATCTCTGTAAATTTGGTTGTTGCGAGCAGAAGCATAGGGAGTCACCAAGCCATTGTTCAGAAATAAGCAGCTACATAAAAATAACACAACCTTGTTTGGTTGGTTGGTTCTGATGTAAGTTGATAGAAATTGGAGAAGCAGAAGAGCTTTCTAATGACCATTGGTATCATAGTGCATTATGGGCGATAAGAAGGAGCGAGAATGTCAAATTCGGTTTTTACCACCCACTGTTGAGTTATCATTAAATGAATCGCCAATGTTATATGCAAAGGAACATGGGATAATTGATTGGTCATGTGAGTGCAAGGAAAAAGAAAGAAGGGGGGGTTGGCAGAGAGCTGCATGACATTCTTCATCTGTCACAAAATGGTACTAAACTCCTGAAATTTGAATTAACTGCTTCGATATGATGTTTTCTTGATGTTCCCTGCCCATATTTTATAAGTTACTACAAACTAAATTAAAAATACCGAAATATGTGACGGTTGCATAATTGCTAAATGCCACGAAAACTGCAAAAATACTGTTGGCACCAGGATCACATCAACCTGAAATGTTTTGTTTTCTTCCTAGCTGTTGTGGTTAGGTTGAAATGCGTCCTGGACCAGAAGAAAAAAAAATGCACCAAAGTAATAGCCTTCTTCGACGCCTCTCTTCAAAAGTCATATTTGTTTTATACACCTCACAGAACATAAGAATCGATTCTATCTGTCGATACAACAGTTTCTGAGTCGTAGATTCTTGGAGGGCCTTGCTATTACGACGCAATGTCGAGTTGCGTAATATTTGAAAATTTCATGTTACTTTTTAAGACGAAGAGAAACTGAAACGCATTTTTCAACCTTTTTTGTGGGTTTTTCAATAAATACGTATCATATGAGAGTAAATGCCTAGAAACGAATAACGAATTCTGTTTAAAAATTGATTGATTTGTTATATTTTACAAAAAAGAATTTTTTAGAATTTTTTAAGAGTATTCAGCATAAAACACTATATGTGTAGTGTTACAGCCCTCAAACCTAAAATTAAATGGAATTGTATTTTATGAAGTATTTGTAGTAAGCTAGAGTTTGGTTGAATTTGATATTGTATGTTTGTTTTGAAATATATTGTAAATCAATGTAAATACACTTTGTTTTATGAAAAGAAATTATTTAGAGGCCATTTGATATGTTTAAGAACAGAATTGTGCAAGAGAATTGCTTAAATGTTTGTAATTCCAAGTATTAAGGCAAGTTACGATGTCTAAAGGACAATTTACTACAGTTTAAAATGATTTCTGTGGATAATTTTGTATTTAAGTATCTTTAATTTCCATTTCTGACCATTTTGTAATGATTGTAAATGATTATGTATCAATTCTGATTGTTTTTAATATGTTTTAATTGTTAATGTTCGAGAAAAATCTGTCGGAATCCTTTGAAGTGTTCTAGAAATTTCGATGTAGCTTATATAAAGCGAACATCCGAGACAGAGAAACAGTTTATACAGACTCAATATACGACGGCGAAGGACTGTATTGTCTGTGGAAGGAGTGTTGTATGCAATCTCTGGATTGTTTGTATGCATGTAACCAGTATCTTTGACGTCGTGTTTTCTTTGAAAATAAAAATAAGTTTAAATTGAACTGTATGATGGACTGGTTATTTATCATATTAATTAAACCATGAAGAATCTAGGACAACTCGGTGCGTGAGAGCAGCTCGTAAACAATGGATTTATTTTATTTTTTAGTAAAAAGTTTAGCAAAAATTTCACGACTGATACATGGCGAACAGCAAGATTGGTGGTTTGTAGTAGGATGAAAGAAGAACAGGCTCATTTGTAGCAATTGATTATTTGTTGCCTAAGTAGGTAAAGTACGTAGCAAAAAACTTACAACGTATCGCGAAACAATTCGAAAACAATTCTGGACACGTTAAAAATACGTATGACTCAAACTTGTGGCAATTTAAAACACAAAACCAAAAGTAATTTGCATCATGATCCCTATGAAAATTTCGATAGGTTGTGCTGCTATCTAGCAGTAATGCGATCACTCGTCATCGAAACCAGCGTAGCCTAGCGGGTTGACTCTGAACTATCGCATACCCGTCACCTTGATTGTTTATTATTTTGCCATTTATGGGTTGATTATCGAAAAATTCCTGTGTTAATGATATTACTAAAGCGGAGAACTTAATCTTTGATATGATACCATATTTATCGAATTTGATTAAGTATTAATGGAGAAAGATAGCTCTTGAAAAATACATCCTTTAGAAATGATCACTCATTTACGGAAGAAAAACGACCACACCGCGTTCTGGTTATTCGCGTTTTGGCACTTTAAAAACCAGTCAGTTGTGGCTGCTAACTAAAAAAAACGGCCACAACGCGAAATTTCGTTTGGTCCAGGTCTCATTTTCCACACATGACAACTCATTATTACTATTATTAATTTTTTTTGAACACAAAAAATGTAAAAGGCCACAAGAAACACGTTGCGGACTTTTTTTTCGCTCAATGAGTGTTTTCGGTCGTTAAGCCTAACATATATATATGGATATTCCACGAATATCCAGTCTCAAATGAAGCTCTTAAGTAAAACCAACCCTGCACTAGGCCAGACTAAACCACAAACACATTCAAGGTGTGATGTACTGTAACAGTTTGACCAACCCCGTAACGCTGACGTGGTAACGAGGTGTACAGCGCAGTATCGATAGCCAGCAGACACGGAATGGCGCCAAATGTTGGCAGCTCTGATATCGGACCAGCCGGCGCTCTCCCACGAGCGGAAGCCATCTGCTCTTCATCCGATTCGGTCAGCACTAATCTCTCGCAGCACTCCTTGCTGCTAGAGCATTACCTCGCAAGCTCCTTTCTAACCCTCTCTCTATCTCTCTCCTTCTTTCGTACTTTTGTAACGACAAAACTGCAAAAAATGACACTTTCTAACTAATTATTCTCGCCTTAATTTACCACCCCATTTTAGCGTCACCTATCGGACATCTTGTGTGTATGCTAATAAAAAATGATGGGTGTTCTGGCAAGCCATTTCTACGCAGTTGCTTAACTGAATAGAATTGTTATAAAATAAAGCTCAATGCAATTCCTCGTGCCTAAAGTTTCAGTTGTCATCCTGTTACGGGATGCATTTCAACATAACGTCAAAGCCTGTTATTACTGATGTTAGAAAATCAAAGTTTAAATCACACGCGCAGTGTTACATTCACTGTATCGCGTGTCAGAGACACCATACATAGCGATATAAACTTTGACTCAAAATCTTTACGAGTTCTTACATCTTTACTTTTCGTGTTTCTACAGACACAGTTGGAGCTACATATATGTGGCTGATATAATTAGCTCAGTAATATGGCGTCCGTAATAGTAAATGAAATTAAAAATAAATCTAAATAACATACATTATGAAGCGTGATATTAGTTTTAATTCTTGTCTTGTAATCACTCTGGAACTAGTTTCATTCAAATGAAGTAATGATTGAACTCTAAAATTACCTTCATGAAGGTAGCTTACATTATTATTATTATTTTTAAATAGAACTTGTTGTAATGACTAATGCGAATATTTCTGCTCTAAAATGATAGCATCAATCGCACGCGCATTAATTCATTCACCGCATAGCGATATAATCGTGAACCCGTTTTCCTTAGCTCACTAGAACAGCGATCAGAGAATATAACGAAAACATCCACATCAAAGGAATATAAATAAAGAAAAACCTACTAATAATTAATGTATTGATTTCAACAAAATATCTACTTTTCTTTCAGTGTTCCGGCAATAATTTCTTTGCAGTCGCTTATCTAAATAAGTAACGCGCATAACCTCGATTTGGCAATAACATCTCTGCCCGTTAATACTTCGCCAACGAAGGGCGGGAGCGACTCCAGCGTTAGCAACACAATGAACAAACTCGGGATTTTATTAGTACTGATATTTCTAGGGGAGGGACATCTGGGCACAATTCGTACAGGCTATCTAACAACCATTGCGCAAACACAAAGAAAGGGAGCTACACAGTTATAATATCGATAATTCACTCCATTTTGGTGGCTGCTCTACACGGAGTTACTCTTCCGTGGCAGTTTTCTTGGGAAATTTTACTGGGGAAGTACCTGTTTTCCTTTTTCGGCCATGGAATCTATTTAGAGAATTTAAACCATTTTTAAATCAGAGCGAAGTTGTTAAACGAAACCGGTTAACTCCTAGTGTTATACCGCGATTCTAAATGCGTCCACGGCGGTGGTGTATTTGCGTATCTGGTAGATAACGACGCAAATTTTAAGCGTAATCAGTAATCATAACACAAATTTTTATTCAACTCAGAATACGAAAATAGGCAACCCTGATTTCTAAGCGAATTAAACATCGTATTAGGAACTACCACTCCCAAAATAATTATAATTATATGACCTCAAGCAAAATCAAGAAGCATACAGTCATTTGTGTTGATTCTTGTATCACGTTAGTTGTTCATATGCTGTGGAAAGGTTATTCCCGTTTATAATCAGATAACTGTATTACGGATCATATCTTGAAATACTGTTGGTCCTAATTAGAGAGTTTTAGTGTAATAACGAACTCACCAAAAGCAACCGGAACTGGACGGAAGAATTATGCAGCTAATACGAGATCTTACGTATTTTTGCTTGAATGCCCCATAATATCGTTTGTGGATACAAGGGGATGGATGTTTTAACATTTCAGTCATTCGAAGACGTAACTTTAATGAGTAGATTATTCAAAATATCATAGGCTGTTGTTTGAAGTATCTGGATTACGACCGTCCTGTTTCGTGTGCAACATTGTGTCGGTCCAGCCAGCAGTGGTACTGGTGTGGCCATTGAGAAGGTCGGCTTCCAGTCAATATTTGCCCGGATGTTCCCTCTTCGAGTCAGCGCGTGGCTGGACAGGGTGAAGCTGGGGAAAGATAGGTGGGCAGTCACTTCGAAAACACGGATTACAGAGAAATATTTCTAAGAAAGAACTCCAGTCGATCAGAACTTCGTACAGTTAACTCTTAAATGTATTCCTCAGTTAACTAAATAAATTAAAAAATTACGCAAGTAATTATTGACTGGGAGACCCTAATGGGTAGTGCAGGCCAAGTAACAGAGTTTAAATTTGCCGCGCATTATGCCTCGTCGTGGCCGAACCTGCAGATTAAGCTTGACCATAATATATTTATAATAAATGGATGTATTTATTTATCGTCGATATTATTATTTTTGAAATTTAAACAATAATAATATCAATTTTAATTACAAATTCGATATTTTTTGTGCGAACGCAATTCAGTATTCAATTTAATATTTTACATATATATTAGATAAATATACGTACATATCCGTTCTTTTGAAAGTTCCTTAAAAAGTGATATAACTGCTTTCCATCAACGGTTAAGAGGTTAAAAAAGCGGTTAAATTTTAACAGGTTTGCGTTAGTGTCATTGTTTGTCAACATATTTGAATGTTAACGGTTAGGTTATTTTTATAGTTGAAGCATATTGATTAAGCATCCATGTTGCGACGTTGGGGGTAGACGTAAATTGACAGCTTCTGTTTTCAAGTGATTTTTTGATTGATGAATAACAGTTACTGCGTTGACAAAGTATCTGATATATCAAGTTTCTTATGTGTAGTCAGAAAGAGTGGCTTCTGTAGTTAACTTGGAGGCATCGGACAACTGGAGTAGATTGACAAATAAAATAGAGAGTTTGATGTCTATATCAGACAAATACGGGTCTGATAGGTTGTAAAAGTAAATAATTTTAAAAAAAATCCCTGAATTTCTGCATGTGTCTTTAATTTTTTTAAATATCTTGATAAATTTTGGTACTATTTTTAGATAATTACAGGATTTAGACAAAAATCGATATTTTCCTCGATATATATCCGTACTGTTTGTAAATATCGATACTATATTTCTCGACATATTTTTTTTTTTTTTTATTTGCCCATCCCTACAGTCCAGTTTAACGTGGAATCCTAACCAAAGAGCGTAAAAATACCTTATCCTACTGACATTTTGAACTGGGAAATCGAGTATTCTTGACGAGCACATTAACCATATTTCTTTTTTTTATAATATATATATAAGGCCATACAATCAACTCAATTGTGATTACGAATAATCCAGTGTTTTCGGTTTCTCCAGTGTATATTGTTTCATATTAATAATAGACACCACGAGACAGATAAGACATCAAAACATACAACACCTAAAAACCCATGCCCTCGGCAGGACTCGAACATGTCACCCTCCAGCCCCTACGCTACCAACGAAGGCAGCCATTGAGATACCATACCGCTCAAGAAATTAACTAAACCCCAAGGACACGGTGCAAGATATCTCCATTAGCTTTCTCCTGCTAGCATGTATTTATTCTATCGTGTAGTCTCTTTTTTGTAGAAATTCTCCCTGCAGAAGATGTTCAGAAATTCTTTGAGGACCAGGGTTAGTATAAAGCTATACACGTCAAGCAGCACAATTACTTTGTTTTATTTCAGAGATTTACCGCTTATTGAGATGGGTTTTATTAGAGCTGGGTAACAGAAAACCGGAAAGAATTCAGCCATGGCATTTGAAAGGAAGTATCTAGCTATTCACCAGGCATCATTTTCAAATCGATCGAAAACATAAACATGAATGGTTGGACCGAGGACGGAACACCCGTCCTGCCGAACGCTAAAGCTAGTTAGTAAATTCACTGTCTACTGGTTTTCATAGCAGCTATCAAACCCCATCACAAGCGTAGGAACAACCAGAAAGTGCACGTAAAATAAAAGAAATTGTTATTTCTTGTAGCAGAAAAAAGTTAGTTCTTTACATTGAGTTCATTACAAAATTAAGCTGAAAATAAGTTGTGCTTCTTAACAGAATTTACTTCATATGCGAATCTGGAAAAGAGTAGGGGAATTAGAAGCAACAAATATTTATATAAGAACGAAGTTTTTACTTTCGTGGAGATTAATATAATGTTGTCGGCTACTTTTCTGATCGCCGAAATATGTTGTATAAACCTCGTTATTCGAGAACATAGCGTTAATATACCTTTTTTTTTGTAACTGCTTTACGTCTCTCAACAGCGAGGTCTTTAGAGAGGGGAAAGGATGGGGGCATGGAATGGGAAGGAATTCGGCCATGGCCTTTTGAAGGAAGCATGCCGGCATTTTCCTGGAGTGATTTGGGAAACCATGGAAACCCAAATCTGGATGCCCGGACGGGGATTCGAACCGCCGTCCTCCCGAATGCGAGGCGAGAACGCTAACCGTTACACCACCACGCTCGGTGTTAATAAACCATTGATATGGTACAAGAAGGGGGTTGACAATCAGCGATATATACTAGTTGTCCTACCTACTGTTCTACGAAAACTGTGTTCGAGGGACGAATGGAACGAGAATAATGTACTACATTGCCTCTTTAATAATTTTATCTTTTTAAGCTCCACAAAAATTCTTCAAATTTTTTAGATAAAACCTTTAGAGTCGGATACAAGACGAGTATTAATTTCAACCATATCAGGTCATATGGACATGATCTTTGACCTTAAACACTAAATTTGTTCCTAAAATTCCATGTTTAGTCAAATTTAAACACCGTTCAATACATTTTTGACATAAACCATTGTTACAATGTCCAAAAATCTTACACAGTTATGACCTATATCACTAAACACTCTTTTTTGTCGCTATTAGACTCTATACGGTGTATTTTTCGTTTTAATACAGCTTAAGAAGTTGAACAATCATTAAACCGAAGAAACAGATAAGATGAGGTCACGCGATTATGAACTGCGACCGTAAGAACTCATTTTATTTGTCACTAAAAACTTAGTTTTGGTTACTTTTATTGTATACCCTTGACCATAACCAAAACACGTCGTGCGCTTACTCTGAATAAATAAATAAAAAACGCATACATTTTGGGCCATTTGGTTTTCCTCTGTTGGTTCTACTGCTCTAATCAGTAGACCAAATATCGTCAGTTTTCCAACATTTTATCGTCCTTCTCACATGTTTAATTTACCGCTGCGTGCGCTATGCCTCACTTCTGGTCTCATTTTCGTTCAGACCGAGATGACTCGACACAGATTGAGGAGATTGTTGTCCTTCTGCTTCTGTGCTCTACGTTGACACTTCTATCGCATTTATAATTCTTCTACACCTTAGTGCATACTCTCATGTATTGCAGCGTGTAGCCACTTTTTTGTAGTCAACCCAGCAGCGACACTAATTGCACCGCATGAATTCAAGACAGTAAAGGTCAAATTTACCAGGCAGTTGTACACACGACCGATAAAAGTTATTGATTTGAGGCATAAGTTCAAAGCGCTTTTCAAAATATTCTAGTAGCTATTACTGTGTCACAATGTTTGGAAAGACTAGAGTCAAACACACGAATCAAATACCCTAAAATGTACCTTTATAGCATTTATATTGATTTCCTACAATTTGATAGCCTTTCCGAGCCTGGAGAGTGATAAACGTCAAACACCTCTTGATGTGAGGAGAACAGTTTCTTTCATTGCATTCTTCAAAGGAATTCTCAGCAGCTGGGGTTTTTAGAGATGATGACGACGACGTTATTACAGGGGGGTATGAGTGTGGGTTATGGCCTTTATGAAGGACCTCTACCTGCATTTGACTGGAGTGATTCTGGAGAAACCAAGGGAAGAGCAAAATGTCTCGATGTCTCTTAGAAGTCAGGTGCGATCATTGGTGTTAATTTACATACTTTCACAATTATTGTTCCTTTAAAGAGATTTGGCTATTAAGGACATACAGCCAGGTAGTGTACTGAGCTTTTGTTCTGCTGGTGTGTATATTTTATTTCTGCATATAGTTTACAAAAGTCGAACTCGTTTTCTCGCATCCCACATCATTCGCTGGAAATCTCAATTAGATGAGACTAGGAGCGTAAAGTTCGTAGCTTTCCTCATGGCTGACGTTGCTTGGAGAACGCCTTCTCTCGTACTTAATCATTAAGAATAATTATCAAAACATACTACATAGCTCTAAAGTTGGGAAAGGTTAAACAAAAACTGCGACGCTTCCATTGTATAAGCGAACGTTATGAAACAATGTGTAGTGATCTAGGCGATCACTTGCCCAAATACTTCAAATTAATTTATCAAGTCGGTATCCAGGGCGAGCGAGCATGAAAAAGTTAAGCAATAGAGCTATGACCTGGGAAGTAGCACGCATGTCAGCAAGCCAGTTGCCAAGCGTTGTCTTTACTGCAAGCTGTTACTATGACTTCATACAGCAGGTTAGCGAGGGGTATTGCCCTCTCCGCATAGTGATGATAGGAAGGGGAAGTATCTATTTAAACCCTGGGAGCAGGGGTATGGCTGTCTCTCTACGAAAGTCTTTCAACGAACCACATCGACGCCGAGGGCGTCGTCGCCGGCGCCGCCGGGGCGGCGGTAGCAGAGAAGAAGATGGCTGTCGTCTACTACTAAGGTGGGCTCTGCTGCGATAGCTGGTGTGGATAGTCAGAGGGGCATATTCATGTGGACAGTTAAACAGTAAATCATTTGGTCATATTCATATGGGCATAATCTTGTAGAGTTCTTATCAATATTCCAGTTAGTTTGGGCTGCGAGGTGCCCATAAGTTACATGCTCGTCCCGTCCTTGGCCGTATCTCTAATGTTTTGTTACAATTCCAATTAGACAATGTAAATGTTCACATATGCCATCAGTCATTGCTCATGTAAATAAATATGTAAATATGTAATTGCCGTTTACCGTAATTTATCCTAGCTTCCTCAGCCATTCCACTGTTATTATCTGAATGTACTGAGCATAATAACCTGTCAGGTGTTGCAGTAGGAACCTATGACGAATATTCATATCAGAACTGTGGTCGATCTCCTATGGTCGACCCTTATCCACGGCTCCAGTGGAAGTTACCCTGTCTGGTCTTATCACTAAGCTTTCAGGGTCACTACAAGAAGGGGTTAAAATATGGTGTCATGTTGTGGGGTGCAATTGCACGGGGTGCAAGTGGTTCGTAGGATCAGTGAATATTTCGTCCTATGTAGGTTCATGATGGCAGTTCAGGTTTCTGTCCTTTGGCCAGCCCTGCGTCAAACAGACGTCACGGCTTGGGTATAGTTATAGTTAGAGTAAACGGCAATAGTTAATCCACATCCACTATCCAGTATCCCACAGAAGACGTCGTAGGAGGAGGAGATGGTTCGATTACGGAAGCGGCCGAGCGGAGTTGGAGGTAGCCAACACGCAGCATTCAGCAGGCAGGTCGACGACACGAGCCTTCGCCGCAACAGCAGGAAAACGCCGAGCGAGCAGTATGGGTCAGCAATCTTAAGCAGGCCACAAGACGCAAGTAAATTCGCAAGCAGTAGGCGGAAAAATAACGCAAGCTCCAAGTATCAATGCTTCAAGGAAGCCCTATTGTTTAAATCAATAAAGTGTTGATGCCCTCAGAATTTAAAACGCAAATAAAAGTGCTGCAGTATTAAATTTTAAAAGATGTGTAACGTTACTAGTTAAAGCGTAATTTCATGAAATTAGTTATGTAAGGAAGTTACATTTAATGTCAAGAGTCCACCTATAACTGCCAGAATTATAAGTTATAAATATATGATTATAAGAAAACTTAGTAGAATTGAATCGTGAAAATGCTATAATCATAAAGGTAATTTTGTACAATTAAATCCCGAAGTGAAAGTGTGTGTTATTTGTTACTGTCTGAAGATCAGAAATAAATGTGGAAAAGTACTTTCGTGAAAATTGTTGCCAGTAAGAAATAGAATGTTAAATTGTTCAAAGCTTTGCAAAAAGAACGCGCATATTATGAAATCTCCAGTAATTCGATGTGTCAATGCCCTGCCAGAAAAATGTAATTATATTAGAAGTTTGAAACAGCAAATGCATTTATACTGTAATCCTGTATGAACAGCTGAAGGAGAAGTTATGTTAACTGGAATAAAATATTTTGGGATGTCGCTATACTATAAGTTCCAAGTATGAAGAATGCTCGAACTAATATGCCAAGTTAAGACGTAATAATTATCTGATTATTGAATAGAGTTTAGCAGTTGAGTAAAGGGTATACGAAATTATCAGTTGAAGAGTACCTATTAATTAAGATTATAATACTTAAAGAAGAACCGACGGGAACGGAAATCTTTATAAATGTTTCAAGTTCATTTTAATGATTAAAAGAAAGTGTACAAAGAAGTTTATGTAATCGGGAGTTAGAATGATGATTTCATAAATAGGAGGACCACTGCAAATAAAAAAAAAAATGCTAACAGTTACGCGTGATTTTGGCTACTTGACTTTGAAAGGGGTAATAACATAAGAGTTTCTTTAATAACAAAAATAAACAGCACTTCAGGGGGAGTAAAATTCAGAATGGGTATAGTTAAAATTCGGGTGAAAACCAGCATGTTAATTAATCTTAAGAAGTGAATGCATGTTCGTAAGCTAAATGAGATTTTATTGGTGGTTAAGTAAAGACTTTCAGTTGCAACGTAACAAAAATGAACGTGTCAGTTGAGAAAGTTAATATTAGAGCACTTCAATATAGAGAAATTTACAAGAGACGAAAAGTACAGAAACGTAAAGAATGATGAATTAAGAAATTGCATATTCCAGTAACGTGAAGTATAACATGGTTGGTAACTAAAATATTGGTGTAAGTGTGTTCAACTGTTGTAAAGTATATCGTACGTGAGTTACATGGGTAATT
This sequence comes from Vandiemenella viatica, assembly GCA_031002005.1. Classification (NCBI taxonomy): domain Eukaryota; kingdom Metazoa; phylum Arthropoda; class Insecta; order Orthoptera; family Morabidae; genus Vandiemenella; species Vandiemenella viatica. The sequence goes on from CM061919.1 coordinate 242,555,915, forward strand.
GGTCATTATTAAGTTTTAGACTTGAATTTATAAGAATCAAATCACTTAAAATAACCTGTTATAAAGGAAACTTCAATACAAGGGTATAGTTTACTAAGAGATCAAGAAATGCGAGGACAGCGCATCCATATTAAATGAGATTATCAGTAAATTAAAGGGAGCTTATCATGGTAGTATGGAAGTAAAGGGCAGTAAAATAAATTAAAGGGAGTTAATATGGCAGTATTCAAGTAAAGGGCAGTAAAATAAATCAAAGGGAGTTAATATGGCAGTATTCAAGTAAAGGGCAGTAAAATAAATCAAGTCATGGAGAGGGGCAGTAATACGAGGCACAAATGTAATCATAATGCATAACCGAAAGAGCTAGGGCCGATGATCAATTATATGAGAAATTCTATAAGTGCTGTTCCTACGAGGTGGAACGAGAGAATGGTTGTGTGTTATAGAAGTAGATAACAGATTATAAGGAGGGGTCTAGAAAAATTGATCTCCATGTAAGGCGGAAGACGGGTAAATACCTTCCAAAAATTAGCGGTGGTTTGCGGGGTAAACATAAACCTGGAGGGTTTAAATAGAGTCGCTCAGGGTGGCGAAAATTGCAATAGAGGGGAGTCGCCCGGGAGAGGCGAAAAATGGCGAGAGTTGAAGGGGTTACATGATGTCGCCGGGTGAGGCAAGATTTGAGGAGAATTGGGTGAAAATGAGGATGCCTGGTGCAACACACTTGAATCCACTTTAACGCGGGAAGTGTATGTCCAAGGTGCCTGTGAGGAAATAGGAAAAGGTAAGTGAATTCGGTGACTAGGTGTTGCCAATGGTAGCAGGGTGTCAGTGGACTTAAATGTCCCTATGCTGACGAAGGAATGGCGTTAAAGATGAAAGGTAGGTTGAGTGAATATCATAGAGAGGGTAGAAGTAAGTTATATATGATGTAACTGGTAGAATTATTTGGCGGGTAGTCGGTAATTAAGGAGAGATGACGAAGGGGTCGTCATTGGAATTATGGAGGAGCTGGAGGTAATAGTAACGAAGCGGACGTTACTAGTTAACTGGTGCAAGACGATTGGAGGTCGTCACAAAAATGGAGGATAAAATAAAGGTATTGCAGAAGGATGCAGTATCGGGTGAGGGGAGAGAGGTAGGAGAAAACCTCTAGGCGAAGGGTGTTAAGGAGATTATGGGGGTTGGTAGTAGAAAACCTCTAGGCGAAGGGTGTTAGGGAGATTATGGGGAGGTAGGTGCGAAGTCTACCGTAAGAGGTGTATTAGGGAGGCAAGGAAATCCTTAATGTTAATCCGTACTAGGTAAGGTACGAAGAACCCGCGAGGTTATAAAATAAAAGTAAGGGGGCAAAGGACTCCATATTATTCAGCCGTGCACGGGGAAATGTGTCACGAAGAACCAAATATGGTTGAACGAAGACGTGAACCGGGTATGGTTACGCACAAAGGTCGAGGGGAGTTTAGGTGGGAAATACCGAACTGTGGAGAGTTCTGGCTGGCGTTGAGCAGGTGCTGCTGTCAGCAGCGAAACTGTGTCGCTGACGAAGGATGACGTCAGAAGTTGAGCGGGTAGTATGGCGGCGCAGTGGAAGCGCATAAAACTATATGTATCTGGAATATAAAGTTAAATTACTTAATAAGGCGTAGGGGAAGAGAAACCTGCAAGCATTAATAGGGTGAATCAGATAAAATATCCCTTATAATTATTGGTTGCTAAGGAGAAGAGGAGTTGAAAAGAATAAATGTAAATACATATCTAATATAATTATCATTCAGCATAACTGCCCTTTACATAGAATAAGCAGAAGAGATGTTATTAAAGGGAATTTAATTTATGGGTACTATTTAAAGTAAAGAAGGTAGTATAGAAAAGGGTAACTTTTATGAATTAAAATAAAATAAAGGAGTAAAATTAAAAGTATTTTATATGGTAGGCACGAGAGGTGCAATCTTCGCATATGAAAGTCTGTGCAGGAAATGACGAGAATAAGTTAGTTCCTAAGTGTTAATTGCTGAATCATTTAAATAATGGGTGTACTGGCGAAGAAAATAATAGTTGTGTTAAAAGAAATGAAGACATATAGGTGTATAATTGTTGTGTAAAACGTGATCTTAGTTCTTTGATGTGATATTGGGGAGGATTAAATAAACCATTAAGTATAAATAACAGAAATCAAGTGTAGTTAATGAGCTAACCAGTCATGGTGCATTTTCGTAATATCAGGGAAATAAGATCATATTAACCTATTTTGGAGTGGTTACATGGTCTCGAGTCATATGGTAGAAAAGTAATGTTAGAGAGTAAATGTACGTAAATCATAACGGAGTAGTGAAAAATCAAATGAAAAGTCATCATTGTTGTTGTGTACAGTATCTTCATAATTACTGTGTAAACAGGGTTTCTGAGACTTTATGTTAATGACTCAGAATTAGTTGAAAAAAATACATTGTAGAAATAGAATCATTCATATAAGTCATTATGGAGTTGTGTGACTAAACTGTCATTAATAAATTGTTAATTAAAAAGCGCACGATCAACTCTGATATAATAAGATGGTACTAAATCACAATAGAAGTGGAAATGTAAATTGTTCTGTAGAAAATATGTTGAAGATTGTATATGGAGGTGTCAATATGAAGTGTAAAGAAACATTGTATGTATAGAATTAAGAGGATGTTCCGCTAATGCAAAATTTTACGAGTGTTCTAGTAACCTGTAACTTGGCTGGAGTGGTGAGTGAAAACAAGTAAGACGCTGAGCTGTCCTTACAACGCAGAGCTGACGTGACGTCGCGAATCATGTCAACTGATAACGCAGCCACGCGTAGTATCAGCTGGCGGGGACGCCCGTATCCGCTGAGCCACGCCAAACAAGAGTCGGCAAGGTCGACACCGCCACCACAAATCAATCCAGTCCAACTCAAAACAAAATAAAACAGATAAACCATTCTAATTGTATTTAACAACACACCAACACCTCAGTAACACGAAGAAAAAGAAATTGTAATTAGTTTTAAGGGAAACCTGTATTTAGTTTTAAGTAATTTTGCAAACTGCGTTTACAAAACACGTCCTCCGTAGACTCCGGACGTGGCGAAGGGGGGGACATGTAGTGATCTAGGCGATCACTTGCCCAAATACTTCAAATTAATTTATCAAGTCGGTATCCAGGGCGAGCGAGCATGAAAAAGTTAAGCAATAGAGCTATGACCTGGGAAGTAGCACGCATGTCAGCAAGCCAGTTGCCAAGCGCTTGTCTTTACTGCAAGCTGTTACTATGACTTCATACAGCAGGTTAGCGAGGGGTATTGCCCTCTCCGCATAGTGATGATAGGAAGGGGAAGTATCTATTTAAACCCTGGGAGCAGGGGTATGGCTGTCTCTCTACGAAAGTCTTTCAACGAACCACATCGACGCCGAGGGCGTCGTCGCCGGCGCCGCCGGGGCGGCGGTAGCAGAGAAGAAGATGGCTGTCGTCTACTACTAAGGTGGGCTCTGCTGCGATAGCTGGTGTGGATAGTCAGAGGGGCATATTCATGTGGACAGTTAAACAGTAAATCATTTGGTCATATTCATATGGGCATAATCTTGTAGAGTTCTTATCAATATTCCAGTTAGTTTGGGCTGCGAGGTGCCCATAAGTTACATGCTCGTCCCGTCCTTGGCCGTATCTCTAATGTTTTGTTACAATTCCAATTAGACAATGTAAATGTTCACATATGCCATCAGTCATTGCTCATGTAAATAAATATGTAAATATGTAATTGCCGTTTACCGTAATTTATCCTAGCTTCCTCAGCCATTCCACTGTTATTATCTGAATGTACTGAGCATAATAACCTGTCAGGTGTTGCAGTAGGAACCTATGACGAATATTCATATCAGAACTGTGGTCGATCTCCTATGGTCGACCCTTATCCACGGCTCCAGTGGAAGTTACCCTGTCTGGTCTTATCACTAAGCTTTCAGGGTCACTACAAGAAGGGGTTAAAATTATGGTGTCATGTTGTGGGGTGCAATTGCACGGAGGGCGTGCAAGTGGTTCGTAGGATCAGTGAATATTTCGTCCTATGTAGGTTCATGATGGCAGTTCAGGTTTCTGTCCTTTGGCCAGCCCTGCGTCAAACAGACGTCACGGCTTGGGTATAGTTATAGTTAGAGTAAACGGCAATAGTTAATCCACATCCACTATCCAGTATCCCACAGAAGACGTCGTAGGAGGAGGAGATGGTTCGATTACGGAAGCGGCCGAGCGGAGTTGGAGGTAGCCAACACGCAGCATTCAGCAGGCAGGTCGACGACACGAGCCTTCGCCGCAACAGCAGGAAAACGCCGAGCGAGCAGTATGGGTCAGCAATCTTAAGCAGGCCACAAGACGCAAGTAAATTCGCAAGCAGTAGGCGGAAAAAATAACGCAAGCTCCAAGTATCAATGCTTCAAGGAAGCCCTATTGTTTAAATCAATAAAGTGTTGATGCCCTCAGAATTTAAAACGCAAATAAAAGTGCTGCAGTATTAAATTTTAAAAGATGTGTAACGTTACTAGTTAAAGCGTAATTTCATGAAATTAGTTATGTAAGGAAGTTACATTTAATGTCAAGAGTCCACCTATAACTGCCAGAATTATAAGTTATAAATATATGATTATAAGAAAACTTAGTAGAATTGAATCGTGAAATTCATAAAGGTAATTTTGTAAATTAAATCCCGAAGTGAAAGTGTGTTGTTATTTGTTACTGTCTGAAGATCAGAAATAAATGTGGAAAAGTACTTTCGTGAAAATTGTTGCCAGTAAGAAATAGAATGTCTTAAATTGTTCAAAGCTTTGCAAAAAGAACGCGCATATTATGAAATCTCCAGTAATTCGATGTGTCAATGCCCTGCCAGAAAAATGTAATTATATTAGAAGTTTGAAACAGCAAATGCATTTATACTGTAATCCTGTATGAACAGCTGAAGGAGAAGTTATGTTAACTGGAATAAAATATTTTGGGATGTCGCTATACTATAAGTTCCAAGTATGAAGAATGCTCGAACTAATATGCCAAGTTAAGACGTAATAATTATCTGATTATTGAATAGAGTTTAGCAGTTGAGTAAAGGGGTATACGAAATTATCAGTTGAAGAGATTAATTAAGATTATAATACTTAAAGAAGAACCGACGGGAACGGAAATCTTTATAAATGTTTCAAGTTCATTTTAATGATTAAAAGAAAGTGTACAAAGAAGTTTATGTAATCGGGAGTTAGAATGATGATTTCATAAATAGGAGGACCACTGCAAATAAAAAAAAAAATGCTAACAGTTACGCGTGATTTTGGCTACTTGACTTTGAAAGGGGTAATAACATAAGAGTTTCTTTAATAACAAAAATAAACAGCACTTCAGGGGGAGTAAAATTCAGAATGGGTATAGTTAAAATTCGGGTGAAAACCAGCATGTTAATTAATCTTAAGAAGTGAATGCATGTTCGTAAGCTAAATGAGATTTTATTGGTGGTTAAGTAAAGACTTTCAGTTGCAACGTAACAAAAATGAACGTGTCAGTTGAGAAAGTTAATATTAGAGCACTTCATATAGAGAAATTTACAAGAGACGAAAGTACAGATATATATACATAAATATATATAAGGCCATACAATCAACTCAATTGTGATTACGAATAATCCAGTGTTTTCGGTTTCTCCAGTGTATATTGTTTCATATTAATAATAGACACCACGAGACAGATAAGACATCAAAACATACAACACCTAAAAACCCATGCCCTCGGCAGGACTCGAAACATGTCACCCTCCAGCCCCTACGCTACCAACGAAGGCAGCCATTGAGATACCATACCGCTCAAGAAATTAACTAAACCCCAAGGACACGGTGCAAGATATCTCCATTAGCTTTCTCCTGCTAGCATGTATTTATTCTATCGTGTAGTCTCTTTTTTGTAGAAATTCTCCCTGCAGAAGATGTTCAGAAATTCTTTGAGGACCAGGGTTAGTATAAAGCTATACACGTCAAGCAGCACAATTACTTTGTTTTATTTCAGAGATTTACCGCTTATTGAGATGGGTTTTATTAGAGCTGGGTAACAGAAAACCGGAAAGAATTCAGCCATGGCATTTGAAAGGAAGTATCTAGCTATTCACCAGGCATCATTTTCAAATCGATCGAAAACATAAACATGAATGGTTGGACCGAGGACGGAACACCCGTCCTGCCGAACGCTAAAGCTAGTTAGTAAATTCACTGTCTACTGGTTTTCATAGCAGCTATCAAACCCCATCACAAGCGTAGGAACAACCAGAAAGTGCACGTAAAATAAAAGAAATTGTTATTTCTTGTAGCAGAAAAAAGTTAGTTCTTTACATTGAGTTCATTACAAAATTAAGCTGAAAATAAGTTGTGCTTCTTAACAGAATTTACTTCATATGCGAATCTGGAAAAGAGTAGGGGAATTAGAAGCAACAAATATTTATATAAGAACGAAGTTTTTACTTTCGTGGAGATTAATATAATGTTGTCGGCTACTTTTCTGATCGCCGAAATATGTTGTATAAACCTCGTTATTCGAGAACATAGCGTTAATATACCTTTTTTTTTGTAACTGCTTTACGTCTCTCAACAGCGAGGTCTTTAGAGAGGGGAAAGGATGGGGGCATGGAATGGGAAGGAATTCGGCCATGGCCTTTTGAAGGAAGCATGCCGGCATTTTCCTGGAGTGATTTGGGAAACCATGGAAACCCAAATCTGGATGCCCGGACGGGGATTCGAACCGCCGTCCTCCCGAATGCGAGGCGAGAACGCTAACCGTTACACCACCACGCTCGGTGTTAATAAACCATTGATATGGTACAAGAAGGGGGTTGACAATCAGCGATATATACTAGTTGTCCTACCTACTGTTCTACGAAAACTGTGTTCGAGGGACGAATGGAACGAGAATAATGTACTACATTGCCTCTTTAATAATTTTATCTTTTTAAGCTCCACAAAAATTCTTCAAATTTTTTAGATAAAACCTTTAGAGTCGGATACAAGACGAGTATTAATTTCAACCATATCAGGTCATATGGACATGATCTTTGACCTTAAACACTAAATTTGTTCCTAAAATTCCATGTTTAGTCAAATTTAAACACCGTTCAATACATTTTTGACATAAACCATTGTTACAATGTCCAAAAATCTTACACAGTTATGACCTATATCACTAAACACTCTTTTTTGTCGCTATTAGACTCTATACGGTGTATTTTTCGTTTTAATACAGCTTAAGAAGTTGAACAATCATTAAACCGAAGAAACAGATAAGATGAGGTCACGCGATTATGAACTGCGACCGTAAGAACTCATTTTATTTGTCACTAAAAACTTAGTTTTGGTTACTTTTATTGTATACCCTTGACCATAACCAAAACACGTCGTGCGCTTACTCTGAATAAATAAATAAAAAACGCATACATTTTGGGCCATTTGGTTTTCCTCTGTTGGTTCTACTGCTCTAATCAGTAGACCAAATATCGTCAGTTTTCCAACATTTTATCGTCCTTCTCACATGTTTAATTTACCGCTGCGTGCGCTATGCCTCACTTCTGGTCTCATTTTCGTTCAGACCGAGATGACTCGACACAGATTGAGGAGATTGTTGTCCTTCTGCTTCTGTGCTCTACGTTGACACTTCTATCGCATTTATAATTCTTCTACACCTTAGTGCATACTCTCATGTATTGCAGCGTGTAGCCACTTTTTTGTAGTCAACCCAGCAGCGACACTAATTGCACCGCATGAATTCAAGACAGTAAAGGTCAAATTTGTCGAATTTACCAGGCAGTTGTACACACGACCGATAAAAGTTATTGATTTGAGGCATAAGTTCAAAGCGCTTTTCAAAATATTCTAGTAGCTATTACTGTGTCACAATGTTTGAAAGACTAGAGTCAAACACACGAATCAAATACCCTAAAATGTACCTTTATAGCATTTATATTGATTTCCTACAATTTGATAGCCTTTCCGAGCCTGGAGAGTGATAAACGTCAAACACCTCTTGATGTGAGGAGAACAGTTTCTTTCATTGCATTCTTCAAAGGAATTCTCAGCAGCTGGGGTTTTTAGAGATGATGACGACGACGTTATTACAGGGGGGTATGAGTGTGGGTTATGGCCTTTATGAAGGACCTCTACCTGCATTTGACTGGAGTGATTCTGGAGAAACCAAGGGAAGAGCAAAATGTCTCGATGTCTCTTAGAAGTCAGGTGCGATCATTGGTGTTAATTTACATACTTTCACAATTATTGTTCCTTTAAAGAGATTTGGCTATTAAGGACATACAGCCAGGTAGTGTACTGAGCTTTTGTTCTGCTGGTGTGTATATTTTATTTCTGCATATAGTTTACAAAAGTCGAACTCGTTTTCTCGCATCCCACATCATTCGCTGGAAATCTCAATTAGATGAGACTAGGAGCGTAAAGTTCGTAGCTTTCCTCATGGCTGACGTTGCTTGGAGAACGCCTTCTCCGTACTTAATCATTAAGAATAATTATCAAAACATACTACATAGCTCTAAAGTTGGGAAAGGTTAAACACACAAAACTGCGACGCTCCCATTGTATAAGCGAACGTTATGAAACAATGCGTCAACCTTTATTATTATTATTATTTTCGTATGTCCTCATAACTGAGAACGATAAGCAATCTTGACTGGATGCGTTCAGTTCCTCTTTGGGGTTTTCTTTTTGTCGGACCAATATTTTTTCATTCTTTCACTGACGGTTTTCTTTTCTTCAGCAGTCCAGACGCGTTTAGATTTTTCCTTCTTTTTCTCACTTCCCGTGATTTCACATTCATATTAAAAATATCTCCGTCTGTGACGTCTCCCTCAGCAATACCTACAGATTTCAGGTCTTTCTACATCTCCTTCATCCACGTGCTTGTTTTTTTTACTGTTTGTGTGTATTCTAAAATTTGTCTTGAGATTCTTCCCTTCGGAAATCTACTCAGATATCCATAAAATTTCAACCTTTTTTTCTTCATATCTGATTCTATGTTTGATATTTTCTCTTTAGTTTTTGTAATTTGAAGTCTATACTGCCCATCTTCATTCACTCTGGGTCCCAGGGTTTTTCTGATAATTTTTCTTTCTTCTTTCTTGATTTGTTCTGTTGCTTTTTTTGTGTTGATTGCTAATGTTTCACTTGCGGATTTAACTGCTGTCTTAATTACCGTGTTCTAATATCATATCTTGGTGTTGTCTGAAATACATTTTTTGTCGTAAATATTTTGTATTAACCCCATTTCTTTCTTCACCTTCTGTACTCTTGCTTGTGTGCTTTCCCTTCTAGTCCTGTTGGTTCTATGATTTCGCCTAGATATTTAAACTGTTTTATCCTGTTGAATTCACCATACTTTGTCCTTAGATTTTGCATTTCTATTCCCTATGAATTCTCCTTTTTTTTAAATGAAATTTGTAATCCTTTTTTTTCTGCGTATTCTTTGAGGATTTCTATTTGCCTGATGGCCACTTCATCTTTGTCTGTCATGATTGCTAGGTCGTCAGCAAATGCCAGATACGGTATGTATACTCCTTTTGTTCCGATTTTCATAGGTGCCCACAATTTTTCTGCTTTCAGCTGTTTTTATTGTTATTATTAATTTAGTGGCGACGGAGCAAACGCTCCGGTGGCAATTCCCCTAATCATCTAATTACCACTTTTTATTTAATTTTTTTAAAATTTCTTTTATGACTGGAATGTTAAATTCCTTTCCCATTTACTTTCCCGATTTACAAATTTTAATTTTTGATTCCTTAAGCTTTTTTGTAAATTATTCATCACTTGGTAATTTCTTCCAATCCCCGACACCGTTACCAACAAAAGAAACTTGTCCCTCTCCCTTATGCATGAAATCGAGCGCCAGCTTGTGGTCATGGTCGTCTTTCTCCATCCATGCACTATTTCTAATTCACCAATATCCCTCCAAGCCCCATTACCAACATATGCCCTTTACATTCCCAGCACTCTCGTCACCCTCCTCCTTTCCTACAATGACACCCAGTCCAGCTCATTTGTCACATCAGTCAGTGAATGGGACCTGCGATAATTTGCATAAACAAATATAACTGCTCTTCTTTGCACACTCTCCAACTCCTGTATCTGATGGCCAAAATGTTGGTCCCAAACTACACCACCATATTCAACCAATGATGTGACCAAATTTTTGTAAACCAATTCCCTAACTTCTCTGGTAAGTCTTCCCATCACCTTCTCCAGTAAATTAACAATTCTTTAATCGTTTCCTACTACCTGCCCTATGTGCTTTGCCCAGTTGAGTTTGTTATCAAACTTAATGCCAAGATATTTACACTTCAAGCCTTCGACAAGCAATTCTGACACCACCTTAGAATCATAATTAACCTTAAGTTTTTTATCTGTGTACCTAATAAGCTGGCTCTTCTTGGCATTTATCTTCATTCCTTGCTGAGCTACCCGTTTAGAAATTCTACCTATGTCACTATGCCGATGTTCACAGCCTTCACCTGCTTTAATCCTATTGTATACCATTATATAATCTGATTTTTTTTTTAAAACCTAAATTTTGACCGTAACTGATCAACACAATCATTAATTAAAATAATGAACAGCAGTGGTCCAAATACTCTAGGCTGCCCTTGAGCTGAGAGAGGAATCATGCGGTACTCACCGGCTAGTGTGGGCCTGTACTGGATGGCGAGCTGGAGACTAGTGATGGCCTCATCCAGCCTCTCGCGGCCCTGCAGCAGGACTCCACTGCGAACAGAAGCAAACAACACGTCAGCACCGACACCCGAATATTTTCCTAAATATAGAAATAAAATTTTCTTGGTAATGTCTTTTAGATTGCAGTGATAGAGGAGTCTTTGATTAATGCTGAACTAGGTTTTCTTACTGATTTGGTGGGATGATGATACTTCATAGATACCTCTATGTTGTATTTTTGATGTTATAGGTAAGCGGAGGTTTGGGATAATTTTCTTATCCATAGTAGAATAATAAGCAATTTGTTCGAAATATTGAGTGAAAATAGTGTGAAACTTGTCCAGCTTACAAGGGAAGGCCGTCAATTGTAAAATTCAGGTTCGATTCATACTGTGTGTAATAATTGCTGTAATAAAAGAAGTAATAAAATGCTCTTCTACGTTGTTGTCGAGAAAGTTGGCGTCGAAATATTCCGTTGAGTTCAAATAGTTTCTACGTTAGTTAGATTTCATGTGGCGCGTGGAGCAGCGAGCAAGCTCTCTGCATCATGAGCCCGTCCTCGCCGGATCGAATATCGCTGTCGGCAACTTTTATTTATTTATTGAAATATGTATACAGCTAATTTAAAGATTAAGATCTCCACTTAGATAAAATCATAAATTAAGAAATACGTTTATAGGAATTTCACCTTTAATGAAAAAACGTTGTAACTATGAGGGTTACGCGTATGACACTGTACATAGCCATGTCTCTAGATAGCGGCACTACATATCATAGAGATATGGATACGCTGTGTGTATTTTGTTCAAGTTAGTTGTATTCCGGTAAGGTCAGTGACAGTTTATCATATAAATTTAATGCGTCCAAACGGTTTTCCTAATTATTCCGCTGTATGCTTTCGCACGGGTCCTTATACTGGATCAAAACTTGAAAACTTCCAGTGCATTTTCCCAGGCCTCTTCTAACTAATCTTCAGTGCAAGAGGTAAGACAGAGTCGATACTGCAACATGTGTTGAACAGTCCGACCTTGTCCGCAGCCGCATTACATGTTATCGACCCCAGCATAGCCTTATCTTGCTAGGTTATCCTTGGATTTGTCCACTTCTGGTCACAACCTATTCAGAGACTTCGATGTAAACCATCCCTCGTCATAGCCAGGTGGTAAAGTTTCACACACTCTTCCCCAACAAGAGGGGCGGGGGGGCTTTAGCTTTCCACAATTGTAACCATGCAGTTGCTTTGAAGTTCGTAGGAAACTTTTCCTGGACTTCAATTCTTTCATGATCCACTTTCTTCTGCTCCTTTCTCGCAGCTATTTCTCATCGAATTAGCCAATGGGGCTGGTATTCAAATCTATAGATAGATGTACAGACAAAGGATTCAATGTGTGTCATTCACTTCAAGTATGATGAAAATCGAAATCTGATATTACCGGACTGGTAATCGAACAACAATTCTTCCGAAAGCTAGAACCGGGCTTTGCCGCTCAACTGACATGCTCGGTGAAAATATATTGTCTCCGGTCTTCTCTTCCAAGGATCCCCAAAACACTCTGCCCTCACACCTTGTCCCATTTATTTATATTCAATTTCCATTTGCGAGCGAAGCGTCGGATGAAGTTTTATCCGGTTGAAACGTTACATCTTCTGGGCAGGGAAGTAGGTAAGAAACTGTGCAGTTCGAACTTGAATTACGTTCATCATTTTAATCGCAAAAGTATAAAATAAAGATTGCTATATTAATTGTGTAAGTAAAGTATCACCTATTTTCAGCATTAAATGATTGTTGCTGTGTATTAAATACTATTGGTAACAACGTACTCAGCTGATTTTAGGACAACAACTTCATCAAATTGTCTACACCACAACACAGCGAAACACTTAAGTTTTGCTCCAAATAAACTCAAACCAAGTTACCGGCTACATGCAAACTATCCATTGCTCCCCTGTCAACAAATTGATGTTCTTTCCGTATTGTCTATAACCAAGAATCTTGTTTTTTTTTACAGAACTAGAGTTATGGAACTAATACGCTGATACTGCTTAGCGCGATCCGACTCCCGTTAATGTTTTATCTAAAATATTTTTCATTTAATTTCTGTCACAAATAAATGGTTCGGAAAAACAATATATTTTATGCAGAATTACTAATAAAAATAACAGTAGTCAAGTGGATCTTTAGTTATTGATAAGAAGTCACGTATCTTCAAACTGAGACTAAACAGTTAGTGACGGAATGTTATCCAATTATATTGTTTTTAAATTACGGTTTTTACGAAAAGATGAGTTTAGTTACTAATACACAAAAATTTTGACTTAAATGTAACCTATTTTTGTGAAGAGTGGCATTTGTCTTCTCACTATTGTAAACTGCTAAGTCTTAAAATTTAATTAACTTCAATATTCATAACTGCAGAAATATACACTGAAAATTTCGAATGAATCTGGTGATGATTATTAATTCTTTATCCACAAAAGCAGACCCATTTCACCATCCAACGTCCAAAACAGAAATATTTGTAGAAATTTATGGAATAATTATAGTGTGATATTTAGTTTTTGGTATTTACTTGAAGAACTTGAGAAGAGCACCTAATATATGTTGATCCCTACAATTTCGAATTTTTCTTTATGATCAGTGTGGAGATCAAACAATAAGGAGAAGGTATACCTGGAAGCAACTAAAATAATACGTTTCAAATATTGATTGAACGGTTTAAGACATCGAAGCGAATTGTACCAGATACAAGTTTCAAATACAAAAAAAATTTCATATGAAATTTTTCAATTTTCAAGCAGTTATTGAATTAACTAAATCACTGAACTTGAAATAATCGGGATCTTAATTTAGATTATCATACGGTTGAAGCACGAAACAAAATTTAATCACATTTGTCATCAACTCAATGGTATACTCAAAAGTATATTTGATATATTTCAATGAACGGTTAGAAGAATCAAGAAACATTATCTATCCTGGAACTATTTTAGAACTGAAAAGAAATTTATCTAGTTTATTTAGAACATTGCGTCTTAAAAATTTGTTTACGTCTGAGGGGGACTGGTATCTGAAGATGGAATTGAAGGGAAACATTGGTTAACTATGATAGAAAAAGCTTTACACAATCTCATTCCTTCATATATGAAGGAATATTCTTGGTATGTGTCCTTTGCTTTGTGTATAAATCTGCCAGCGTCTGTAATGTAGATTTTTGTTTGTCTATTATATGTTTAACAGAATGCAGTTAAAAATTAATTTATTTGTAAACTCAGTAACCAGCTTGCTGATAAGATACAGTGTGGTCTTTCCTTATAAAACTAGCCTGTTTCAAATCGACACTACACCAATTTAACCCCCTTATGCTACATAATAATGTTTACCCATTGTAGTTTGATGTGAAATCTTCCAGACGTGGTCATTTGGTCACTCTCCTCATCTTAGAAGATCGGGAAAAATGATTGATAACCCACTTTTACTTCATGATACTGGAGAAGATTGTAAGGGTTTCCGTCGTGCCAGTATGAATTTATTTTGGTAATTGCGACCTTCAAACTTACAATTCAAGAATTATAAAATTATTGAATTATCTATCTTTTTTCACACTCGAATAACTTTGATTGGTCTTTCATTCACAATCTATATATTATCTGGGTCTGTTACCGAAGCAGTCACTTATTGTTTATATTTATTTTTGTACGTATGACTAATTGAATACTGTAATTACAATTATCTCGTGCTGTTATTCTCCTTCACTGCCCTCGAGCTCATACTTTCAAAAATAACTTCAACCTTACGGTCATCATGTCAGAAACTGAACCTTCTTCATTCATCTGTCTCTAGCTATACATCCTCATTCTCTCGAGTCTTGACGTTTCATGAAATCTCAGTAAGCCGATATAATTGCAACTATTAAATTCCATGATCCGTGAGGTCATGTACCTCACAAGATCCATAAATCGTGAAGCCACTGTGGGGGTGTGGTATAAGAATGGAAACTGTTACCGACCAGCGTTTAATCGGAAAGCCTTCGCACACTTCTCCAGAGTTGAATAGATGACTGCTCTGAAGTTTCAAATCCCTGAAAACGAGTTCCCGAACCCCGGCTCCAACTTGCCACTCGCTCTTTCCGCAAGCACTTGGGGCGAGTGCATCGGCGTCCGCACCTGGCGCCCCGTGCCCCCTCTGTCGGCCAAATTGAGTGGAAGCGAGGCGAGCCGCGTGCCCCTAATTGGATTGGCCGCCGCGCTAACGCGCATCCACCCAGAGATTGCAGCGAGCCCAGTATGGAGCCCTCTGCGGCTGCGGGCCGCCCGCTCGATACACGGCCCGCGACGGCACGCCTGACTGCCGGCAGCCCGCGCCACACACTGCCAAAAAGAGCTGACAACTCAAAAAATGCCACACCCCTAATGCAATCCCAATAAGCATTAAAGGGAAGGAGATGCGATAACCTCGCAAGAACTTCCCCGCACTCCAGGTATGAAGTTTCCTGGACGATGATGTCTGTCGAGCCACACACTGCTCTGTGGCAGTCGACCGCGCTGCTGGATAATATCGGCAAGTGGCAATCTAGTGCCGCTACTGTACCTAAGGGGGCATCCAATATTTACATAAGGTATTTTTCCGAAAATCTAGACTCCCTCCCCCCGTGCTGAGATTTGCTGAAATCTGGATCAATTTCCCTCCCCCCCCCCCACCATGGAATAGTGAAATCTTGAGGGACCCCCTTCCTCCTGCAGAAGACCTCGTCATTTTTCGAGACCCTTTATTTAGTTCAAGGGCAGTTAGACATCCCCTCCCCTAATGTTGTGATCGACATCGTTTGTAGACCTTTTTTTTTTTTTTTTTTTTTTTAGCATTACTGAATTTAAAAGATGACGTGATATTTCTGTCGACCCTCCCCCCACTATTTCACCTCACGTACTTAATGTACTCTCCCTAAGGTGTTAGAGATTTAAAGGTAACTTCGTATACTTCTCGGTTCTTGTCTCCTGATGTTAGTGGTACCATTTTATTTTCATTAATACATTTACTGAGTTGAAACTAACTTTTCATGTCAAACTCTCCTGGAGATTACCCCTTATAGGCTCCGAAAGTACGATACAAGTATCGTGAGTTCAACGTTGCCGTCTATTCATTTGTAATTATTAATGTTACTATTAATTATTAATATATACTACTGTAATTACCCTTAGGTTAGTTGAGGGGGATAATATTCGTTTACAAACATCGACTGACTTACCCCCCTGCAGTGTAGGAGCTATCTCTTCTTTTAAGCAACTTAAACACGCATTATTACAACATTTTCAAAATCTGGAATACTTTTAATGTTTCGAGTCACCAACACAAAAACATTTACTCTGAAACATATGTTTTGTGTAGTTCATCTCACTTCTATTTCATTATGTATGGAGCACGTTACGAAATAAAAAAATTGGAAGTAAGTGAGGGTACTTTTCACAGGTCACATGACTTGTAATGGTTCAATTCCAGTCTGTCTCACCCTCGGTGAAGCCTTGCGAGTCTGAGTGGACACCCCTTGGATTTAGTAAGGGACCTTGAGAGGCAGCCGGACAGCCTTAACGGCATTCCAGAGGGGCGCGAGTGAAGGCTGTGGGAGATTAGCAAGCAGGACAGTGCGGAGAGAAGAGCGAAACAAAAGTTTAAGTGAACGCCCTACATAATGAGTGACTAGTGTTTGATCGCCGTCTGTGAATCAATGAGACGCCATCTTGTTAACGTATGTCACTGTGCTACGACAAATGGTTATTGTGAGTAAAACCTATTGTACATAGTGAATTAATGAGCCGCCCTACTGTTATGCTGAGGTCAGTTATCCACAATGCAAGTACACTCCATTTCGAATAATTGGCGCACGGACTGCAAGCGCCCTGAGATTACGAACAATTTCATGTTCCATGTAAAGTCACGGCATGTTTAGTTCAAGATATATTATAACTTTGTTAGCCAGGTATTAGATTATATATTGAATTCATATTTCATTCACTAATTTGATTATTTGATATAAATATTAGTAAGTTTCGTGGTTTTATTAACATGTTTTTTATTTAAAATAAATTAATTTACATGTAAAAGATGTTTCATTTTTGGAGAATTTTGAGGTAAATAAACTAATTCATAAATAAAATAAATTGTTGACGTAATTAGAACGTAATATAGCCATGGGGATATAACAGACTAAAGATTGATACTCAACAGTACGGCAATTAATTTTTGGATTTTAATAATTATCCGACTGAATGTCTAACAACGTTTGACAGAGAAAGAAATATTGCAAAAGATTTACAGTATAAAAGATCGTTTTGAAATACTTAAGACCTATCCCAAATAATGAAGCAAAACTACAACAAAAATTCAATAAAATTTTGATATTTCTTATATTGAACGCGTGATCGGAAGGTGAAATATCAATAAAGGTGTCAGATTACACTTATGTCCTGTGGGACAACCTCTTTCCCGGCGTAGTGCAGCAGCCAGACGTGGTATTGACTGAATAAGACTTCAGAAGTTCCCGAAAAAAAAAAAAAAAAAAAAAAAAAAAAAAATCGGCAATGCTTCCTCTACAGTCGTCAATAGTTACGTAAATGTCGACGGTGCAGAACATTGTTCACGTATTGACCTTTCGATCATGATCGGTGTAATGGTCCAAAATGTTCCTCAAACTAATTGTGAACGACTTTGGTGCACTGTCGTCCTGGATTGGTACTTCGTTGTTTGGGAACACGAAGGCCATGAAAGGCTGAAAACGGACTTGAAATAGCTGAACATACAGGGTGTCCAGGAAAGGACTCCCTGATTTCAAAATTAAATATCTCGAAAACAAAGATCGATAGAGGAATGCAGTAAACGGTATGTTTATTGTGATAGCTGTAAAAAGTGTATACAGCAGTGTGAAATAATAGTTACAAAAGCTGCTAACAAATGGCGCTGTAATAGCCATACGTAATGCCTAAATAGTGATCCGAAGCTCAGGGTAGTGCCAATGGTGAACATTTTGAAAACATTGTGATGTGATTGTTTGCAAAGATTGTTTTCATACGATTATTTCACTTATGTATGCTGATATGAGCTGTACAGCGTACAGCGCCATCTGTTAGCAGCTTTTGTAACTATTATTTCACACTGCTGTATACACTTCTTACAGCTGCCACAATAAACATACCGTTTACTGCATTCCTCTATCGATCTTTGTTTTCGAGATATTTAATTTTGAAATCAGGGAGTCCTTTTCTGGACACCTTGTAAGTACTTTCAGTCAGTGGTGGGTTCAGTTTGACCGAAGGTACTAGTCCATGATATGTAAACCCAGCCCCTAGCGAGATGGAGCCACGTACAACTTGCACTGTGCCTTTCTGCGGACGTGGGACTAGGTCCCAGTTGTGTCTGCGCCACACTCGAAATTTTCCAACTGGAATCGTGACTCATTTGTCCACTCAACCTTTTTTTAAGTGATCTAGGATACAACTGATATGTTCTCGAACCCATGAGAGGCGCTGCAGCAAATGGCGTTTTGTTAGCAGAGGCATTCTATCGCTGCACTGTCCACACGGACATGTCTGTCGTATTCCCACATTGATTGTTGCCGTTCTTTAACGCAGTGTTGCCAGTCTGCCAACACGGACACCTCGCTGGTCTTGTACATTATGAAGACTAGGTCGACCACTGCGTTATCAATGACGGGAGGTAAAGCCGTGCTACATCCTTGACACTGCGGATGGAGGAACGTTGAATTCTCTAACAGTTTCCGAAATTGAATGCCCCATCCACCTAGCACGTTCGAAAGTCTGTCAATTCATGTAGTGCGGCAATAACCACGCTAGAAAACCGTTCACAGACTCACGAACCTGTAAAAATAAAGCCCTGACGCTGCACACCACATCCGTGGTGCTACCGCTATCATATCATCTCCATCTTCCTACTCCATGAGTGTAGGCGCTTCGGTGTAAGTCTTCCTTATAACATTACGTTAAGGTGAATGTAGCTCGAAGTTTTCACGATTCAATTGGTATACGTCTCTGGTCACTCCTCTTTCACTAGGAAGTAACTTTCCCTCAAGGTGACTTGACGGTTGGTTTCGCATTTTTACGTAATGCTTTAAGTATTACAGAAAGCTAAAATGTCGGCCAATCACTGCTGCACAAAATAACACTATCTAAGATCTATTTCTGACATATTTCCCCTATCTTATAACGAGAGATTGGATGTTTATTAAAGAAGACTCCTATACTGGGAGCCAAAAGATTACAAAGCCGAAAGCAGCAACAAGAGGATGAAAAACAATATATATGTATGAAAATGAAAGGTGACAGGGAATGGTAGAAAGTGAGTTTAAATATTAGAAGGTACATTCCGCTCCATAAAGACGGCACGGATACACAGGATTTCAGGCAGAAGTAGACAGAACCTCTCTTGAGGCAAGGTCTATTTTGTAAAGAAGTAGATTGCGCAGACCTAATCTCTCCAAAAAACATAGGAGAATTTTGAACCAATCATGGGAGCAAGAATGAATAAAAGACAGTTCAGTCCAAAGGAAGAATCGGTCTGATTCCTGGACGAGGTAGATTTTCTTACTTGTTAGCGGTTTCTATTCCAATCTGTGCATTCCTGGTGTTTGTTGATCGTAACAACGATTGAGCGCAAGAAAATCAGCAACATTCTAATTACACTGGTGCACGTGATTTCCTTTCCAATGGATTATAACTGAACGTCATTTATAAACGAACGTTCCTCGAGAAACCAACAGAGTAAGACTATTATTTAAAGACAAAATTTCGGCAACACAAAACTCTGTCGCCATATTCAGGGGTAGTCGTAAGCCTTGAGGTTTGCCTAGTCTTACACGAGAAACATTATAACATACAACGCCGAGGAAAACTTCGTTTGTTTATTGACATCAATTTCTTCAGGGTAAGGATACTT
The DNA here is from genome assembly GCA_031002005.1 of Vandiemenella viatica. Lineage (NCBI taxonomy): Eukaryota > Metazoa > Arthropoda > Insecta > Orthoptera > Morabidae > Vandiemenella > Vandiemenella viatica. The sequence continues at coordinate 242,575,589 of CM061919.1, forward strand.
TTTTTAAAAATTAGTACAATCATTTATATTTTCCTTCTGTGCGAAAAAATGTTAATTTTCTGTTGTTCCCTTTGGAATTCGGATATCTTTTTTTTTTTTTTTTATTTGAGATGAAGTCCTAAAACTTCTGCATGGAAGTATATGTACATTCATCTAGGTGATTTACAACCTTATCTCATATAAAAGAGAGCAATTGCCGTAACTTTCTTTCTTCTTCCTTCGTTATGCTCAACTCAGGAGCGCGAGTGAACATGTCTAGCAGATGTATTTTTCCTCTGTTCCCAAAATCTCTTCATCCTTTCGCTGTGTTTCCTAATTTCTTCCGTCCAAGTGTTCTTTCTCCTAATACAGTATACTACTGGCTGTTGGAAAATTTGTGATTATTTACCATGCTGCTAAATCGGGATCTATTCTGTATGATATCGTCTGTTATTCGAATTTCCTGGAGATCCTTTTCAATTTCAATTAGCCAGTTGTTTTTGATTATCATTGAAATGGCCAAGTTTAGAATTTTTTTTGGCTAGTCTGTTGTTACTCATTCTGATAATGTGGCCGTAGAATTTAATTCGTCTTTTCCTGAATTTTTTTCCGAATGCTGATATAGTTCGTGTGATTTCCTTTTCATCCAAATTCCTCTGGTACAAATTGGATCAAAGATTTTCCTTTCGTGATTTTCAATATCTTTAATCGATGATCTGCCCCCAATAATCAAAGTTTCCGATGCGTATAATGCCTCTGGTTTGATTACAGCCTTATAGTGTCTTAACGTGGTGTTTCGGGATATTGACTTTTTGATGTATCTGTTCCAGGTGATTCTTTTCTCTCCTTGTTTGCTTCACGATTTAGTCCGGCAGGTTGAATAATTTCTCCTAGAAATATTAACTTAGTTATGTGAGTGATATTACCAAATCGCGTTTTTAAGGGTTGTCCATTTTGGTACCGTGAAGATCCTTCCATATAGTGGGTTTTAGCATATGAGATTTGGAGACCACATTTAGCTTAAATTTCATGCAGTTTTTCAAGGACGTAGACTGCCTCTTGCATGTTGTTGGAGAGAATTGTTAGATCATCTGCAAAGGCCAAGCACCGCAAGAGAAGTTTACATCTGAGTAGCCTTACGATGGTTATTCCTTTTACTTCTTTCTCCCAGGCTTTGATTACTTTTTCCAGAACAATATTGAACAAAAGGGGTGATACACCATCTCCTTATCGAACTCCTGTCCTGATTTTAAAAGGTTCACACACCGCACATAAGAACCTTACTTTTGAAATGATATCCGTTAATGTCTGTTTGATTAATTCTCTTGTTTCCTGTCTACTTTGTATTCTTCGAGTATCTTAAATAGTGTTTGCATGTGAATAGAGTCATAAGCTTTTTGAAGTCTACAAAGGTGATTACTGTTTGTCTGTTTTTGCGGATTTGTAAGAAGGTTTTGAGATTTAAAATTTGTTCTGCACATGACCTGACTTTTCTAAATCCTGCCTGATACTCGCCAATAAGTAGATCTATTTGTGTTTCAAGTATCATGAGAAGTGCCTTGGATAGAATTTTGTAAGTAATTGGTAACAACGCAATTCCTCTGTAGTTATTAATGTCTGTTTTATCGCATTTATTGTGAACATTTATTAGTGCACATTTCCAGTAATCAGGGATTTCTTCCTTGATTCAGATTTTCTTCAATAATAATCGTATGAATTTTTTGAGCAAGAATTTTATTAGATATAATTTACATTTCTACAACTATGCCATGCTTTCTTTCTTTTTTATATAAAAGTAAAATCCAATCATAACTGCGAGAATTTTATTCGTAGCATAAATCGGAATATGTGTAAGATTAATATAGCTCAACTCACCAATCCATCCTGTGAAGAATAAATTAACTGAAGATAACATCTACAGCCAACATAAAGACCTAACGACTGTGAAAATCTGACTCGTCCAAATGATTTGGAGGCAATGTCCTAGGACAATATGCTCCACTGCACATCAGCTCAAAGGAGCTGTGACTAGGCTGTGATGAATTAATATAGCTGTAAGAGATGTAAGACCACATAGCCTTTTGGCCTACATCGTAAATTAGATGATATTGTCCATCGCGTTATAATGCTTGATATTTTTTTAAAACATACTTTATTCCAGCTGAATTTAAATATGGCCATCATTTTAATTTTATTCGTTTTTTGTTCGATTTATGGAATCCTTATATAATCCAAATATCATTCTTCAGAGTATATTAATATTTCATTTCAGCTGCAAGCTTTTTATAATGTGATCTATTCTCAGTTTTTTTTCTCTGCAACGTACATCAAATTTACTAACTAAAATCTACGTAATTGTAATAACGGTTACTATAGCGCATCTACGGTTAGCTTTTGAAATATTTCCGTTCGCAGTTGAGTCAGACGGAAAACAGCAAGGGCTCTGTAAACTTTAATCTGTTCTCATACCTGCAAAACTTTGAGCAGTTTGTTCGCGTTCAAACACTCGTAATTCCTCAGATTTATCTCTCATATTGGTTGGCAGGAGAATAATTCCGTTGAATTCTTAATTGGAATTTGATGCTCGTGTACGCTATAGCAACGGCTATAGGAGCCATAAAATGTTTAGCTCTTTGTTATCTCGATACTATTGACCAATGCCATGCTATTCTGATCCCACACAGCACTGTAATTCTACACATAGGACGTACAAAGATTTTTAGCATTTCCTTCGTACATTCATTGCAGTTCTTCTAAATTAGGCATCGTGATGCAGATTTAGCTTTTCCTAGGAGCATGGTTATCTGCTGATCACAGTTCGTGTTGATATCTTTACCTTTACTAACACGCATACACTCGAGGGAGTCATTGTATTGAGGATAGAACTGGTTCCACTTAACCCACATCAAGGGAGTTTAATTTTATTCCTTCTATCGTTTTACTTTGCAGTTTAATTTGATGTATCGGTGCATCTATACTAATTCTATAAATGTGAAAGTAACTCTTTCTGTGCCTCTGTTTGTTTGTTACGTTTTCAGGACTAATCGGCTAATCCGATCTTGATGAAATTTAACAAGGGGATAGTAAGTATACAGGGTCAAACAGACAGTATAATTGTGCCTGGATAGTCACGTGTCCAACTTGGACCAATAAGAGGGGAGTAGCGGTCACTATTTCCTGAAGGCAATTCTTATGATGCGCGGCTCCGACAAAATTATTATTACTATGTAGTAATTAGTGCGGGATATAGTGAGGTAATGTTTCTGCGTGGTGCCGAGTTGATTCAATAGCTCAGGACAGTGAAAGTGGGCGGTGCAAAAAGATAAAGACAGCCACTTCATTGTAAGGAACAGTGTTTGTGATCTCGCGTAGTTAATAATTGCTGGTGGTCGAACTCATTATTAACCTGGTGGAAGTGTTAACAAACGCAGGAACCTGCAACTCGGAAACGCGAAGTTCCGATATAAAAATTTACGGTCATATTGTTAAGGTGGTGGGCACAGAAACATTCGATGACGATTAAAAGTGCTTGTTGTCTTGCAGCAGCTTCTGACTTCTTATTTAAGAATTTAAACATTTCAGAAACTTTTCCAACATTCTATTGGTGGTGACCGGATCTAAACTTGCAGTCTTCACAAGTATGCGTATAATAACTAATTAAAGAATACGAGTAAAAAGACTTCCTTATCACGCCAAGTATGCACTATTTGTTACTTACAAGATACTATTTGCCATTAGGAGGGACACAGGATACATTTCATATGTATATATAATATATTTTGCTATGGAATTTTGAAAAAGTATCTGAACGGTGCATTACATGTGTAGATCTTTCTAATGCTCTATGCTCTGTGAGAGAGCGGGCTGCTGGCTCTATGGTTAAGGCGTCTGCTTTTTGAAGTTTCGAGTGTGGTCCGGGCTACAAATATCATTGGTAGCAGGATTTTCTAGGAGTTGCCTTTGAGCGTATGAGCCACGCCTGGACGTTCCATTGTTCGGATTCCACGTCAAAAGCCACGACATGGGTGGAATGTGTGGCAAATCGAAACTCTGTCACGTAGGTAGAGGAACAATCCTTTGGGACCCAACAATGTAATACGCCTTTAATATTTTATGCTACATCGGTCGCTCAGGCTTTATTTCTCTCGCAGTCACTTTGTGTATGATCTGCACTAATCTATACTAATATTAAAAATGCGAAAGTAAGTCTGTCAATCGGACAGTACTCTTAGCAAGGAAACGGGATACTTGTTTGTCATAAACAACATTTCTTGTCATCTGAATAATGCCAAACAGACGAATAACGTGTTTGAGTCTGTAATGTTATATCGGTCGCTAGGGTGTATTTCTCTGGCAATCTGTTAGCGTATGATCTGTTCATAAATTTCATTTAATGACAAAACATATTATATATCATAGATGTTAATTTTTGTTTCATCAGACTGCAGTTTTGTGTCTACCTAAAAGTTTCTGGCATCAGAATATTATAGCTCCTTTTTGACAAACTTCGCAGGCGTAAATTAGATTTAACGCGTAGCTCAAGCAGAGCACGAGCAACTAAAATTATTACAAATCAAGGACCTTATGCTGAAGAAAGAAGGCAAGACCAAGCCGAAAGATAAGATGCTCTCGGTGTAAACCCTTCCCCTCCCACTGTTGTTTTTTTTTTTTTCACTATCTTTAGACATGTTGCAAATTGATTATCTTCATGAGACATGTTCGATGGTAGAATGATATAGCGATGACTTTTCCCTCACATTATCCTGACTCCGAGTTTCTTGGGTCACCTTCTACGGTACTATCCTCTTTCTATATACAATTCTAGCAATAAAATTCTTGGTCCACCTTTACGAAGTCGCGTGTAACATCTATACTAAAATAATGTCAAAGTTGTAGTGTACTATAAAACAGAATATCGCTTTTTATTATTTCCTGGAATCAAAGTCAGAAAGTCGAATGTCTATTTAAAAACCTAGCACTTGGATGACCGATCTTAGCTCGGCATCTTTCGATTTTTGTCCAATATGCAAGATTTTGAGCAAAGTTTGATTAACGTTAAACGTTTTTCTTGAAGGATTCCTAGGCATTTTTCAGAGCATAATTCCTTGCAACGAGAAGCTTAACTAACATCAGTAAGCTTTCTAGTACATAAAACGTCTACGAGATGGCGTTAGAGCCGCTTCCGAGATACCAAGCACAAAAATTGTTCGGTTCTTGTAAATTCGTGTTTTTTTCAGGGAAGAAACCTAGATAAACTTAAAAAGCAAAACGATATCTAAATAAGAAGTTTCATCCAAATCGTTGCACCTGTTTCAGAGATCTCAAATATGTTTATATATGAATTGCTGGTTTACTTATTTCTTAGACTCTAAGCTATGTGGCAGTCTGAATTATCAGGGACGAAAGTTTATTCTTTTTTAGGTTCCTAACCATCAGAGACAAAGACAAACCCTTACTGCTTCCTCTTATTTGTCCACCCTCCCGTCATACTCCCTTAGCCTCCGAATCGTCTAAGAAATTATTAATTGCGCAAAGCCTTAGTTCTTGATACTCTAAACACAATCATTACACAAAATTTAGCAGCGGTCTGGTGGCTCATTGGTTAAGGTGTCTGACCGGCGATCGAATGGGCCCCGGTTCGAATCCCTTTCTTGGCGGGCATTTTTATAGGCCCTTAACCCGACCTTCCCCTCCGGTACAGCTTGCTGTGTAACGTGAAGTACGACAGAACGCTTCCGTGGTTCGGATTCACCATTAAACTGTAGGTCCCCTGTACACGGTAGGATTGCCGGGTTAGATTTAAGGTAGTTACGACAGGGGCGGAATGCGCAGCCAATAGAAACCCTGTCACTACGTCATTACGACCACATGGATTTATTATTATTAATTATAAAATTTTGAAAATTATTTGACAGAAAATAATTAAAGAAACTTTGGTATAAAGTGACTTTGTTATCATAACTATTCCAAGTAATTTTCGTATTGTTTACGCTGTTTTCTGTGCGGGTTTTGTGGAACTCTTTCTTCTTTCAATTATTCCCAATAATATCCCATAAGTACTTATAATATTTAACTTGTGTGATAGTGGCCATGATTTTTTGAGTCCATGCATCGTGGTTTCTAATAAGAGATTTATTTACTCCACTATTTACGAAAGTTTTCCTTCAAAATCAATACCAAAATGCCAACCGCCCCATTATTTCTGAAATTACTTGTGCGAAATTTCTCCAAAAAAAATAGTGTTGCGAAGGCTTCAAATATTTACATTTGTGCACTTCATGGTTTCCGTGAAGTAATTAAATGATAAATCTCAACAAATACTCTGTATGATATTTCAGCAGCTATTTGTTTAAAAATTTTGCAGGTCCTTTTTTTTTTTTTTTTTTTTTTTAATATGTGCACAGTGCACATAAAATTACTCAGAACAAACAAAAACTTTATTTGAAAGTGACTTCTTATTGATTTTCTAAAAACGCTACATTTTTAGAAGAAACGAACTAATTCAATTTAAATAGTAACCCTCTGGCCTCGCATTCGGGACGACGCGTCTAGGCATCCAGATTCGGGTTTTCCATGGTTTCTCCAAATCACTCCAGGTGCTTTCTTTAAAATGTCATGGCCGAATTCCTTCCCGTTCTAGTCCCAATTCCTTTTCCGCACTGAATGACCTCGACGTCAACAAAGCGTAAAGCTATACCAAAAAAAAAATCCAGTGTTTAAATGAAGTTTATTTTGCCTTGTTACGTGAAAGCCAAAGTAGCAATCACACCACGTTATACAGAGCTTTGACAGTGTCCTAACACCCTTTATCATTAGATATCGATCAAAGGTACTTTAGATAAGATAGAAAAACAGCGGAGTCGATTGATTGAAGCAAAGGTATTGAGTATGACACACGAGGAAAATACGTGTCAAAATAAAACAGATATAGAATAGTGACGATAAACGGAACAGCAACTGACGTCATAGTATAAAATTCGTTTTCGAGAAAGAAGTTTAGGTCGTCTCGTTTTTTGATACTTCTTTTCTTATTGGGTAGGGATGCGGTACGTCTGGCACCTGGGAGCGGCTGCGTTTACCTGTGCGCATCTCTTCGGAACGGGTAAAAGTTGTGAATTTTGAAGTCATTTTCAGAAAAAATTTTTCTTTTTTATAAATTTTCTATGTCCTCTTAGCAATATATATTAATAGTTGCCAGACAGTTTTATCATTTGCTAACATCGCTCCAGATACAATTAAAAAATAAAATAATTTTCAAAACATTTTAGTACAGCTGATATTTTAATAAGATATATAATGTGTAATCAAAGAATATAATATAAGTTTGCCAGATAGAAATTCGTTTGCTACATTGGGAACCAGACTAAATTAAGTATAGGGGAGAGTAGGTGAGTTAGAAGAGTGTGGCATTTAGTTCGTTGGTTGCGTGTGAGAGAGATCTGCGACAAAGAGCACGATGAGAGATAGACAGCGACACATGCTATTTCTTTTAAGATTACGTCGAGTGTTTACGTTCTTTGTATTGTGTTTTGTAAAATGAAAACTCAGCTTCATCGTGATGGGTGCTCAAAAATCTATAAAAATACCAGGTTATCTTTTTATGTGTGATTTTCATTATTCGGATCCCACGTTGAATTGTAGGTCCCCTATACCCGATAGGATTGCCGGGTTAGGGGTCCGATGCACGGTGTGGTGCGCTAACTTCAACAGCTCAACGCATACCCAACTTTTACATAGGCAACCCAAACTTTTTAAGTTACTTAAATGTCTCTCTTTGAAATTAATTATAATTAGATTAAAAAAAATTGACCGAGTGTGGTGGTGTAACGGCTAGCGTTCTGGCCTCGCATTCGGGAGGACGGCGGTTCGAATCCCCGTCCGGGAATCCAGATATGGGTTTTAAATGGTTTCCCAAATCACTCCAGGCAAATGCCAGGATGCTTCCTTCAAAAGGCCATGGCCGAATTCCTTCTCATTCCTTGCCCCCATCCTTTTCCGTCTCTAAAGACCTCGCTGTTAGAGAGACGTTAAGCAGATTTAAAAAAATGATTTTTTTAAACTTTAATTAAAAATACTTGCGGCCATATTTGGATATGCAACCCTGCAGAATCGTATTCTCCTACTAATTAAATGTAAGTAAAATTTTTATTTCAATCAAATAACAGATGGACGTAGAAATCATGCAGCCTGGTATTAGGCTATAACCTCTCATACGATGTTATTAATATTTTGTTTTGGAGCTCTCAAAATATACGCGTATAAGGTGTTTTTTTTTTGTTTTTGTTTAAGTCTTTACGCCTCGTCGACGTCGAGGTCATTAGAGGCGGGAAAGTACTGGGAACAAGGAATGGAAAGGAATTCGGCCATGGCCTTTTAAATAAAGCATGCAACCATTCGCCTGGAGTGATTTGGAGAAAATGGAAAAACCCAAATCTGGATGCCCGGACGAGGATTCGAACCCACGTCCTCCCGAATGCGAGGACAGAGCATAACCGCTCACCCACCACGTTCGGTGCGTACAAAGTAAAGAACGGGCTGATATAAAGAACTGAACTACAACATGTCTAAAGGTTAAACGATTTGGGATTGGAAAATACATCTGTGTTTTTCAAGTTTGAGTATTTTTCCTGAATAAAATTTTTTATCGTTCGTATCACAATCATATAATCAAAATGCCAAGTCTGATAATGTTATCCTTCTTTGTCGGACTTGCAACGCCAGGATATGTCACTATTAGCCACTTAGTTTGTCGATAATAGATACGCAGAAGGGCATGAAAATACCAGACGAATATAAGGTTGTTGTCTTGTGTTTGAGCCGGCTGCCACTACGAGAAGCGGGTTGGGCGGATAAGAAATCCCTCCCGCCACCGCTGCTCCACTTCTGCGATATTTCTTGCGAGTTTTAATTCCAGCCGCCCTCTCCCGCCTCAACTCCGCGCCGCCAAGTTTTAAATTATACTTGTTCTAGTTTGGACGCAACAGGCTCCGCTTGAATTTCAAAAGCGAGACAAAGCCGACCCGTAATAAACGCTGGAGAGCGCTCAGCGCCGCCCGTTATTAGGAATTCCGCTTAAACTTGCCCGTATTTAGCGCATACTTTAAATTAATCACCGGGCAGTCATATCTGCGTGTGCTCACGCCGCTATGTGTTCCATAAGCGTTTGATTGAATAACACTTTTAACTTAACGAGTAGAGAACATATTTAAATTGCAATCTGCGTTTCGACTATATTTCCAATGGTGGAACTTCTTCTCATTTTAATGAAATTCTGTGGAGTGTGTGGGGGAATTATTTTAACGATTTTAACTAAATTTTTGTGTGTGATAAATTTCTTTGACTAGGGTAGTGGCTGTATCTCTGGTTGAAGTGTAGCAGAGATCATTGATGGTTATCAAGTCAGAGAGTTTGTTGCATCATTGGAATACTGAAGTTGTATGGAATGCAGTGTTATAAAAAAAAAACTAATTAAACTAATACTGTATGGGAGAAAGATCAAGAATAAAGATATTAATCTTTTGACGTACAAGGGTATATAGACTGATCAACTAAAACATTATGACTACATGCTGATTAGGGTGTTGGTCAATCTTTGGAGCGGAATACAGCAGCAATACGGCGTGGCATGGATACGAAAAGACCTTGTTAGGTTTGTAGCAAGACGTTATTACGTCTACTACAATTTTAATAATTAATATTTTTTATTTTACATTTTTCTTAATTATTTTTTTATATATATAATCAGATCTGTAAATTGATTTAATTCTTTAATCTCGGGGCCAGCCAAAGACTATATGTGGTGTAATGAATGCCAAGTTATTCAGGGAGTGTACGGAAAATAAGCGAGGGTTGATTTCTGGCAAGGAGCGGACAGCTGAGACTCCGTATCCTGGGGCGGAAACAGTACCGTTACCAAGCCCACCACGCTGTCGCCTACAGGCCAGCGGACGTTGCCCTGACGCTGGGGGTGGCAATGGCGAAGGTCGGCGAGTTTTATCCCGCCACGCCAAGAGACGCGTGAGCGCGAATCCACGTATTTGAATGCGCGAGGTGGAACACGTGATTTCAAGAAGCCCATTTCCTCCAATGAGAAGTGCTATTCGGGTTTTTTGATATGTGTCTTTCTGTCCACAAGTGACTACGGAGAGGAAGAAGGGGGCTCTTTCTCCGACAGCGGAGAGGAACGGTTGACTCTTTCTACGGCAGTGGAGAGGACGAGGACGGTTCGACAGAGCTGATGTCGTACTGGTAGTAGTTTTATAAGGCGATCCTGGAGTGACGGTAGACCGCCATGTCACGCAGATAGGCTGTGACACAACTTGCAGAGTCGCTGTCAGCAAATTGGTAAAGTACTCCGCCAGGCATGACGAGTTCACGAGACTGTTGAATTCCGTAAGCGTCCTGAGATTACGAGATTTGCTCTTTTACAAAACCCTGAGTTAGCTGGCAAAGATTTGTGAAACGTGATAGTACGAATTTTATTGTGACTATTAAACTATTAAAGGCGCCCGAGATTCAATGTTGTAAATATCTAATGTTACAATTGTTAACGTTGTTCATTTTCAATATCATTTGTTAATTTTGATATTTAAATTTGCAGTAGGTGATTCATGACTTACATTAAAAATAAATTCAAATACTGTTTGCTTGAAATAACGGCGTATTGTAACGTCTAGGCTTGTTTGAGTGATGTTAACGGTAAATGTAAAGTGGCCTAACGATGTAGAAGCCATAGCAATTAAATAAATCAAAAAAATCAATGTCAGATCTTTTAAGCCCTGACCGATTTTGGAAGATTCTTGCCAATCAAAGATTTTTAATTTTGCTAATTAATTTTTGTAATAAAAAATTAATAAAACACCCCCTTTGAACAACCCCACCTGTAACAGGTTTCATGAGTTGTCTGGCACCAGATGTTTACGCACAGGTCACACAATTCCCTCAAATTAGGGGCCGGTGGTATGTGGGCGCGGCATCTGGGAACGAACATCTCGGAAACGACGAAGCTGTCGGGACTATCTATGCAGAGTGTTTGGAGGGCGGTGAAACCATGACTGGGCGACAACGTGGTGGACGACTGGACGTCCACGCCTCATCACAGAATGTGGAGGTCGGAGGCTTGTCCTCTCTGTAAAGTGGAATAGGCGGCGATCTGTGGCAGATCTGACAGCAGAGTGTGCTCCGAAACACTTGTGCCAGCACCAGCATTGTACTCTACTGTCAGATCTGCCACAGATCGCCGCCTATCCCGCTTTACAGAGTGGGCAAGCCTTCGACAACCACATTCTGTGATGAGGCGTGGACGTCCACCACCTTGTCGCCCAGTCGTGGTGTTACCTTTCTTCTACCAATCTGCATTGATTCTCACAACAGTAGCACACTAACAGCCGACCAGCCTCACCGTTTCTGAGATGCTCGTTCCCAGGTGCCACGCCCACCGGTTCCTAATTTAAGGGAATTGCGTGACCTGTGCGTAGATATCTGGTGCCAGGCAACTCCGGAAACATAACAAGGACTTTTCGAATTCATGCCACAACGATTCGCTGCTGTATTTCGCGCCAAAGATGGGCCAACACACTAATAAGCAGGCGGTCATAATGTACAAAGTTTGTGAAAACTGGAGGAATCAAGATTTGTGTTGGCAACTGAGAGAATACAAAAAGCGAAGGCAGTTGTTTTGTTACAAATAAAAGGGAAAGTACTTGTTTAAACGTTATTAAATTCAAAGTATATAGACGTTTGTTAACGATATTCTTTTTCAAGCTTTTATTGATCACTAGCTGGTACCCGCAACTTCGTACGCGTTGATTAAGATTTTCTTTGCCAGAATTGAATATATAAAGTTGTTGGTAACGAATGATTGGTCCAAAACAACACTGAGTCAGCATAATATGATAGGAAAGCCATCACTATATCATTCTATCATCGAAGCTGTGTCTTGAAGAGAATCAATTTCCAACATATTTAAAAACAGAAAAACAAACGAATGTGAGGGGATGTGGGGCAGGGGGGGGTGTTAACTTAGGGCAGCTTTATTTCAGCTTGGACTCTTCTTCTTTCATCAGCATGAGCATCCGATTCTTGGGTTCTAATGCTCTCTGCTAGAGCTACAACTTAGGCCAGTTTACACCCGCAAGGCATGTCAAAAAAGAAGGCAAAATAAACTGGTGTCAGAAACATTTCAGCATACACAAAGTAAAAGGACAGAGAAAATCTACATCTATACTAAATAATACGTTTTTAATCTAATCGATATTTATTAACAAATTATACACAGACGGAAAAAAAAATCCCAACACCAAGAAAAAATTATTGTAGAGTAATGAAATTTGGACAATGCATTTGTCAAGTTAACATGTTTAATTGATTAAATTTTCAAGATCACAGGTTAATTTAAGCTCAAGAAAATGCATTTCAAATGTGAAATAATGTTAAATTAATAGCCGGTGTAACCTCCAGAATTTTGAATGCAAGCCTGCAAACGTGAATGCATTGTGTCATACAGGTTTCGAATGTCACTTTGTGGTATGGAGTTCCATGCTTGTTGTACTTGTGCTGTCAATACTGGGACGGTCAGTGCTGGCTGTGGATGATGCTGGAGTTGTCGTCCAATGATATCCCATACGTGTTCAATTGGAGACAGATCTGGTGATCTCGCAGGCCAAGGTAACATGTCGACACTCTGTAGAGCACGTTGCGAGACAACAGCGGTATGAGGGCGAGCGTTATCCTGTTGAAAAACTCCCCCTTGAATGCTGTTCATGAATGGCAGCACTACAGGTTGAATTACCAGACTGACGTACAAATTTGCAGTCAGTGTGTTTGGTATAACCACAAGAGTGCTCCTGCTGTCATAGGAAATTGCTCCCCAGACCATGACTCCAGGTGTAGGTCCAGTGTGTCTAGGCCGCAGACAGTTTGGTTGCAGGCGTTCCCCTGGCCTCCTTCTGACCAACACTGGAGATCTGTTGTGTTTTCTGATGAAAGCAGGTTCTGCCTTGGTGCCAGTGATGGCCGAGTGTTGGTCAGAAGGAGGCCAGGGGAACGCCTGCAACCAAACTGTCTGCGGCCTAGACACACTGGACCTACACCTGGAGTCATGGTCTGGGGAGCAATTTCCTATGACAGCAGGAGCACTCTTGTGGTTATACCAAACACACTGACTGCAAATTTGTACGTCAGTCTGGTAATTCAACCTGTAGTGCTGCCATTCATGAACAGCATTCAAGGGGGAGTTTTTCAACAGGATAACGCTCGCCCTCATACCGCTGTTGTCTCGCAACGTGCTCTACAGAGTGTCGACATGTTACCTTGGCCTGCGAGATCACCAGATCTGTCTCCAATTGAACACGTATGGGATATCATTGGACGACAACTCCAGCATCATCCACAGCCAGCACTGACCGTCCCAGTATTGACAGCACAAGTACAACAAGCATGGAACTCCATACCACAAAGTGACATTCGAAACCTGTATGACACAATGCATTCACGTTTGCAGGCTTGCATTCAAAATTCTGGAGGTTACACCGGCTATTAATTTAACAGTATTTCACATTTGAAATGCATTTTCTTGAGCTTAAATTAACCTGTGATCTTGAAAATTTAATCAATTAAACATGTTAACTTGACAAATGCATTGTCCAAATTTCATTACTCTACAATAATTTTTTCTTGGTGTTGGGATTTTTTTTTCCGTCTGTGTACACTAACATAATGCTCGAGAATCATAGCTTGAGCAAGCGACGTAACATTACAGACTAACACACACACATCCGTCTCTCTGTCACCATTCGATAAGTTCTCAAAATTTCGTGACTACAACTGTTAATCACACCGAAAAAGAAGTCCTGTGGTCTCCCAGCAGATTTTCTTGTCAATATCGGTATAGGCATTTAGTTGTCAAAATATAACAAAAGACAGAGATTTATTTCCGCATTTATAGTATTATTACTGCAGATCACAAACACACCGAATAACCGACGATCCAGGCATGACTCTTGCAATCAAAAACAATTATTAAATTTTTTCTCCTTCGTTTGAACCCGAGACCACGATCCAAACATCAGTAACCAAGCACTCTAACCACGTCTGTATATCGCCGTTCAGTAATTTTTCGAAATTATATGACATCATGTATTATTTATACAGACAAGTTTTCAACCAAATGTAGACAGTATTTTTCTCCTTGTTTCAAAGGATAATAGTGCAAAGTTTCACCGAGATCGGATGAAAACTGTGGATTGGTATGAAGAACAAACAAACAAACAACAAACAAACATACATACGTTGATCCTTATATATACAGGGTGTTACAACAAGGTACGGCCAAACTTTCAGGAAACATTCCTCACACACAAACAAAGAAAATATGTTATGTGGACATGTGTCCGGAAACGCTTACTTTCCATGTTAGAGCTCATTTTATTACCTCTATTCAAATCACATTAAACATGGAATGGAAACACACAGCAACAGAACGTACCAGCGTGACTTCAAACACTTTGTTACAGGAAATGTTCAAAATGTCCTCCGTTAGCGAGGATACATGCATCCACCCTCCGTCGCATGGAATCCCTGATGCGCTGATGCAGCCCTGGAGAATGGCGTATTGTAACACTAAAATGAGCCCTAACATGGAAAGTAAGCGTTTCCGGACACATGTCCACATAAAATATTTTCTTTGTTTGTGTGTGAGGAATGTTTCCTGAAAGTTTGGCCGTACCTTTTTGTAACACCCTGTATAGATTATATAGTACTAGCCACAAAGCCCGTCAAAATTGACGGGTTTGGAGTATTCTGGCAATTGATTTCTTTTTAGTTGCTTACTTAAACAGAATTGTTTTGAAATAAAGTTCAATGTGCTGTAATTTCTCATCCCTTGTGATGTAGCAAAACTTTTCTTTTGTCAACTTGCAGGTCGCATTTCAGTCTAATCACAATCATCGCTAATAATGCGATGAAGATCGATGTGTTAACGGATGACATAGGTTACATACAGTTGAAATAATGACCACAGTGTAAAACGAAGGATACTAAATTAAATCATAACAACTTCAGTGTTCTGGCAAATCATTTCTTAGCAATCGCTTAAATAAACACAAAAATAAATCATAATATAATTCCTATTGCCTTGCGCAATAACAAAATGTTTCTGTTGCTATCCTGGTCCAGGTTGCATTTCAATCTAACAACAGGCAGTTCAATCATTACCGTGGTGCCACAATCTGATGATGAATTCTTGTAGAACTCAACGAAATAAATCGAAAATAAAGAATAAATTTTTTTTATATCTTTCTTGGTTTTCGAGATATAGCATGTTGAAAATCAATTATAACTGTGATTTTGGTGAAGTTTCCAGGACGTATTTCAACCTAACAACAACCACCAGGAAGAAAATAAAACACATAGCCTATAGTGCATTTCCACCGTGTAGATATAGCGGTTTTGGTAATTTGTTTTTTCTGGTTCAGGCCAGATTTCACCCAAACCACCTAAATTGTGAGATAAAATATCTCGAGAAATAAGCGAGATATGGAAAGAAAATGTATTATTTGTTTCCAATTTGTCTCTTCGAGTTACATACAATATCATCATCAAATTTGGCAATGTCGAAATTTTTCTTCTGTTCCATGCCGCATTTCAACCTAACCACGTCAATTTTGAGATACAATATCTCGAGAATTAAGTAAGATATCAAAACATTTTATTCTCTACTTTCAGTTTTTTTCGTCGGGTTACATAAGAATCCATCAACAAATTGCGGCTTTACGGTTATCGTAGAATCCCATAACCACATACAGTACTACGCTAAACAATGGAGGAAATATTTCCTTCCTCCATTCGCTAAACATGCCGCCAGAGAAACAATACTTCCTTTACACGCATATTAATACATATACTTATCACATTTCAATGGTCACATTGCATCGCGAAATAAACCAAATAAAAAATCTATAAGGGTTCTTCAATCTTAATTTTTTATAGTCGTTATTGAGAATTATACTAACACATTTGAATAGCTGACACAGTTACATGCGGCTGAAATAAGGCATCAGTAAAACCAAAGTAAATTAAAAATAAATCT
This sequence comes from Vandiemenella viatica, assembly GCA_031002005.1. Classification (NCBI taxonomy): domain Eukaryota; kingdom Metazoa; phylum Arthropoda; class Insecta; order Orthoptera; family Morabidae; genus Vandiemenella; species Vandiemenella viatica. The sequence goes on from CM061919.1 coordinate 242,591,655, forward strand.
ATGTGATTTCAACGAATACTTCTACATAAACTAATATTAAATAAATCTAAGCAACTAATAAGTATGTTCTGTCAGTTAATTTATTCGTGGATGCCTAGAAATGTTATTAAATAACGTGGGTATTTCTCTGCAGTTGCTTAACTAATCAGAATTGTTACAAAATAAAGCTCATTGTAATTTATCGTTCATTGTGCTGTAGCAAAAAGCTTCAGTTGTCATCTTGGTCCAGGTTGCATTTCAGCTTAACCATAATATCCGCTAAAATTTCTGATAGAAAAGCAAAGCTTCAATCACGCGCATTTAATACATTCCATGCATCGCTATATAAAGTTGATTCCAAATTTTCACAGGTTCTGATACATTTCTTTCTTAATAGCTACCTATGATGAAGATCGATATTTTAACGGCTAAGAAAGCTTACATCGGCTGAAATAAAAACTCCAGCAAGAACGAAGGATGCTATAAATATAACAACTTAAGTTATGCCATGTAATATTTCATTTTGGTTTAGGCCGTATATATCGCGAACAATTTGCAACTTCTTTCATTTGAACCATGTAATGTTTCAGTAAAAAAAACTGATAATTAATATGCCAATTTAAACGCAAATAATTTCAGTCATAGGATACAGTTTAAATTAAAAAAAAAAAAAAAAAAAAAAAAAAAAAAAAAAAAAAAAAAACTAAATTACTCATGCCCTCTGCGTTAACGTCAAATGAAACTTGTAATTCTAATCCATGCTAGTTATACTCTAACCAAACATTTAGCAGCACTGATGCTCGAAATACAAAGCTTTTATCTTACAATATCTATGAACAAAGAATTTAAGGAATACTTCAATATATCAAAAAAAATATTACGTAAATATAAGCATCTAATGATTGATATATCGATTTTAACGCAATACATACTTTTATTTCAGTGTTCTGTGAGTTAATTTATTCACTGTTGCTTGGAAATGTTATTAAATAACGCACACTCCCACAAATAATATCGTAAAGTGTGACGTCATAGGCAACGTCATAGCTTGACGTCACCGCGTGACATGACGTAGGTGTGACACGCTACATTAAGCCTACTATACTAATAGATTATACAGTTGGTAAAAGTAAAACATCAGATCTTACGTTCATTTACAAGAACCGTTTACGGTATAGGTGGTAGTTGCAAGAAGGAGTATTAGCACCATAAGTGATGATGCAGAGTATTACAGAGATTTTAGGCAATACCCCTGCCATCTATTCCTTAATAGTTATGATTGTCCGGTGATGTTACATAAGCCCTATAGATGGCGTTGGAATAGAAACACGGTGGCAGAGGTATTTTTCACGAGCTGGTAGTATCCAGTTCTAATTCTTTTTCTCGTACACTTAGGAAATCATTAAGTATGATTTTTGCCTCTTATTGCTTTGCGCCTCTTCGACATCGATGTGATTAAGAAGCGCGAAAGGACTGGGAGAAAGGAATGGAGAAGAAATTTGTCATGGCCGTTCGAAGGAACTATTCCAGCATTCGCCTGGAGTGTTTTCGGGAAACTGCGAAAAACTAAAAGTCGCATGCTTGGACGGGGACTCGAACTCGTGTCCTCCCGAATGCCATTCAAGAGCTTTTCTGCTCAACCATCAGTCACGGTAAGTGTGATTTAGTCGAAGAAATTTTTTTGTTGTCATCCTTCTTTGAATAGGGGATCCATTGTTATAGTTACTTGTTAAGTGTTTGCCGACTTCGGTAGCGTAGGGGCTAGAGCGCTAGCTCCACGTGCCGAAGGTCGCCGGTTCGAGTCCGGCCGCGGGCATGGGTGTTTAAGTGTTGTGTCTGTGAATGCCATGTCCGTCCTGTGGTGTGTCTAATCAACTGGAAAAATTTCATACTGGAGATACTGAAAGCATTGAGTAACATGATTACAATCGAGTTGGCTGTATGACCTCAGACGCCGAAATCCATTAAAAAAAAAAAAATAAAACTTATTAAGTGACCAATCTACGTTCGGTAGCTTATAAGGGGCTTTAAACTAAACCACTTCACTAATACCTGTTTCGTATCATTTTTTCCGTATGCATTTCGACCTTAAATATAAAGCATCATCATTGGCTGTAGATGTACATATACTCGATTAGTATATACCGAGCTTGGTGGTGTAACGGCTAGCGTTCTGGTCTCGCATTCGGGAGGACGGCGGTTCGAATCCCCGTCCGGGCATCCAGATTTGGGTTTTCCATGGTTTCCCCAAATCACTCCACGTGAATGCCGGGATGCTTCCTTCAAAATGCCATGGCCGAATTCCTTCCCATTTCTTGCCACCCATCCTTTCCCGTCTCTAAAAACCTAGTTGTTATAGGAGACGTTAAGCAGTAAAAAATAAAAAATAAAAAAAATCGATTAGTATAATACCGAAGATACATTTGTGTATAAACATCTTTGGATTTTTGTGTAATAACAGTCTACTCTCAATCTTAATAGCGGTGTTTACGTGTTCGTTAGGCGCAGTATATTTCTATATCAAATCTAACAACTATGCAACAATACTAGTAACATATGCGCATTGAAGCTAATCATAATTTCAAAACTGTATAATCTAGTGAAATAGTGTTTGTTTTGTTTTGCATATTGTTTTACGCCTCATACATGTCTCGGTCATTAGAGGCGCGGTGGGCTGAATGCAAGTAACAGGAAGGAATTTGGCCATGGATTTTTGAAGGAACAATCCTGCCATTCGGCTGGAGATATTTGGGATGAAAAACTGAAATCTGGATGGCAAGACCGGGTATCGATCTCTCGTCCTCCATAGCGTTAACCCCTCATGCACCAGGCATCAGAAAATAAATATTTAAAAACTTAGAGATTTAATATAAAGCCTTTTGTGATAATGTATTTACCATTTTCTGTTAACTTAATTTGTATATTTGAAGCTGGTACAGGGGACCATCCCATAACTGTATGAGTAATTCGAGAGAGTCACCGAAAAAAAAACCAAAAAACCCAAGAACTCGTTTAGGAAGATAAATTAAGCGTTGAATGTGTTGTATCCATTTGGTGGACAATAGACAAATATAGAGGCCTGCAGAAGACTTGTTTCAGTATTGATTACCTCATAATCTTGATGATTATACAACTCAAAAAATACAAAAATCTGGGTGAGATATCAAGAGAAATGGAATGGACAAAGAACAGATTCGGCAAAGAATACAAAAACTGGAAATAATCAAACAAATTTCGCGAGAGATCTGCAACAAAAATTATCTTCCACAAAATTCTAAGATATGTCATTATGGAAAATTTCTAAAAATAAAACTTTTAATTTTTGCATTAATTTATCTAAATTGTCGTACAAGGAACTCTAACAGTTAAATGGAGATGTCAAATAAATAATATAATATTAATAATAATTTACAACTAAATCTAAAGAGGTCACAACAGACACTCTAGCTTTTGCCGATATCGCTGTCCTATCAAACGCCTTAAGAACTACTAGAATTCAACTTGATTAGCTGAAGAAAATTGATGATAAAACCAGTCTGCAGGTATCTTTTGAAAATCGGAAGTAATGACTTACATCAAAGATGCTCCACAAAACCTTCAAGCCAAATATGGAGACATTAATCGAGTGAAAAGATTTAAGTACCTGGTTGAGATCACTATGAAAAATGTACTGGACAAAGAAGCTATTCGGGAAAGTGTAAACAAACTGGCAATAACCTACCCAATTTCGCGAGAGATCTACAACAACAAAAAAAGTCTTTCACAAAATACTGAGATAAGTTGTCATGAAACAGTTCGGAAATCATTAATTTTGTATGCAGCCAAAACCTTGTTCATGAATGCTGATAAAGGTTTCCTGGGAGATTTGGAAGGGGGGGGGGGAAGCGAAAACTTATTAGTTGAATTCTCGATTCCAACTTCAAGAAAGGCGTCCATTAAAAGAGCTCCAACAAAAAGTCTAAAACAAAATAGAGAAAATCACCAAAATAATTCGTGAAAGACGGGAACGATTCTATGGTAGCCTCAAAAGAATGGAGAAAAACAGACTGACAAAAAATCTTTAATTTATTTGATTCAAAAATGCAATGGCCTGGTTTGTGAATATTAAAGAAGACTTTCATTTGTTGGGATTGAAACCCGAAGATGCTATCGATAGAGATTCTTTTTTGGAAGAAGTTAGTGACAATAATTTATTTAATTTCGATGGATCGCACGCTTTGGTGACAATTTCCCTACACACCCATTTTCCGTCTTTACTGTACCCGGATACTTTTTCCTCAACGAGGAATTCTTTCAGCGTTTGGGAAAATTATTCATCAATTCAATCGGTATTTTATTCCAATTACTACCCCCTTACCTATTTAAGAAAATGTTTTCACATCCTTATGCCTGAAATCGAGCGTCAGCTTGTGGTCATGGTCATCGTTTCCCTTACATAAACCTTTCTTAATTCTTCAAATAAAACCGAGTACGGATCTAAAACGTTCATATGAAAATCAAGCGACTATAAGTGAACGTATTATGTTTTAAACTTAGGTTAATATAAGTTAACTGTTATGTTCCACATTATGTCACGTTTAGAAAGGAATAAGAATTCTTAAAACTTTGACTCATTGGCAAGGAAAACAACTGCATGAATTATAAAAAGAATGCAGACAAATTTTTTTGCAGCACAAAAAAAGTTCTACATATTAATTCGAAAAACAATGTATCTAAAACTAATGTCATACTGAGTATTTTGAAGCCTGATAGCGTTTTAATTTTTTAGAGTATGTACAATTTATTAAACACCTTCATTACGAAGTTTAATTAAAATTCCTATCTTTCCATTTTATTAGATAATATATTTCGTTTTTATGATGTCAGTACCTTTCTCGAAAAGATACATCTCTGATAATTAAGGAAAAACTGATTGACAGGTCCACTTAATTTAAAAGCATAATACCCACATCATGCGTGGAAATGGAATTAGTCCTACTCACAGAAATTACGTGACAGCACACAGTTGCAAATTATTGTCAGAGACCTTTTTATTACAATTTCTTCACTACGCAATGCAATTAAGTTTTTAAGTGCCAATTTATAGCAAAATGAATACAGTTAGTGCATTGAATCAGGAGTTACTGTCAGCATAAATCGAAAGTTGGTTTATTCTAGCCATTACTGACCGGCTGCGGAGATTACTGTAACCGCAAAAGCCCTTTTAGGTGGGTATAGCATTTTTTAAAACCCATGCGCAACTGACAGAACAAAAAAACGGACGCCTGCTATCTCGTCCATTACGCGAAACGTCCCCCCACAACCCACCCCGTTCCGACTCCACGCGTAGAGCATAGTGGAGCCGAAAGCTGCTTATCCATTTTAATACGCATTTCAATTTTCTCTCTTTCGAAAGCAGCATCAGATGAAATCGTATTAATTTAAAGTATCGATCGATCCCAGGAGCCGTCGATTCCAACATGCCAGTGCGACGACAGCGCCGCACTGTGCCACGCTCACGAACCAACGGATTCAGCAATAATGACTCAGCGGCTAGAATACTGGCTCCGCGTGTCGAAGGTCACCGGTTCGAGGCCGTTCGAGGGTATGGGTGTTAATTGTTGTCTGTGTACATATGGTATGTGTTCTGTGGCGTTTATAATTACTAGAAAAAACGATACATACAATTCCAATTACTGGATGAACAGAAATCACAATTCAGTTTAAGAGAACCGAATGCCTTTTTTTTTATTTTTTATTAAACTCTTGAAGTGAGAAAAATCAATGACATTTTTTGTGTTGATTTTTTATAGAACCTCCTTAAAGGCAGAAGATTTTGGCCACACGTTCGAACTGATTTGAATTAGGGATATAACATAGCACTATATTACGATAAATTTTATTTGATTAGATTATATTGGATACTTTTACTTTTGATACGTTGAGTGGTTGAGCAGTATATAATCTAATACTTAAAACTAATTATTGCAAGTTAATTATTTAGAATCAAATAACTGCTTTGAGTATTGATACGTAATTTCATGTATCATTAAATTTTAACGCAATTTCTGAACACTAGTTAATTGCTAGACTTGTATGTAATGGGCAACGATGCCGACGCATTAGATCCAAAATTTCTTTAAACCGCATTTTCACAGGAAAAATTTTAGAGCTTTAACTGTTTGCTGGCCGAAACAAATCTCGTATCAGTAATAACTTAATACTTGTGATTAAGCATGTATAAAATTATTAATGGATGTTTTAAACGATTTTGTTTCTTTCAAAAAATTTGTTATAATTCTAAGAAGTGCAAAGGTACCTGCGTTGAAAAGTGAACACACTCCGTTCAACTTTGAGGGAGGGTCCTTAATAAACATGACGCAGGTACGAACTATTGATGCATATGTTTATATATATAGCCCGTTTTATATTTCAGATAAAATCCCTGCTTTTTTAAAAATAAATCGTTCCTGTCTTTAATAAAATTTCCTTCACTGGTTAAAATGATTTTGTTGCAAATATCTTGCACAATTATCGTTAATAATTCATTCTATGTTTTTAAAATTTAACATTTATTTCCCAGGGTAGTGTTACACAAAAGAGTACATGTCTTTTTAAAAATCGAATGTCTTTTTCTTCTGTTGCTTACAGTTACATGGTACAACTATATTCTCCTTGCTAAAACAATCATGATCATGGCATTCAGATCAAGCTTGCAGGCTAGCCAACTGAATAATTATTCCACACATTTATACTCTTAGGCTGAGCCTGTGAGGTATGTAATATCTACGTAAAACTGCGTATAATTTTGTATATGAGGATTTTAATGATTAATTTTGAGTGGTGGTATGTAATGTTTGGTAGTTGGGTGTGCTTCCAGCCTTATGCTGTTAACCTACACAAGTTCTCTTTATGCCGCCACAGTCTTCAGAAACCACTGTTCTGTACCTTGTAATTATTCGAAAACTTAACAGAGATGATTGGAATAACTTGGACGTACTGCTGAGTAGTGGTTAGGATTTCTCACAGATTCGAAACTCAATAATGGTTGCCACCCGGGATTCGGGAAATTCATTACGATTACTAATGCAAATGTTTGTCACTAGATGGTTACTACCAAAGAATGTTCACCAGATTCTAAAAGATGACGTTTCAAATGTTTATTTCAAAGCACAAATACCCAGGCAGATACCAGTTCCATATTACAATGAAAGTTTAAGACATAGACCCTCGTCTTGAAGAAGGCAGGTTTGCAGTTAGAAAACTCGCCCCCCTAAATAGCACATGTTGATCTGATCGGGTTACTGCACGAATTCGACAATCTTTGCGCCTAACATTACTGCCAGGCGAAATAATATAAATCGCCCGCAACCCGACATAATACTGTACATGATCCACATGTGGATCCAATACTGCTCAACCGACGCGTTGTCCTGTATCGGATGCTTGGAAAATACTGTTACTAACAGCGTGGCCGTCTATCTCCTTATTCGTCTTGCAGCCAATCGTATTTTTTTTTTGACCATCACATGATCTTACCAACCAATCACGTGTTTCATTAACACCTCGTACGCCAGAGATTACTTCTTGGTGTAGCCTGTATACTATATTCTATTTTCTCCGTTTAACCCTGAAGTTCACTGTTCTGTCTTGCCAGCTAGAATACCCTTTGCCGGCTCGACCCATGTATCAAAAAGTTCACCAAATCTACACTCTTAACACTCGCGTTACAGGATCCAGGAGCGGAGTATTTATTGAGTCACTGCTAGAACCACTCGACCGTGTTGGGTGGCAACAAGAAGTGAATTATGGACAGGTAGGTCGGTGGTGGCCTCCGCTCGAAAGCCAGAAAGTATTCTAGACTGTGTTTTAGTCAGCAGCAGTTGGTCTCAAATTGAGAGCGTTACATGCACTCATGCAGTGCAGTCGAGGAATAATATATCATGCTGTATAAATTGGATATAAATGTGAATAAAATGGAATATAAAGCGAAGTTCTAATCAGTGAGAATTACTGTAATAACCATATCTTTTTAATCATATTCACGCTGGTACTACGACAAGCCGTTCACACATACCACTTCAAATGTATGATTTCTATGGTTGTTAGCTCAAAACCTAGCATATATGTCGAATCGTTTGAGCATCACAGATATTTCTTTTGCCTCTGTCACAGTTTCGTTTGTGAGTGTGAAGTTCGCACTGATTCGGTCTCAACTTTAAACTATAGGTCCCGGAGCAAACATCCTGACTATGGCGAGGTTATTATTTTATTTGTTTGTTTATTATATGTAGCCCTTAATGCATTTTGGACTCGCAACCAAAATGACGTACTTTAGCTGCCTTGTTGCTCATAAATTATCTGCTTCACTGTAATTAATTATTTTCACCTTTTTCAACTTAAAAAAAAACATTTATTTTTACCACTGCATTTAACCGTTTATAATTATATTCTTTTAATAATTTCATAATAAAAATCTTTAGTCCTCAGACTCAACACACAAATTTTTCATAACATCTAATACACAAACGTTTTTGCTAATCTCAGCGATAATAATTACATTACGATACTTCGTAAAGGCTAGCCAATCTAATTTACTTATGCACTTATTTAATACTTATACTCATGTAATTTCACCATATTTACACCAATCATTTTATACTTAATTATTAGTACGGTTGTTATCTCACACTGTCCTGTCCCAGAATCATTCGATAACAAAACGCCTTTCATGAGGATAAAACCAACTTCTCGGCAGTGGTCTAAGTAAAGATTATTACGATAACGTCCCACCATAGAGGCTGTTGTACTGACAAGAACACGCACCGCTCTCCGCTCGAGTTTTCGGTGACGTCAGCTACCTGTACTGGGAGGCTGTTGGCGCCCCGAGTGCAGGTCGACAATGGTGGTCGACAAGGCTGCGTTATCGACCGTGACGAGGACCTGGGAGAGGGTCGCTAGGTCCTTGAGAGCTGTTGACTCGGCGACCCTCAGGCCGTTCCTCCGGCGACAATATTTAAATTCGCCTCCGGCTTCCAGCTCGGGATACTCTTCCTTCAGCTCCAATTATTACGGAGTCAGAAACAGAAAACATTACAAGCTGAAATACTCTCGGTGATCAAATATTAAAGACGTTCTTCTACTTATTATTATTACTCTACGATTCACTAAAAGTGGGTGGCGGAGGGTGCCTTGCGCCTAATGTGTAACCGTTTGCGCATAAGATACGGAATATCTTATGCTACTTAGGCTATTTTGAGGAACAATGCCCGCATTCGCCTGGACCGATCTGGGAAAACCATCGAAAACCCAGATCAGGGTAGCCAGTGCCTGATAAATCCTTCCTATTCCATTACATAATCACTCGTGGAAGAAAGGAGTATAGAAAATAATCGGTTCTCGCCCTGGTTTCTCTTGTCTTATTTTATCGATCATTTCTATTGCTGGTAGTATTATGTGTTTGCTGTCTTCCTGAAAGAGGTCAGTCGTGAATTTTTAAATTTGCTTCTGCCGAGAACAATGCCTTTGGTGTTCCAGGTCTTTCCAACCCAACTTCTTCAACATTACACTTACGTTTTCCACCCAACTATATATACCTGTCACAAATTTCGGCTTCTTTTTTTTTGTGGACTTTCTTCAGTGCCTCCATTAACCACTTTTGACGGGGGACCCTTACAGAACAACAATACTCCAAATGAAGACGCACCAGTGCTATGTATACAATCGATTTAACTTCCTGTGTACACTGTTTTAAATTAAGACCTAGAAAAAAGGTTCATATGACTTGCTTTCCCAGTCACCCTCCCAATATGTTCTTTCCAGAACAAATTATTACGAATTGTTACCCCTAGTTATTTAGAGGAATCTACCGTTCTAAGGACAGTGCCATTAATTGTATATTCAGATCTAAACGGTGCCACAGATCTACGGAAATATTGTTATACTGGTAGGAGATCTTCTGGAGGAACATATTCACTACTACTACTACTACTTTTACAATAAAACGTACCTAGCAAATTATGAAAAGTAGAGCCACAAGGTTTTTAAAACTTTTTGTTACACATCTCGTACCATATTTCTGAGATATCTATTAAAACGTAGGTTTGGTTTGATTGCCTTGTTAAAGATAGTCTTTAGTCGCTGGGTTACCAGGTATGGTATTGTAGTACTCTATTAGCATTAAGATTTTAATTATTAGATCGATGTTTTATTTTATGAATTATTCATTTATTCATTACTCAAAAAACAAAAGATTATTTTTTTTTTTTTTTTTTTTTTTTTTTTTTTTTTTTTTTCATTTCAATTAATTTATAGCTTATCAAAAATTTAACAGAACTTCTACTCAACTTTATTTAAATAACACATAATCAGAAGGGTTACTCTGAATTAAATTATGAATTCAATATAATCCGATACCAGGCTAGCAAAATTAAAACTTATCTTCAATTAAACATGACGTGGCTTTAAAACATTAAACTATGTTAAGCTCCTGAAGCTTATGGGTCGTAATTATGTGGATCAGTCGGTGTGACAATTACTCGGAACTTATCACTTGTAATTTTGGAGACTGACCGGGATTTTAAGAGCATTCAAAGCGAGGCAAAGCGATGGTTGTACCTTTTTCTGGTGATATCAGGCGATAATAAAATGATAGACGTGACCTGCCTCTTCTGTTAGGTGTTCGCAATAAAATTTTCTTTCGCACTACTCGGCGTCCCGAGCTGCTCTGCCTGCAGAATTGCCTTGCCCTGCCAAATGTAAAGGCCGGACTGAACCCCCTGTGCCGAACCTTACGTTGTCAAGAGGCCTGAGTGGATGGGGGGTGAATTTGTGGGCTTGTGGTGGAAGCAGACTTTAGGGTGGAAGTTTACTGACCTTCGGGACATTTACTAAGTCTTCTATTCCTCTTGCGCTGTCTTCACTCTTGAAGATGTCTTCTGTCATCTGATGATCTAAGCAAAGACTTGCATTCGCCAGAGAGGGGTGCCCTGCACCCCTCGTAAGTTATGACTCACTAAAACCTACTAGAATTTTACCATTTAGATTTTTACCATTACAGTATAATAATTATACCATTTCCGATAACCCCTCTGCAGTGTTATGTAATACCCGTGTTAGCGTACTCGATCTGAACAATGCAAAGCTTCACCATGAGTGATGGTCAGTTAAAGGCAATTCATGATAATGTGGGCCAAGACCGTGCTAAGCCACCAGATGGTACAGGTGCTAATTATAAGCTAGCAGAGAGGAAACTACTTCATTCCGTCTCACCTCATCATCATAAGTGTTCTGTCATCATGCAGAATTTTACATGGTTGTTCTCCGTTCTCTCCTGTCTTCTGCATATCTCTTCATGTCCATACAGTTTCCTTTTCCTCTGATGTTGTCTGTGATCTTGCACCTCCTTCTTCCTCTCAGTCTCCTCCCACAAACTAGTCCTTCCAAGGCGTCATTTAACAAGCACTCCCCTCGCAGCAAGTGTCCCATACAGTTCTTCTTTCTTTCTGTTATGATCTGGAGTAGTTTCCTCTTCTCACCAACCCTTTTCCAGCACTTTAACTACTCACTTCTTCCGTCCAGCTTAGCCTCTCCATTCTCCTCCACATCCACATCTGAAACGCTTCTATCCGTTTTTCATCTTCACAGTGTCGACGTCTTTGCTCCGTAAAGAGCTATACCCCATACAAAACATGTGCCAAGTCTTTTCCCCAGTGCTTTATCTACTTTCCCAGTTAATAATTACCTCTTCCTATTAAACGATTACTTCGCTACAGTAATAAGAGTTTTAACTTCTTGGTGGCACCTAAAGTTCTCAGTGATTGTACTTCCAAGATATTGGAAGGCTCTTTTTTTGGCTTGCTTGGTATCAGCTTGTCCTATCTTAATACTCAACAGTTCCCTTCCTTCACCATACATTTTTTTTTGTTTTGTTTTTTGGTGTATTGATTTTTATTCCACATTCTTCACACAAGCTTCATTTAGATCTTTCAACATTTTGTTTATAGTCAGTTCGCTTTCTTCTAACAAGACCATAACATCAGTAAATCGTATAGACCCTTTTCTCTTGCGACTAAAACGCATTCCTCTTTTTCATAAGCATTTCTCCTAGACATAAATTGAATAAGAATGGGAAAACCAAAAACCTTGCCGAACGCCCCTCCCATTGCTACTTTCTCCCGACATCTCGTTCCCAAGCCTTATTCTCACTTTCTGTTGTAAATATGGGTTCTGTACTTACCTTCTCTCCCTCCAATTTCCACATTTCCTCTTCACGATACCCATCAGCTTTTTCGAATTATGGTATAATTATTATACTATTTTCGGTAACCCTTTTGCACTGGTATGTGATATCCGCGCTAGGGAATTTTATCTAAACATAGCAAAGTGACAATTAGGGCATAGACCGGGATTTGAATACGGGATCTCTGAATCCCTTGTTACTCTAACTGCTAAGCCACAAGATCGGCGAGGTCAGAGTTATAAGCTAGGAGAGGGGAAGCATCTCCATTCCTCCCCACCTAACGCTTGATATATGCTCCCCTCGCCTGGAAATAACCTTCCCCAATACAGAGGGCAGAGGCTGCAGCTGTTGGCAGAACGGTGCTGTGAGAGGTGTGATTTGGGCAGTGCGTGCTATCTCGGCCTTCTATTTATGTACTGAGTGGAAGCGGCCGACAAACTGGCCGCAGATTACTGCAGTCCGGGCCCTCAATGGGCCGACCGGTCCGGACCGGCCAGGGATTCGTTTATACGAGCCGCTCCTAACTGCGGCTTCTCACGAACGCGCCGCCCGTGTAAAGATAGCTTTGCCGCCGGCTCTACCTGTCGATACGTGCTCTGCGGGCGGCCGCCCCACGCCACTAAGGGGCAGGGGCGGCCAGACGCAGAAGTTTGATGGCGCCGATACTGATACAGTGGCAGGTGGCGAAAAGGGAAGCAGGATACCCCTCTCCCACGGCCAAGTTGTAAGCAGCGTTAATGCGCCTCATCTGTCTCATGTTATCGACGGGGATATTTTTACGGGTTCATATCTTGCGTGTTGTTTCTGATAAAGGCGTTATTCGAGCTTGGGAAAACTTTGGGAGCTTATTACTCACAGCGAACAACTGCTAGCTTCATAACTAAGTTATCAATGCAAAATTCGTATAACTACAGGAACATATAATCCAACTTCGCTTTTTTTTTCCATCTCTGCTTGTCTGGACGGTGAAGTGTTTCGTTTAACGATTTCGTGTGTCGATCTATGTTTATATTACCAACTTATTCGGAAAATTATTAACGTATATTTATTTGAAATAGGAAAATGAAAACTATATGAAAAGGAAGAAAGTAAGAATTTTATGAAATTTTGTTATATATTGCCTATTACTTACGGCATCAGCTAGTAATTTTTGGATTCCCCGGAAAGTGTGATGAATCTGAGTTTATAAGCAAATGAAAAGCTCATTTATAATTAATTCTGAGACGCCATGTTTCTCTCTTCCGATCATTTTGCATTCAACGCTCTTTTGGTGAGAGCTGAAGCGGTAAAATGGTGGGAACAATAGTAGATAGGGAACAATTATATATGTATATTTGTGTGTTCGTGGAGCATTGAATTCTTAATAATCAAATCCAAAGTGTTCGTTATTTTACGATGAGCATTGGAAATTGTTTCCTCAAAAGAGCATTTTTCTCGAATGGAAAGGCAAAAGTTTTGCAAGTATGGTTGGCAAACCTAATTTATTTCTTCCCTATGATTCTATATGTTACTAGATCTTCGCAAGTACAAAGTGTTAATCAACACTCCACATTATCTTATTTCATTCAAAACTGAGGCCGAATTAAACGATAAACACAGGTTTGCTCCGTGGCAGCTCTGGGATAGTACGCTGGCCTCAAGTTAAAAAGATCACCCGTTAAATTGAGGTTACTGGTAATTTAATTAGCATCATCCTGAAATATTATTTCTCTAATAACATGGGGTCAATAAAAAATGTAGTATTTATTTTGGATGAAATGAATAAAACTGTAATACAATTATAGGATTCAACAGATTTTAAAGAATTGTAATAATTATATTTTGAAAATCTTGCCACCGTCTGCCAGACGTATGACATATGTTAACAGTCAAATACTGTGTTCGTCATTTGCTGCTTCTGAAGCTAACAGAATCACAATACTAGAGCCGACTGTAAGGCTCACCAGCCAAATTGGTCCTATTTGTTTTTTTGTTTTTTTTTTAATATCATTTTTCAACATTTGTGGCTAATTGTTTCCCACAACTCTGAATGTGTCATTGTAGGGCCAAAACGTACGAAACAATATTGGTGCTTCTAACATAGAATTACTGACCCTAACCAAAACATACGCCACTCTTCAGCGGAAATTATGCGAGCCGACAGAATACATCTTAAAGGGGTCGCTGAGGGAGAGAAACGTATTCATATAGCATTTAATATGGCAATACAGCCATTGCCCCTTCCTTAGCCTGTTGTTTGCTATGTAGCTCTAAACTGGGAAAGAAGATGTAACGGCAAAAATTTTCTCTACAAACAAATAAATGTATATTAGCACCTTCACATAGATTATCATAAATATAATAGCATTTTGTTTTAATAAAATTCTACAGTGAAGCCCGAGATCCGGCCGCGAGATTTCTACGTCAATATGTTTTTAAATTGAAGTGGAATTTTTATATATAATTTTTAATAGCAAAATACGGTTCTGCCATGTTGGCTATCAAAATATGGCCACAAGTATTGTTAATTAATATTTCGAAAGCTATTTCTTTTCAAAAAATTTCTTTCACTAATTTTTAAATAAATTATAATTCATTCAAAGAGATACTTGTAAAAATCTTTAAAAGTTTGGATTGCCTATGTAAACGTGACCACAAGTAGGGATTGCAAGCCGTTAAACATGTGTAAGAGCGCGAGAGAGTTTAACAGCTGGTAATCACTACTTGCGGCCACTTTTACACAGGCAATCCAAACTTTTTATGTTTTTATATGTCTCTCTCTGAAATGAATTATAATTTATTTAAAAAACAAGTGAACGAAGTTTTTTTTTTTAAATTAAATTTTAATTAAAAATACTTGAGACCACATATTCACAGGCAACCCGGCAGAGCTGCATTATGCTATTAATAATTAGACATAAAAATTGTATTTCAATAAAACAACAGATGGACGTAGAAATCATATCTTTAAGTTCGGGTCTCCCACGAATTACATCTGACTATTTTCAACTGTTACATGTACTTGTATCTACAGTACGAATGTACGTGGTCAATGTATCTCTAGGTGTGAATATCAAGTTCAATATAAATGCCTCATTTATTAGCGCGGTTGTTGTTTCACATTAACTACATTTAATTATATTTTGTTCTGTTCAAAGAATAATTAGTACCAACGATTATTGCTAGAATCACACAAATTTCAATGAAACATTTGACAAGTATTTACCGAACCTGGGGGATGAGTGGTAACGCTCCGCCCATGCAGTTCAAAGCCCCGTCCCGTCATCAAGGTTTCATTTTTCCTCGGTTTTCCGAAATAATTTGAAGCGAATGCCGAGACAATTCCTTCAAAAGATAATAGCTGAATTCCTTACCTTGCCCCCTCCACCCATTCAACTCCCCACCCCCTCTCTGATACTCCCATCCTGTAAAGGCTATAATGAAATCTACGCTAAAAAGCCATAAATCCCGACAGACAAAAAAAAAACGTGGTTTTGGCAGCCATACATTTGATAACAGACACATTTCACAAGGAACTGTGTAACTGGTGGGATCATTTTATAACAATGGTAGAAGAGTTTCGTTTCTTCTATGATAAAGATGGAGAAAAATTAAGGAAAAGTTAGTTTATCAGCAGACCAGGTAATGCGATTATAACCTAATTTATTGATGACTTAATACCTGAAAATCTCTTATATTACTGCCACGGGAAGTCGTCTACTAATTATATTAATATTCTACTGTGTGTGTTTAAATATTAAAAGTTACTTGGAGAAATTTTTTCAGTTTTATAAATTTTCCTTCTATTGCTATCTGTTTCTAATATATTTATAACAATTATATTAGTTCCTTAGTAGTGCTCTTAGTTAGATATTTGATTCATCATATTTTATATGTACATTTCTATTTTGTAAATAACGATTTCCGCTAAAAAAAATTCTTTTATTACATTGTGTCTATCTATTACTACTTCGCATGATACTAATTTCGTTGCCTCCTAACTATTCTGGACAAATTTCCAAACGAAATTAGTTAAGACTGATAAGAGACGGTGGATTGCATGAAACCATTCAGAGACTAATAACAGGAAATAATCATGATCCACATATTTACTTCGAACTAAATAAAAATGGACCATAAAATTCATTTAGAACAACAACCAGAAATTAAAGGTAGCCATGACACTTCAGTTTTATCACTCGGAATTGGCGTCTGAATAACGGATTGCGAATTTTGAATTTTTTTAAAAACTATTGTCATTAAATGATAATCTTGAAGAAATTAACTGATTGAAGATATTGGAATTTGCAGTTTTATATTACAGTCGTTTCTAACAAGATCCATTTTTAGGATTACGGTTTAGTGTTTTATATTGAAGTGTCACACTAATTGCGACATCAAAAATATTTAATTAATTTTATTTATTATAAATTTATCACTTAATATTTATCATGAGGGATGTGAATTGATCATCAAGGCACCAATTTAAAATTACTATTTATTAGATCACTTATATGGATGCATTAATTAATTAGACGTTATTAAGAGATGTGAGTTGTTATTGTAAACTGTCCGGCATACATTGTTGTTCATCAGGGTCGTTACTGGGCTAGTTGACGCGGTAGGTGAAGGTACTCAACACACACAATACCGTTTGTTGCTCCTGTGACGGCAGCTGCGGGCAGGTCCGTGGTGGAGCTTCTTACGACACGACTGCGGGAAGTGGTCTGATCAGCTCACGGGTGGCGTCGTGTTCGTCTCACGTTCGACGCAGCACAGACGTAGAGTGACCCCTCAAGCAGCTCGGACGGGAAGATGTCGACGCAGTCTGGCGACGAACCTGCTCCTTGCAGATACGGACTGGAAAAACTCTTCCAGCAGAAGCGCGAACTCACACTCGCACTCGCGTATTCTTCCAACGTCCGTGCGTACTGCCACGAGGTGCACACCCGACTGTCCCCCAAGCGCGTCCGCCACCCCTTCGCCTAGCGGTCCAGTGGATTAGGGTAAATGGGAGGGGTAGCCACATTCCTTGGCTGACAAGTACCTGTCTGGTATTTAGCTGCAGCCTCACAAATATGTTCACAAAACTTACGTTACTGCAACATCACACGGCTGTAATGTGTCATTACAATATATATATATACAGAACCATAACGTTAGTCTGATAAGCAGAAAGATGTCTGCTGGAAGCAACAGATCTAATTAATATTGTGATGTCACACATTACAGTCGTGTCCAGATACAGTAAGTCGCACCACGTAAGCTTGCTAACTGATTTGTGAGGCTGCAGCTAGATGCAGACAGGTAGCTGTCGCCCAAGGAATGTGGCTACTCCTCGTATTTCCCCTAATCCGCTGGACCGCTAGGCGGAAGGGTGTCATGAGGACTCGAGGAGAACACAGAGGTGTACCTCGTGGCTGTAGGCACGGACGGTGCGGATATAATACGCGAGTATGAGTGTGAGTTCGCGCTCCTACCTGAAGAGCTTTCCAGTCCGTATCTCCAGGGAGCAGGTTCGACGCCAGACTGCGTCGACTTCTACCCGTCCTAGCTGCTTGAGGGGCCACTTTACGTCTGTGCAGCGTCGATCGTGCGGCCAACAAGAAGCGCCACCACGGACCTGACCGCAGTTGCCATCGCAAGAAGCCCGCCGCTGCTGTCGCAGGAGCAACAATACGGTATTGTGTGTGTTGAGTGCGTTCACCTACCGCGTCCACAAGCCCAGTAAACGACCCTGATGAACAATAATGTATACCTGTCAATTCATGCTATCAAATCCCATCTCTTAATCACGTCAAATTAATCAATCCATATACATGATATAATAAATAGTAATTTTAAATGGTGTCTTGATGATTAATTCACATCCCTCATGCAAAACATTAATTGATGAATTTATAATAAATAAAATTAACCATCTATTTATGATGTCGCAATTAGTGTGACATTTCAATATTAATGATAATAGAAATCAGAAGTATTAGATAAATGATGATAAAAATGTGTTTCATCAGTAAATGGTGCATTCGACAGCTCTCTTCAAACTTAAACCGAGCCTATATCGCACTGTAAAAAGCGTATGTAATTATACACACGGTCTCTGTTACGAAATAAATGTCAATGAAAATTTTACATTTCAAATTTCGAGTGAATCCGATGTTTTTTGCCATAAAGAGTTCAGGAAATAAGTTTCGAACTATGATTGTTGAGAATATGTAAGGCTTTACGCCTTGTCGACGTCAAGGTCGTTAGAGGGGGTAATGAACGGGAATGAATGCGGCCGTGGCCTTTTATAGGAACCATCCCGGCACTCGCCTGGAGTGATTTTGGGAAACTCTAAAAAACCAAAATCTGGATGCCCGGATTGGGATTCGAACCCGCGTCCTCCCGAATGGGGGGCCAGAGCGTTAGCAGTCGGTCTGAGAACAGAAAATAATATACACAAAACATTTGAACATGCTCACCGTAACACGTTAGTGCGTGAAAAAATAATAATAAAAATGTCAATACCATTGCTTTGTAAGATCTGAACGTGTAGCGGAGAGAACAGCCTATATAACTCAGTACAACAACACCGTTATATGATTGCTCCTTTAAAGTTGGGAGGTAGTAATTGCCCTAATTTGCATGCTAATTGAGCCCTGTGTGCGCCTAATGTGTTCGTCAGCAGTTGGTATGCATGGCGCGCCGCCTTATCTCCGGGGCCCGAGCAAGTCCCGCAGCACTGGCAACAAAACACTGGCGCCTCAGCCCGCGGCGTGATACATCGGTTTCCGATAGCAGATGCTCCGCGCAAGACGTCACCCACGCACGGAGCTGCTGGCTCGACATTTAGGGCGTGCAATTCCTATCTAAGCTCCACACGGACGATTCGTCATTTCCATGATCCTGTAATGTGCAGTTCACTTACTGCAGAATATAGAAAATACAAGGTTTAGTGTTTGATTCTTTCTCTTCTGTTGCACTGGGTCAAAAACAAAAAAATGCTGACATCACTGAAGCAGCAATCTTCCCTCATCTTCTTTTATTGTGTCATCCTTTCAATAATGTTTGTGTGTATTAATCTCTTTAATGGTTTACTGGGCCGGCCTCGGTAGCGTATGGATAGTGTTAGCTCCACGAGCCGAAGATGGCTGGTTCGAGTCCGGCCGAGGGCATGGGTGTTTAGTGTACGTGTTGTCTGTATGTCATGTCCATCGTGTTGTGTCTAGAGCCACAGTGAAGCTATGAAAGAAATTGAAGTAAACTGGATGATTCGAACTAAACTTGAGTTGGCTGTATGGCCTCGAAACCAAAATCCGTTAAAAAAAAGTTAGATTGTTTGCAGATGAAAAAATGTTATATAAAAGAATCAAAACGATAGAAGACTAAACAGCTGCAGGGTGATCTAGATAGGATAACTAATTGGGTGAATTAACATGAGATGAAGATAAAGCCAAAGAAGAGCCAGCTTGTTAGGTACACAGATAAAAAGCTAAAGTTTGAATATGATTATAAAGTGGGGAAGGAGTTGCTTATTGAAGACTAAATGTAAATACCTTGACATAAGAGTTGATAGCAGACTTAACTGGGCAAGACATATTGGACAGGTAGTAGGCAAAGGCTCCAAAATCCTTTTTTTTTTTTTAAAGAGTGATAAGGGAACACTGGAAAAGTAAGGGAATTGGGGTACAAAACTCTGGTCAGACCACTGCTGGAATATGGTGGAGTAGTTGGCCACACCAATGGATTGGTCACAGAGCAAGTACTGACAAGACTCTTCATTGCTGATTCACTAGAAACATTAATCTAGCCCCTTGAGATTTTTGTTTATGGAGGTACATAAAAGATGTAGCGTTATTTCCACCACTGCCGGCCTACGTTGACGTACTGAAAATAAGCCATCCAAACCTTACCAGTAGACATGCTGCAGAAATAGTTGGGTGCTCTTGATTACCGAGTAGATATCGTTCCGTTTTCTCGTGGGGATACCACTGAACAATCCCAGTATTTATAAGGTGATAATGTTTGTAAAATTCCACTTACTTTTTGCGAGTTTAGCGTTGCTTCAATATTGTTGTTACTGCCAACGTTTCGGTACCCAACCTGGGGCCTTTTTAAGGACCAATCCATCCCCTGATGAGAGGGCTGGTTACACTACAAAGTAGTTAACCTTCACGCTGGCGCATTCTTTTGGTTTTCAGCTAGCGAAACTCTAGTATTTCCTGCAGCAACATCTCTGGAACGGCTGACACTTGCCGCCAGAAATGTAACAGTCTCGTTGGTTGGAAACGAAAATAATCCGCCTAGCGTGCAGGTGATCGAAACGTAGTATAATAATCACGAAATAGCCCTGAGGTAGGAAAATCGTTGGATGACAAAACGCAGGCAGTAACAACATCGTTTATTATTATTATCGTATGTCAGATACAAACAAAATAAATGTTAATCAGGTAATTATATGCAGGGGTTCAAGCCATATTATGGTAGCTGGTCCAGCTTGATGTAGTGTGAGAAGGCATCCAGACAGTATTCTCGCTGGAGAGTCCATCACAATGTGGTCAGTGGTTTGGCTACCACCACATTCACACAGCGAATCTTCACGGAGACCCCACTTATGTGTGTTTGCATTGCACACTCCGTGTCCTGTGCGAAATTTCTTCAGTTGACACCAATGACGCCTACGCAAATTAAACCTCGGAACACAGATCGTCGGATCTTTTACAAGCCCACAGATGTGTGGACTTACGGCTTCACACTCCTTTCTCCACTCTTCAAACAAGTTAAAGTTGTTATTTTTAAGCTTGGCTGCTTCCATGTAGGCAGGTATCCTTGATTTTAATCGTGTGCGAGGCACGTGAAGAAGATCATTATACAGAGAAATTATGTTATTTTGCTCTACTCCTTCCAATTCTATAAGTAATATCGATTTTCTCCTCAAATGTGATGGAGGAATGTTGGAAAGTACAGGCAGCCAAGATACTGGGATATAATCCTTTTTTTTTTTTTTTTACTGCTTAACGTCTCTTAACAGCGAGGTCTTTAGAGACGGGAAGGGCTGGGGGTCAAGGAATGGGAAGGAATTCGGCCATGGCCTTTTGAAGGAAGCATCTAGGCATTTGCCTGGAGTGATTTGGAAAACCATGGAAAACCCAAATCTGGATGCCCGGACGGGGATTCGAACCACCGTCTTCCCGAATGCGAGGCCAGAGCGCTAACCGTTACACCACCACACTCGGTGGGATAGTCCTAATGACACCACTCACTGTTATCATAGCAGCGTTAAGCTGGGTGTCAACTTTGGCAGTATGAGCACTACCAAGCCATGTAGAGCAACAGTATCCTGCATCGTCGAATCAGCATTAAACCTGCAAAAAGTTGACTTGTACAAACATGACAACCGCGGAAAGCATAAACGTTTATGTAGGTTGTGTTGTTATTTTTCGAGTGATTGATGAACCATGGTATACTGTTTTGTAATATATTGTCAGGGATGGGTTCTTCTGTTGTAATCACCCCGTCTGCAACAAGTCAGAACTTCTCGTGAATCAACCGCTGAAGGTTTCTGTGAAGGACCAGACGTCATTATATCAAACAAGCTGCTTCCAGGAGGAGGAGGCAGAGGTGAAACCCTTCAAGGGCGGAGTTAGAGGAAAGGACACTTACGCATTCCTTTTATACTGCAGCTGAGGGAAGGTTTTTGTTGGGACGGCTTTGATCTCCATGATGGCATTGTTCCGCCTAACGCCGTGTGTGCCACGACGAAAAAAGGGACACTCGCGGGGGACTGTAACTCGATTTGTGATGTGATAGGAAGCGTCTTTGTGGAGGCCACATACGGCAGGCACTGTGCACATACGGACTCACTCCTCCGCCTTTTCTTAGCCTTCCACTTCCTGTCTGTCGCACCTGCAAGGTCCAAGTAGCTTGGAAGTCTACAGAGCTATTATTTTGTGTTGAATATAATGATAATACTTTTCTAAATAAATTTATTTCCCTCCGAAACCTGATATGTCAATCACGGAAATCGCCAATAAATAGAGACATACATATTACGTGAGTAGAGTTAACTATATGCCACGTCTTAGTCAGCAGTGATTAACACCAAGTGCCCGAAGATTAGGAGAACCAGTTAAAATGAATCAAGCTTCTTTACGCACGTGATATTTAGATAAAAAGTATTTCTGCAACTTCTCATGATTCGGAAATTTCATCTGAGAAATCTATTCAACTGATGTGGCTATATCTTGATCAAATTCTATTTTCCTTTCCCTTTTCCTTTGTAGCCTCATTCCTGTTTCTTATTCTGTTTCCATCACCTTCTGAACTTGTTGTAAAACGCTCCTCTATGCGTTTTAACAGCATTCATCCTTATGTCCGTCCTCTTACAGGAGTATTTTCTGTTTCCATTTTACCGTTAGTTATTTATACACGACTTGGGTTAAGGTTAAATAACGTTTATTTTGTTATTGTCAGAATTATTTAATTATGTTTCATGATTAGGTTTGTATATAGATTCAAAAGGATGAAGAAGGTACAGATGGATCAGCACACAATATTTAACTTTCATTTTGTAATAGTTTGCCTCTATTAAGACGTCAGCTTTATTAATCTTAAAACACCACGCAATGAAATGAACATAATATCTTTTACAAGAAAGTACGATATAGAAGAGAAGATAGTTGTAAACAAACAATCAGAGAAAATTTATCCATTTAATAAACTTAGGAAATGACGGATCATAAAACTGTCAAAAGGTAATACCAAAAATGTTTCAGAATTTTCAAACGCATATGAAAACATAATGCAGTATCTCAAAAACAAAGCAACAGATGACAATAGGTTTGATGTTTGCGAAACTGTTGCAAACAGAAAAATGGAAATGAGACATGGGTTGTTAATAATTGCCTAGAAAATTTAATACTGGCTTCGATATAAGGTTTTCCGTATTAGTTAAAGGATGTACGAGAAGAAATATGATGGTTTATTGTGACCTTTCAAATGGAAATATTCTGCATAAAGTACAAAACAGATGAGAAATGGGTGAAATTATCGGAACACGTATATACAATTAACAAGGAGACTTTAGCAGGTCTGTAAGCCTCATAAAGAAAGGTAAGAAGAGGAAAATAATTCAGTTTTGTTCGTTTTATTGTAATCATAACAGTCTCTCAGTGCTTTTCCCTTTCTGCTCCCTTGGATGTTAGGGACGCGTACAGAGAAAATTTCCGAAGTTTACCTTTCTTGTAAAGCCTCTGTGACCGGTTATTTATGAGGGTTGGAGACACTGAGTGGGTGATATGCCCCAGCACACTACCGTTATGGGCGCGATTATAAGTTCTCTACAGCCGGAACTCACTTACATGTAAACAATAGGTAATATCTCCGCTATTACTGACTCGAAAAGCTTTTGAGAGTAATAATTGTAGAAATTGCAGAAATATAGACTATTTAGATATATATTACAATAACGGATTTATGAAAGAATTAGTATTTGTTTCACTTCCTAAACTCCTAAACTTCCTGTCCTCAGTAAAATGTCATAACTTATAGCTACATAGGAAGATATGCACCACAAATATGAAAAATCTAGTCCCATTGAGGTGTGTTAGAGGATTGAACACTATACCGACAAAATATTGTTTAATTGACCATTTATACCTCGAGCCATGAAAAATATTTGAATTAAGGAAATATAACGTTTCTATTTAATAGCACATTACCATGGCTAGTTTGAAATAAAGGCTCACCCTAGGATTGATACCTCAATACGGTGGCTCAATATCTACCAGAGAAGACCACGTGTCTGTTCTGACAGTGTTTCGGATAACAATTTTTTATATTTTTTAGTAACTCTCTAATATACATTGTTAAATTATTTTTTCTCAAATTTCTTGTTTCTAATTCGTCTATTTTATGTCAATAGCGTTATTTACTTTAAACACATTAATCGCTTAGGTAAAAATTAAGTCATTGAGGATGTAATTATAATTGTTTTATTTCTAGTAATTTTTCAATTTTAGTTGTTTGTGAAGGTAAGAAACAATAAAACTGATCAACAAAATTGTGTGGAGTTTGAAGATTTTTGTTTTGTAGACTTCCAGGAATACAAAAACATTGTATCTTCAGTGAGCTAAACGTTAATTCACTAAAGAAAGATATTAAAGTAAATCAAGATGCTTAGAAAGAAAATGTAGTAGAATTAATTTGCCAATTAATCTGAAGAATAATGAAAAAAATATAAGAAGTCGTATACACAAAAACATAAACTGCAGATGAACATACTAGGGGGCTTTTCTGGTGGGTATTGAGCCATTGTATTCATGTATTGTATTTTGGATATCAATCCCATGTCCACCTTGCACAATATGATTTTGTTTGCAGAACGTTACCTAGTCTACTAGTGCCGAAAAGGAGTTGGAAAGTACTGACAACAAACCCCGAGTGGAGGTTCCCAGTAGTTTGCTTGCTTTGTGAAACGCTGTACTTACAGGTTGTAGTGGACGTCGGCCATGTTGGGCCTGTGCCTGAGCGCCAGGCGGAAGGCCTGCTCCGCCTCGTCCATGCGGCCCTGCGCGCTCAGCACGGCGCCCAGGTTCCCGTACGCTGTAACAAACAACACGACAAGTGGTACAACAGGTTGTAGTGGACGTCGGCCATGTTGGGCCTGTGCCTGAGCGCCAGGCGGAAGGCCTGCTCCGCCTCGTCCATGCGGCCCTGCGCGCTCAGCACGGCGCCCAGGTTCCCGTACGCTGTAACAAACAACACGACAAGTGGTACAACAGGTTGTAGTGGACGTCGGCCATGTTGGGCCTGTGCCTGAGCGCCAGGCGGAAGGCCTGCTCCGCCTCGTCCATGCGGCCCTGCGCGCTCAGCACGGCGCCCAGGTTCCCGTACGCTGTAACAAACAACACGACAAGTGGTACAACAGGTTGTAGTGGACGTCGGCCATGTTGGGCCTGTGCCTGAGCGCCAGGCGGAAGGCCTGCTCCGCCTCGTCCATGCGGCCCTGCGCGCTCAGCACGGCGCCCAGGTTCCCGTACGCTGTAACAAACAACACGACAAGTGGTACAACAGGTTGTAGTGGACGTCGGCCATGTTGGGCCTGTGCCTGAGCGCCAGGCGGAGCAGGCCTTCCGCCTCGTCCATGCGGCCCTGCGCGCTCAGCACGGCGCCCAGGTTCCCGTACGCTGTAACAAACAACACGACAAGTGTTACACTGGCTGACAACAAAGTAAAGCACCCAAAAGGAGAGGAGGAAACGAAATGAAACCTAATCTAACATAATAATAAAATAAAAAAATACTTTTTCATGTACCATGTTTATATAACGGACTAAACAGTATAAAATAATTTCCCTAATCCTTATGAAGGATAAAAACACATACAGATTTCTAACTTCTTCTAAATTGTCCTGAAAATTTATACTTGCAAATTTTTGATAGCTATTAAAATACTTGCAAGATTGTTGCCGTAAAACATTTGACGGGTGCAACAGATAATTGTTACATTAATAGCTCTACTAACAAATTTATTGCACCGAAAATAATTAAAAATAATTAAAAAAATATCCAAACTGGTACACAGAAAAAAAAGAATTTCAGTTTCTCAGAATTTTTCCGGGCAACTTTTCCAATTTTTCATTAACTAAAAACTTTATTCGGACTTTTACGAACATTTAAAGAAAAATTAGCCAAATCAGTACAAAAAAAAAAAAAAAAAAAGACTTTCAGTTTGCTCTGAATTTTTCCAATTTTACGGGCAACTTTTCACATTTTTATTAACTAAAAACCTTATTCCGACTATTACGAGCATTTAAAAGTAAATAGCCATATCGGTCCATAGACCTTCAGTTTTTCCAGAATTTTCAAATTTTACGTACAACATTTCCCATTTTTTCACTTTTTCATGCATTGTCATCCAGTTTTGAGCTATGGTAAAAATTTCAAGTCTCTACCTCATCGAGAAGTTAGTTTAAAATCAATTACTAAATTCCACCCGGACAGACGAAACCCAAAGCGAGTTAGTTAAAACATTTTAAAAATGACGTCGCACCCCCACATTCTTGGATGCATGCACTGATTCTCGGTTGGGAAGAGTGTCATAGAGGAGTTGTGTCCTCTCCTAAGGTAATTAAGCTGATCCTCAATTGTTGTAACTGTTCCTTGATATCCTGGATGCTGGCACTACGACAGGATTGACGTCCCATCTAGTCCCACACATGTTCTATAGGGGACAGATCTGTGGAGCTTGCTAGCAATTGGAGTACCTCAATATCGTGCAAACAGTTCACAGAGACACGTGCCGTATATAGTAGAGCAATTTTTCTCATAAAAAATGACACCAAGATACTGTCGCATGACAGGTGACACATGAGGTTGCAGGGTGTCCTTGTTGCACCGTTTGTGAGTCAACGGGCTTGTACCCCGTATAATGTGTTACTGCAATTTTTAATATGACGTCTTATTAAATCTATAGGTTGGCAAGACACGTGAAAAATGAAGAGAGGAGGAACATATTTGGAACAATGGATAAGGATTAGAACTGAAAGAGTTTGATTATAGCAGATTTAATTACTGAATTTAATGTAAAAAGAAGTTGAAATGTTATTGAAGTTTTAACTTTCGTGAATCAGTTTGTAAAAGAATTTATAATAGAAAGAAGAACTAAACAACTCCAGTGGGATTTTCGTGTTTTTTGTGGCAGCTTATTGAGAAAACGTTTTGTCGTTAGAATTCCCTCAATCACTACCGGCTGCGACCTGAAGTAATACCAGTGACTCCCCACACAAGAACAACATGAGTAACATCGTTGTGCCTCTTCAAACATTGAAAGGAAGGGACTTCTTCCCATGTCGCAACTCTAGTCACCGACCATGGTCTTAGCAGACCCGCGATTCATCGCTGAATACAGCACGACGCCGTTCACAGTGTTCAGCGATTCTGCACTACATCGGATGATTATCTCTGGCTAGTATGGCGGCGACCTGGGAAGAGAATGATGGTTAGGAAAGTAAAGGCTTTGTATGTTTACAGCGAACACAACAATCTTGATGAAGACGTAGTGTGTAAATAGCTTCGCTCATCACTTTATCATAAACTTAACGGAGCAGAAAAGTTGGAGAGATGTTTCAAAGCCTAGTATTTTTTTTAACTGCTTAACGTCTCTTAACAGCGAGGTCTTTAGAGACGGGAAAGGATGGGGGACAAGGAATGGGAAGGAATTCGGCCATGGCCTTTTGAAGAAAGCCTCCCGGCATTCACCTGGAGTGATTTGGGGAAACTATGGAAAACCCAAATCTGGATGCCCGGACGGGGATTCGAACCGCCGTCCTCCCGAATGCGAGACCAGAACGCTAACCGTTACACCACCACGTTCAGTGCCTAGTATTTGGTGGACAGGGTGAATATATATGACCGAAGTGAGGGAATTAGGTTATGAAACCTTGGTAACCTTAACTTGAGTATGGTGGGACAGCACAGAACATAAATTACAGAATACAAATTAAGGATTGCATGGGGGTGCAAAGGAGGGCAGCTAGATTCGTTTCTGAAGTCTACCGCAGAACACAATAGGCGACTAATTCAATTAAGCGGCTGGATTATGGGTTATTGGAAGGTAGAAAATGGATTTTTTTTTTTAACAGTTTAACGTCCCTTTTTAACAACGTGGTCTTTAGAGACGGGAAAGGATGGGGGCAAGGAATGGGAAGGAATTCGGCCATGGCCTTTTGAAGGAAGCATCCCGGCATTCACCTGGAGTGATTTGGGGAAACCATGGAAAACCCAAATCTAGAAAATGGAGAAAGATATTGCTGGGACGATGTTAGGCATACATTGGCGATGACATTAGGAGGGGCATCAGGCTTAGCACGCGGAAGGAAAAGAACAGCTACGGCAATAATCTAACCCTCGATTACAGACATAACGGAAGAAAATTTTCATTTGTATATAAGCGAGCCTGAGAATAAATTCGATTATCAAGCGATATCACACATTTAAAGAATTTAAAGGTTTCAGAAATTTAAAAGTAAGTGTATATGAATATTGTCCAATTGATGAATGTGCCATCACAGTTAAGAGATAATAATAACGATGTTAAATTCATTAATAATAGTGCTATAGTGTATATTATGGTTAAATAAATTCTAGTTTATACGCTTTAAAGTATTAAGTCAACTCTGGAAGAGTTTGTGCGTATAAAAATAGTTTAAATTGTATCTTTTCCAAATGTCAGTTTCTCCCTGTGACAATATGTTAATACCAACGACAGATACCATTTTTTTAAATTTGAAAACAAAGCCCTAAGTTGTAGAAGTGATTTAAGCATTAGATTTATTTTAAAACCAATAGGTGACAAGTAATTTATAGTGTGACTTTAAAATCGTAAAATTTTACATAGAAACATAGCAATGGATAATTGCTGCAGGGAAATCTTATTAAATCTGTTCTATGAGCCGAAAATATTCTCGGTGTAATGATAAAACTAGAACTTTTACTACGAATGACGAACGAACTTCCAGCTACTTTCAAAACATTAGTTTAGAACACGCATACGAAATAATAAATGATTGATAAAAGCAAATCACTGATAAAGGGAAACACCGTCAAGTGATTAATTATCACTGAAGCAATCATTAGCAACCAATAAGAAAAAAATGAGAGGTTCCATTGGCTCAATAATACTAGAATTTTCGTTACCTTCTGTCATATCATACATTTTTATACTCGAGGTATAGAAGCGATTTGAATCAAAAGTGTTGATAATAGTATTTAAAAAAGGTCACGAATAAGAAATGTTTATATTTTCGGTATCTCAGGACTGGTTATGTAATTAACAAATTTCGTGTAATTATAACTAGGATTACCCAGCTCACAAAAAACCTGGGACAGATACATACGCGGAGAAATAAAATTCCACACATAATTACACATGCTCCAGACGTCCACAAAGATTTTAAAATATTGAAAGATTCACATAGAAACTGCTATTTCAAATTACTTTTAAAACTTATATTGTCGTGAAGTATCGTTTACAATTTTCCATACATCAACATAACAAAAAAACATTGCATCATGCACTGTTTGTAGACCAGCGAACTTTGCAATGAGACATCAGCGTGATTAGAACGTCGTTGATTTCTATACTACCGTTTGAGAAGTCACTTGTTTTTAATGGCTCAAGTGAATTTTTATCCATTCTTTGAAATAATTTTATGCCTGATACTGTGTCCACTAGAACTAGTTTATAAGATCTTTCCAATCCAAAATTTCTACATCAAATCAAACTGAAAAATAGGAGATGTATTAACAGAAAGCCACGTAAGATAGTGCCCAGATGCACTGAAGCTGAAGAATGAAGGCCCAAGCAGAAGGAGTTTAAAATGAGGAAAATGGCAAGATGCCAAAAAGAAATGTGCAAAAACACATTCATCTTTTCCGTTGTGCGGCCAATCACATTTCCGTGAGCAGATTATATC
The DNA here is from genome assembly GCA_031002005.1 of Vandiemenella viatica. Lineage (NCBI taxonomy): Eukaryota > Metazoa > Arthropoda > Insecta > Orthoptera > Morabidae > Vandiemenella > Vandiemenella viatica. Next base: position 242,621,294 of record CM061919.1, read on the forward strand.
CCGTGAAAAATCTTGGAGCTCAAGACCTTGTTCGCATAAGCCGTGAATTTTCTTTTCCACGCTTCTAACACGCCTACCCGACTTCTATATTACCATATTACACCGTCCAGAATAACTCTTTCTTACGTAAAGAAATAAAAGATGCGTTTCATTTCGTAAGAACGCGTTCTTCCTTATTCATGTGTGGACGGTAATAGAAAAGTAAAATCAATTAGCTGGATTTCGACATGGAATCATAATCGAAATGTAGAAGCTAGTGTTCCTAGCAGAATAATAGTGAAAAAATTTTAGTGGCTGAACTTGAAAACAAGCCATTGCTTTGCCAGTCCAGCTAACAGACGAAGATTAATAAATATGGACCTTTGTGTTATTGTATACCGAAGATAAATAGGAAACGGAGTGAGCAGATGAGAAGCATAGAGCATTAAATCATTTTGAGGCGAAATTTAAGCTTTCAGATCAACATTATGGTGGAGACAGAACTAGAACTATTATTGTAATGAAATATTCACGCGTGTACCACCGGATGATGTTGCAAAAAAAAAAAAAAAAAAAAAAAAAAAAAAAAAAAAAAAGATATTGGCAAATGGTGTTCTTCTATACCAAACAGAATGAGACATACTAACGTTTCGGTAACAGGGAAATGATTCCAGCAAAGTTTGGAATGATATAATGGATCCAAAATTCAAATGTATATTTTATTACTAATTTTTCTAAATATGCTGAAGACTTTTCATAAATATCTCACATGGTAACCCAAGTTGTTTCATTCTACTCGAGGTTTTATCTTTTTATTTCTGAGACGTTTCACATGTTTAACCTGTCTAAAACTTTTTCCACGTCAGTAAAGGCGGCATATTTTTTTCATTCAATATAGCAATACACAATGCTCCTTAAGAGGACAGTAGCATCTCTTTTCATTTCCTAAAACCAAACTGAGATAGTTTGCAAATTAATGATTAATCTTAAAAGTACATTTTGTTTTTAAATCTAAATGATTCACTAGAACTTCTAGCCTTAAATTATTTCATATCCATCTACAACGTAAATTTAATCCATATTTGGGGTATCTGCTTAATCTTTGTTGGATAATCAAATGAATATAACGTTTAAATGCTCAGTGCTTGTGTCATATTTTAGCTAGTGAATTCACGAGATAAAACCACAATATTTATTGGATTATGAAACAAGTACCGTGCGCGATGGGTGAGTGGTAACGCTCTGGTCTCGAATTCGGGAGGAAGCGGGCTCGAATCCCCGTTCGGCCATCCAGATTTGGATTTTTAGTAGTTCATGGATTCCATACATCGTTCCAGAGGAAGCAATGATCTGGTGTAGCAGCAATCCTTGATAAAATGCGAGAGGGTCGTCTGTGATGGTACGGCCATGTACTGCGCAGTGAAAACTCTTCAGCTGCGAGAACTGCACTTATTGTAAGTCCGGCGGCCCCAAGACCACGAGGGAGACTCAGGAAGAGTTTGCTGTGAGATACCTTGCGGGAGGACATGCGACTAGTGAATGCCTCACCTTAAAATGCGCAAGAGTGGCTTAGATGCAAGAATAAGTCTAGTAAAAGAAACCCTGCAATGCGGGTAAATGCCAAGAAGAAAGCGAGTGGAGGTATGGTGTCTTCGAAAGACCATGAATGAATTTCTTCCTGTTGCTTGGCCCAGTCCTTCCCCGCTTCAATGGTCTGACCTCGAGGAGGTGTATAGGAGAAAAAGAAGAAGAAGAAAAAAACTAAAGCCATTGAGAATACTATTACAACCATTAAATTATAATTTTGACTGTTAGCAACGTTTATTTAGTCAGAGCGATCTTAAATGTTGATATGATCTAATTTCATTTTAAAATGATTCAATTTGATTTCATTTAGTATTTAGGTTTTAATTGCTTTTGAGTGGCCTTTATTGTTTGTTTAAATTTTTAGAAGGCGAGAAACGTCAGTCGGCTCTTTTGATTGCAACCAGAACTTTCGACGTTGTGCGTGTGAAGTTACGATATTTGCCACTGAAAGACAAACTCTCAGTCTGTATTTTTCTAATGGAGTTGTGTCATTCTGTGCATTAATATTCTTCGATGAAGGTTTAAGTTTTTTTAAATGTGTTATCCGGAGATATAAAAGAAAACTAAAAAGTTATTGTCAGCTTAGTCATTAAAAAAAAGACATATTTGTGGAAAAGTTTTACGTACAAGAATAGGGAGTTAGTTTTGCTTGGCGACCTAGAGTATCTTGCAATCTTTAACATAATTACCTATATACGCATCACAGGAGCTTGAAATAAAAGAGACATATATTTGGTACATTACAATAGTCAATTGGTTTCTAGTAATCGTGGAACCGTGAAAAGATCCATTTTACGAAATGCTAAAAGTAACCCTAAATGTATTTAGGGGACACAAAAACAAGATGTTCCAGCAAAAAGCAAGATAAAATATGTATTTTTTACGTATCGTGTGGTGAGAAGGTAACAGAGTTATTGAATTAATCGTGGTTCCTGATTTCGTAAAATAACTCCATCAAATTGGTTTTAAAAATTTAATTAGTGCGAATTCTCACAGAGAGAAGTAAACTGACAACTACTTTGCAGGAGCTGTATACTTGTCGAAGAAAAATTCACTCCTGACCAACAATACATTCGTCCTTGAGAAATGGCACTGGTGCTTCTTCTGAAAGCAAGGTGTACACTCAAATGTTTACGAATATATTTCGTATAATGCTCCAAGTCGTCTATCTTGCAGGCTGTAGCTAGAGAGTTCATTTATTATCCTCTCTCATCAGGGCTTCTGCAGTCAGTCGGAAAGAAGGCAAACCTTCTTTGGACCAGCTCCAAGTCGTCCATTAATCCTCTTTGATGCGCGTTCCACACGCTACAGAAGTTAAACCCTCTCAGTCCCGGGCATTGGAATACCAAAGTGAAAATAATACTTTGCGTTCACTTTACTTTAGCTCAAGCTCTTCCTTCTTTTGGTGTCCCAAAGTGTGAATGAGTGGGCACGCTTGTTACTTCTTTTATCTAATTAAACTTGTTGCGCCCCATTGTTGGCTCAGCTGGTTGCGGCACTGTCATTGTGGCAGGCGCTGACATTAGGCTAGTTGCTTCAGGTCCTGGTTGTGGAAGAAATTCTCAACATCACGACTTCGCCGGTAGGGTAAGAGAGGAGGACAGTTCCTAAACACCAGATTGTACGAGTACATGCAAGTCTTGTGTGTTAAATCCTAAACCTCTCCGTAGAACGTATGGGGTGAGGACATGCACCACCGTTTATCTGTCAGTCACAAGGGGATGTTAAGCCTGGCGACCTTAAATATCTTTCGATAGAGCAGGCCCAAATGGGCCATCAGTGGGTTTCACCTTTTCCCTTCTATCACCTCTCATCCACAACACTACTACGATGGACAACATTATTACAGCGAGCCACACTACAAACAACACTAACACTTCCTCTCCAATCGGATGTTTCCAGTCCACATAGCTAGCTCTAGACGTGACATGGAAAGACGTTACGCAGCATGGAAAGCCTCTTCTAGCGTGCAGTTGTACCATCTCTGAATGTCCTTCAGCCACGAAATCATTCTCCTTCCAACAGATCCTTTCGTTGGTATCTCTCTTTCAATGTTGAGTTGCAATAGCTGGTACCTAGTGCCTCTCATAATGTGTCCTAGATATTAAGTTCTTCTTTGCTTTATAGTGAGCAGCGGTTCTTTCTGTTCCTCCATTGGCGCTCGTTGCTATGTCAACATAAACAGTATCTCTGACGAAGGCTGGAGGATACCAGCCGAAAGCTCAGGTAATGAAATAAACAACGCGGCATAACCCGAAAGTCAATTAATCAAGTACTTCTTCGTTTGAGGTTTTCAGCACACAAGATGTGCTTGAGAGAAGACGATACAAAGATATTTAAAAAGCAGCAATTCTTTTCCCTAGATTTTGGTCTAAGATCCAGCTTTAACACCCATAGAGAAAAATAGAGAGTACGTAGCAGCGAATCATTCGCATTCTAAATTGTAGACTAAAATCCGATCTTATACATATGTTTATAAAATTTATGCTAATAAATGGTATCCTGGCCTGTTCTTTTCTATATCTGATTTCTATCTTTCTTTTAGAAAATATTGCAACTTTGGTCTTGGAGGGGTTGACAACCAGACCAAAGTCTTGACTGTGCTGGGCTAAGTTGTCTGTCATGCGTTGGATTGCAGGCAGATCACTAGCTATGACAACTGTGTCGTCTACGTACGAACACTGACACCGAGCGTGGTGGTGTAACGGTTAACGTTCTGGCCTCGCATTCGGGAGGACGGCGGTTCGAATCCCCGCCCGGGCATCCAGATTTGGATTTTCCATGGTTTCCCAAATCACTCCAGGCAAATGCCGGGATGCTTCCTTCAAAAGGCCATGGCCGAATACTTTCCCATTCCTTGCTCCCCCATCCTTTCCCGTTTCTAAAGACCTCGCTGTTAGAGAGACGTTAAGCAGATAAAAAAAAAGAACACTGTCACCCTGAAAAAGGCAATGGGAAACTACACCATCACATTTTCTCAGACATTTTCATGGAGGGATATCCCCCCATGGTAACCCCTTCACCAGGACACTGATAAGGCGTTCATAGCAGGAAGGATAAAATCCAGTTTGTTTCTATAATTAAAACATTCAACATCTTCAAAATTTCTGTTCTTCGTGAACGGTTATGAACGGCTATCCACAAACCGAATAGAACCAGCGTTTAAAATATTTTTCTCATTTTTAAATAATCGAAGACAATGTAATTTAAAATAATAGACATATAAAATAGTGATATCACTTAAGTCAGTAATGGGAACTGTGACGAGTAGAAGCAGAACACAATCGTTTGGAAGTATTACCTCCGCCTGAATACAATAATATCAGATTTATCTATCAGGTACATTCAGTTTGCCCATTTTGTTATTTAGTGGATCTTTCAACTAGACATCCTTAGTTGCTTCCCGTACTAACCATTTCGCAGTTATTATGGGACAAACATTGTCTTCAGGTACCAAAAGTAACTTGATATAACAACACTTCTAGCTTTACCACTATAACCTACCGGTTAGAAGCTGCCCATTGGCCAGAAAGGACAACAGCCGTATTCAGGCAACAGCAAGGATTAAATTCTTTGGGTGAGGTAATTCAGAAGACGACAAAATCAAGACCGAATCAGTCCGTCTTCAACTACTCAAAAAAGGACAAACTCAGGTGAATCAAGACTCAGAGCGCTGATGTGCCACACGATGGTTTGGGAAAGTACTGCGTGGTAGGATTGAGTTCCGGCCCCCGCATACCGGACGTCCTGAATGCGATTTTCTGCAATCACTGAGGTGAATCCCGGGATGATCCCCAATCCCCTCCTAATAAACTACACACTGCACACACAAACATAACATAGTTACATTTTCGCAGAGGGATGGCCACACAACTTTCCTTCCAGGGAGGCGTCATAGCCAAAGACCCGGCTGCGTGATTTCTACGTCCATCTGTTATTTGATTAAAATGCTGTACCGGGTTGCCTATGAAAATATGGCCGCAATTATTTTAAATTAAATTAAAAAGAAATAAAAAAATTTCGTTCACTGTTTTTTTTTTAAAATAAACTATAAATTACATAGAGAGACATGTAACAAACTTAAAAGTACGGGTTGCCTAAGTAAAAATGGCCGCAAGTCCCCCACTTGCGGCCCAGCTGTTAAAGATATGTAAGGGCGATAGAGATTTAGCGCTCCACACCGTCTGTCATGTTTCACCTTGAAATGAATTATATATTTTGTTAAAAAAAACAACAAAACAAAAAAAAAACAAAAAAAAACAAAAAAAAAAACAAGTGAACGTAATATTTTGAAAAATATATTTAAAAAAAATTAATTAAAAATACTTGCGGCCACATTTTGATAGGCAATCCGGCAGAGTCGTGTTATGCTACGAATAATTATACACAAAAATTGAATATCAATCAAATAACAGATGGGCGTAGAAATCATATTGCCGGTTCTTAGGCTGAAATGAATTCTTCAGCCGGATAGCGTCGTAAAAAGACAACGTTTTGGCAACCGGCACGGTTGCCTTCATCAGATTTATTAATTCAGATATTGTTACCTGAAATCAATTCGAGTTTGTGAATGCAGGAAACAATATCCGAAGTAATAGACCTGATGAAGACGTAGTATGGGACCCTCACTTTACGTATCAAATACAGAAGTTGGAGAGGGTGCAAAGAAGGGCTGCTAGATTTGTTTCTGGAAATTATCGCAGAATGCAAGCAGTGACGGATATGATAAAGGAGCTGGAATGGGATTCATTGCAAGACAGGAGGAGGATGAGGAGGGTCATGGCAGTGTATAGGGCGTATACTGGCGATGAGGTATGGAAAGATATTGCAATAGGTATGAAAAGTAGTGCATGGAAGGGAAAAGATGACCATGACCACAAGCTGGCACTCGATTTCAGGCACAAGGGTGTGGGAAGATTCTCTTTTTTAGGTAAGGGTGTCAGGGATTAGAATGAGTTACCAAGAGAAATGATGAATAATTTACCGAAAACGTTGAAAGACTTTAAAGATAAAATTTGTAGAGGGCAAATGTAGGTGGCTGCAGGATAGGGGGTTTAGGGAAATTGCCACAGGAGCCTGTTATCCATTGCAATTAAAAAAATTAAATTAAATTAAAATTAAACCAAGCCGGTTGTCGAAACGTTGTCTTTTTACGACCCTAATCGTCTGAACTCCTGTGAAGATTCATTTCATCAACACGCCGGTAAAGTCTCCGCTCGCATATCAGATCTTAGACTATTAGATTCAGCACAAATCCGGCCAAATCCCAAAACGTTGCGTACTGAAAAAAGCTACGCAGCAATATGCAAGGAAAATTTGAGGCTTATACATTACTTCTGTGCTGTATTGTCACGCTCACAAGTTGGCCAGCCTGCCATCGTAGGGAGGTGGTTATTATTTCTTTGTTCTGTTTCACAGTAGCATTTAGTGCACAAATGAACGAGCTTTACATTAAGAGTGGCTGCCATTCTGTGTGAGGTCAATTCAGATTTGACTAAGAAAATGTGAGAAGTTTTTCAGCAATAGAGCTATTAGAAAATGCCTGTAGTTGGACAAATCCAATGAAAAATTATTACAATTACCTCATCAAGTATGGGCATCAGGATCGGTTGAATATGGTATGGTACCAAGAAAGCACGAAACATGAGGAACAAAGAGTTTGAAAGATTTTTGTGCATAAGATATTCCCAGTAGTGAAAATGGGACAGAACGTACGTTTTTGTGATTCTCATAATTATTTTGTGTTTCTGTCTCTTAAAATGGGGACAAAATTCCATAGCGTTTAATTTTTTCTATGTATATAACACAATCGCTGCTTTTTTTTTTTTTTTTTTTAAAAGATGTGGTTTGTTATATATTTTGTCGGCTTGGAAACAGCGATCAGTGAAATCTGACAGCTTTCTCCAACCACTGAAATTCAGCAATCCATTCGCTTCATTCCGATTCACGCGCGCGCAGACAGAACCGTTCTGTTGCAGCGGAACGAAAATGGACAGCTTCAGCTCGTGTGACGTGATTACCCCGCGGGTAACGAGCTCTGCAAATGAAAATATTACTTTAGTCACGTATCGGTCGGTGACATTGGGCCTAATGCTGACGAAATTGCTGCGGTTGTGCCGCGCTCAGCTCGTTACGCGTAATAACGCTGACGAGGTTGGGGCGCCATCAAGGGAGGCGGTGGTCACGCGCTCTAAACAACCGCCGGAGCCTGAGCAACCATAACAAGTGATCACATGCTTCTCTCCTGTGTAGCCTTAAACAGGCAGTTCTGTATACGCAACAACAGCAATGTAGATTGGAATACGAGGGATGATGAGAAACTGGGGTTATTAATCCTACACTGAAACGTGTACATTTTATGTAATGCAACCAGTGCAGCCAACTGATAGAACATACATTATGCTAAATTTCCGTATAGTCTCTAGGTCGTTTTAGGCACTTTTAGTTTCGTGGGATGAGTTTCAGTATTTCCTCTTCACAAAATCCTTTTTCTTTCATGTTCAGCCACGTTGTAGCGAAGAGTTTCACCTCCTTGTCTGTAGAAAATCGTCGGCATCCTAGGCGCTCATTCAAGGGAGGAAAAAGATGAAAGGCGCTTGGAGCGAGGTCCGGGTTGTAGGAAGTGTAGTCGATGATCCTCGTCGGTAACGTTTTCTCTACTTGCCACAAACTTTCGACACAATTAGGCGACATGCTGATGAGACATTACAGTCTCTCCAAAGACCTGTACCCGCTGCCGATAAATAGCAGCCGCGGATAATTGATTCGCCAACAGAAATCAAATAACTGAGGGGATTTCTTTGCGAGACCAGTTTTTGCCAAGGAGTCACCACTTGTTTTTATACACACCTAGCGCTGCAGATGGCAGGTGGCTGAAACTCTGCACAGCATCCAATCGCAGGATTACCGCGCATTACTAATTTCTTTATAACGGACGACATACCAGGAATATCGGCCTTGTAACCATAGTCTCTAACCGTCCCTCGTGGTTTAACACTTCGATTTTCAGAACTTTTCTGATCAGAAAGGCAAGACATCCGCTGAAAGAGTTTGTCCACTAATTACCTTCTGTATGACTGATATTTACGAAAGTGTATTCATTTTCTTGTCTTTCTGCTCGATCGTTAGGATGGTGAGTACTTTTTTATGGGAAAGTTAAACAGGATTGGCTTCTTCTTGTCTTCCCCAGGAAGTGAATTTCCGTGTTTATTGTTTTGTGTCGATTACTGTGATATGTGTGTGTTCAGTGTAGTGTGTTGTTTGAGTTGTGATGTAAGACGGTGAAACCCGATACCTGCCCATTCAGGCCTACTCTTCCAAGAGACACAAAGGGCGCCAAGGTTAACGTCCCAATCCGATGGACAAATCACAATTAACAGTTCCCTATTTTCTCACTCTATACGCCCGGCGAAGAGGTTTCGGATCGAATTCACAATTTTGGTTCACAATATGTACAGTAGATTAGAAGCTGTGCACTACCACCTCTCCCATCTCACTGCTCAAGATGAAAGTTTCCTCACCAGCACGAACTCCGTTCGAAGGTTCCAAACACAATTACAGTGCCGCAACCAACTGAGCCAACGGGGTTGGGATGTTGTATTAATGAAATACTGAACTTTCAAATATCAATTAATCATCACGTTTAGACGGCCGTAAAAGCACTTTCGGGTGTAATATCTGTCAATATGTCTACCTGCTGTATTCGAGAGATGATCTAAATTCTAATAGTACTGAATTTTAACCAGTATCCCCGACGCAGTCCTTACGTAAGTGTCACAGAGCTGATTCGTGGGTTGGGCTGGGATTGTTTGGCGGACAGACGACGTCGTTTTCCTTTGAATTTGCTGGATAATATGCGAAAATCTTTAAGTTACGAGTGCAACGAAATACTTCTTCCGCCAACCTATTTAGGTCGCAACGACAGAAGGGATAAGATTAGAGAAATAAGATGCCGTACTGATTCATTTATGTATTCCTTCTTTCCTCGATCTGTTCGGGATTTGAATGCGCAGAATTAGGATTGGTGCTTAGCACCCTCTGCCACCCACAGTATTTGTGATTTGCAGAGTATAGATGTAGATGTAGATGTAGACGCACAAACAATCCTCAAAAAACGTATAAAAAACGTTTTAATCCATATGGATGTTATCTCCGTGAGTAATACAAGGTTTAAGTGTCTTGTTGGTGAATAGAGGCTACTTTTCTCCTTTGAGGTTACTCAGATGTGTGACTAAAAAACTAAAGTGTGGTCAAACTCAGACCCAGATTTCGATCAGGATCTGACCGACAGGTTCATATCGATACACAGGGCTTTCGACATTTTATGATAGTAAAATTTTGTAGCAAATTTTGCTGTTCGCTTCTTTTACAAACAGAAGACTTCGGACATAACAATGATCCTCACATTCTTTGAGATCAGTGGCTGACTCGAACAGTCTAAAACATTTTTCACTAAACTGTATCCACACTTTGTCACCAGTATTTAAATAAAATAGAACAGTTAATACAGAATCGCAAAAGAGGAACATTTAGGTAGGCACATTTCATCTCAACCCAGTTCTCCAATCGTGGAATACTTCCTCCTGATATACCACGAATTTAAAACTCAGTGAGATAAATAAAGGCATGAATGTTGATTTGATGGAAGAAGCGGCTTTGTCGGTATCAGTGCAGTAGCTATGGCTGTGAAAGTACCTCTACCTTTGCTAGTCTAAGCTTTAGAGCTGGTCGTTTTGGGTGTTGTGTTGCAGAGATATTTCCTCCCTCAACCTTTTACTTGATGTGACATCTCTTAACGTTTGGTTGGTCGCCTTGCTGGCGTATTATTGGTTATTCTTATCCCTCTGTCAACACTAATGCCCTCTTTGTCACCGGCAATTTCGTACATGCCAAGACAATTGAGCAGTGGATTGGCAGACCGATGTGCTGAATTGTAGAATTTATAGTGAAATGATGCGGTATACCCCGTAATAAAAGGTAATTAATCATTATTTAAATTTACCACAGTGCAAATGATTATTTAAATTGTGGATTGAAAAGTGTGCTCCAAATGATTTACTGATCATTAGTAGGAATAAAAGTCACAACCTGACAATATATTCTTTTGACAGATGGCCTACAGACATAAGGTATGATTAAATTTATTAATAATAAAGAATCAAAACTTATATATACAAACAACACCTTTGTCCTACATTAGTGGCAACTAAAATTAAAAAAAAAAGCAATACAAGACAAAAACCGTTCTGATTTTCCTTTACAAAATAAACATTTACAATTATCAGCAGAAAACGTAATGAAACTACTCGTTATAAGTTATGTCTTCAGTTTCATACACAGAGGCTACTGAATCAACATGGTGAAAATGTCACAGCTAATATCTCAGTTTCTATATCGGAGAGTGGGGATTCCTATGGAGCGGACTTCTCCGCTCAGAGCGTTAGTTTGGTAAACACTGAAGGTCTTAAGTTCAAACACCATATTAGTAATTTATGCAAAGTTTGTCTTTTATCGTCTGGTCGGCAGTGACGTAGTCAGCAAACTCCAACCCGGCACTAAATTTATATGTTACCTTGTGAATCAAAATGAAGACTCTTTATTGCACATAACAGATCGCATGATATGCTGTAGGCTTCTTGGTCTATCTCGTGCCGAGCCACAAGTGAAGACCAAAAAGATTCTGAGGATCTTCGCTTGCCACCTTTTAAAAACCCGTGTTGCTGCAACTATTTCTTGGCGAATTTTCCGTGGTCGAATCATCGTTCTTGCAGTTCGCGCCTCTCTCCTCATAGGTGAACATGGAACAACATTATACATAATATAGTAAATTTATCTAAACTTAAACCCTATTGGCAAACCATTCGCCCCTCCAGATACACTCTGCTTCAGCACAAATTTCCTTTGACGGGGATGCGTAATTCCTTCGGAAACTGACGTACGTTTTTCGTGTTCATTTGGTTTTCAAACACCGCATTTCTAATTTTGCGTGTCTTGACGTTATCACGTATCTGTAATTTGTCACGCTAGTTTAGTGCTGTAACAGTTTTACGTAAATCTCACCCATCCCAATGTCTACGCACAGAACTGCGGCTGACCCCCGTGAGTGGTGAAAGGTCGTATATCTGCCCTTTTGAACTAGCAAGTCCTATTGTGGGTTTGTGTCGTCTTTCGTTCCAATTTGAATGGGGATTTCGCTATAACATGCTAAAAGTTCATTGACCTCTATTCCACAGATAGTCATTCCCACACTATGGAAATATTATGCTAAGTCTGCGTATTGCATGCTTTGTTGCATTGCCCAAATAACTCATTATTATATTAATGTGGTTATGTGTCATACCGTAACAGAAACGTCGCGGGAATCTTTCAAAGAGCATCTAGAAGTACGTCACTGGATAAAAGACTGTATAAAAGCTGACTTAATTCATCCAGGATCCATCTTTCCCGGAGTGTAGGGAAGTTATTACAGCGGAACTATATCTCCTTCCATTTCAAACAGGTTGTCATAATCGGTGTGGCCTTGCTGGATTGTCATTTCCGGTTTCTCATTATCGTTCTAGGTGGACGGACCACCTGATGTTGTCATTAAGTCTTGCAGTGTTGCCAAGTTGCTCAATCAGCGGGTTAGATGATTTTGAGCAATTTTTGTAGAATTGCCTAGCTAATTTGGCGAATCTTAGTCTTAGTGGCTCGAGACCGCTGATTTCATGAAGGGCAGCTGACGGTGTATCCCTGGGTAGCTTGAATGCAAAACGAATTGCTCTGTTTTGGATCGTCTGGATTCGATCTATGTGGTTGGAGGCGGCGTTGCTCCAAACCACTGCTGCATAATCTAGAACTAGTCGCACTAGAGCAGTGTACAGCCTGATGGCCTGGTTAGGCTTAAGCGTTGACGAAGGGTTGAGTACAGAATAAAGTGATTTCATCCTGCCCTCCGCTTTTGCTCTCAGTTTATTAACATGTTGCTTACATGTTAATCTTCTGTCAAGTGTGACTCCAAGATAGGTGGCAGTTTGTGTCCAAGGGATGGACTCATTGAAAAGAGTGATTGGCGGTAGTTGAGAGACCTTTCTTCTAGTGATGAATACTACTTGAATTTTTCCTGCATTAGATGCCAGTCGCCATCTTTTGGCCCAACTTTCAACGTTTTTACATGCTTTTTGTAGCGTTGCTCGTGCTAGAGTGGCTCTCATGCTCCTGGTGAACTGGGCCGTGTCATCCGCGTAGAGTGCAGTATGAACTCGGTCAGTTTTCGTTAAGTCAGACGTGTACAAGTTGTAGAGAACCGGGCCAGTTACTGACCCTTGTGGCACTCCGGCCTCAATAGTTCTTGCAGAAGAAAGCGCGTCTTCTAGGAGTACCCTAAAGGTCCTGTTTGACAGATAGCTTTTTAACAGTCTTACATGCGACAGGGGGAAACCTAAAACTAACAGCTTGTAGAGAAGCCCCTGATGCCAAACAGAATCGAAGGCTCAAGTGACGTCTAAAAGTACGGCCCCGAAGAATTCTTTCTTCTCAATTGTATAAAAGTGTTCACTTGCAAAACAAAGAAAGACAATGTGTGACACCGGAGCCAAGGCACTGTGCGCGACGGAGGTGGCGTACAAACTGACATGACATGACAACAAATTGCTGGGGAAGACATAGGTCCCCAGAGTGCGGGGAAGTTTTTGCGTGGTAACGCATCACCTTCCATTTTAATTTTGGCTGGCCTTACTTGTTCGACATTGTTGGAATTGTCGGTTCCGATAAATTTCTATTGCTGGTGATCAAGGAGTTTCCTTGGCCACCTTAGTCTTTGATCATAAATGGGCCCAGCACCCAGTGAGTTAATCAGTGGGTTGGCCGAGTGCTGGCTCTTTTCATACAACTGCGCTGCCAGCTTTTGAAAGCGGGTTCTGAGTTTGGAAAGTCCGCTTATTCGGTGTAGATCTTCTGTATGCATCTCCCTGGGTAGGTGGTACGCGAATCTGATAGCCTTATTCTGTATGGTCTGGAGTCGCTGGAGGTGGCATTCCGCAGTGTTGCCCCAAACTGCGGAGGCATACTCCATCACGGGTCTGATGAGGGCAGTGTACAGCTGTATGCCTACATCAGGTCTCAGATTGCTTTTCGGATTTAGAACAGAGTAGAGAGTAGTTAGTCTACCTGTTGCCTTGCTGCGAACGTTGGCCACGTGGTGTTTCCATGTCAGCCGCCTGTCAAGTTTTACGCCAAGATATGTTGCCGTCCAAACGATGTTTTCACCGAAGAGGGTTAGAGGTTGGAGCCGTCGTGGGACCTTCCTTCTGGAAATAATGATAGCTTGGCTCTTGGGGGCGTTGAAGCCAAGGCGCCATTTGGTAGCCCATTCTTGTATATTATTGCAGGCCTGCTGCAGTCGAGATCGTAAAATTACGATGTTTAGACTCTTGGCGAAGAGTGCGGTATCATCTGCGTAGAGAGCCTTTTGAACTGTTGCAGTAGATGGTGTGTCTGCAGTGTACAGGTTATATAGGACTGGGCCAATCACTGAACCCTGCGGGACACCAGCGCAGATGTTTTTAACAGCCGAGTGGCTACCCTCCATCACTACTCGAAAAGTTCGCTCCTCTAGGTAACTCCTTAGGAGTTTTACATGTGAAAGAGGGAGTCCTTGCACCAACAACTTGTATAAGAGTCCTTTATGCCAGACCGAGTCGAAGGCGCGGCTGACATCAAGGAGGACGGCGCCGAAGTACTCTCGCTGTTCAAAAGCCGAGAAGGCATCTTCTGCTAGGCGGAGCAGTTGATGCGGGGTGGAGTGGTATCTCCTGAAGCCAAATTGCTCATCTGGAAATAGTCCGTCTCTATCAATAATTGTACGAAGCCTTTTCAGATAAACTCGTTCAAACACCTTGGATAGGGTTGGTAGCAAACTAATAGGTCGGTAGGATTTTGGCGACCTCTTGTCCTTTCTCGACTTAAGAATTGGTATAATTTCAGCATGTATCCAAGCCTGCGGAAATTCACCCGAGCGTAATATTACATTAAACATGTCTGTGATGTATTGGACTGCCAGGGGAGGCAATTGGCGTAGAATTCCTTCTCCAATGCCGTCATGGCCTGCAACTTTTTTAGTTTTAAGGTCTGAAAGAGTGGTGGCGACCTCTTCAGTGGTGGTTTCGGGAATGCGGTCATCCTCTTGGGGAGCCGCTTCTAGGAAAAGCGGGAGGCGATCTTCTACCATTTGGATGTGTTGTGGGTCCCTCGGGATGTCAACAGGCTGAAAGTTTACTCTGAAGGCTTCTGCTAAGGCTTCCGCCTTCTCTTCTGGATCGCAGACGTAGTTTTTTCCGACAACCAGTGGCGGAATCTTATGTCGTCTCCGGAGAAGGGCTTTTGTGGTACGCCACGCCGACCCATCTTGCGTATCCAGGGTGGAAACAAAATTGTTCCAATCGGTGTTTCGGTTTTTTCCACCTCCGCCTTTATCTGAGCGCAGTGGCGGGAGTGGGGGGGGGGTCCGAGGATATAAATATCGACGCCCCCCGAGCAGACCAGCAGTCGCGTCCCGGACTGCGCTCTTCACGCCGACCAGTGGATGCTACCTGAAGATGATGGCATGTTACGCCATCGAAAATTCGTACATCTGCGATCAATTGACCCGGCTGCACGCCCGTGAAATCTTCCAGCGAAGAAAGACAATACTACCCAAACATCTAAGGAGGGATAAGGAAATCAGATAAAGTAATATATATATATTGTCATTTCATTCATCCCCCTTAATGGGGGAAGCGGGCTGGCAGCACACATGTCGTGCTCTTCAGCCAAATGATAATATAGTTTACAATAGATTTTCGTAAAGGAATGTTTAAACTTTTACAAAAATAATACAGTAGTTGCATTAAGATGTTACATGATCAGAGTTGTAGTTTTGTACAGTATTTTGTTTGTTTTTCTTGCAGAATTGTGGCTAGTAGTAGGCGATTTTGATGTCATTCACAGAGTGGGGTAAATTTTTGTTCTCTTCTCTTGTTGAGGTATGGTAGGTTGTCAGTCTCTGTGCTGGGTTATATAAAGGATATTTTGGAGGTGCAGTGTTGGTGGGATCTGTTTGTAACAGGAGGGGAGGTGAAGTGGTTCTTTAAGTAGGAGGTGAGTTATAGGATTTTTATTTACAAGGCTATTGATAGCATATTTTAGCCGGAGGGATTCTATGTGGATCAGTATGTGAGGAATAAAGACAATACTACCCAAACATGTAAGGAGGGATAATGAAATCATATATAGGAATCTATTAAACTTTTATACATAATTGAATGTAATAATTTCGACTGCGGGAAACAAATTCTTTTTCGCTGAGCTCGAATCACGAAAATACAATTGGATGTATTTTTCGGGGCTTAAACATTATGCTGCCCGTAGTCCCAGAATTAAATTAAGATATGTTTTATTCATTTTAATGCGGCATCGGAAAGCTGAAAATAAAGAAGATCGTTTCTTTTCGTTTGCCTACTTACCTCGTTCAAAGCTATTGACGCAAAGATTGCTGTCGGTCCCAAGGGTAAGATATGATATGATCAAATTTTACGTGATTTTGTAAGATTCTATAAACTCCAATTATCCGAATCAATTGGGACCGGACACCATTCAGATAATCAAAAATTCGGATGATTGGATTTTTTCCGAAAAATTTTAATTAATTACTGTTTGTATGTTGCAAATGGAAGAAAAAAAGAAATGTCTAATTAATTAAATGAAAAGGCAACACTTTTACATGTTAAGTACCGTACTGTAAATAAAAGTCATTGCTTGAAGTACAGTCAAAGAAAGCTGTTTGACTGTACTCATCCGTTTTCGGGCATCCAAGTCGCGCATTCGCTTGATAGTGAGAAGTTGCATGTGGTCACACTCGGGCTGACGCTCCATCGAGTTCAACGCAGTTTCAAGGCCGGCAAATGCTTGACTAACTGATGGTCCCGTGTCTGCTTCAACTTCAACATTAAAGTCATCTTCTTCCTCGACACTTTCTTCTCTCATACTTTCGATAAGTTCATCATCATTTAGAATTTCAAACCCAGGGCCTGACGAATGCTCTCCTACTGTATTATCATCAGCACTAACTTCTGAACATCCAAGAATTTTCAGAAGCGTTTCTGAATTCCTCAAGCGCCACGCCATCTCCATCTTCTCCTGTCTCCTCCTTTTCCGTCTTAATTAACAAAGCGATTCGGATAATCAGCGATTCGGATAATTGGAGTTCTACTGTATTTTAATTAGCTGGCGGCAACAGATACTAACTGCGCGACGGACTGTTATTTTGAGGTACACAACTGAACAACGTGGGGTGTCACATGAGCATTAATGCTAAACACGGACCGAGCATGATGCATGAGCGGTAACGCTCTGGTCTCGCATTCGGGAGGACGCGGGTCAAATTCCCACCCGGAAAACGGATTATACGCCTCGTCGACGTCGTGTTCTTTAAAGGTGGGAGGGGATAGGGGAAAATGAAATGGAATGTTTTCAGCCATTTCCTTTCGAAGGAATCATTCCCCACGTGTACTTTTGATGCTACGCTCTCTTTCTGGTACCGAGCGTGTTGGGAGAGCGGTTAACACTCTGGTCTCCCATTCGGGAGGACGTCGGTTCAAATCCCCGACCGGACATCCAGAGTTGGGTTTTCGTTGGTTTCTACAACTCACTCAAGGCAAATGCCTGGATGCTTCATTCAAAAGGCTGTGATAGAACAGAAACATTTTATAAGAAAACCATATTTTTGTGCCTTGAGATTAAACAAAAATCGATATATTTACTCCTATATATATATATATATATATATATATATATATATATATAAAAGAAATGTAAGTTGCCATGGCGATCAGAAATCAAGAGATAGCTAGAGGTTAGCGGGAAAAAAAGACTGATCGGTTGCTTTGAAACCATTTCATTGCTGAAGAACCTTGCATTCTTCGAATACTATAAGTCCGATGTAGTTCCTAGAGGTATATGAGTTGTGTACAATAAATGTAAAACTGTTGAAAGCAAAAGAACTGAGTTATTTATAATTATAACCAGTCACGCGATAAGGCCATGGCATAAGTCCTTCCCGTTCCTTGTCCCCAGTCCCATCCCGCCTCTAATCACCTCGACGTTGACGAGGCATAAGACCATAAGAAAACAAAGTAAGACTGTTTATGATTGTCTGTTAGTGTATTTGCAAATTCCTTTTAATGTTAGTGTCTGGATAGTTAATTAACAAAATAATTTCCATGCAATCTGGAATCTAATTTCTAGTGTTTCGAAAACCTTGTGGCTGTGAGAGTTATTATTATTATTGTTACTCCGCGATTCACTAAAAGTGTGTGGCGGAGTGCAATGCACCTATACGAAAGTGTAGTAGTTTGGAGGGTATATATGGGATATGGCAGGAGGTTCCCATGGGTTATTGTGAGGAACCATCCCGCCGTTCACCTGGAGTAATCTGGGGAAACCATGGAAAACCCAGATCAGGATGGCCGAAGTGATTTATCGAGAACTTCTCCTGTCGGATTTTAAGTTTACTCGGCCGGTTAATCCTTTCTATTCCATTCCCTAATCGCTCGTGGAAAAATGAGCACAGAAACTAATCGGTTCTAGCCCTGATTTCTCTTACCTTATTTTCGCGGTCATTCCGAGATATGAATGTTGCTGGTAGCAAAATTTGTTTGCTGTCATTCCGTAATAGGTCAGTCGTGATTTTTTCAATTTACTTCTGTCGAGAGCAATGCCTTCGGTGTTCCAGGTCTTCCCAACCTAACTCCTTCAATATCGCATTTACGCTTTCCCTCCAACTATACCTACCTGATAGAAATCGGGGTGCTCTTCTTTGGACCTTCTCCAATGCCTCCATTAACCCCTTTTGATAGCGACCCCATACAAAACAACAATATTCTAAGTGAGGACGCACTAATGACTTGTATGAGATCGAGTGTTTTAATTAGCTGCCGGCAATTACCAGGACAGCCCTCGACGAATTCACGTCAACTATTAACATTTCGACGCTATCTTCAATGACAGCGTGCTTAGACGAGAAGGCCCATTCCATCATTAGCACACGGACTAAATATAGTTAGTGACTTATAATACTAAACAGCATGCAAGATATTTTTACTAATTGTACAAATGATAGACGCGGTTCCAAATGAAATGCCACTGAATTTACTCAACACAGTTCCTTCAAGTACACAGTCACACACTCGTGTTGCATTTCGACAGGCTCCTAAGCATTTCGGATCATATCACACTGAAACTAGCGCAGTACACATAATGCTTGCTGCCCACTCAGCTGTGCTGGCGAGACCAAAGATTCTACAACACCAAAAATAAATAATTTTCTTACGTTGTCAACAGACTACACAAATTACAGCTTGTGGAAACACTTTAAAGCACAAAACAATTTACAAATGATAATGCAATAATTCATTATGCTTATAATTAATCAAAGAAATAATGAAAGAAAAAAATATTGTAGGGTTGTGAGAATGTCATAATCTCTCTCTCTCTCTCTCTCTCTCTCTCTCTCTCTATATATATATATATATATATATATATATATATATATATATATATATATATATATATATATATATATATTCCATAGACCTTTACGGCTCTTCGACGTCGAGCTAATTAGAGGCGGGAAATGGCTGGGGCAAGCAACGGAGGAACGGGAAGGAATTCCGCCATGACCTTTTTGAAGGAATCACCCCAGCATTCGCGAGGAATAATTTGGGGAAACCATGGAAAACCAAAATCTGGATGGCCAGAAGGTGATTTGAACCCGCGTCCTCCCGAATGCGAGTACAGAACGTTGTCGCTCACCGACCACGCTTGTTCCTCAAAAACAGTTTTCCCTCTGTTAATGATATTTAGCGTTCCCTGGCAAAAGTTGCTCTGTGTAAGGGAAGTAAATTAAAAGCGGTAATGTTTTCTTCCTTGTGTTATAGGGTGTTTTGTTTCTTTTTTTGTTTTCAGTGGTTTTCTTTATAACTGAGGTATTACGTCTCGCCAGAAGGCGAAGATTCCTGTCCCATAGACCTCACGAATTCTCGTTTTCTTGAATGAAATACAAAATTTAAGTAGAATAAATGAAAGGTAAAATTTTACATGAAAGGTGAAATTCTACGTAAGCAAGATTTTACACTAAATCCTTGTTCCTTTGTCCTACCGGAATTCGGGACAGAAACAAACGACAGGGGATTTAAGACTAGTACAAAATACAGGGTGATTAAAATTAAAGTTAAGTTTCAAAACTCTCTAAAAAAAACGAACCACTGATTAGAATGACGTCAAAATTGAACGGCGAAGAATTATTGAAGAAGGGGAAAAGAACATGAATGCAAGATGGTGCTCCTCCGAACATTGCAAATCGAGTGAAGCAGTTGTTGAGGCAGCATTTCGGAAATTCTAGAATTATCAGTCGTCATTTCCCTACAGCCTGGCCTGCCCGATCACCTGATCTTAATCCGTGTGATTTCTGGCGGTGGGGTTATCTGAAAGATGTTGTGTTCAGTACTCCGATTGCCAACGTAGCTGAATTGAAGACACGCATTGCGCAACATATTCTGAACTTGACCCCGGTGACACTTCGATCGGTTGTGGAATATGCTGTTTCCCGATTTAATCTTGTTGCACACAACAGTGGACAACATATTGAACATCTTTTGCGCCAGTCCCGCGAAACTTAAAAACCGATTGGATGAATGATTTTTATGCGGTTTTTGGCCTCAGGACAGGTTAAAAACCGATTGGACGGATGCTTTTTTGGTTCATGTTCTTTCCCCCTTCTTCAATAATACGCCGTTCAATTTTGACGTCATTCTAATAAGTGTTTCATTTTTTAGAGCGTTTTGGAACTTAAACTTTAATTATAATCACACTGTACATTCTAGCTGCCGATATCAGTACAGGTTAACCAGAATGGTGGCCGTGTTAAGCAACAGCTCCATTATCCGTGTGAGATCTCGCGAGGCCCGATGATCTACGAAATCCTTATGATGTGCTGCATGTGTGGCAAGATAGGTTTCTCTCGAGTGTACGGTGCGTTTCACACGGGATACTCAGTGCCTCTATACACCGACGGAACACAGAACAGAATGAGAGAGTTCATCTGGCGCCACTAGCTACTGTGGTTGGTCGGTGGCTTTCCCCAGTAGCCGCTCAGACACCGCTCGGCTACTGCGTTACTACAACAACAACGTTCTTTGTCGGTGAGGGAAGCGGGAGCTGTTTCTGTGACTTAAGGGACACGGAGTGGCTCTGAAGTGGCCGCGTCAAATTCCAGTGGCCAGTGTCTACAAATTCAGTGGCCGGACACCAAGTGTCCCGTGTGAAACGGGCCTAATGTGTTAGAGTCGTATATCACACTAACCAGGCGCAGTCGCGTCAAGCACATCACGCATGTCCCAAATCGCGTTCATTAATTACGTGTGATGTTTCTTCTTAAATTTGCATCGCCCCCCTCTCCCTTGGTGAGACTTGGTAAAATGTGGTGGAAATACTCCTCCCCCGTCCTCCCTTGATATTTAGCTTGTAATTTTAAAAATTAAATTTATTTGATATGTCCATGTATTTTGCTTCATTCTACTAAATACCTTAACATTAATACTGACGTCTTCTATGCACTATATATTTTGTTAAGTAAGAGGAGAAAAATGATATAAAAAGTCGACGTAAGACTTTTATTGACACCCCTCCTTTTAAATAACATCTGTTGCCAGACCTCCCTCCGCCTATTTCAGCTCAGGTAATCAACTGACGTCTCCTTCCCTGCTGATGTACATTCCCACAGGAACGCGCAACATACATAGAGACTCTACTGTGTGAACTGTCTGAAGAAACATGCATTAACGTTGGACGCAGTACCGGATAAACCACGTAGCAGGAGTCAGCAAACGCTGCGGACCTCGCGCCTCTTAGGGTTCTTTTTTTAACGACTGTTGTTGAAGTACCACTACCTTTGATAGTATAACTTCTACGTGTCATTTGGGTGTTGGTTTGGTGACACATTTTATTTTCACTTTTGGGGGGAGAATGGTTATGGACGCCGTAGGCGACCTTATATTAAAACCCCCAACTGGGTTCGTATCGTCAGTTGGAGATCGTCGCCGTAATAAGCTGCGTTAGCAACTGGACGATTTTCCCCAACTGATTTTCATGTTTTGGCTCATGGTTGCAGCATTGATACACGCTCTGGTCAGTTATGTCGATCGGCAGATGGTTTTTACTGCGGCTTGATGTCCTTTTCTGTGGGCCGCCCGGTTCTTTGGCTGGTTGGGTGTGGCTGAGTTGGTGTTGACGTCTTCGGATGGCGGCTTGGAGCTTTCTCTTCACAGGACATCCCCCGTAGCTGGCGGCGTGGTCAGAACCACATTTAGCACATCTCGGCGTTGCTTCTCGCGGACGTGAGCATATCAGGTTGCTGTGGTTTCCGCCGCAGCGGCTTAGCACGCGCCTTCTTCACTGCTGCCGACTTGGCCTCCTCGTAAGGCTAGATGGGCGACCCTGTGAAAACCAAGGTCCTCTTATTCACATTTGCTAGGGGCCCAGCGCTTTCTTAATCTGGCCCTGGCTGGACGTCTTCTGTATCATTTTATATTCGTAAAGCCAAAACTGTTTTAACATTTCTTCGTGCACGTGAGAGTTCACACAACAACTGAATTTAATTAGTTGATCTTTGGTTGGAAATCTTGAGATGTTAATTGATGCTGCAGCTTTGATATAAGTATCTTCAAGAACTTGGAGGAAACTTCAATCCAAATTTATGTTCACTTCACTAACTTTGTTTTGGACAAGCACTATGAAATAACTATTACTGAATTTTTTTTTTTTTTTTTTTTTAACAGTTTAACGTCCCTTTTTAACAACGTGGTCTTTTGAGACGGGAAAGGATTGGGGCAAGGAATGGGAAGGAATTCAGCCATGGCCTTTTTGAAGGAAGCATCGCGGCATTCACCTGGAGTGATTTGGGGAAACCATGGAAAACCCAAATCTGGATGCCCGGACGGGGATTCGAACCGCCGTCCTCCCGAATGCGAGGCCAGAACGCTATCCGTTACACCACCACGCTCGGTACCTATTAGTGAAATGCAAAAGTGTGTAAATTAGAACAAGCACAAAAGAACTGACGTGACGGAGTGGAATGGTCCAGCGGAAGAAACCACCTAAGATGCTGTTCTATAGCAAGTGCAGTTACTGAACATTGAAGCTAGGTCAATGTAATTAAGCCTAACTTAATAAGCCTTCTATCGTTCAGTTTACCCTGATTGACTACCTCTGTCTGAAACTGCTCTCTCTTAAATCAATCTGTCATCTCCTTCAAGCCACGCAATTTTCGATTCCCACTCCGGCCATCCATATTCCGGTTTTCCAAGGTCTCCAGATATAACGGCATGGTTCCTACAAAGCGAGCATAGCAGAACTCCTTTTGCTTTATTTTTTCCAATCCTTTCCTGGCTCTAATGACCTTGGTGAAACGTAAATCTCTAAATCAAAGTACCTCCAAATTCCCAATCCGATTTGGAAAGAAGGATTGTAGAATCACAATCAAAGCAGTACCTTGGCTAATTTATCGCGAAACATTTCATTCCCCAAATTTGGTAACAAGCTTTTGCTTTTATTATTGATTATGGTTTTGCGCCTCGTCGACGTACAGGTCAATACCGGTAGAGGCAAGAAAGGACTAGCGGCAAGCAACGAGAAGGAGTTTGGCTATGATCTTCCGAAAGAACCATCCCGGCATTTGCCTTGATTGATTTCGGGCGACCATGGCAAAAACGAAATCTTGATGACCAGACTGGTATTCGAACCCACGTCCTCCAGAATACGTTGTAACAGCCCTCAAAGCCAGATTTTAAATAAAATTGTATTTTATGAATTATTTGTAGCAAGTTAGGGGTTGAGTAAATATGATTTTGAACGTTTGTCTTAAAATTTATTATAAATCGGTGTAAATAGACTTTTTTTATGAAAAGAAATTATGTAAATACTATTTAATATGTTCAAGGACAGAACAAAGCAAAAAATAAAATAAAAAAATTGATTAATTGTTTGTAATTCCAAGTATTGAGGTGAGCTACGATATTTAGAGGACAATTCACGACAGTTTGAACTGATTTATGTGAATAATTTTGTGTGTATATATCTTTAATTTTCATTTGTGCATTTCGTAGTGATTGTAATTGATTTTAATTGTTTTTAATATGTTTCTAACTGTTTAATTATTGTTAGAGTTCAAGAAACATCTGTCGGAAGCCTTTGAAATATTCTTGAACTGTCTGTGGAACTTATATAAGCGAGTGGCAGCGACGCGTTGTAGTACAAGTTTTATGTTTTCAGAGAGTCTTGTAATCCAGTACACCGAGATTGTATGGCAGAATTGAGTGTAATCTCTGGAGCTTGTGTTTACATGTGCAACCAGTATCTTTGGAGCCTGATGTTTCACGAGAAATAAAAACAAGTTAAATTGGAAAGAGTATCCAGGACTAATTATTTCATCATTATATAAAGACCAGAGATACCTATCAACGTGAGAGGGTGAAAATTTATCTATAAACCAATTTTTCCTGTAAGCACCTTTTTTGCCTTCAAGGATTTTAAAAAATAATTGCGCCTAGCTGGAATCAAAACCATGTCCTCCTACACCTAAAAACGATAATCAGCATGCATGACAATTTTGCGAAAACTGTTGCACCAAGCTAGAATCGAAACGGCGACCTCTTGCACTGAAATTCGATGACTCAACCCATGAGCATTTTTCCATGATTTATGACAGTAATTTTACCGCTGGGTTTGCGTCTGCACCTAATATGTTGTTTTCAGCGCCTGCATTGAACCTAGCGAATAAACTGCATTTTTTCACTAACATAGTAATATATTATTTTACCTTTCTATAAATTATTATATTTCCATTAACTCTTGTGGTCGTATCATGTGAATGTGTACAATGAATGCTGTAGTTGCGAAATGAATTGAAGCCCTTTGTTTTCTCATTCGAATACCGATTGTGCTTTCTTGAGCCAGAACTTTGAGCCATAGAGAATCAAGTAAATATCCAGCGTTTGATTCCATTGCCCATTCGGAATTACAGCGGATTCTATCAGTAGTTTGTTCCGTGCTTACTGTCACTGAGGCGGCCATGACATCATATTCTCACCTCGCCAGCTAGAAAAACGTAATATCGGAAACAGCTTGGAAAAAGTCGTGTTTATAATCTTATATATTATTTTTATTTTGGTGAAGTTAATCAAACTACGCAGTATTACTACTTGATAAAAACATTTGTTTATATTTTCTTTTTTCGTGGAATACATCATCTATTCAAATGTCATGCGGTTTTTGGATGAAGATAAGCTTTTAAACCCAAATCCACATGGATTCAGAAATGGCCGATGCTGCGAAACACAACTTGCCCTCTTAATTCACGACTTGAGCCGTATTATAGATGAGCAATCCCAGGTTGATTTAGTTTTATTAGACTTCAAAAAAGCTTTCTACACTGTGCCTCACACTAGGTTACTTAGGAAACTTCGCGGTTACGGAATATCTAGACAAATATGCGATTGGGTTGCAGACTTTTTGAAGGACAAAACACAGTGTGTAGTTCTCGACGGTGAGCGTTCATCATTTGCCGAAGTAAGGTCCGGGGTTCCCCAAGGAAGCGTGATATGGCCTCTGTTGTTTCTCATATACATTAATGATTTGTGCTACATAATAAGGGGAATTAAAAGATTATTTGCCAATGATGCTATTATTTATCGTGAAATCACAACCCAAGACGACTGCGCTTTGTTACAAGATGATATTATGAAAATAATTGCGTGGTGTAAAGATTGGCAGTTGGAGTTAAACTTTAAAAAGTGCCAAGTCATGAGTGTAAGTAAAAAGGTGACACCATTTAGCTTTGAATATACAATTAATGGCACTGTCCTTAGAACGGTAGATTCCGCTAAATACCTAGGGGTAACAATTCGTAATAATTTGTTGTGGAATGAGCATATCGAGAATGTAATTGGGAAAGCAAATCGTATGCTTCGATTTCTAGGTCGTAATTTAAAACAATGCACTCTGGAAGTTAAATCGATTGCGTACAAGTCACTAGTGAGGCATCACTTGGAATATTGTTGCTCTGTATGGGGTCCCCATCAAAAGGGATTAATGGAGGCATTAGAGATGGTCCAAAGAAGAGCCGCCCGATTCGTGACAGGTATATATAGTTGGAGGGAAAGAGTAAGTGCCATGTTGAAGGAGTTAGGTTGGGAAGACCTGGAGCACCGAAGGAGTTGCTCTCGACGGAACGGAATGACAGCAAACAAATATTGCTACCAGCAACATTCATATCTCGGAATGACCGCGAAAATAAGATAAGAGAAATCAGGGCCAGAACCGATTCATTTCTGTACTCATTTTTTCCACGAGCGATTAGGGAGTGGAATAGAAAGGATTTACCGGGCGAGTAAACACAAAATCGGACAGGAGTAGCTTCCGATAAAGCACTCCGGCCATCCTGATCTGGGTTTTCCATGGTTTCCCTAGATCGCTCCAGGCCAATGCTGGGATGGTTCCTCACAATAGCCCATGGGCGCCACCTGCTATATCCCGTATATCCCTTCCAAACCATTACCTATCCCGATAGGTGCAATGCACCCTCCACCAAACACTTTTAGTGAATCGCGGAGTAATAGTAATAGTAATAGTAAATATCCTCATAATACGGCAATTTGTAACAACCTGTATTCATAAAAATAATCTTTTCTGGATATTTCCTGATAGTTGGATTCGCACAGTTCCAACTCATGGATAAGATTCAGACGTAACATTTCATCATAATCATTATCATGTTGTGTCTTCAAATTCTGAGGGTGTCCTATCTCTCCTGATTTGACATCCAATTTTAACGGCAGCCTTGGTGGTCTGATTAAACCTTACGAATATTTCTTCCCATATTTAATTCTTTTCCCATTTAAATTAAAAAATTTCAATAAATTAATTTTTAGGCCACTTTCCATAGCTGGTTACCAATAATGGGTTTTCTTGTGGTTTTTGTCCCTCTAGTGCAGCTAAAATGGGCGGCTCAGTGGTTAAGACGTCCGAATGGAGAGCGTAAGGTCTCTGGTTCAAATACCTGTGTCAGCGGGGATTTCCTTAATGGCACAATTGTTGTGTAATCTAAGGTCTACCAGAAAGCTTTTTTTGTTCGGAATCATCGGTAATCTAAAGGTTTGATCTAATCCGTAGGTTAAGTGGGGAGGAAAGAAGCTGGCCAACCGAACTATAGCACTTTTCTAAGAATACATCTTTCGGGAGGGTTCAACCAACCTTCGGATTGAATACCATGGTTAGAATTTGCAGCTAAAATAAAATATCCCACTAGACGCACTAGTCGGATACAAACCACACACACGCGTGCGCACACACACACACACACACACACAAACTTAAAATTTTCAATTTTACCCTTATTTCTTATCTAGTAAAGTGTAGCCTATCCAACAACGGCTCTCAGAAATCTCGTCTCATCTGCTTTCGTCCGGTTTATTTGTTGTTTAGTCAGTGACCATGATTTGCATCCGGATAGAAATGTTGCTACAGAAACTGCTTTTGTAAAATTACGTCATTGTGTATCCTCTGGTGATTTAAAAGTTTCTTACGATTATTCCACACAGACATTGAAATTTCTGTATTGTGGTACTGACATCAACATTCTGGTGAAACTTATGCTATATACAATTTACATTGGTAACAATGAAGTTGCGATCTATATATGACTCCAGAAGAATATATGTAATTTTTGTTGGATTTTGTAGCAGAACGGGTATGGTCTCCGAAAAAGTAATTTGCCTACATAAAGTGCTTAAATCATCTGTAATTGTTTTCTACGTTTAAATTCTTACCAGTTTCAAAATTTCATTAATTCTCATATTAACATTTTGTTCATGAAGCTATGATAACATTTGGTTATTCTTAGAGAATACTGGTATTTACTGGCGTATAATATTGTTTTGCTTAACAAGTGTCCTGCTAAAATCGTTCCTTGTCTCTGAAAATTACAAACTGGAACGATTCGTTAAGGCTTTTACGATTATTTTTGTCAGTAATTGATGTTACATGAGCATCGTGACGAAGCATGATATCTATAAACTGAACACTGGCCGAAGAGAATGTGTATCTTCTGATTTTTAAAGTATAATTTCAATTCTCTTGGTTAAGAAGATATCATTAAAAGTATTTTGTTGTTTAACTAATCAAAACTTTTTTTTCTATTTGGGAACACCATTTGAAAGAGTAAAGATAAATGAGGAAGAGTTATGCTCCCTTGCGGTCGTGGTCATTTTTGTGGACTTGTTTACCACACCAACAGTTAAATAAAGAACTGACCTGTGCACAACACAAATAGCACATGACGAACTCAGTGATAAGGAGTCGTTAAAGAAATGCCACATCCTCAGTCTTGAAGCTAAAAAAAAAAAAAAAAAAAAATGCTTTTTTGGCAAAAGCACTTCGTCTTTATTTACAACATCCTCAGTACCAGTTTTTGATTATCTATAGCTATAAAACGAAAACCGGATTATATTGCTGTTATAAAAATTTTGAAACTACGGAGAAGATTTCTATGGGGTTTTCACAGTTTTAAAGCTTATAATCACAATTCAGTTGTTTGGCATGTTTTATGTTTCAACGTTAAATAACGCAGGAGCATTAAATGAAATTCTGATCGTATCATGACAAATCCCAAAGATAGAAGGATTAAATGTTGCATACTTCGCACTAAACACACAACTACAATGTCTCTGACCATAGCCTTTAATGAAAGCAATGAGATAACTTCACAATAATTTCTATTTTGAACACTGAACAAAACTTGTAGTATTCTTTCTTTTAATTCCGGATACTCAATTTTTAAACGCCATAGATAGCCGTAAAAACAACATAGATTTTCTTTAAGCACGATCTCTGGACAATGTCTCTGGC
This sequence comes from Vandiemenella viatica, assembly GCA_031002005.1. NCBI lineage: Eukaryota > Metazoa > Arthropoda > Insecta > Orthoptera > Morabidae > Vandiemenella > Vandiemenella viatica. The sequence goes on from CM061919.1 coordinate 242,649,833, forward strand.
CTACAGCATTAGCCTTCTGTTTACGATAATATTATTCTGGATTCACTTTTGATATTTGTATAAAAGGCTGAATCTGCGGAGTTAAAGTATCTGGCGTTTCGAGCAAAAAGTGTATTCATTCACTTCGCAATTGAATCAAATGTCATTTTCTAACATAATCTAGCGTTGTTCAGTAATGTAGTAATGCAATTTCTTAGCCAAATTAAATTGATATACATCAATCTTTTCGTACGAATGAAAACGGTGTACGTGCAAACCACCCGTTTCTTGATAGGAGCCGGCTGAATTTAAGTTTGCTTTAAGGTCGAAAAAAGTTGGCGCGAATTTTATGAAACTTTGTACAAATGTTTCTCATTGCGGGAATAAAAATAGTGTACGGGCAAATCTACGCCAACTATACCGGACAACGCCAGGAACTCCGTTAGTGCTTAGATAAAGTCGAAACAGCATAATACAGCATTTTGTTCAGATACATGATGAATGATCAATAACAAAAACAGTTACAATAGCAACTAAAGAATATAGGCTAAAAACTCCGACATATCAGGAATGTAGTTTATTCACAACGTACCCTTTCTTTGGTGAAATACATCATGTACTCCGATTTAAGAGGGCCGGGAAGGGATGAGGAGTATCACTTGCCGAATAGCAGTCCTTGGTACTCAAAGTTATTCTTCTCTTAAGGCAGGTTTTGTAGTCTAGTACGATATCAGTTATGTATGACTCACAAACACACCCAGTGTGCTGATTGCAAATTGACAACACGTCTGCCTGTTGACTGCAGACTACCTCTCTTGTTTGGTGTATGCACATTTCGACACGCAAACATGTCAGCGATGTTCTGAAGGTCCGATTGATGGTCTTTTGTGGAATGTTTCGCCGTGCCAGATCCGGACCACTGTGAATCCATTATGTGGGCGTCTCAGTTGAGAACAAATTCTTTGAGTTTATTTATTTTGCGTATGATGCTATTTGACATACTCAATAACAATTATATTGTAATTAGAACTTACTTTTTAAATAAATATACACATAATTCAGCGGACGATGCCCGCAGCCGGCAGGTGAGGCAACTACGACATGATCGCCAGCCATAACCACTACAACATGACATTGAGGCGCTCCAACCAGGCCACAGCCTCCGGCTTAGCCAATATTAAGTCTTCCAGACTACCAGAAAATGCACGCAGTGGACAATCCTGCACAATATATGACACAGTTTGAAACCTCACCGTAGTCACAGTACGGAAAATCTGCCCAGCCCCAGGTGTGGAGAGTTGAAGCAGTTCTTCTTGTACCACATCTAATACGATTTTATTTGCACCAAATTGACAGCGATAAGTTGAATCCTGGTAGTTTTGAGCAGGTATTGTTAATTTGCACTATGTCCTGTGGTGTTGAAGATGCCCATTCCGCATCCAGCTATCTGTAATGCGGAAGTAGTTGTATATTACACTGACAGCAGTCATCAAGGCAAGGAGACGTGGCTTCAGCCGTGTTTTCTATTTCCTAGTATCTCCATGCATGGGAAGAGCCTAGTTGTTCAGAATTCTCGACCATAGTTTTGTTAGAACCTTTTGCCTTGTGATGTAAGGTCTGATGCGAGGTGTTGGGATGTTGCTGAGCACCGGCAGCCATTGAATAGGTGTAGATAGAGGCGACCCAGTTATGATGCGCATTGTTTGGCGAAGCTGAACGTCCACCAACTGGGTGTGAGAGCTACTAAACCACAGGTCAGAGCAGTATTCAGCTGTGGAGTAAACCAATGAGAGGGCTGTTTTTCTTATTCTCATTAGCTCCCCCTGAAGTTCCTGCCATCCGCTGAAGTAGATTGTTCCAAATATTACGCTTAGCAGCTGCATTCTGATGGTGCCTTTTGTAAATGAGGGACCTGTCTAATGTGACACCCAGGTACGTTTGGTACTGTTATACTTCAGCATCTGATCTCTGAACACTATATTTGGCAGGTATGTTTGTTTGCTGCTAAAGTGGAATGTAGCTATTTCTGTTTTCTGCTGATTAGGTTGAAAGCGTCACCTTCGAAAGTAGGCATCCATTTCCTGAAGGTCATGAGTGAGGATTTCTTCAGTCTCTGCGAAGTTAGTTCTTTGCACTGTAAAACTGGTGTTATCAGCATATACAAATTTGCGATAGAATGTGTCTGGCAGGTTATGAGTATATTATAAGTTAAAGAGTATATTATTTCAGTGATCAACACAAATTCATTATTTCGAAATGTAATATTATGAGTAAGTACCATCTAAATTCAGACTGAGCTTCCGTGCTGAAAGATGAAATATGTTCAACAGAATTGTTCTAAACGCTTATCACACTATCGCTCCTCACCTGGCTTACTATATTGCTGTAGATCTGAACTATGCCACAAATACTTAGGTGGACTATGTTGTTGAAATATGCCACAAATACTTACATTGACTATGTTGATGTTACTGCGTATTTCGGTTAAACAGTATAATTCTTGAAACAAGATATAAGGATCATTTAAGGGCAATAAGATGTAGTAACCACTATCTTTCATAAACATCTGCTGCAACAGAATCTTACACATACTAACACAGAAAAAAACTTGAAAATAATAAAAATTAATATACAAAAGTCTGTCATTGACGTAAAAAAAATCTTATCTACAAATAAATACTTTTTTTCTGGAATCTTCAAGATAATTAAGGTAAACGTACTACTCAAACATACCACCACCAAGACTCAAACATTTTAAACAAAAGACTAGCACGGCTGTACATATTTTTTAGCGGTAAAATCAACGGTGTCCCATACTTTAAATACCTCGGAGAATTCATCGAACCGATAGGCCTTGAGAAAATCTCGCAGCAAAATCGCCTCCAAAAAGTAAAAAAAAAAAAAAAAAAAAAAATCGTTAGGGTTAGTCCAAAATCTCTACAAACAAAAATCCATGTCAAGACAGACAAAAATTCAGCACTATAACAAAGTCATAAAACCAACAGTCCTCTACGCAAGTGAGACGTTAAAATTAACAGAAAACATGACCTTGAAAAAATAAAATAGTAGAGGGAAAAATCATTAGAAAAATCTAGCAGCAAGACTCACTAAAGATGGTTACTGACTACAATCAAACAAAACAACAGAAAAGTTTTCAAACATCGAAATTAACATCAAGAAAAGGCGAATGAAATTCTTTGGTCACCTTAAGAGGCTACCAGAAAATCGATTGACAAAAAAGATATTAGATTATGTAACTTCACTTAAAAATCCAACACCTTGGCTGAATGAAATTCGGAAGGATCTTAAAAGTGCAAACATAAGAGCAACAGATAAATTAGAAAGAGACACCTTTAGACACAAAGTAGACAAATGGCAAGTTACAACTGAGCAACCAAAACAAAAACAATACCGACCAAAGTGGTCGGAAGAACGTAAACAAGCTTTCTCGGAAAGCCTATTGGAACAACAAGATGAACTCAAAGACAACTTGATTGAGTCATTTGCTTAACGTCATCCATTTGTTGGGTGAATTCACCAATAATAATAATAATAATAAAAGGGGTAAATAGATAACTATGTAAATTGCCACCGGATCATGCCTTCCGTTGCAATTTAATTAATTCAAAGATAGTAACCAGAAGAAAGTAGCTTCATTGAAGGCAGTACTGAAAGAATCAACTTGGGGCTCCGCTAATGACGCTTAGAAAATGGAAAACAGTGTCTGTCTGTCCGTTATGATGAGTGGGATTCACGCAAAAACTACCGGTCGGATTTTCACGGAGGTTTGAATAATGGATAAAATACAGGGAATGTGAAGCAGGAAAGCTGGGAAATTAAATAATAAAAGTGCCACGAATCAGTTTTCCTTTTTTTCCTCGACGCGGTTCACGTAAAAACTACTTATTTGATTTCGATGGTGTTTCGAATAATTTCCAACCCATCGTCCCACAAGTACAATAGTTATGTTTTGTTTATAAGTGAAACGAAACGCTGAGAAATTAGGATAAAGGTTCTATAAAATTAGTACCGATTTTTGGTAGAACGAAGTTTCCAGAAAAACTACATGTAGAATTCTGAATGGCTTTCAACGTATGTGCAGCTCATGATCCAAAGACTATGGTATGGTATGTTCCGTTTTAATGTAATGTGGAAGTGTGTGAGGAATGTTACTTCTCACAGTCGAAATGTTTATCGTTTATTGTGATTTCAGAATACAAGCCTCATCGTTTTATGCGGAGGAATTAATTTAAAGCCTTTCTTTACCTCGCTGATTACGTGATAAGAGGGACATATTCGTTTTAAGAGAGAGGTCCTTACTTTAACAGCTCACGTGGTCGACGTTGCGGTCAACAAATAGTAATTACCACGTTCCTGATATATTCTTGGTTTAGCATTACAGGATAGAGGAAACTATCTTGCAATTCTGATATGACATATTGATATTCAGACAAACCATTTTGGAGCGGAATAAACTCCGCCACATACATACAGGGTGATTCCGTAATACTGTTACAAACCAGTGCCGGATTTAAAGAGGGGTCAAACAGGGGCGTTTGCCTGGGCGGCAACTTCAAGCGGCGGCAAAATCATGTCTGAAGGAGGCGGTAAATGCCAAATTCCTGTGGCGGCTTTCTTTCTTTAGCTGTACTACCCCGAGCGGCAACCATCAGGAGGAGGAAAAATCGTAGAATTGCTCTATACTGTGCCGGGCGGCAAATTTATGTTTGAAGGGGCAGCAATCTCAAGTTTTTGCCCTCGCTCGGAAGATTCCTAGATCCGCCACTGTAACACACTTTCAGGGATCAGGGGAAAGGGTAAATTTATCAATTTTTGGTAAAGGGCCCTGGTACGGAAGCGACCAAATCGAAAGTTATAAGCGTAAATCTACTCCAGTTCTGCCTTAGCCTCGCGCAGCACTCAAACTAAGGACCTCAACTTCCGAACCCTGATCATGACGTACAGAAGTCCCGCTAAATACTTACCAATATCTTCAGATAATGTCCCCAGTTGATGGACTTGTAACGGCGCACGGAACTTGATGTCAGAGAGACCGAAGACCTGAAGCCTGCGGCACAGTAATAATGAATTACATTTATTTGTACGAGTTTCATAAGCTGCTACATTTGCAACACTTATTCAAAATGGTGTCCCTGAGCGTCAATGCAGGCGTGGCATCGTCGCACTAATTTTTGTCGTACCCGTTCTAATATCCCCGGAATCGTAGGCAGCGAGAATTCTTGCCAGGAAATCTTCTAATACAAGGTTTCTCAAAGCATGGTACGCGAACACCTAGTGGTTCTCCAACTGGACGTAGGGGGTTCGTGTCAAGATTTACGTTATAGCTGCTGACTGGGAATCTCGAAACTACAACACGCAACATGGTGAATTGAGATTCAAAATGAACAAAATTGCTCCTAAAATCGACTAAACTTGCGACAAGAAACAAACCCACCCATCGAATTAATTAATAACACATTGCTCTACGTGACTGTATTACTTTTTTTGACCAAATTTCTTGTTTTATTAAATAAGTTTTTTAAGGGCTATCGCCATTGATTAGCTAATTTTATGGGATTACTTGGAGCTATGAGTTTAAGAAACCCTGTTTAATCCATCTGAATTGGATTAGTTGAGTCATTGTCCTAATGTTTACATGTATTGAAAGTGCTCCCCGGGATTGTCTACCCTACGATATTAGCAAAAACAGTACCGGTACATGTCGCTCATTTGGTGCAACAGTGACATAACTCCAAAACGTCAATTTTATAGGAAGACCAATTGAAATGTCTCGTGTGAAACAACTTTATACATTCACTAGAAAATAACTTATCTGCAAATTTTATTGAAATAATACAATATAAAAGAAGGGAAAATGTATAGTATTAGTTGTAGTACCGAGCGTGGTGGTATAAAGGTTAGCGTTCTCGCCTCGCATTCGGGAGGACGCCGGTTCGAATCCCCGTCCGGGCATCCAGATTTGGGTTTTCCATGGTTTCCCAAATCACTCCAGGCAAATGCCTGGATGCTTCCTTCAAAAAGGCCATGGCCGAATTCCTTCCCATTCCTTGCCTCCCATCCTTTCCCGTCTCTAAAGACCTAGCTGTTAAGAGACGTAAGCAGTTGAAAAAAAATTGTAGTATTTACGAGGATGGTGCATTCTAAGTTTGTAACTCAAGACAGCTCATTTTTTTTAGATATGTTATTCTTGCAGCAAATGAGCGATGTATTATGCTGGCAGATTGGTCAGAGCGATTTTCGCTTATAACTTTCGACTCTGTCGTTTTCAGATCAGAGTCCCTTACTTCAAAATGATACATTTACCCTTCATCATCCCTGAAAGTTAGTGACATATTCACGGAATCACCCTGAAAATGTGTAGAAGTAAGTGCTCACAAAAAGTGTGATCGGTACCGACGCCGAGCAGGTGGCTATTGAGCGATCCAATTTACCGGAAGGCGCGCGACCTGGAGAGTCGGCCACAGCATTATTTTTTCGCCGGCTGCCTCCGCGTAATGTTTATGCATGAGGGACGGCACTGCCAGACAGACAGAGTTGAGCCTCGCAGATTTGCAGGTGCGGCCGCTCAAAGGCGGCGCCGTGTTTCGTTGCGGTTCCACGCGCCTTGCTGCAGAGAGCCGAAAAGGAAGGCGGGAAAAAAAAAAGGGAAAAAAAAAAAAAAAAAAAAGAAGAAATCGCAGAGCGCTCGGTGTGTTTTGCAGTACAGACGCTGGTCTGTGCGGAGGGGCTACAACACTTTGTGTGAGCCGAGCCTCGGAAGTACTTGCACGAACTTAACGAACAAGGGAAGCGGGACTGTTCCTAACAACGTTCATTAAAATATGGACCCCAAGCGTTGTTCCAAGAAAACCAGTCTTTGAGGAACGCACAATTAATTTTGCCAAAATCTTTTAAGTAAGTAAACAAATTGGGAAAAATCATATGTTATCCCAAGGGCTTAAACACATTTAATACACCTGTCATTATTTACCTATTATCTGCACATTTTAATAACTAGTTATCCAGAAATCATTAATTTGCATTTCTATTATCAGTTTCTAGTGGACATACATCACCCTAACGCGAATATATATGCAAATATTAATGCATTTTTACTACACGTATATTTTTTTTAATATGAATAATCATCGGCAACAAGTAGTAAAGCAGGTGAAAGGAGAAGCGATGACACACAGTTTATATTATAAAATGAAAAAGAAGTGATACAAAAATAATGACGCGAGAGATCCATTTTTGTAGGTGGTGGTTGGAACTGCAAAATAATGTTAAATAGATGGACTTTAAGTTGGGAGAAGTATAATTGCTTTGATGATTAAACTGTGAGCAGTATATTTGCTTAAGAAGTTGTTGGATAAATATGAAATTCGGTGAAAATCGAAGTGATTAATTTTGATGAACATATGGAAGAATCTCTTTAAGTAGACGAGAAAAAGGAAAGGTGGAGTATGATTATTTCCTTTCATGTAAAGGGAAATACGTTTGGTAAAAAATACAACTGAACAGCGTACGTCAGAAGTTGCATAAAGAATTACAGGCGATGCAAAATGTTATCTTTGGAAAAAACGATGAGAGGTAATGGGAAATAATTATAATAGTAGCAAAACACGGTCTAGAGTAATAATGAATGTGTAATATATTAAGTAAGTAAAAAGTCGATAACGTTAGAAAGGCTCTTTAATAGCAATAAACAGAGGCTAGGAATGTTAAAGGTTTCCCAAATTAAGAAAATTTGAACTCAGTTGTTTCCCGACCAGGGTTCCTTACATCAAACTGATACACAGCAGACCCCGGCAGCTTAGGGGCTAGCGTGCTAGCTTCGCGTTGCAGGGGCGCCGGTTTTAATTAAGTGTTGTGTTTGTCTTGTGTCGTCTATATCATGGAGAATCTATAATATATTGAGTGATCCAGTACATACTTGCAAACTACAAAATTACATAGTGCTGGCTGCATGGCCTCGTAGCCAAATGCCATTACAATAAATAAATAAATAAATAAATAAATTATACATTTACCCTTCACCATCAGCCCTGAAAGTTTGTAACATCATCATGAAATCGCACTACCCTGTATTTGCGTAGATATAACGGGTCAAAGTTGTAGAAATAATATAAAAAAATTCCCCATTATGAACGGATAAAGGTGTATTGCTACTCTTGATATTCCAATGGGTCAACCGAAGTTTAATACCACATTATAAAAAATTTCCAAGCCTTAGTAGATTCCTGATGGACAACGTGTTACTTACAGCGGGAGGAAAGCGGAAAACTCGTGAGAGACAAAGGGAAACATTATAACTGTAATGGGCTGGCCTTGTGGTTAGGTGACTGCGTTGGGCGTACTGACCATTAATTGGGAATGTGGCTTTACATGTGACTGACCTCAGCGTTTATCTCCTCTTCTTATCTTCTTCCGGATACCATCTTGTATTCTTGCAAGCTAACTAATTAATTCAATCAGGATTGTCTGACACCACGTGAAGGTCACGACCCTTTTATTATTGGAATACTATATTCTCAAATAATCAAGACGGAATGTGGATAAACGGTTTAATGGAATCAAGCTGCCGGTAGTACATTTGACGATGATACCAGGAAGTAGAGTCCACACTTGTTCTACTGTATCGCTAGTCTGATTGTAGAAGGTATTAAGTGAAAGTCAGTCAAGTAATACTCAATGGAACTTACGATCGTTACGACGTCCGAGGCAGGGCGGCTAAGCTTTAAGCTAGCGGTTCGCTACCCGATGTTGCTCCTAAGCTCGCTGGTAATGAATAGCATGATTTATTGGTTGTACAGAGCCCACTACGACTCTGTTTTGCGTCACAAGAAGGTATTGCTGACATGCTATTCAGCATTCCTGAACGGGGCAACGACTTTGCTTGCGTCTGCGCTGAGTGACTGCAACTGTTCGCTCTAGCTTCGCCAATGTCTCCAACATTTATAAAATCATTCTTAATTAATAATAAAGCCCAAAACGACCATTACAATACATCCCCTCTTCGGGAAAGATACGTCCCGTATCTTCAAATTTCAGGACTTTAAATATGAATCTGAATAAATTAAACCCTCTTTCTAGTAAAAATATCAATCTCCACAATTATCAAATAAGACTGAAATAATGTTGTTAAATAATACTCATAGCAAGTGTAAGTGTGGATTCCACTTTCCCGGTTTACAAAGTTTCTGCAACAAAATTAAATTGTAAATGAAATTCAAAATTCTTGCTTGTGCTGGTCGTTCCAAACCTGCAGTTAAACAGAATCATTAGATATTTGTATCTGAACTTTGACTACAATTTAAATCAAAATGAGAAATTAGAAAAGAAAATATAAAATCATTATGAGATTGCTACCGGTTCATTTACAATACATATCTGATAAATTTTTGTGTTTGCATATGACATGAAACATAAGGTAACAGCGTTTCTGGTTGATGAAATAATCTATGAATGATATGACTGTGAGTGAAGTTACAATACTTATAAGAACTTTTTAACAAATGATGTACTAAGTCATTTTCCAAATTTACTTATATAGGAACTGAAACTAAACATATTAGAATAGAACGAAATCTTGAATAATCCGCTCATTAAAGTTAAAGCTCTTTGATTGAAACATGAATTTAACAATTACTTCAGTTTGTCGATAAGTAGTTATTTTTAGTGTGATCCCTTGGATAATCTGTTGTAACAATGCAATTAATACTTGTAACACTTAACCAACTCAAAATCCTCTTAAGAATTTACTCTCTCACACAGTCTTATTGATGCGTACCAACACACTTAAATCTCCAGTTGCATAATAGGGTAATTCCCCAAAGATATGAAAAATTCTGAATTAAAATATATCCACCATTAGAAAATAAAAATAACATGATAATAAATGAATGAAATATTCCTTGAAAATGAATAGGCTCTGATAATAAAAGAAAAGATTAATTGAAATGCATTGTACTCATTCGTTAAAAGTTCGTGTCGGCACAGGTTCAGTCACTCGTTGCGCTGTCAGCTGCTGACAATGCAGTGTTGGGTTGCACAGGCATCTGTTGAGGCTGACGGCACCATGCTCGATCGTTATCAAGCTGCAAAATCGTAATATGGAAGCAGTAACAAGTTCTTGTATTTTTACACGATTTTTGACAAATATCTTGTAAGCATGGAATGCTGTCCATTGTTAACAACTTCCAAGACAAAAATGAATATGAATAAATGTGAATAGAAATTGAAAAGGATATACCACTATTTTGCAACCGAATTAAGTTTAGTGCCGTTGGATAGAAAAAGTGCAATAACATTTCTCTGAAATTAATTTGAATTAAATAAGAATACTTTGTTTCAATTTTAAAATTACTTCCAAGTTTTCATAAATTACTAGCTCTGCAATTGGCAAGCTACTGAAATGAAATGGTATAGCTAAAGTAAAAAAGATTGTTAGATTTAGAAAAATAACGAAATGAACTGCAGAAATAAAATCACACATGAGAGCTGATTTGTTTTCTACCTAGTAACATAACAGTATTTTCCTCTAAGTTTTCTATTTTTTTGTTTGTTATTTTATCTGTTTGTTCCCTTGCTAGCTAGTCATTCCAACATAGTGGTCTTCTTTCGTCCCCGTATTATCATTACATCCTTACATTAAATCTTCGCTTCCCTATAGCTTCTTTTTTTTCCCTATTGCGCTGGCTTATTATCTCCAGGTCATCAGCTGTTACAGTGTACTGAGCTTTACATTTCGCGCTTGTTTACATTCCTCGCTGGAGTACTATTTGCTTACGTGCGGTTTCTCCCGCCACTCGCATTTACTGACACTTTTCCTTGTAGGTCACCGTACTCATACAAGTTTAATGAATACGAATTATCAAAACAGTTTTAGTTACAGTCTTGGTGATTTAATTTAATATCTCGATCCCTAATTAATTTAGATAGCTGATGCAAGAAGAGAAAAATTAAATTAAACTGTGAATTTTTTTTCCGGAAGAAAAATATTCTTTAAGACTTAACTACACTTTTTCTAGTAATTTCGGCTATGATACTATGTCAGCTAAAGAGATTGTTTGTTGTAACACTGTCCTACCTCTCAATTCTATCCACGGGTTTATTTTACTTTCCCTAGGGCAACCTACTATAGGACCCGTCACTTCATAGGGACAGCCGTATTTCCATTGTTGACTGACCTATTACCTATCATCACCTCTCACCTACAGTGTACTAAGACAAACCTGTCTTCACATGACATCGTACACTTCATCTTTCAAACCTAAGGTTGATATTAACTCCTTTAGAATCAACAGAATTTAATCACCAAAATTCAATTTAAAAGTAATGTAGTGGTGAAGACGGAAATGCGTATACTCGTTCAATACGAAAGGTATAAAAGATATTTGTTAAACATTTCTAAAAAGATGAAAAATGTTTACAGTTATTTCTTCCAGAATTACCAAAACTTATATCCTCGAGAGATCGTGTAATTGATAGCATGTTGTACGTTACAATCTTACTTCCGACTTCATTTCGTTAGTTCTTACAAATTCACTACTCGGTGGCTTATGTTTACCATCGTGCTTGATCAGTTATGTATTCTTTACCGTGGCTCACATTCTGCTTTCTGTTAACACTATCTGACTCATCATTCTACTTCATCTATGTGGCTTATCTGGTGCTTTGGCTCGCGGAATTCGATCGTATGGTACTAAATCATCTGGATGATTAGTCCTGATTTCCCATTTCCGCCCTTTACGCATTTTACACAACGTTTTTCGACATGGAGGATTATGTGTCTAACTCATTTTTTTTTTTTTTTTTTTTTGAGCATGGTAGTAGCTAGGGGGATTATGACGTAGTAGCTCGTTTTGAAAAGTAAGCGTCCCCACTATTCAGAGCACTAATCTCCCGAGTTTGGTGTAAGCGTTCCCGCTTGGGCAATCTTAGACACTTCGCTCCTACTCCGCCCATCTGATCAAAAAGCATTCTAGTAGCCTTAGGCATACTTTAACGCTTCCGTGACTATTTGCCTCCATTCTAAACTATGCTTAGTGAGTTCCTGAGACGCTCAACCACTATAGCATAGCACGTTGTCAATAATATTTGCTTCACTATTTTACTTTATTCCCCCTACTGCAGCTTTACGGGACCCATATCTCACTTATTTTTCATGATAATAGCACCTGTTCAATAACATGTATACCCATCACTCACAATATTAAACAAAAAATATTCTTCATTAGTTCCTTTATGCATGCATGCTTCACTCAACACACATTTAATTTCACTGATACAAAATTCTTCGCCACCGTCATCGCCTAAACGATGAAGTATATACCTCTGTATCGTTGCTACTGTATTTATCATTTTTAAATATATTGGGCTACCAGACTATCACGTAAAATTCCGATTCTTTCAGCGTAGTACACTATTCCTCTGTGACTAGGCTTGACCTTAAATGGGTCGTATAGCCGAACACACAATTCCGATTTCACATACTGGTGTATTTATTAGGCAGTTTGGATCCGTCTTGCAGTAATTATTTTGGGTGTACACTTCCCAAATAATCACATGAATCCGTGTGAGGCCCTTTAAACGATCACGAAGGATTCACTCGCGTGATGTCACTCAGTAACCGTTAATACACCAAGTATGGATGCTCAAACCGTCAGAAATTCCACGAACAATCTGCCCTTCAGATTTTAAAAGCCACATTTAGATAAATATCTGCCACGTTTACATAGCCACTATTCTTTACAGATAAACTTGGCCTCACTTTTATGTATTCTTTCAAAAGCTAAATGGTTTTAATTGCAAATTATTCTTATTACATAATTACATTACTTTATTAGATCTGAAAGTTCATTATTACTTATAACATCTTACTTGAACTGCTTCCGCTCAATTTTCAAGACTCCCGTAAAAGTTGCTAATTTACATATACGAAACTTAAACATTTTATGCTTCCTCGTGTCAGTTAATGTAATTGATCAGACACTACTCATTGCCAATGATATTGTACAGCGTTTTCCGCGAAACTTCAACTCAAACACTTTTCATTACACTTAAACACGAAACATTATGATATAATTCATACATATTTTAGACCTCTTACCAATTACGGACGCGCATACAGATTAACATGCTAATGATTATAAAAAGTTATTTCAAAATGTTATAAGACTATTCTTTTAATTACAGAACAACGGAACATAGAAAGAGTACTTTTAATTTAACACCAAAAAAATGAGAACTGCTGCCACAAAATTCTGCTCAAGTTTACCAAAGTTATTAGCTCAAGACCATTTATCTAACTTGCAAAACTATTTTACTCCAACTGAATAATAGATCTGCGGCCACTGATTTTCCGCCGAACGCGAAAGCAAAACCAGACATGCAATTTATATAATTTAATAATACAACAGAGCATCTTTGTTTTCCGAGCTCAACGAATAGCAATTTCATACTCCAAAACATAAATTTTAAGCAAAAAATTATCTTACAGAGATAGCTCACATTTAAATTTGGACTGAACCTCTTGTAGACTATGAAAACTCGACTAAAACTCATTTTGATCTTGCAACTCTAATAGTTCACAATTTAGTTCTAAAAGGAAAAATTTCCAATTTAGTGAATTTTCTTCTGGGACATACAGGATTTTTTTTTAAGTTATTTCATCATAACTCGAAAATCTTAATATACTGCGATACACAATTCTACCGAAAGTTTCGCCGTATGACGACCCATGTTGGCGGTTTTTACTTCGGCAATAATACTTCGTACAACTTCCTATTTAACAATTCAAATATATCCATAGCACGAAACAAATTACGAACACTGATATGCCTCGAACAGCTGACGAAAAATAATTACAGCAATTACTCAATGAAATTATTACTGCATTTTGAATGAATGGCATTGTTTAAACAAATGTACAATTAACTAAAAGCTGTAATTTAAAAGTTCACACACGATAATATGCGGAATTCAGACTATTCTAAATTAGCTTAGCAAAACCAGAAAAACAGAAATGACTAAGGTTAGTCGATAGTCGAAGATTATAGTGATCGATCGCAAGGCCATTGAAAAAACGATCAATCTAGCTCGGAGATCTGTGGTCGCTAAAGCCACACATGCAAGAAACATGCTCCTGGATATTTCAAGTTACTTAAAAATTACTAAAGAATGATCCATTCACTCCCCAAATATTCTCTACAACTACGTGCACAAATTTTATTTAAAATCCACTTTTTATAGCTACACATAGGTTTTCCCTACTGAAATACTTAACATGATTCTATTACTTAAAACACTAGTTAAACGTAACACTCTATCAGCATATTCAAACCACCAATTTATTCTGATGCAATAACTACTCTCAAATTCCATAAATCGTTTCATTCCCTTTACTTATTTCTCTCTATCAATTAATATCTTTCCCATTAATTCACTTAAAACATTACTATTCACTCCATATTTATTTAAACTTGCACTAATTAATTTAATTAAACTTACATACATTTATACAATTGAACAGATTTTTCCTTACCTCAAATTTCATATTTTTTGTGCTTGTTCTTTCATTAAATTATCACATTTGAAGTCCACAAAAGACACTATTTTTATAATCAATTATTTTTGATTCTCCCAAACTTTACAGATTCCCAACTTCGCAGATCAAACTTCTACAAAAGAATTCGCGTTTATTAACTGCATTGAAATAACGGTTCGATTACTTTACTCATGACTTCCAATTAATACAAAATTTTAATGCATACTACACTCGAGTTTTCCTTCCACATGGAACTGAACTATTTCATTTCAGCACTCTTACTTTTGCACATCATTTTATTAGTTAATTTTTTCCGTCTGCATTTTTCCAACAGCAATTCAATAAATTCGCGTTCAAATATCAGTTAAACTTTAGATTTTTTTTTTTTTTTTTTTAGTTACATTCCCCCGAAATTCTAAACAAGGACAAGATTCCAAGCTTACCTTTTTATTTCTGCCGAAAAGTTGCGCTGTGACGAGAAGTGTTGTGATGTTTCGCTGGCCGCGCCGGACTGGCTGCACGTGCTGATATCTGCGTCGTGTAGAAGTGCTGACCGTAGCCGAAAGCCGCTGCGTGGCTGCGTTGAGCTGCCTCGTCCGAGGTCGCCGTGTGCTGGCCCGTCAACTGCCGCACCTGGTCTCCGGAGTCTCGAACCGACGACCCCCTGGTTCCACGACCTCTGCTGGTTCTTCGCCGTTGTCTTCCTCTCCGCCGGTCCCTGCATCTACCGCTAGCTAAGCCGCACCTACTCTCGCGTCGTAACGTCTACATTTACTTCGTAAAGCCACAATTTTTCGAGGTTTTCCCACTTAGGGTCCGGTGATCGTATCCCGACTTCTGACACCACTGTAATGGGCTGGCCTTGTGGTTAGGTGACTGCGTTGGGCGTACTGACCATAATTGGGAATGTGGCTTACATGTGACTGACCTCAGCGTTATCTCCTCTTCTTATCTTCTTCCGGATACCATCTTGTATTCTTGCAAGCTAACTAATTAATTCAATCAGGATTGTCTGACACCACGTGAAGGTCACGACCCTTTTATTATTGGAATACTATATTCTCAAATAATCAAGACGGAATGTGGATAAACGGTTTAATGGAATCAAGCTGCCGGTAGTACATTTGACGATGATACCAGGAAGTAGAGTCCACACTTGTTCTACTGTATCGCTAGTCTGATTGTAGAAGGTATTAAGTGAAAGTCAGTCAAGTAATACTCAATGGAACTTACGATCGTTACGACGTCCGAGGCAGGGCGGCTAAGCTTTAAGCTAGCGGTTCGCTACCCGATGTTGCTCCTAAGCTCGCTGGTAATGAATAGCATGATTTATTGGTTGTACAGAGCCCACTACGACTCTGTTTTGCGTCACAAGAAGGTATTGCTGACATGCTATTCAGCATTCCTGAACGGGGCAACGACTTTGCTTGCGTCTGCGCTGAGTGACTGCAACTGTTCGCTCTAGCTTCGCCAATGTCTCCAACATTTATAAAATCATTCTTAATTAATAATAAAGCCCAAAACGACCATTACATAACTGTCTATCAGATGACGTCATACGTAGTGTACAAGTTTGAATTCTTAATGACCGATGAAGGCCATTAGTGTTTGAATTACAGTAGGAATTTTCTCTTTCCTTTCATTCCTTCTTTCTGTTCATAAAATTGTGTTGTCCTCAGCTATGGTCAATAAACAAAAAAGGTCTTAAAGCAAGTTGCTTTACTTGAGCGTAAGATTAGGGAGATCTATTTTGTAACAAATGCATTGTAAAAATTATATTATTTTCAAACGGCATTTGGCTGTTGGTTCCTTAGACAACTCCAGTATTGTGGTTGCCTCAATGTATTTATGATTCAGTTTCTACACTACATTGATTCAAATAATTACAGTTAACTCCATTGCACGTGGACAGTTTCGAACGAGCAAACGCTACAATGTGAGGCCAGCGTACTAGCCACCGCATTGTAAGGATCGGCAACCGCAAGTTTTCGACCCAAATACGTACAGGCAGATCTGGCGAAACAAAATGTTAACAGTTCTAGAGCTTTAAAAAACCGACGGTTCGTTGGAATGTCAAGAGCTAGCGTTTGTCATAACTGTTACATTTTCTCTCTAGCATCGCATTCGGTCCTTGAAACTATTTAACAGAACTTCACAGCATCCAGTTACGGAACAGCAAACGTACACGAACGTGGTCGCAAACGCCTTAATGGAAATTACAGAAGATTTCTATACCGTTACCAGTTTCAAGCATAAACAAAGCTGAGAACATTGCTCATGACCATAGGAGCAGCCGAAAATGTTCTCGCAGTTGAAACTAAGAAGTAATTGAACATAAACAGAAAGAAGTATTTGGCTCCAAGCGAGCTAGCGGCGGGCCTGTGGAGAAGTAAAAAACAAAGGGATCTCCCCGGGGCTGGACCTCATAGCCTGGCGACTTCGAGAACATGGGGAAGAAGCGACTACCAGTCTCGTCTGCGCACCACCGGGATGCCTCACCGACGCCTCGACAGCTACGGCCTGCAGCCAGCGCTTCGCATCAGTCCGCGGGTAAGGCTGGTTCTCCGAACGGAGGGGAGCCTAAGCCTGGTGCTGCGGCGCGCCGCAAGGGCGCACCACCTGAGCAGCCTGAGCTTTCAGCAGCACGCAGCTCCGGCGCCCAGACACCATCGAGCAACCGCGGGGAGCGAACGGCCTCGAGTGGCCTCCCACTGGGGGAGGGCTGCTCCACGCTGCCACCTGGCACACGGAGCCGCCATGATGCTCCACGGTCAGGCAGGGTCAATGAGCCTATGCTTCCGGTAGCAAGTACTCCGCGCCAGCAGTCGGAAGATAACGTCGGCGGAAGGCCCGCCACGTACGACACTCCCTCTTCGATTCACCAAGACGAATCCTGGTCGGAAATGTCTCAAGCAGAAGACTCATCGTGGATGTCATGGTCAACACCGACATCCGCAATAGTCGATGTCAACCACTTCAAAAACATCGAGACTGTAATTTATTTCCACTGTGAGGGCGGAGGCAACAAGTACAACTTCAGACTGCTCACACCGGAAAAGTGGGAGAAGTTTTACTACGCCGAGGATATCCCGCTCCAAGTGCAACTCCGAGTAAAAACAGGGAAGAAACTTTTTGTATGGGAAATCCCTAGCAAGAACTTCAGGAAACTGATGCAAACACTCTCGGATCCAGCGAATGCACCTAACGCCAAGCCCATCATCACAGAAAAGGAAGATTGGTCCCGATATGTTCAACTACCTCTCGTATTTTCCAAGAACTTCAAGGAGGATGAGTATTTCGACGATCTTCATCGAACGCTCTACATCCGTCACCGAAACTCAAGCAGCAACGTAGAACCAGCGATGGAGCAAGACACACTGGCTTCGTCTAACCTTGAGAACATCGAGCAACAACCAAACTCAACCAAGCTACAGGACAGCAGTCACGACGATCAGAAACGTCCCGCATCAAGAGAATCCCATCAGGAAGAGACAATAATGGCGCATGCATGTTCATCGCCAACTCAGCTGCTTGTCACCTGTATGAGCCAAGAAGATCTCGAAGACGTCAAGAAATTCCTAGAATCTAGGAATATAAAGTACAACATGGACTCCCAAGCGAATACTAAGCACGCAGCAATAACCATACACGCAGAATCATCTCCAGAAGACTCCATCGAAACACCTCAAGACAGAAATTCCACCACACGCCCAGCACCAGGCAGGAGCGTGCCCACAAAAGCCAAGCACATCGACCTGGCCAGCAACCAAGACACGAACAGGAGCCGACGGAACTTCAAAAATCAACCAAAGAGGAGGGAACCGATGGCAGCAATACAACAATGCTTCCGCTGCCAAGGATTCGGGCACAAGGCCTCGGACTGCAACAAGCAAGTGTGTTGCGTCCGCTGCGGCGGGAACCACAGCAACCTGGTATGCTCACGTCCGAGAGAAGCAACGCCGAGATGTGCTAACTGCGGTTCTGACCACGCCGCCAGCTACGGGGGATGTCCTGTGAAGAGAAGGCTCCAAGCCGCCATCGGAAGACGTCACCATCAACCCAGCCATGCCCGAACAGTCGAAGGACCGGGCGTCCCACAGAAAAGGGCGTCAAGCCGCGGCAAAAACCATCCGCCGACCGACAAAAGTGACCAGCGCGTGCATCAATGCTGCATCCATGAACCAAAACGTGAAAATCAGTTGGGGAAAATCGTCCAGTTGCTAACGCAGCTTATTACGGTGATGATCCCCAACTGACAACACGAACCCAGTAGGGGGTTTTAATATAAGGACGCCTACGGCGTCCATAGCCATTTTCCCCCAAAAGTGAAATAAAAATGTGTCCCCAAAACAACACCCAACTGACACCCAGAAGTTATACTACCAAAGGTAGTGGTACTTCAACAACTAGCCGTAGAGGCAGCGATAAATAAAAAAAAAAAAAAAAAAAAAAAAAAAAAAAAAAAAATTGGCTCCAAGCCGCCATTGGAAGACGTCAACATCAACCCAGCCATGCCCGAACAGTCGAAGGACCTGGCGGCCCACAGAAAAGGGTGTCAAGCCGCGGCAAATACCATCCGCCGACCGACAAAAGTGACCAGCGCGTGCATCAATGCTGCAACCATGAACCAAAACGTGAAAATCAGTTGGGGAAAATCGTCCAGTTGCTAACGCAGCTTATTACGGCGATGATCCCCAATTGACAACACGAATCCAGTAGGGGGTTTTAATATAAGGACGCCTACGGCGTCCATAGCCATTTTCCCCCAAAAGTGAAATAAAAATGTGTCCCCAAAACAACACCCAACTGACACCCAGAAGTTATACTACCAAAGGTAGTGGTACTTCAACAACAGCCGTAGAGGCAGCGATAAAAAAAAAAAAAAAAAAATCTAGTTTAACTGTTAAAATTACATACTTTCGTATTTCTCTCTAGTACTGTCTGATATGTATACCAATCATAAAATAAATTACAGATAACTCGGAGCCTTAAATGTATTCTCCTGTAGAACTTTGAAATAGGGCTATTGATACGTTAAAAAATATTGGATATTTGATATATCGATATTTTTAAAAGTATCAATATTGGATTAGACATATCGAAGAAAAATATCGATATATCGACCCCATTTTATAAAGACAGTGTTACAAAAACAAATGGCGTAAAAATAGGGGCAAGACTTGTGGCTATTTACTAGTAAAATGTTGTGACATATTCTCTTGAATCAAGTCTTCAATTTCTGAAACAAAACAGTTTTTAGCGGCATTTTTTAAAGGAAAAGAAGTAAATTGTGACTTAGCTATTACACGTTTTTACTAAAAGTATACTAACAAAGTCAAATGTAGTGTACTTCTTAATCTTTCAGATCTTTGTGCAAAATAGAAATTTAAGGGAAATAGGCTCATTAATAGGAAAGCAATTCACGTACTAATTTGCTCCAAGACGTTTCACCTTTTACCAAATTACCTCTTTCTAGGACGGCTGGAAGTTGTGTGGAATTATGATGAGAGAGTGTCTTAGTTGCTCCAAAGTGTTTGAATTTCACAAATTTTCTATGTAATGAAGTAAAATTTCACACATTAGTTAAGCTTACTAAACTCCGTTTAAAATATAAATTTGGGACGTAGAAAGGTGAAGGTAGGTTTGTGGACTGTGCTTCCGGGAATTATTAATAAAAAATAAAGTTGTATGTACCAATATTTGTCAGCAATTGTTTAAAAATACTCATTGTTTTATAGTCTACTGGTAGACAACTGCTATTATTACGCGCTATTTCAACTTGATAAGATGGAACAAGAAGTATAATCAATTCGCACAAAATATTTAACTGTGGAGTACTACAATAACTGGTACATTACAATAAGTTCTTAATGCTAATAGCTTTGCGTAGATTGAAAACGAATTCAAAAATCTTTGCAACGTGTTCAGACAAGATTTCTAACAAGTATTAACTGATTGAATGAGCATTAATATTTGACATTTTTTATTACTTCAGGTTGTTGCTCGGATAGTAAATAATCAGAAGCACTAACTGAGTGTTTAAAATAAGGAGCACTAATTTTTTCCATCAGGTAGGTTTTAATTTTTTTTATTGTTTCTCAAAATTTTATCTGTGATTAAATTTATTGCATGTGTCAACACAGGTAGTCGTTTTATTTTCCTTCAATAATAACATGACACCTTCTACGAGGAAAAAGGAAAATGGTAACTTATTTTTAAAAATATCGACTCCCTTACTAAGTTTTCAGTATCGATATATAGTCCAAAAAATATCACTCATAAATATCCATATTTTCAAACAATAATATCGATATTTCGATATTTTATCAACACCCCTACTTTGAATTTAATTTTTTTCCTACTACACTAATAAACGTAAAAATATTTCAGTTTTGCGCCATAATCTCTTCCTTTAGGGTCTTTTTCTAAACTACTGAACAATACCTCAGGCGGAAATTTGCTTTTACTGGTCTAGAGTCACAGGCAAACTATTTAAATATTGTCTTTCACGAAGCATCCAATACGATTAAATTACAATCAAAGAAGTAATCACTAAAAAAAACGAAACGTTTATCAAACTCCTTTGCTCTATGTAGAGCCTACGTCTTATAACTACGCTGGAAAACAATTCCAATTCATTCTTCAGTCTCTATTGAAACTGGTAGACATTCCTGGAGCCTACAGCTTTTCTAGCTGATGAAACACACGAACGGAGGCGCAGGAAGAACTCTTTTCAGAAACGGGAAAACTTTTTCCCGCTCCCTGGCAGCAATCCCGTAGCAGCGAACAAAGTTTTATTACAAAACGCTCTGCAAAATAGTTTCCTCAATCGCGAAATGCATGTTTTTGTTTACGTTTATGTAATGTTTACATCAAGAATACAGCCTCAGATTACATCAGCTGGAGTTGGCGAAGTCGCGACGGTGTTTGAAACTTAAGCGACAGCAGAGAACAACGAATGCACACCGCAACAATTCGACAGGAAAATAGGCAGCACTCTTTCGCTACGACGAATTCATACAGCCATGAAGACCTGAAGAAGTATGCATTTAATCGCTTAATATACATCATTAATATTATTTTTTCTGGTGAATTATATTTATACGTTTTTAAGTAATAAAACATTCAAATCAGCTGAGTACAAACGCCCAGCTGCAACGTCTACGAATACAAAACACAAATAGTGAAGTTCTGAAGAAAATATAGTCAGAATGGTAAAATCCGCATCTCTCTCTTTTTTTAATTTTTTCAAATATTTAAGTTCATAACAGAGTTAGAGTCTCTGCACTTGTGAATTAAATTTTATGTCAGTTGCTCCATTTTCTATACGTATTTAAACGACTAACCCCCGGTGCAGTAGAAAGGAAATGGGATTGATATATTCCTGCAATAGTTTTAGCCATCCTATCCTTTAGAAACAAGTGTACCACGTTTCATCAAAATAACCACATCAATTCGTGGAGCAATAGAAGCAATATTTTTTCAGGAAATGTAGTAAAGACAGAATAGTTTAACAACAAATTATAAAAATACCGGAAATTCCAACACAATTCACTTTCATGTTCAAATACATTAGATATGCATTACTTTATTAGCAGCGAATTGAATTTCATTTCCAAACATCTTATATTGTAACTGTATACCCTAACTAAGATAAAGTATCGAAAAGTCTTTTTACCATATTATTAAAATTAACTGATATATTTTCAACTTTATGTAGCTTCCTCTTCGCATTCCGTATGACCATCTATGGGGTTTAAAGACTGAAAACCAAAATTTAAGAAAGGAAACGTTATATACGATAAAATAGTTATATTAAATATGACATATAAATTTGTTTGGTATTTCATCTTTGGTGTTTTACGCAATACGATTATATTTTCACTTACTTCTCCAGAATAATGTTGAAACATACCAAACAATTCAGTTGAGATTTAAATGTTTAAAATGGTGAAAACCCCATCGTAATCTGCGCAGTAGTTATGTACGTACAAAGCTTGGAAGTACATTAGACAATATAAAAAGACTAAAGGTCTGAATTACCAAAGCTGAACACTGGTTCATAGATGCGTAAAAAGCATTGTTTCGGACTGATATGTGACAGTTACCACTATATTCGTAGATATAATTGATTTAATAATGATTTAAACAGATAATACAATATTTATACTTATAGACACTGACGATGCCCTATACCGTAAGGATGAAACGCTACTGCAGGATGATGTTTAACTTTTAAAACATTTTATGAAGCACCAGTGGAAGATAGCTAAGTTATATTTACACTACAGTTGGGTCGTGCCTACTAAAGCTCAAAAGGGTAGACGAGAATTCGAGTACCTTTGATTTCAATGAATTTTAGCATGATGTTAAGGTAATACTCGAAACTCATCCTCGTAAAACGGTTTAAACTCGACACTCGACATTTTTCGAGAAAATCGTTTTCGAATGCCTTTGAGTTGTAACACCTTCAGACGAGGTTGAATCAATGGATATTTTTTTAAAAATTTTTTTTTAAAAATTGCACATTAATAGTCCCTGAGAAATCACAGAATGTGTGATTTGCGAACAATAATTCATGTAAGGGAAAGTTTAAAACCGTCTGATTGCAGCTGTGTTTTAACGGATAACCGATATGATCTAACATATAAAGTAACATTTTCTCGCGCTTTACCGATGTTTCCGACATAAGAAAAGATCAGTTGCTTGAGTGTGGCGGGTAGTCAAAGCAAGTGACCAGTAGAAGTCAAGACACCGGGTAGCCGCCTATACAAATCAGTATGTGTTGGTGTGGTGTTTCAATTCGAATATTCTCTCATCAGTTTCTTGAAAAACTATCTATTTTGGTGATTCCTTTTTAAGGCGAGTAATAATGTTCCATTAAGATGCATGGAAGTCGGCGCAGCAGGTGTACGGACTGTTATCCTTTAAAAAATTCAGATGCCAATTCGACCAAAGTGTTACACGAGTTTCACGATACTCTTTATAAGAGGACCCCGAAGGACACTAGAAGCAAAATTATTATCAGCTTCATGCAACTGTCAACTGTAAGTTCATTTAAACAGAATGTAGTCATGTTGTTTCATATACAATTTCATCATTATAACAGTAATTATTGTACCACATTAAAAAATAAATATACAGAAGTCCAAATTGGTATAAACTGGCCTTGAGAAGCTACGAAAAGCGATGACTCCTTGAAGCGTTGTAATCTCAGATGTTGAAACAATTTCTGCTTTCTTCCACACTTGCTGAATCTATAGACATCAAGCACGATCTCAGTAGAGGCCAACTTAAAAACGCTTTGTCGCTAAAGTCATATTCAAAAGCCATGTTCTAAGGATGTGATCTGAGTAAGCTCTGCATAGAGCGAGTGCAAACTGGTGTTATTGACTCTATAAAAATGTGTGTGACTCTCTTTTACAAAACTTTGTTTCGCCATTTTGCACCTTGGCATTGAGAACTGCAAGACGTGCCCGAAACATGCTGATCTCATTAACAGTGCTCCAGCAGGCCATTCTATGTCAGGTAGAATGTGTAACGGAATGACGAAAATGGGTCATTCCGTATATTTTTATATTCAACATGTAAAAAGAATAATGAAAAGAATAACAGAGAGGCTTGTCAGCATTTGCTTGTTCTCTTAAATAGCCACGCCAAGGAGTCGCGTCAGATAGGCGCGCCAGGCGGGCGACAGCCAGGAATATTGGACAGCTACCCTACCTAACGGAACTGGTAAAGCATATAATCCCTTAGCTACGGGAAAATACCCCACCAGGGTGAACGGACATTCGGTGACCTCCTGTCCTCAAGCGGACGCTTTGAAGGTCACATTTGGCGAATATGTCCAAGTTCACACGAATCTCTAAAAGACAATGTTGGCCAATCGTCATAGCTTGTGTAGGAGGAGTGAAAATGCGATTAATCTGCGTGTGTCGCTGGGAGTTAGTTGTCTGGTGATTTCAGGGAGCTGATTATTCCACAGTAATTGACTGGAAAGCACACAACGTTAGCGAGAGATAATGCTGCGTCCCTATTCAAAGAAATTTATCAGACACAAATATTACAATAAGTTCAAATAATTTCACCATAGTGGGTCAGAACTGTTATTGGTAGCATTGTCAACAGTCTTTCCCCGACTATGATGATCTTTTATAGTCCCAGATCCAGCTGCATTATTTCTACATCCATCTGTTATTTGGTTGAAATGCAAAATTTATGTACAATTATTAATAGTGACCGCAAATATGGGTTGCCAGCTGTCCAAGTGAGTGCAACATTCAGTCTGATGGACGGTGCAGTACGCTAACTCTCACGCGCTCTTACCTACTTGCGGTCACGTTTACATAGGCAACCCAAGCATTTTATCTTCTATACATGTACCTCTTTTAAATGAATTATAGTTTATTTTTTAAATAAATGAAAGAATTGTTTTGAAAATTTAATTATAAATACTTGCGGCCACAGTTTGATAGGAAACCCCATAGAATCATATTCTAGTATTAATACATTTACTAGAGAATAGCATTTTAACTAAATAACAGATGGAAGTAGAAGTCATGCAGCCTGGTCTTAGGATGTCGGGACTTAGTGGAATAGAGTACTCACACTTGGCGGGGTTGACGGGGATGCCGGCGCGGTACAGGCTCTCCTCGTCCCTCCAGTCGACGTTCCTGCGCAGCGTGCGGGCGCAGAACGCGACCAGCAGCACCGCCACCGCGACCACGACGACCTTGCGGCCGGTGCGGGCGGCCAGGGCGTGGGCCCCGAGCCCCACCAGCAGGCACCAGCCAACGCTCGGCATGTAGAGCACTCGCTCCGCCAGCACGAAGCCCACGTAGAACAGCAGGTTGGTCGCGGGCAGGAAGGGGATCACGAGCAGCGAGAGGCACACCAGCACCGCCTCCGCAGCGGTGGGATGCGCGGGGTGCGGCACGTGCTGCGGCGGCCGCAGCCGGTGCCTGCGGCAGCAGCACTTGCCGCCGGCGTTGTTGTTGTTGGAGCTGCGGCACTGCGCGGAGTGGCTCTCGGACAGCCCGTGTCGGCAGACGGGACACGGTGACGCCTTGCCCGGGGGCGGCGTGGTGGGGGGCGGCAGCTGCGGCGGCGAGGACGCGCGGCGCCAGGAGAGACGCGCGGCGCGGTAGAGCGCGCCGTAGAGCGCCGCGGCGGGCAGCAGGCGCGGGTCGAGCAGCGTGGAGACGCGCGGCACGGCGTCCATGGACCAGTCGAAGGACAGCAGCGCGGGGCACAGCAGCAGGCCCGCGTTGGCCGCCGGCAGGTAGAGGAAGGTGAGGGCGCGCGTCGGCAGGTGCGGGCTGCGCGCCGCCGGGTTGTCTGCCGCCGCGAACTGCGGCGCGCGGCCGCCGCCTGCCGCCGTCCGCGCCGCGGCCAGCACCGCCAGCGAGGACAGTGCCGCCGCCACGCTGGGCGCCGCTCCGCCCACACTGCCGCCTCGCGGCCACTTGGAGTAGCACCACCACTGTACACAAACAAGCACAACACATTCAAGTCCTGAACTTACAATAAGTTTAAGGAAAGGAAGGTATCTTTATATGCCGCCCTCGGAAGTTTAGGGACTGGTGTACTGGAACCCTTGTGACGATGGTCGCCGGTTCCAGTCCGACCGAGAGAATGGGAGTTTAAGTGTTTTGTGTGTTAATGTCGTTCCGGTCCTGTGGTGTCCATTCATAGAAGCTACAACGTACTGGGGAAAATGATACATTGCAAAAAGTAATGAGAATCACATTGAGCGGGCTGTATGGCCTCAGTTGCCGAATGCCATTTTTTTTTTTTTATTTCGACTAATTTCAGAGAATTAGTCAGCTGAGAGAAGCATGGAGAGTAACTAACATCTTTGGTCAGTATTTCCATGGTTTCCCGACATCATTCCAGACGAATGTCGAGATTATTCATTCATATTGTAATGGTACAATTTCAGTTAGTTTTAATAACAGAAATATTTCCGTAGTCGTGCCTGACAGCCCGTAGGGATGGGTTCGAAGCAAGGTCGGGCAGACAATTTTACAAGCTGGACAGCTCTATGAAAACAGCTCGGGACGACGAGTATAGTGAAAGGAAAAGTTTAATGTGAACCCCTTACGGAAGAGGCAGGTGGTGACTACCATTTAGTCCTCGCCTGATATCGCCAGCAAAAGGTACCATCGTCTCTTTGAACACTCCTCAAATCCCGCGGAGATTAGTATACAACTTAACGAGTAACGAGCTTCCAGTAAATTGTGACATGGAACGATCCACACAATTACGACCCACGAGAGCTATTAGTTTAACATGGTTTCATGCTCAATTAAAGTCATGTCATGTTTAGTTCAAGATAAGTTTAAATTTTGCTAGCCTAGTATCGTATCATATTCAATTAATAAAGTAATTCAGAGTAACCCTTTTGATTATTTTGTATAAATGTTATTTAAATAAAGGTCAATAGTTCTGTTGATATTTTTGATAAGGAATTAATTAATTGATTTGCAACAAATTTTTCATTTTTGGTATACCTTGAAATCAATAAATAAATAATTAATTAAATAAGAAAATTAAATAAAATAATAATCCAATTAAAACATTTTATAGCCAATAGGGGCATTATAATTAAGGCCGTGGCCGAATTCCTTTTCGTTCATTCCCCCAACTCATGCCCCGTTTCTAATTATCTCGATGAAGTGAAAAAGTCATAAGCAAAACAAAAAAATAGGTCACTTCCAATCATCCACAGAACCAATAAAACACACGAATATTCCGTCATAGACATGAACAAAGTACAGGTTGTATCCTTCAATCGGTGAAAAGTGGTTTTTTGGTAACAATCACAATACAATTTTTAGTTCTTCTAATTGTTATTCCGGACGATCTGCGTTTGATTATGGACAGTCAAATAGCTGTAGTATTTAGTTACAGAAATGCTAGTTGTGTTTTTATAATTATTTAGATAAAGTACGAAAATAACTGGTTTTGGACTAGGCGAAAGACTAATGGCAAAAAAAAAAAATCAACATTCAGATCACCAGTGGATACTGAAGGCAACAACGCATCCACGGAAAACATTTTCTCATCCCCTGACGCCGTCGTGTTGCACAATTCCTAGTCAGCAGATTGAAAACCGAATTCCTGGGTTAAATCTCAATTTTTTTCATGGTGCGTGTGCACTGTCAGCGAAACACTATAGTGTCCAGCGTTTCACGTAACAATTTCAAATATCATTCAAACTTTACTAACAGCTTCGGCACCTATGATGCAAAGTAGGAAATTTCGTTACCGGTCTCGGAGCGTGTGGAGTGATTTGGAACATGCGTTATTTTGCGTACGAGCTGCCAAAACTACTTGCTGTCGGTGGTAACAGATGAGGCGCGCTGATCGACTGCCAGAGTCGACAGTGAGCGATCTCTCTCGCTCCGTCTGTCGACCCCGAGAAACACCTCCGCTTTCTACACTTTATTCCCCTAATTGATCGATGAATCGGCCGCAATTTGTCCCGGCGCCGGCAGATAATTCAGCGGCTGTCGATATACCATCAATTTCGTTTATTTCAATGGAGGAAAGGGCCGACGGTCCCCCTTTGTGCTTTTTGTGGTAGCCGCCAGAAAATGGGGGGCGTAAAACCCTCTTATTAGGACTGGCGTTTTTCATTTTCAATTGTTGTGCGGAATCCAATTTCGGAGTTGCAATCAGGCGCTGACGAGGTGGTTATCGATCAGCAGTCGACAGATGGTAGTTCGAGATTTTACTTTCGGCTCATCAGCGAACAGCAGTTTACAATAGTGCCACTACTCTGCACAAAGCAGTACACTACACAGAAGAAACAA
The DNA here is from genome assembly GCA_031002005.1 of Vandiemenella viatica. Classification (NCBI taxonomy): domain Eukaryota; kingdom Metazoa; phylum Arthropoda; class Insecta; order Orthoptera; family Morabidae; genus Vandiemenella; species Vandiemenella viatica. The sequence goes on from CM061919.1 coordinate 242,678,180, forward strand.
GACAGCAAACAATACACACAAAGCTTTTGTAGTTACCGAGAAAGCATTTGATAACGTAAATTGAAGAGACTATTTCTACTACCGAGAAAGATAGGCTTGAACTATCTATTTCCATATTCTGTAGTACACAAAATTGTGGCTAGCAGAAGATGATGAAATAAAGCTAATAGGGAAAGGAGGGTAATCTTGAATCGGTACGAAGGTGAAGAAGATGTGGAGAATACGAAGAGAAAACAAAACTATGGAAAGGAATGAAATAGAAACGATATTTGTTATTGCTCACTTCTTCATTATGAATATTTTGAAAACAAGCAATGAATCGAAAGGTCATTGGAATAAACAGTAGTTAAAAGTATGAAGGAGTTGAAATTCAGGGAGCATGAGAGGATACGGTATAATTTGCAAATGACGTTACACTCAGCGCAGTAAAGCTAGGAAGTGGCAATCGGAAGGGCCTAAGTTTTTCAGGTACGGCCATCCAGATTTCGGCAATTATTTCAGCCAAATGTCAAAATAGTTCCTACAAATGGCCAAAATTCCTTCCCGTTCCTTGTCCCCAATTTTCTCCCACCTCAGGTGATCACGACGTTAAAGAGATGTAATGTTCAAAGGGAGAAAGAAATGATGCACCAGTGGCAAGTAGTCAAGTAGAAGAAGAACGTATTAAAATTCTATAAGTAATAGAAATCATACTGAACATTGACTGTAAACTAGGAATAAAGATAATTGTAACTAGTAGACAAGTTATCACACATAGAAATTCTATGTTGAATGGCGAATGTTACATGTGACATAGCTCAATACTGGATTAAGAAACCTCCAGATCCGGACACGAAAAAGTAATTAACGTTGGATACTGAAAACTGCCTGCCAATTTACACATCTAGGAACCAGAAAGACAACAGATCAATGAAGTAAAAGAGGCATTAGTTGGCTAAATCACACCAAAATATTCTTTAATAAGAAATATGAACCGGTATTATTGTGAAGATCAGAATAAATATCTTCAACACATTCTCAGGAGGGTACTAATTTAAGGCACTGACAATGAGATCGGAATAATTGGAGCTGAAAATAATGCAGGAAGTATTAAAGATATGGAGTTACCGACTAACAATAAAAATTCGTTGTGTAGATAAGGGAACAAATGTGAATAGAGATATCTGAAGTATTAATCTGTGTAGGGCATTACGGTAAAACATGTATGAGCTTAAATGTCTAATATTAATCCTTGAAAAAATCATCGGGCGGAGATTTGAGAGTAAGTACCGGAATTACACAAATGAAAATTTGTTAGGGAATTGGCTGTAATAAATACAGCAATATGAGGCGACTAGCAGGAGCCAGACAAGAAGACTAGAAAGCTTTAACCTTATTTTATTAATGGGTTTACAACGGAAATGGAAAACATAGGACGCAATGAACCACAATGGTCGTGAGCTCAAACCTCCGCGTCAGCATTCCGGCAGTCATGATTAAAATTTTAGAGCGGTTTTACGTTGTCCGATGTGTGAACACATGTTACAAATAGAAAACAAACATCCCTGATCCGCGTAAACGTTAAATCCCACTAAAACGAACACAGCATATAACTTGAAATTAGCACATTTAACTCTCACAGTAGTAACCGTAGTCAACAGTTAAGAAATTGTTAAATGGCCAACCATTAATACATCAGAGTACATATTTCTTTAAGAATATGGATTTGAGACATGATGACGATTAGCGAAAATAAGGAACAAACTACTAGCTAGTTCTGTAATTTATTTATGTACTATCCTTTGCCCGCGTTACTAACCGATGACCAAGAGTAGTGGGTGAGCGGTAACGCTGTGACCCATCATTCGGGAGGACGTGGGTTCGAATCCCCATCTGGCTATCCTAATTTGGGGTTTCCTTGGTTTTCATAAATCACTTCGGAATGCTGCGATTGTTCCTACAAAAAGGACCTCCTGTTCCCTACCCTCAGTTCTTTCCGGCCTCTAACGATCTCGAAGTTGATAAGACGTAAAACCAGTAGCAAAAAATTAACTAGCACCAAAGATATCTAAATATCATTTAACAGGTTTCCTCCGGTCTAGCTACGTTCTTATGTCTCTGGTTCTTGCAGATCTCTCCATAACTCATCTATTCCCCCATCATCAAAAAGAAAACTTTTCCACTGTTTGTGGTTCATTGTTCTTTGCAATTTATAACTGCTAATTCTTTGGTAAATATACGTTCAAGTCGCACACGTAATTAAAAATCCACATAAGAGGCACAAAAAAAAAAAAAAAAATCAATATAATGCAGTGGTACCCGGCTTCTGCCCACAAACAGTGAAAATTTTTCACTGGCATTTTTTATATTTTCCTCTTCCTATTACGAGCTACTGTTGGCGTGTATTCTTGAGATCAGCTCGGAATTTTAGTAATTTTATACTATGTAAATAAAATTAACGTTCTGCTGAATATAATGTTGCTTTTATTTTTAACACCACTATTACATTAACATACAAGCTGCTTCGGCTTGTGTACAGCGAGACTGCCTGCTCTGGCTGGTCACAGCCGTCTGCTATCCACACCACACAGACACACACTCTGTCCGTCCCAACCCCTGAGCCTTTATAAAAATAAACAAACAGCAGATCAAATGAACAACTGCTGTCTAACAGATGGCACGTCAGGGTCACGGATTTATACTAATATAAAAGCACTAAGCTACCCATGATTTCTACACAGACTACAAACTGTGGAAACCCTACATTAAATACAAATTAAGTAACTAACTTTTAATACAGAACTTAAGCCTAATAACACACTCATAAAATATTCATAAAAAATAATAATAAAAATGGCTTGGGGAGTTAATGATAATGTCACACTATCATCCCAAGTTCTTGGTATCGTCGTGCCATGTCCTTTCACCCTGTTCCTCACTTGCAGCACCCAGGCTTGTAAGAAAAAAGTCAAGGTACGAATGTAAAAAAAAGGTAACTTCAAACTAGTTGAGCATTCCAGCATTTTAAATTTCGTCAGCATGTCCTCAACTATGTAGATATACTCTGGATTACCGTTGTTTCCCAGGGAGTTTTTAAACCTTTTCTGTAAAATGTAAGTGACGTGCCTGGTGCTAACAAATGTCTTCCACGCAGTGTTGACCTTAGGAGCTCTATTTTATACATTATCTGCCCCAGATCACGGACTAAATCATTTAGACTGAGTGAACAGAAGAGGGCCCTCGTCTTTGCCTACTTTAAACACAGTATCATCCGTCTCCCGCTTGATATCTGATGTCTGTGGTATGTGTATATCCAGGCCATGTGGAACAGGACGAATCGCTGAACGCATGTTGGTCGATTACTCAATAGTCTTGTTTTCCTTGTTGAAACCAGTAAACTTACAAAAGCAGAAGCAGCAGTCGTCGGTATGATTCCGCTACTCCCGCCAGACCGTAGGGATGCCAAACAGTACTGACTTATTGATAATTTATTGGTTTTACCTAGTTTCACTCCGAAATACGGGTGGTAGACCTTTTTCATGAACGTAGTAAGGCCTCAGGGGTCTTTTTCCACCACAACTTCGCCGTAAATATAATAAAACTGGTAGGAGAGTTTAGACCGCATTGTACACCAACACGTACTTCCTTCCAGAAATACAACACAGTGCCGGACAGGTAGCGCCATTTGCAACATATGATGTTTTCGTGTATATTTTAATATCATTATGTAGCATTTCAATTAGTTGTAAATGTATCTGATTTGTCCAAAATCTGTAGGTTACGATATTTTGAGTATCAATTTCGAACTGAGGAGGTCGAAATACATAAACAACGCCTACATTCTTAATAAACGTTACTGGGAACTTGCAGTGTGTTGCACAGTGTAATGGTTGATGTAAATAACCAATAATGTCATCTTACTTTTGATTAGGAGAAATATACACTGCTACAGTCACAATGTTTTGCTTATTTTCGGTGTAACATTGAGCTGTACACAAGTCACCAACTGACATTAAACCATTCACATTGGATTCGTTAAGGCGCAAGCGTAGAACGTTCCGGCGCATGCGCACATTACTGAGTAAGATTATCGTAACCTCCTCCAATCTTTTTTCGTTATTATTATTACTATGCTATTATTTTATTTTTGTTAATTATAGGTTTCTTAAATATTAGTATAAATGCCTGTAACATGCATGCGCGTAACCAGCGAGGGGCAGGGCTTCTGCCCCCCCCCCACCCGCCCCTTTTCCTAGAAGAAAAATCAAGTTGCCTTCAGTACGTTCCAACGAGTGAAGAACTGGTTCAGGAGCACTATGGGACAGGAAAGATTGACTGGATTATGCCTGATGAGTGTGCATTGAAATTTCGTGAAAGAACACCGTGAGAGATTGACAACCGAAGTTATTGAAAAATTTTGTGAGAATCAAAGTCGATTATTGTTTAGATAGAAAATTATAACTGAGTTACGATCTTAATTAACTACATAGTAGGTCCTTAGATTAAGTGGTTGGATTACTATGTTAATCAATAATAAATATAGTTTTCTCAATAGGTTTGAGTTTCAGTCCCTCACCCCACTTCTTCGAAACCAATAAGAGTTGCCCACCCCTAGTTCAAATCTTGCCCCCCCCCTCCCCCATTGTTCTGATCCAGGATACGCCCTTGGTAACTTGTTGAATATAATTTCAGAGTTTCCATAGATTAGCAGTTTGTATTGAGGTCGGGGCAGATTTAGTTTATAGCCTCAAAGAATTTTGTATTGTAGTATCTTTGGCCCGCAACAGCTCGGCGCCTATTATTATGTATTCGCTGGCCAAGTAAGCGAGGCGGGTTGTTGCATATAATTAATATTACGTGACGCGAGTTTGTATTTCACTGTGAGGAAGCTTTAATAATTCATAGAATGAGTTAAGAAGTCTGACTGAATATTATAGGAGTGTAAATAAGTAGCGGAGATTATTAAATCCGTTTGGTATTTGCTCAGAACAGCGCATTTTCATTTGTGAAATTGTAACACCACCTCCCGTTTGCTGGTGGTTTCATAATTAGCTATATTAATCAAAATTCCTCTAAGCTGATGGCTCGCACGTGATGATAAAGTTGGCATAGGTAATCAAAAAAGACACCGTCATCACCGGTTATTGTCACAATACTAATAATCGCCGTAGACATTCGAGGACTATCTTGGATGTTGGTGGAGCTTACAACTGGATTGCCATACTAATTAGGTGGAAAAGCTTATAAGCGTAACGCTAAGAAATTTATCCTTGCCAATGAAGTTTTGCTTCAAAAATCGGATCGTTGTGATCCATTCGACAGCGGTAGGCATACTGTTTCCTTTACAGATCCGTATTTGGCAATACGTGTGACCTGGTGACAGAAAGACTAGCAGGATCCCAGCAAGTGATCGAGCGAGGGAATGCTGGAAGTAAGAATAACGAGGCGGCCAGTGAAGAAGAAGTGGTATGCTCGGCGGCCATTCCTCGCCCGTGCTGACGCGGTGCGTCTTCATCCTCCCGGGGGCCAGATTACCGCCCCCGCCGCCGCCATGTTTATGACCGCCCCGGGACGCGGGGGCGGAGGCGGCGGGCGCATAATTCGGGCGGCCCAGCGGGGTAGAAAAAGAGGGGCGGATCATAGACACACTGCGGAGGAGCGGCTCCGGCAAAAAGGAATAACCTCCACCCCCAAGAGTCAACACCGGGTCCCGGACTGTCTAGCAGATAAGCAGGATTATACCAGCGGCCTTCAGGTTTACGCCTTGATTTATTATCTATTGGAAGAGATCACAAGGCAACTACATTAAATTCCGTTATTTTTTAATATCTTCTCTCTCCTTTCAGATACTTTGTTCATGTTTTGCTCTCTTTACTCGTGTGGGAAGTCACCGTGGCTTAATCTTCTGCATATCTGTCAGCGACCAATCACGCATAGTCTGTAAAAAAGTAAATCGCACGAGAGCAGGAGTGCAAACATGTAAAACGAAACTTGAAAGGAGGAACCAGCTTTCGAGAGACTAAAATTCTACAGGGTGATTGAGGAGGAATGTTAAACAATGAAAGAGGTGGTAGTATGAACAATACTGGGTAAAAAAGTTCATGTATACACGGTTCTATTTCCAATCGTTTTGGAGATACAGGTGCTGGAATTGTATGCATTAAATAAACCTCAGAAAATGATCAAGAGCACACAAATAACTTATTGAAGTACTTTATTCATACTACACACACATATTTTACAAAAGCTTAAATTAAATGTTCGAGAATCCCATCATCGACTTCAATACAGCTTGTAGCTATGTTCACAACAGCACGTGTAGCTCTTCTGAGGACGTCTTGGTGTATTTTTAGTAGCAGTGTTTACAATGCCAGCGAGTATTTCATCTTTATTGAAAAATATGCAAGTGTTTTTGCACGAATAAAGTTCACCAATAAGTTATTTGTGTGCTCTTGATCATTTTATGGGGTTTATTTTACGCATAACATTCCAGTACTTATATCTCCATAATGAATGGACATTGGACACATGTTTATATGAAATTTTTTTTACTCAATATTGTTAATACTACAACCGCCATCAATATTTATCATTCTTCTTGAGTCACCACGTATATCAATATGTTGCGACTGAAATTCCCACCCACTTCGTAATCTGATCTTTATAAGAAGTGCCTTCCTGGCTAGACGACTTATTTTCAACGAGGAAACGGCTATTACACAAGCTATTTTTAATTTAAACGTTAGACTGACATGGAAATAAAAGAAAATATGCTTTCATCATGTAAAAGAAGTTAAAACTCTGTAAGGTCCTTAAGACCCAGTTTTCTTCAATTTCCGTCATTATAAGTCATTAAGTTTTTTTGAAAATAATAATGCGAAGTGAGTGGTTGTAAATATGTAGGATTAATGATCAATGTGTGTCGTTTTGATGTGAATGTTGTGTGAAAATGCTATAAATGATTCGAATAGCTGTGGTAAATACCATAAAAATAATTAGGCCAACCGCACCCGGCACACTGATTAAAATACCGTAAATGTGAATATTGTGACATTCATTATGTTTAAAGTGATATTGATAATGTTTGATTTCCTCAATATGACATTGACCGATTGCAAAAATTTGGTACATTCATTTAAAATCGTTTCCATATGACTGTAACTAATTTTGAATAAAATTTAATAGCTTTTTGTACGACTTGTATTGTTTGAGTAATTGTAGGAGCTCCAGAAATAACTATCAAAATTTCGTTGTTATAAGAACTCACTTTGTGTATATAAGATCCCGATTATAGCAACCGGACCAGCTCACTAGGAATAGTGCTAACGTGGCTCCAGGATTTTTGTGTAATATAATGTGCTTCAGATTGTAGTGTGTTTGTCTACAAAAGTCAAAGGTTTACCAACAGCTCCGTTTTTAGTAAGTCATCTGTCTAATTTGTGATAAGTGATACCTACCCTAACTGGGACCGAACAGATCTGCGAACATTCAAACATTTATAATGATTCCTAAAAAGGAACTATATTCGAGGAAGTTTCATATGTTGTCTCGTGTAAAGACGATTTAAATCCTGAAATCAGTCGTTCCGATTTCAGATTATATTGTGGGTCTCTTTGATTCGGTGACATTACAAGGTAGGTCGATCGCGATAAAGGCGGAATGCGTGGTGAATCGAAAGAACACATCAATTTACTTCTTTTTTTTCGATTAGTCTAGGCTACAACATGAGTGTAACGGACGTAAAATCGAAACTCCGTCTGCAAGTCTTTATGGCCACTTAGCATTTATTATTTGCCAGGCTTTTCTCGTCTTTTAGCGCACGGGGATCTTGGAAACAGCACCAACGATTGCTGAATTATCACTACGAATTTACACTCCATGAGAATCGTCTATGTTTTTTGTAACGATGTAAAAGCAACAGAATTACCGTAGTACCGTGAATAATCAGTGAGCAAGCGAACAGAGTTTCTTTTTTCCCCCTTTTTTTTCTTATTCGTTTTCGCCTCGTTGACGTCGAGGTCATTAGAGATGACTGGAGTTATTTCGAGAAACCGAAGCAAACAGAAAAGTGGGGATGACTAGATAGGAATTTGATTTAACCTGCGCCCTCCCGAATAAGGAGTTTATATGTTCATAATGTATTTTAATTTGATGTATCACTGCAAACTAATGCAACTTACCTTAGATACAAAGTCAGACTTTAAGCTTTCAAACTGTTGTGACGAATCCAAAGATATGGAGAGCGCGTGCAAGGTATTAAAATCCGAGGTTAACACGTCCAGGGTTTTCTAAAATATTCTCTGAAGTACCCAATTAGCAGGGTTTTAGAGGAGCATTGAAGAAAGAAATGTTTTTGGACAATCTTCAAAGGTATCAAATCAACACGCTGACTTTAAAATATTAGTTTTTTTCGCAAAAAATCTTTTATTTTCAAAACCACTGACGCAAAAATTGTTTCCAAATACCGTTATATATAACATCCTAAACATTGCATAAAAGTTATTGAGATCTATCAATAGAGTCTGACTCTCAGAAAATCACCGCATGATTGAGTCTGATACCACAGGAAATACTTTATCTCTATAAAATAATGGGATATATCATTCCTAAATAGAATTTCATGAATCGGCTGATAAATACCTTTTTTAGAGAATTTTCTAAACTTTTCCAACATTAACTTATTCTGTATCACAGGCGTCCGGATATGTCATTATGAGGAGTAGAGGAGGTGTGCCCTATCCGTAGGTGAACTGGATTTATGAGATCCGTAGCGATTACACTGTTGGAGGAATGTTGTGTTACACCTGTCTGTGAAATGTGTAACTTTGTAACGTGTATGATAAATGTATTTTTGTTCATGAAATCGTGAAATACGTAGTTTATGAGGCGCAGATTGCGGATGGTCACAGCATTCACCTTGATGACTGCAACAAACCACCTAAAACCCTGAATCAGGACGGCCGGGACGCGGGTTCCAGGGCGTGGGCACGGTCCCGTTACACCTCCCAGATCCAACAGCCACACTGGCGGGTTACTATTATTTTTATAAACGGAAATACTTCTGTATTTGATTGTTTTAGAGATGATTTCTCAAACCAAAAGTGGTGGGTGAACGGTGAACGTTCTGGCCTCGCATTCGGGAGGACGCGGGTTCGAATCCCCGTCCGGGCATCCAGATTTGGGTTTTCCATGGTTTCCTCAAATCACTTCAGGCAAATTCCTGGATGCTTCCTTCAAAAAGGCCATGGCAGAATTTCTTCCAGTTCCTTGCCCTCAGTTCCATCCCGCCTCTAATGACCTTAGCGGTCAACGAGGCGTAAAAAAAAAGAAAAAAGAGTGATGTCTTAAAATCAACAGTCAAAACGTTTTAAAAATCATTTGTAAGTAATTTATTTTCATTTTAGTAAAGTTTTTATATTCTCCTTCCTCGGGAATGCGATTGAATATGCAGTATGAATTCTCAAAGCTTGGGACTAAACTTAAGGATTTATCTAATGCATTCCAGAGAAAATTATAGCGTGAGTTGTGCTGTACAAAAGAGGCATGAAAAAAAAGTAATTCTGTCATGGCTCTAGAGGCATCAGTAGTTAGTAAATTATAAACAAGTCTTGACGTTTAGCTGTTTTTCGAAACCTTTTACATTTCGAATTTAAGTGTACCGAGACCAAGCAATCAGAAAAGCACAATGGGAACTAAGTGGAGCGAATTGAATAAAGGAACTTAAGAACCACCAAACAATGGTTCTCTTTGCAGTCGCTTTCGCGGTGGCCGAACGTTTGATATGGAGAGACGGAAAGCAATGATGGAAACTGGAAGTCGCATAGGAAGCACAATGGTCTAAAAGCCTCTTTGTCGACCACTTTTGTCTCGAGCCAGACGTTCTGCAGGGACGTGGAGAGCCGACGATCGAAGCCTCTGAGGATCCGTTTTCCATTATAAACGCATTACGTTGCCTCCAATAACGCATTCATAATGGCCGGCGTGGTGCTCTGCGACTCGTGTGTGTTCGCCAGCCCTCGTCTGAAGAGTGTACACACACGTCGGGGAAACACGGCACAGTGATTTGCAGACCAGCATGATATGTTTGTTATAATGTAAAATGTTACTATTGTCTTCTAAACGTCATCGCTTTTTATGATTCCGCAACCAAAAAGAAACGCAATGTAGTATTGCCGTCGCTCTAGAGTTTCTCAAAGTCCTTTAGCTCGCAGAAGAAGTGAGTTACTTCCGATTTCCACGGTTTATGTTTTTCGTTGACCCTGATGTGAATCCGTACTTAAATTTAAGTAAAATTATACAACGTTAGTGTAAATGATAGAAGCAGTTTCATAAATTTATTGTAGCTGTATTATTTGACATATTATCTCAAAACTTCAAGGTCATATAGAAATACAGGTAAATATTTATACAAATTAGAAACGCTCTATGTGTGTCCTCTTAATGTTTCTTCAGATACTGTAACCTTCAAGCCCCCCACCTTTAATACCACTCGGCTAATTTATTTACTATCGAACTTCGTTTTGTCGAAGATTGACTGCATTCACATTAGCAATAGGAAAGTAGTAGTGGACGGGGACATTCCAAAAATAAAATTCGTGGGTAGATAATGAACCACACAAAATCATATTATATTCTGTCGAATTTAATCACATTGATACGAAGGCCTAAATTCGAAATAGGAACTCGTATTCAATTAAGAAAATTCGGAAATTGTGTTGTAACCAACAGTTATACATAGGCCGCTATACACTTCATCTTAATGTTCTTAGTTTACTTCATTTCATAACCGTAGTCAGACTGAGTTCATTGGCAGACACACACACTCACACACACACAGAGAGAGAGGGAGAGAAAGAGAGAGAGGGAGAAATATAAATGGACTTACATCTTAGCAGACTTCCAACGTGTGCAGTACCACTACGACGATTGAACAATACTGAACAATCGATGAGCTTATTGTGTTCGGCGGGCCTTTAATACTCTTTCGGTAACTGTAATTTTGATTGTCTGATGTCTTTTTGGGTGGAGCGCTGCCAACATTGACTTCCTAACATATGTCTTACTCCACTTTGCGATCGTACTGAGCACCGTATGGGCAAAAATGTGATGTAATGTCAGTATTTACATCTTTATTACAATGAAACATACAAAATGCTATTCTCCATCATAGTGTACGCCAGCGCGCCCACAATATTCCCATTTTACACATCACTGACAGGTGATTCATCTTTCAAGTGACTTCGTGTGCAGACCAAGCCAGGAAAGACACTCTCTATCTTCTCCGTGAAGTGCCTTTTCTAGTTGTGATAGCCTTTTCCGCTTCTTCCTCTCAGATATTCCTTTTCTTGTCATAATCTGTATAGTCTAATTCGTTTTTGTATTGCTATAATACTATAATAACGGCTGTATTTACAAACTGAGTAGATTCTTTTTTCCGCTTTTACATCATGCGAAGGTATGGTATTAGCTGTTAACGACGAACTAAATACTGCGATTTCTCTGCCTTTGATTTGGTGTTAATTAGCTTTGTTTTGACGTAAGCGATTTGAATACACCATACATAAAAGCTAAGCTTAGTATTCAACTCGAAGGTTGGTTCGAACCTTTTGAAGCCTATGTGTCAGTCACCCCTTATCGCCATCTCCGTTGGTGCGGAATATGTTTTGCCTCCGTCGCCAAAGCACGAAAACCAAAAGGCCTCTTCTGGGAGGGGTAGTAAGTGTCTGTGGGAATCTGTGAAGGTCGGTTTAAACGCCTATGAAAATCCTCTGTGAGACAAGGATCCAAACCAGAGACCTTTCGGTCTGCAGTCAGACACCTTTTTTTACTAAATTTTCAAATACTTTTACAAACTTTTTTCAAAATACTTTTTAACACTGGGCCACCAGACCACTTGCATCACAACTACTAGCAAGGTTCTTTTTTATAATAAAAAGTGGAAGTTATTCGGATAAATATAAATTCTTGTATTTTTTTTTTTGAATGGAACAATTAAAACTAGTGCATAGAAGAAAGGAATCTTCATTCAGAGGAAGGTATAAACTTTCGTATATATGGCTGAGCTTTTAATCTTTCTTTGACATTAAATACAAGGGGTGATCAAATGAAAAGGTACGAAACGACACGGTGGGTACAAATGTAGACTTTATTCAAAATATACACCATAGGCCTGAGCACAACGATCCCACTGATGAACAAGCGGCAGGATTCCTTGTTCCCAGAATTCCTGTGGCCGTGACGAGACCCAGTCCTTCACAGCGTCCTTGAGTACGTCGTCCGAGTTGAAGCGCTTCCCTTTGAGGTGTTTCTTCAGTGGACCAAACACATGGAAATCGCAGGGCGACATGTCCGGACTGTAGGGCGGATGGTCCAACGTCTCCCACTTGAACTTGGCCAGTTCCATGTGTGTGACTCTGGAGCAGCCCCAGTCTTTTGTTCTTGATGGACCTGCGTAGGCGTCGGAGTGTCTCACAGTACACATCCCCCACCAGGACGCCATCCTGTCCTCATACGGACTGCCGCATCATTTGGACGCCGCTTTTGATAAGAGCCTCTGCTCTCTACTGCGCATGCGGGCGCCCGCACATGCTCCGATCCAAGTCAGAGACTCCAATCGCATCCCGAGATGTATCGCTACGTTCTCCCATGGCGGAATATGCAAATATTTAACTGTTACGTTTTTACGTCGTTTCGTACCTTTTCATTTGATCTCCCCTTGTACTACCATATGGAAAATATAAAGCGTCAAAAGGCAGTGTCCACTACGTTTGTAATTCACACAAACTTTAAAATAATGATTTATCGTTGCTTCGATGATTTGGTAATGAATTTAAAATCGGGACGCCTTTCAGAAATTTGGTTACTCACCCTAAGAATGTATTACTGTCAGATAAACAGCGACTACTATTAGTAGAAAAAACGATATTTCTAGGTCTCTTTGCCTGACAAAGATCAGGTTTTTCAAAAGTTGAAAACATTAATAGAGGTCCATAATGATTCGGACAAAGACCGGTACTTGAAAGGAGAAACTTGATTTTCTGTTAAGCATTGTATGTACTAACCTACCCGTACTTACTAGCAAGAGAGAGAGAGAAAATCGGAATGATGCTGAAAACGTGTCGTTATTATTCCGCAGAATGCAATGTGAAACAAGTATAATCAAAAGTATGGGGAAACACCACGAGGAAAGATAAAGATCGTTTCTGTTAAACTTACATGGAATTGGTACAACATACTAAACTTAATTCAACTCTCGTAAATGATGCTCCTCAATTTTTTCTTGTACTGTTATCGCAATGGTAAGGTTACATTAAAAGTAATGAATGGAAGGGGAAAGATGACCATGATCACAAGCTGGCACAAGGATGTAGGAAGATTCTCTACTTTTAGGTAAGGGTGTCTGGGATTGAAATAAGTTACCAAGAGAAATGATGACCATTTTAGGAAAAACGTTGAAAGAATTTAAAGTTAAATTTTGCAGAGGGCAAATGTAGTTGGATTCAGGAAAGGGACAAGATGGGTGAAAATACCACCGGAGCGTGCGCTCCATTCCAATACAAAGCAGGTTCCGCGTATTAATGTTCACCAGTATGTTCTTAATTACATGTTGCTCCCTGTCTGGTTTCAGAGGAAAAATGTCACAGGCGCCATTTCCCAGAACTTTAATTTGTGCTGTTCTCTTTAGTAACACGAAAGGAGAGGATCAAATCACCAGGCGGCCACGGTTCGTGGAAGTAAATTTAATGATACAGACTGGTGGACTTAATTAAACCGTGTCATGTTCTCTTCTGGCACATGTTTAACAGACGTAAATTTCAGTTTTCCGAAATACATCTTCGAGCTTTATTCGTACATACGAATACTGTTTCAACTCTATTGGTATAATTTAAAAGTGGTTCTAACACCAATCACAAGGTTTTAATGCATATGAAGCTAATCAGAAAACCCACTTTCCTACAATGAATATTAACACAAAGAGTTCCAAAAGTCATCGGATAGCTGGATGGAAATACTCATATGACGGTAGCACCCTGCAAGAAGCGTGTGAATGTGCCGTGCACTGCCGCTGCTTTCATTTGGACTCTCGTGAGTCGTGTGAAATGTTTTCTGACTGATTACAGCCGCACGACATGAGTTAACAGACATTGAACGCGGAATGGTACTTGACGCTAGAGGCAAGGGGCATTCTATTTCAGAAATTGTTCGCGAATTCAACAGTCCTCGATCCAGAATGTCAATATTATGGCGTGAATACGTAATTTCAGGCATTAACTCCTGTTATGGAAACAGAGTGTCGACCATGTCTACTCGACGTCTGCGTTAGGTATTGACAGGCTAAGCTTCGTCAAAGAACAGCAATACCCAATTTGAGACACGTATGAAAGACAATGAGAAAGATGGTGTTGATGGGAGATAGTAGCAGAAGAACGACTCGAGTGCCTCTTTCTAATCTCTTTTTTTAAATTTTTTTTTTAACTGGTTTCTAGAAAAAAGGTTGCATGGTCAGAAGAGTGACAATTGTAGCTGGTAAGAGAAGAGCTGTTGGTAGGATTCGAACAAGGCACACTCCCCAGTCTAGCAGGAAAGCACTGTTCAAGCTGATAGTGGCTCTATCCTGGGATGTGATTTGTTTATATGATATGGACTGTGACCTCTGATCAAATTGAACCACTATTGAATGGAAATGGTCATGTTCAGCTCATACGCAATCATCCTTGGACTTCATATCCCAAATAACGATTAACATTTCCAGGAAGACACTGCCTCAGGACATACGCCAAAATCGTAGACGACTGGTCTGATGAAGATTCTGCACAATTGCTGCAAGTGATTTGGCCTCCTACATCTCCAGACATGAATCCAGTCGAACGTACATACAGAGGTGGCCTTAGGGGGTGGCGAACAGGGCAGGGCCTCGTTCTTCGAGGGGCCTCGCGCAGCTACCCGAGTTGATTAAAGTTTATGTTAAAAAAAAATATTTTATCTTCAGCTGCTAGTGTAACAATAAAGTAAACTTGTTTAATTGATGGTAAAGTATATATTAATTACTAACCAATCAAAATTTCTTAGTTAGATTTATTGATTGCCACATCCATCTAATAGCAGGAGAAATGGCTGATATTGATGGACTAGAACTGTATGAAGAAAACGACGGCGGTATCACAGTGGTGACATAAATAACAGAAAAAATATTAACTGAATTACTGAAGTATACCTATCGAAGTAGTCTTGAGAATTATTGCCGCCACACGTAATACAGTTGCGTACGCAGAAAGAAGTTTTTCAGGGTTAAAAAATATTAAAACATATTTGAGGAATTCGATGACACAAGATTAATGCTCAGCTCTTTCTATTCTTTGAATTGAAAATGAAATAGCTCATTCGTTATTTCATTGTGCTTTTATTAAATATCTTAGTTTCAGGAAAAGGTGCAAATATAATTTTTAAATCCCTGTGCGTATATCTTCCAAGACCTTAATGTACTTCAGTTTATCCTTAATGATTTGTCATCTTTATATTTGTTAACTTTTAATAAATCTTCTAATATAATATTTTAAAACTCAAAGTATATTTTTATGATGTTTGCATTTACCGTTGATCATCAGAAAGACCTACGATTATTTTTTTTTTTTTTTTTTTTTTTTTTTTTTACAAAGGACAAGGGTCTCGCAAAGATCTGCCGCCCGGGGCCTCGCAATGACTAAGGCCAACGCTGCGTACATAGGACATTATGGGACATTATCGAAAGGTCAGTACGTGCACAACTATTTCGCAGTTATGACTGGCTGTAGAGCAAGCATGGCTGAATATTTCTACTGGGGACTTCTGACTACTTGTTAACTCAATGTTGCGTCGGGTTGCTGCGCTTCGCCGAGCAAATGGGGGTTCTAAACAATGTATAAATTCTCATTATATAAATTGTCTCGTAGTAGAAGAAATTTCTGAGAACCTGGACCTCCAAGTCAACTACGGAGCTAATCCGAACTTCAACCAACAGAGACCAGACAGACAAGATGGTTGGTGACATCCGGAACGGGTAGGGACCTGATGAAGAAGAAATAATACTAGGAGATGCGATGTTATTGCAGGCCATGTTTCCACAGTTGCTTAATTAATTACTAGTTGAAAGAACACGCCAATGCAACTGTTTAATTTAGAATGATGAAAACGCACAATAGTGTAAATACGATATAGGCAAACCAAGCTGTGTATAAAGAAACGGAGATGCGCAGCTGCGTACCATATTAACAAATGTAAATAATTCGTCGCTGATGATGCCTCGATTGGAGGTGAAACGCGTACGACGCAACAATAAATAAATTCAACAGTTGCATTGGCGTGTTCATTCAACTAGTAATACTAGGAGATATTCCCTGACGTTTGGCACTTAAGGGTATATCCGGGCAGGGAATCTTACATGAAGCTTTCCATCACGATGAGATATGCAATTATATGCAATTATCTTTCTCACTATTTTTTCAGTGATATGGGTAATCCTCCCACAATTATTATTAACAGACACGAGGGTTCTATTGTACGCCTATGGAATTTGATGCTTTAGCAGGGTTTCTCAAAGTGAGGTTCTCGAATCCTAGGGGTTCGCCAGTTGATCTAGGGGATTCGCGACAAGATTTACGTTATAGCGGATAACAGACTGTTTCAAGCGTGAACATGAGCAAATTGATGCTAAAATTGAATCAACCTGCTGCAAGAAACAAGCCTATCAATCACTTATTGATATTTGTGTCTGAATTACTTTTGTAAAATAAAAATTCTTATATCTTAAAAAAATAAAAACCCTGTTTTTTTTAAGGAGTTTCGTCATTGCATGAGAAATTTTATTGGGGTACCTGGAGCTAAAGTTTGAGAAGCCCTGCTTTAGAGGATGCACGTTATCTGAGAGTACACTAATTGGTTTTGCGGTCGGAGTTTCTGGTATTCTGAAAAGTTTGTAGTATCGTTTAGAAGATAAGTTATAAGCTATGGAACAGTCAGTGTACTGATGTACCGAAATTCTAGCACGATAGTACTTTTTATTGGAACGTTATTGCAGAATCCCTTCTACTGGCTGCAATGAAACACAGGCAGGCACAGACGGTATAAGGCAACTTTTAATTACATTCCACCTTTGTGGAAAGTGTCCCATTGAAGTACCTGCACGGCGCTCCGCGGATTCGCAATTACTGGCGCGAGTTGACACGCTCGCGTCCTCAAAGCAGCCTCACCCCGCGAGTCAACAGTGCCGGAATAAGCCCGCGCCAGGCCGTAATTCTCTTACGTCATTTAAATGGTTTCCTGAGAGCCAAAGCGGATAAAGGCGACCTCGCGGACCATTACTAATGCAGGTGCCGCGGCGCGCACTTCTGGAGCACAGTGTGTCTGCAAGGAGCGGGGACATTAATATTTCCAGTGTTCTCTCTGCCTAAAAGAGCTCGCAGCTGCCGCACTTACAGACGGGAGCTCTGGGCAAACAGACTAAAGGTGAGTCGTGCATTAGCGATCAGCTCCATCCACTTGTCGGAGGGGCTTCCCCGGAGCTCACGCAGGGAATGTGTCACGTACGAGAGTAGTCTGGCAGCATCGCATCTCACTGTCGAGGGAACGAGATCTCCGACCACCAGCTCACTTTTCTTTCCCTTTCTTCACCGACATTTTGGGATCGGCTGCCTTTGATGAGTATTACTCGTCATTGGCATCGTCAAATTTGGAGCTCTGATTTAACGTCCTTGCTGATGTCAAGCATTTCGAACCTCCTGCCAGATCTTACAACGTACTAATGTGGCAAGTCAAGGGTTGCCAACTGTCTGTGAAATCTGTAACCATGTTCTGTGTATAATAGGTGCATTTTTTGTTTGTTTGTGACATATGTAGTTTATAAGGCGGTGATTGGGTACCATAGCAGTATTCTCTTTGATAGCCGTGCAAAACCGCATAAAAACTACAGTCAGGGCGGCTCGTGCCCAGTCTCTTTGTACCCCCACGATCCAGCAGGCGTCGCTTTCGAGGTTAATTCTTCCTTCTGCCGTTTAATATGGCCCGTTATGCACTTTGGATGTAAGCAAAAAATGACGAACGTTAGCCGCCTCGCCGTTGTTTAATACAGACATTTTCTGAGAAAATTTTATTAATTAGTCATTAAAATAATTCTCCTTCGTTTTTTTTAACATTAATTCTTTTTTAATTGTACACTCAGTATTTAAACTCTCACAAGCTTAACAAAACTCAATCCAATGATTTTCTAAATAAACCTACTATTATAACAACCAGTAAACAAAAGCATAGATGCAGTCAGCGATGTTCATTGCTTAAATCTTCGGTTTACATGTCAGCCAACTTAACCATCCCACCATATTATTTTAACTATTATTTACAGTTATTTCACAATTATCTAACTCTATGGTTGTTAACTCACACGCTTCAGCGCACTGGACAACAATAAGCACAAGGCGAATCTATCACCTTAGTCCATCCTTTCTTTTCTGCCTATTCTCAACACTTTCTCACTTTCACATTGCTACTTTTATCATTATTTCAGCGTCATGTTTAGCTGATACGGTCTTCTTAGGGACATATTGTAAGTTCAGGTGGGACGTCTGCAGACAGCAGTGATTTCGGGAAACCATTGAAAACTCTGGATGGCCGGACGGGGATTCGAACCTGCGTTCTCCGGAATGCGAGGCCAGAGCGTTACCGCCCTCTCCTGGGAGATCTGTAACGGAAAGTTCTGAAGCAAGAAGCAGAATATAAGAAATATTTCCAGATATTAGATGAAGGATGCGTACACAATATTTTAATCCATCCCGAGGCATTAACTCAGCTGCCATGGACCGTATAAACCATATCTGCAAAGGAGTAATTGAGTAGATATTTGTCTTTGTACATAAGGATCTCTAGAAACTAATGTTTGAATGTGCATCTGTCTATAGTGCCGCAAACTCCTCCAGAAATATTAATAGGCAAATGTTTTGCCAGAAGAAGCTAAGAGGAAGTATGAACATCAGCATGGCTAAGCTTCCCAGTCTACCACAAGTTTATGCAAGACACAACAAATCAACCAATAGTGCACCAAAGTCCTGGATTAAAACAAAAGCCTCTGCACAGTGGGTATTGAGTGAGGGCATACGACTCTGTTGATGGTGATTGGTCAGTCGGATGGGGACGATAAGCAGGGCGGTCTCCTTGATATCTTTTGGAAGAATAAGCCTGAATGGTCCCTTCTTTTATCTCTAATCTACTACACAAACAACTCTCTACACAGTATCACAGTCATTTAAGAATGTCATACTGAGAAATGCAACGGATACTACCCCAGTTCATCTTACCAGAGGTTTCCCTGGATGGGGAAACATCTCCCATGGTTACCACCTACGCCCTGAAACGGGAAAAGGCATCCATAGAAGAAAACGTTGTTGCAACATCTTGGTTCAGAGTATTGTTAATTAGGAAATATTACAACAGAAGTGAATATTATCGACTCTTTATAGACTATGCAACGAAATGTTGGAACGTTATATAATAAATAAAAATAAATGTCCTTCGAAAATCTGGAGATATTCTCTGCTATTTAACTTCAATTACGAGGATAAGATGTAAAATTATCGACACTGCAGTGAAAGAGTCAGAATTTTGGTCGAGATTTTCATTTATTTTTTTATGTAGTCGGATATCTATAGTTCAATGCAAGTTTTTTTTAATGAACGGACCGCATCTCTAAAGTGCGATTCTATCAGATGTTAAAATACCTATCTTTGGCTGATGTAACAGTTGTACTTCAGTCTAAACATTTTCTAAATCTGCAATTGGGTGAAACGCAGAGTGAACTAAATTCTGGTGAATTCAGTATATTTTGCAACAGTCCGTCAGTTTTCCTATTACCGAAATCTTATTATTCCCAGGTGCATTGTTCTGATGAAAGATGGTTTATTATTTATTTTGAAAACCAGGCCTCTCTTTATCCTTTCGTTCCAGAAGACTTATGTAGTATTTTCCAGTTCATTTTTTAGCATTTTCGACGAAATCAGCAGGAATAATCCTTTTTACGGCCCACAAAAAATCTTTGTGAGATGAGATTGGTTTCACCTTTCTTGGTTCAGACCTGTTGGCTTTCACCCTATGTTCTAATTGCTTTCTCTCTTGTGCAATTGTGAACCAACGTCTCATCTGTAGTAACAAATCATCACGTAAAATTGGTGGGACATACTTTAAAAGGGTCCATGTATTGTAGATGTAACCTTCCTGTTCTGATCTCAACGCGGGATACAATTTAGCGTAACCTAAGAAATGACTAATCAATATATAGTTTTACGTTCCCGCCGTATTCTTACGCCATCCTATGCTTTCTCTTTTGTTTTTCATTCCTGACGTCATAATTATTCCTTTTTATCGACTCTCAAATGCCCAGTTAGACTTTGCCTTCAGAGTTACTCATAAAATAGAACAATTGGTTTCCGCATTTATTTTCGGTTAACATAAAACAAAATGCGACATTCATCTTGCTCAAAGCTTTCTTATATTTAGTTTTTGTTGTAAAATGTGCAGTAATCCTTCTTCTGATAAACCTAGGACTCAGCTATGTCATGCACTTTTAATCGATCAATACCATATTATACACTTATTCGTTGTATGCGAGATGATTCTATATCTCAGAAGCTCTTTCCGGCTACCTTTGAAAGAGTCATATAAAAGTTATAATGGGCAGAAAAAAGGAATTATAATTAATGGGAGAACACTTAATAATTCGATATTCGCCGATAAAGTTACACTCTTGGTCAACGAAATTGAATAACTCCAATCACTGGTTATCGATCTTGTCTCTAAGTGCATGAGCGAATTTTTTTTAAAACAAAAGCTACGTCTTATAAAAGGATCACAATTTAGAGTTTAGAAATAAATATTCTTTAATTTTTTTTAGGTTCAATTCATCCCCGTAGAAGCCTGGAAGGCGGTCTGGGACCCTTTTCAGTCTACTTACCCTAAGGGGAGAGAAGGATAAAAATCGGCCGTGGCCTTTGAGCTGACTTACGGCTGTGAGATCTGAACAGTCAGTGAATTTATGAAAAGAAAGCTTAGATAAAAAAGATTTATTGAAAGATTAATGCTGGGTTTCACCAGAAAACACAGAAAGAGATCAAAAGTCATCAGATCAGTTACAATTGCCACAGATATTGTTGTATTATCACTAACTCCCAATCATTTTATTAATAATTTATTATTATTATTATTGATAATAATAATATTGAATTACATAGAATTTAATAGAGTATCCTGAATAACTGTGCTAATGTTAGTAACTTGATTTGTAATATTGCTGGGTTTACAAAGGCTGTAGTTCGTTTAGTAAAGGGGGTAACATAGTGTTGTTATATATAAGTAACAATCTTCGACGCTGGCCATCACTGCTGTGCAGGCAGCGATTGTTGATTTGGGCGTCTGCATTGTATCATGGCAGGGCGCGGGGCAATGTGTATTTCATGCCTTTTCGAGAAGGTTGTATGGTACGAACACAGGTTCTTCGTTTAAAAGCTAAAACAGCTTGTAAAATGTATGGGAAACTTGTTTTAATGCAACATAAATGCCATAGAAGTTGTGTCAATGAACGGTATCAATTAAATTCAATAATATTTCTAGCAGAATAGATAGTTCTTCATTTCCAAACTATGCCAAAATACCCCTCAATTTTTATATCCAAGCTTACTGCTTGCATGTGTTGATAGTAGAGAATTGGGACCATTCGCGTCTAAATAACTCGCCGTAATCCACAAACGAAGTGGTTAGCTGAACTTGGCTGACGATTTCCGAGGATAATTGGTAACTTAAAAAATCTTTGAGAAGACAGCCACACTGATGTGTTAACGGAGTGGCCATGTTGCTGGGAGAAACCTTTACAGAACGCACACAGGGGTATTTGACACAAAAAGTCGATCAAAATTATTTCTACGTAATTTGGATTTTTGTTTCGCTTCTTTTGTGTGTTAGTACTTATAACTGGGAAGCGGGAGTAATAATAAAGAACAGGTACTGTGTTCATACACTTTATAACATATTAGGCGAATTTTTACAAAATACCTAAACAATAATCACACATGTACATTAAAATATCATTCTGACGAACCGCCCCATCCTTCGTCATCGGAACCGTCACCTTATGGCTCATTCTCTTCTTGAGTACTCGGGTCCCATTAAAGTAATATTTTAATAGTTTCTGGATTGAATGATTTACATGTTTTTGGGGTTTTGTGCCTGATGAAGCTCAAATACGAATCCTAAGTTAATGAAAGCCTATTAATGACATCTGTGTTGCACTAAAACCAACTAAGTTTTCTGGAGTGTCTCTCCCTCAATAGTCGGAAATATTTGTTTCTAGCTTCTGCTGCTGCTTCTGACAGAGTGCCTATAGGCAAAAGTGCATACTCTATTATAAGTGGGCCCTCAATCAATACTTCTTGTATAGGTGACATTGGATGCCACGAGTACAGTTCAATGTACAGTAAATCTTAAATTTTTCGTGGCAGCGGGGAATAATTTTACTCATATATATATCAATCTTGTGCCCACTGTATATCATTCACATGATAGTATAAAACCTGTCAATCAATGTTTTGTTAATACATATTATCTCTGCGGACATCAATTGCTAAAATCGGTCAAATCATCGAAAGATTTTCTAGGCCGACCCACATTGGTCGAAATGGATTTTATGGGGATTTCAATACATCTTTTGAACCAATCATGGTATTTCTTTAAAAATACACTCTCAGTTCTCTTAAGAGCTGCCATTTTCTTTTAATTTCCAATTTAAGCCTTGAAAACTTTTGTTCGAACTGTTGCGTTTGTTCGATCGTAAATGTCGGTTGATTTAAAAAATTTTCCTCGACTAATTCCAACTTTTGCACGAAATCATTTTCTTTTTCGTGTTTACTCATATCGTAAATAACTTTTCGGTCATGAGCACGAAACCAGAAGAGCCTATTAGAAAGAAAATCTTAGATGAATTAATGTGACGGAAAAAAGTAAGTTTGTTTCATTGTAAATAATCTAGAATGTTTTCGAATAAATCGACGTTTGGCACTTTTTGGCACCTAATTTTCAATGAAACACCAAGATGGTACACTAAACTAATACCGTAAAGGAAATCAGACTCGGGAAAGGTCCGAAAATATAACAAAATTACCCTTTAATACTTTTCGTAATAAAAAAATCAGTACAAAATGAGTCGGCTTACAAAAATGTACAGAAATAAAGTTGTGCGATACCTTTGGATTTATGTTACTATTATTTCAATTCTAGGTACCTGGTTGAACAATATCCATGATTAAAATCACCACTACTCACTTAACATCACTCACAAATTAAATTGGTATAACTTATAATTTTCTTTTATTTGCTTGGTAACAGTACGTGGGTCTTCAAATGTGCTCAGAAGATGACTGTTCACGAGGTGGGTAATGAAGCTTATCTAAAAAAAACATAGCTGATTGTTATTCTATAGACATTTTCCTCGAGTCAGGTCGATATGGGTTCTTGGAATTTGCTTAATTTTTTTTTTTACTTTTCATCGTCTTTTTGTGTCAAATACCCCTATGTGGAACGGCAAAAATGTTTTGCAGTGGATATCAAGAGGTCGCTAGAGACCAGGAGGAACACTACCACACCGATGGGGCAAAGACATACGCAGGATTGCTGGAGCTTTCTGTCAGAGAATCGCCCACGACCATTCTACTTGAGATGGTTATTGAAATTCTGCCGGGACTCATGATTCAATTGACTGATGATAATGATTGTGTTAACAATGTCAAACCAGATAGAATTCAGTAAAAACCCACTGTTTCGTTTGATACACCATTACAGATTTCTTCATCAGGAGCCAGTAGGAATCAAAACCATCGGTTTACTGCCGTCGGCCGTTTTGCGTGAGTCCCAGCGAGAGTATCAGCAAAGCGATCGCAGGCAACCTAAATCCGTCTGTTGCATGTTTCCGCCGTAATGAGCTCTGACCACGTCTGGAAGTCGTATCTCACCACAAAACTGGAGAACATGCGTGGCTATGTTGCAGCCTGTCATTTTCGTAATGCTCGCTCAAATTACAGTTCAATGCTAGCGACATTTACTGCCGAAAATCATATACGGGACTATAGTCCCGATATCACGTAACGCTGGTGCCTGCTTTTTAATATCACAGCAAAATCAGGACGAAATTACATGAAACCTGGTAGCAAGGACTTCGCGAATTTTAGACTCAATGGGTAGTTAATGTCCATCACGCAGGCGGATCATTCGAAGACACCAGTAAACTGTCTGTGTCTAGATATGGAGTAGCCCAGATTCTTCTTCGTTTTCTTCTTCACCACTTTTTTCCGAACAGTAGAAGTGCCTGTCTTTGATGAGTTGTCAAATTTTGAGCATTGATTTTACTGCCTCTTGGCCTTGTTGACGCCAAGCATTTCATACCTACTGCCACGTCGTATTACGTACTACTGGAAGAAGTAAAGTGTTTCCCTCTCTCTGCGAAATATGTAAGAATGTACTGTGTGTGATAAGTGTATTTTTGTTTGTGAAATGTGTAGTTTATGAGGCGGAACGTCTGTGCACATCGTATAAGCAGAAGTAATGCGACTCTGTTGATGATTATTCGTCTGTAAGAAGAAAACTTTAAACTTCGTGGCCTCCCTGGTGTCTTTCTGAAGAACAGGTCTCAACGGACTGGCGCCAGGTTTCTGTAAGACAGCGGAAAGGTATTGAGCTCTAAAGTGAGGGTACGGTTTGAAATGCATATTCTGTCAAATGTTTTGATTTTCAGAAATCATTGAGCTTTAATTTTTGTTTAGTTTCAACTTCATTTACATAGTTTGATTGCGTGAAGTAATTATATAAACAAACACATCTCATAGAATATAACATAATTTTTTCTGTAAATCATTATTATTGTTTGTTATCAATAAACTTACTGTTTTCGTGCGTTTCCAAGTGTATTTCCGTTCCTTTGAGCCAAATAGGACTACGTTATACCTTCGTTTGGCTTGAATTTATTTACAATATACACACTTCCATGTTACAAGTAGGGTTGTTAGCTATATAGTGACCCTGCAGTTCAACTGAAGCGTTCCGGCGTACTTCACATTACACAGCAAGCTGTGCCAAAGAGAGTGATTCGAAATGGGTGCCTTTCGATTGCTAGTCAGACTCCTTAACCATTGAGCCGGTTTTCATTTTGAAATAAAATAGTGATAATTTTTTAGTTTGTTCTATCATCTTCCTTCCTATATTTGTGACAAGTAATATTTATAAGGAAATACATAACATCCAGAAGATCGTTTTTTCCTCTCTTTTTTCTACAACCGACATGTTCCTTTAGGGGTAGTGGTAGCGGGTAAATAGCCTGTGACCAAAAAATAGAAAAAAAATACCTTGCCACTAGAGCACGCTGTTTCTTGAAGCTATGGAGCTATAATTCCAGTATTTAAAAGTCATTCAGATTTTTGTCATTGCGAATATCTGAAAAACTAGGGCCCATTTGAAGAAACGTTTTTTTGCTTACTGTTTTACGCCTCGTCGGCGTCGATGTCATTAGAGGCGGGAAACGATGGGGAGCAAGGAAGGGAAAGCTTTTTCAAAGGATGCATCGCGGCATTCACCACGAGTGATTTTGGTAAACCATGGAAAAACACATATCTGGATGCCCGGACGGGGCTTCGAACCGGCGTCCTCCCGAATCACCCTCCACGCTCGGATTGAAGAAACAACGCTACCACAGACATATGGGGTGAATACCGTGCAACATAAGCTCGAGAAATCGAAATGCTCTTATAACATGTGTGATGGTCTCGTTATTTAAAATCAGGCATGTCGTCGCACGGATGCGAACGCTCGGGCGGCCGGAGGTGTCTGCCTGGGCGTGGCTGGCGGCAGGCTAGTTGTAAACAGTGTCCGCAGGTCGGCGCCGAGGCAATCCGATGACGCGCCCGAGTGGTCGGCTGTGCGTGACGGGACTGCAGCCCCGCAGGCGCCACCTGCTCTGTGTGTGCACAGTGGTTCTCTGTGTTTACCACTCTCCCTGTACCCGCGATACGGCTACCACCTGCAACACTGCACATGATACGCAGTGGTTGTCAGGTCTTTAGACATCACTACCAGCTTGGGCAATTATTCACTTCATTGTTGTGAATGATGAAACAGAAAGCAGTATGAAGCCACGAAAATTAGAATAGAAATGCAGTATCGTAGCAAGGCAAGACACTGCAACGGTAAAGTAAAAATAAATAATTATTATTGATTTTTTGCGATGGAGCACACGCTTCGGTGTCTGTTCCCTGTCCACTACTTACCCCTTTTTATTTTTTAATTATCGTATATAATTTGAGCGTTAGATTCTTCCCCCATCTGCACCATTGCGATTTACAAATTTTAATTTTAAATTAGTTCATCGTTTTTGGTAAAATATTCATCACTTCAATTTGTAATTTTTGTTCCAATCCCTGACAACCTAACCCACAAAGAAAATTTTCCCACTCCCTTATGCATGAAATTGAGTGGCAGTTTGTGGTTATGTTCATCTTTTCCCTTGCAAGCACTATTCCTAATTCTTCGACCAATGGCCCTCCAGGCCCCAAATTTGCACAATATGACATTTATAGCACTCTCTTCACCCTCCTCTCGTCCTCCATTGACTCCCAATCCAGCATTTTTATCACATCAGATACTGTCTGGCTACTGCGATGATTTCCACAAACAAATCTAACTGTTCTTCTTTCCACGTCCTACAACTTCTGTATTTGACACCTAAAATGTGGGTCCCAAACTACACCAACATATTCAACCAAAGTTCTGACCAAAGTTTTGTAACCCAATGGAATGAAATAATTAGAGAAACACCTCTACCAAGGTAAAAGACTAAATACTTTATGTGATGATCGCTGTCCGGCAATTCAACGTGCTAGGCATTTGTTTTTCTTCAAAAAAAAAAAAAAAACCAACTGAATTTGGCTTTCTGTGACATACAGCCAGCTACATGGACTGTTTCTGGAGAACTTCCTTGAATAATGGTTACAGTCAGGGCCAGATTATTTCAAAAAGAAGGAAGATCGATTGAATGATGACATTGAAACCATGGGCCTTACGTTACTTCCGTTTGTGGGTGCGGTTGGTTCTAAAATAGGTAGACTGTTGATTCAACACGGAGTCAAGACAAATTTCAGGCAACTAACAAAAATTAAAAACTTGGTTGGTAGCATTAAGTATGATGTAGGATTATGATGCCCTGATGTTTATTACATATCTTGTGAATGTGACAGCCCGTATATCGGGCAAACGCAGCGGAAAGATGGTAAGAGAATCACGAGACTGTTACTGGTTGTATGGCCTAGTAATCAATTTCCATTTACAAAAAGGTGACGATGTCTGTGGAACATGTAACCTGTCGTTTGCGTGCTGGCAGTAGATACTGTTTGTGAAAACGTATAATTTCTGAGGCAACGACTGTGGAATCTGGGCGTTGTATATGCGCTGATTGTTTTATGCCCAGTGTTTTACTGTTCTGTGCGTTTTACTGCTCTTCCGATGGACAACAATGTTACCGTCAAGTTTAATGACCCCAGTCGACGGTCGAAACAGAAGTAACAGTGTCATACATCATATTGATAGCGGTGGCTTGGGATTTCGTCAAAGTATATCTTGTACACCATCACCCTTTCGCTGCGGCCGGGTCCTGGTGAGAGAAATATCGATAATGCCGAAGCGTAATACTTGTCGGTGATCAGAGTAACTGCATCACATAGATTGGTGCGTAAAGTCATTCTATACACTTTTAGATGAAAACATACTAACTTCAGCAATATTTGGTTATTCGTTTTGAAATTGTTATATGTCAGATGTCTGCAGTGATGATATGAACCTATCCACTTTTTTCTTAAATATTGAATTTTTTCGTGCGGGTATAGAGGAGTCATCCAGATTTGGGTTTTCCATGGTTTCCACAAATCTCTCCAGGTGAATGGCGGCATGCTTCCTTTAAAATGCCGTGGCCGAATTCCTTCCAGTTCCTTGTCCCCAATCCTTTCCCGCCTCTAATGACCTCGACGTCGACGGGTATAAAGTCATACGCAAGGAAGGGAGCAAGGATGTTATTTTTTTCTGCTACATAACTTAATACAATCGTTAGAAAATAACGCTCATAACCTTGAAAACAATGTAATGTGGATTATATTTCTTAGTTTACTGTTACAGCGATATCTATGGGCAGAGAGTTTAAAAGAAATCTACTTCGAATGAGTATAAAAGAAGAAAAGTAACTACGTAATAATCAATATTTTAATTTAAAAGTCATACCCTTCTGAATGGTCACTTAAGTGGAAGAGTTGAAGATCTCACAGGAGTCGATTCGGTTTCGTTTTGAATCCCATGTATCCTATGTTCTGATCAAGACTATCTTACCGAGCGTGGTGGTGTAACGGATAGCGTTCTGGCCTCGCATTCGGGAGGACGGCGGTTCGAATCCCCGTCCGGGCATATAGATTTGGGTTTTCATGGTTTCCCCAAATCACTCCAGGTGAATTCCGGGATGCTTCCTTCAAAAAAGGCCATGGCCGAATTCCTTCCCATTCCTTGCCCCCATCCTTTCCCGTCTCTAAAGACCACGTTGTTAAAAAGGGACGTTAAACTGTTTTTAAAAAAAAAAAAAAAAAAAAAAAAAAAAACAGACTTTCTTCTAACTCCGCACCAAAATTCATTAAAATCCTTTGAACCATTAGTGCCTGACTGAGCAACAAAGATCCATCCATTCAAAAATCTGTATTTATAACATTATTAGATTTAGTGTCCCGCCAGTGTGCCTCAGTGACGTGGCGCACACTCGATCGTGGGATACAACAGGACCTGGTTCTAGCCCTGCCCTCGTGGTGTTAGACTGTATTCCGCAGCCATCAAAGTTAATGCGGGTACGGTCCCTAATCTCCGCTTTATAAACTACACATTTCACAAACAAAAACACTTGTATCACAAGCTGAACATAAGTCACCTCTTCACAGACAGGCAATACTTCACTTCCCTCATTAGCAGTTAATACGACCTGGTGGTAGTGATAAAGTACTTGATGACAGGAAGGGCATGCGGCCGTAAAACCATAACTGCAAATTTGACGATGCCAACGACGAATAAAACTCTTCGTTGGCAGTCAACCCCAAATTTTTGGGATAATATGGTGAAGGAGAAGAAGAATAACCCGTCACACAAATAACGGGCTGATAGCAGTATCCTGGAAATTAATTTCCTTGCAGTTGCTTAACTGAATACAGTTGTTATTAAATAGCTTTCATGACCTTAATAATAATTTAATGTAGTACATGTATCTTAGTTTACCGTGATGACGATATCTCTCGACAGAGAGTAAAAGAAAACATCTACATCAACTGAATATAAACAAACAAAAATTGAATTAATACATAAATTGAAGTGAAATTCATACTTTTCCAAGTGTTCTGGCAATTCATTTCTTCGTGGTTGCTTAACCAAATAGAATTGTTATTAAATAATGCCCATAACCTTACTTTTGCAGTAACATCTCTGGCCACATTCATGTGGTAACGAAGGTGAGGCGTGTTAGGTCAGCATTACGGACACGATGACGCAGTGATCAAGGCTGTCCAAGGATGAAAGGATAATCCTGCAACCGCACATTGGTCGCTCCATTTCCTACTATATGACAAAATCTTATTTTAATAAAAGTTTCACCATTTTCGAGATATTGATTTTTTTAAACATTTATTCGAAACATGTGGGTTTGTTCGGTTTGTTCCATACCATTTCTACAAATTAAGACTTTTTGAAACCTGTTTTTTTTTATTTATTTGAGTAATCTAAACCAATGTTCTTTTTTTGAAACATTAAAAAAATCTTAAATGGTATAATTATTTTATACTTCTATTAAAATGTTTGTTTTGTGGTAGTTTAATCTGATAAAGAGACCATTTTGCATGTTAAACGTGTAGTTAAAAAATGATAATAATTTTTTTTAAAGATTTTGCTATGTTGTGCTTACAAATAACCGACAGAATAAATGCAAATAATATTTTTTATTTCGTTAATTATAAAAAAATCAAAATGGCCGCCATTTGCTCTTATGCATGCCCTAAATCTTTTGACACATGATCTTTTTATTCTCGAAAATGGCGAGACTTTTACCTAAATAAAATTTTGTCATGTAATAGGACATGATGTGACCTATGTGCGGTTGCATGATTATTCTTTCATTCCTGGAAACCCTTTATAGACCGATACTATTTCACTGATTTCGTTATCATTGCACGTGGAGTAACCACGTTGGGAGGGGGGTTGGGGGCTGCTGGTCATCATTGTGGTGCTCCAACCGGCCTGAGTAGAAATACACAGTAGTTAGTTGGCAAGCAAGCAGTAGTTGCAGGTGTCGCGGTACAGAAATAGCTTTGCAGGACTACTTTATTAGACTCGGCGAGGGAGGATCATTTTGCTGCACGGGTACCGGCGTTCTTTTATCGCCGGCCGTATCATAAACCAGCCGACTAATTAGGGAGGAGGCGCGGTCGCCGCTGCTGACAGGTGCACTTTAGCGGCCTCGCGCGATGAATAATTCACGGCCGGATCTAGGGAGTCGGACCGGGCCCTACCAACAACGCGTGCCCCACCCGTGCGCGTGTACAGAGCAAAATTTATGTGGCCCGCCCAGGCACGCCATGTCGGACGGCGCCGAAAGCGGCCGAGATGGGCCGAACTGCAGAGGCTGCTGTAAAATGGATGCTGCTGTGTCAGCACGCCGCTCGCCCAGTCAGCGCCGATGTCGACACCACTTAAACATAGACGAAACCACGACTTTCGCTCAGTAGTCGATCCGTTAGCAGCTAGGTGAATATTTCACACGCAACAACCTTAGTCTGTTCGGCATGCCGCATAATCTGGAGCCTATCATCCTAATGAACACATGTCTTGATGCCAGGACGGGGAGCATTTATGCAGAGTGGTTACAGGACGATGAAACCTCGACTGGTCGATAATATGGTGGACTCCACGTCTCATCACAGAACGGGGAAGTCGGAAGCTTTCTAATTTTGTAAAGCAGGATAGCAGGGGATCTGTAGCATATCTGACAGCAGAGTGTGCTCCGAAACACTTGTGCCTGCACCATCATTGTGCTCTGCTGTCATATCTGTCACAAATCACCGCCTATCCCGCTTCACAGAGCGCTCAGGTCACCGACCTCCACGTTCTGCAATGATCCGTGGACGTCCACCACCTTGTCGCCCAGTCGTGGTTTCACCGTCCTTCAACCACTCTCCATAGATGCTCACTACAGTAGGACGCGAACAGCCAACCACGCCGTTTCCGAGATGCTCGTTACCAGCACCGCGCCCACACACCACCGACCCGTACTTTAAGGGAATTGCGTGACATGTGCGTAGACATCTGGTGCCAGACAACTCTGGAAGCCTAACAAGGACTTTTAGAATCCATGCCATGCTGAATCGCTGCTGTATTGCACTCCAAAAATGGACCAACACACTAATAAGCATATGTGGTCATAATGTTTTGGCTGATCATTGTAAATTCGGTTGCTCACTCCGTCAACCATCGCCGGTGTGGTCTCCTAGGTTGTCGCGAGTATGTATTTTGTATCAGATTTATTAGCGTTAAGAAAGACAGTTTGCTTTTCCGAGCCAGTCAAACCGTCATAACGCCACACCACAATACTTGACGCCAGCCTCCAAGGTCGCCTAACGCGGCAGTCCTACTGTGGGAACCGCAAGGATCATCCAGTGTTCACGGTAGGTAGCATGTGATTCACACGTCTAAACTGCTTGATACTCTTCCAATGAGAAACGCTGGTCACCACTTGCACATCCCGGGGACTCTACTTAGCGACAGAGGTACGTGGCAGTCCACAATGTTTAGTTATGTAAGGCAGTCCTGTTATAAGTCATAACCGCCAGTTTTAGGCAATTTCTACCGCCCTCCCGTCCTCTGGCTCCGGAAGCAATCGCTACTATTTCGGATCTGATGATCCACTATTTCACTATCGGAAAAACCTCCGACCTGTGTAAAAATCTTTGTAATGAATGCCTTGCAACATTTTTGTGGTAATAAAGTATTTCAAGGAGCTACTTACGCCATTATAACTCAGAAATGCTTAGTCTCTGTTTTCATTCCTAGCCAGTTGCTTGCAGATGCCAACTGAAAAAATCTTTAACCTCAGCTGACAGTAAGTAGGAGCAAGTACCGACCCACAAACTGGGGTAGATGTCACAGCTCGCTCGGCTACCACGCGACAAGGTAGCTATTGGTTGGAGCTCCAGTAGGCTAGGCCCGTCAAGTCCGATATGAGCTGGGACGAGCCGGGACGAGCCAGTGAAATTACGAGTCCATAGTTGCAAAGCATGAACTTTAGGACTACAAGAAAGAAAATTGAAGTATCTGAAATCCGGTGCTATAGGAGCATACTGAAAATTAAGTGGACATATTAAATACGAAATAGTCGTGTAAAGAAGTTTGTGGAAGAAAATCATGCGGGATTTGTTAACTTCTTACAGGAGGGGACAGTAGAAGGTCAGAATTTTAGAGGTAGACAAACGTTAGAACGAATGAAGTAAATAGTATGTTGAGATCAAGAGGTTTGCTCAAGAGAGGAAGAGATGGATGAGTGCATCAAACCAGGAGAGAAATCGATACACTTTCCCTTCTCTCCGATATCCTCTAAGTGCGCCTGAAACATTAATTTCTGGCATTTATGTAACGCTTCTCCACGTGTCTGTACGGTGGGCCATTGTTAATTTTTCAGTTGGTTAAAAAATCATTCACCATTTTTATCAGTTATCCTCCGATTTTTTTTTTATTATTTTTTTTTGGTTGATCAGACCAAACCACTTTGTTATACTTATTTTATAGTTATGTTTTGCAGTTTCGTTGGATTGAGTTACATTGATTCTCTTTATAACTTTCTTAAATTCTATTTTATTTCTATTATTTCAATGAAAATCATTTCTTTGGGTAATAATTCTCTCCTGTCTTCCTACCCATTTGTCTTACCATATGTCAATGTGCTCGTTATAATCGATGTGTAAATTAGTTAATTTTTTTTATTTTACTTTTTTTAATGAAGAGGTTTGACAAACCATGATATGTTTCACCATTAATAATAGCTGTTCCCGTGTACTTTAAGCTATGAGAGGCATTAGACGTAGAGGAATATGTGGTAAGATGGGACCATAAAGCGTTTTTATTAAATGTAGTGATCAATTCTTAACTGAAGAAACCAGAAAAGACTTTGAATGTTCCTCAGCCACGAATTCCTTCTCCTTCCAACAGATCTATTCGTCTGTATCTTTCCTTCAATGTTGAGTTGCTGTAGCTGGTACCTCGTGCCTCTCATAATGAGTCCTAGATATTGCGTTTTCCTTTGCTTTATAGTGGGCAGCAATTCTTTTTGTTTCGCCATCCGATGAAGTACTTCTTTGTTTAAGATTTTCAGCACCAAAGATATGCGTTAGAGACGACGATACAAATACATTTTAAAAGCATCTACTCATTTCTATATATTTTGGTGTAAGCAGCTTTAGCACCCTTATATAAAAATGGAGAACACGTAGCAGCGAATCATTCGCATTTTCAGTTGCAGACTAAGATTCGATCTTATGAAAAAAAGTTTCACGCTAATAAATTGTCTCCTGGCCTGTTCTATTCTAGATTTGGTTTCTTTCTTGTAATATCACTGCTCACCCATCACAGTGCCTAAGTATTTGAAGGATGAAACTTGGTCGATCTTATTGCATATTATTGATATGGTTGCTTGGATTTTTCTCTTAGAGAAGACTATAACTTCGGTCTTGGAAGGATTGACAACCAAACCAAACTCTTCACTGTGCCGACCTAAATTGTCTATCATGGAGCGCATGTAGATCACTACCTATGACAAGTGTCATCTGCATACCTGATATTATTGATTAATTTTCCATTTATAATGATCAGACTGTTTCGTTCTCCAACACTTCCCTGAAAATTACCTCAGAATAAATGTTGAACAAGAGAGCGAAAGCCTTTCCTGATTGCAGTCGGTTCTGATGTCCATTGGTCAGTTTTGAAATCTGCAGTCTGATTCGAATACAGCATGCTGATAATGCGTAAATCATTCTGGTCAGTACCGCTTCACACCCAGCCTCCGTTGCTGGATTAACAAGGATCAGAGATATTACAACATAGTAGAGGTTACAAACGTTATATAATTACAGTTCTATTTAGTGAAGCATCCACGAGGAAATAAAATGTCAGAACACTGAAAGAATATATCAGTATATTAATCATTGATTACTTTTTATTCTATTAATATTTGCTCGATACACGTGTTTTAGATAAATTCTTAATCTATAGATATGTAAAGGATTAACAAGGCTACAAGGGGGGAGGGGGTATGTGGGGGGTGACGTAGCCTTCCATTCATATTATTTGTCACAGTTAAAATGAGGTACAGAACACACAACGGTTTGTGAATGTTTATTTCTGTCATTTAGTTATTTCCGTATGTAATTTACGGTAGTCCGACGAGAGAAAACAGTACAAAATGTCTTCTAGAATCAAAAGGGAAAAATTCTACGTTCTACATAGGGGAGAGGGTAGAGGCAAAAGCCACATCAGGAGAGGAAGGAGGTGGGGGAGGAGGAGGGAGGTTCACATGTGACCAAAATGGAGCTACGTAGTTTATGGATGCACCCTTATTGTTTTACTCCTCATCGACTCGAGGCGAGAAAGGACTGGGGTCATGGAATTCGGTAATGGCGTTTTGAAGGAACCATCCCGGCATTCACCTGGAGTGATTTGGCGAAACCATGGAAAACCCAAATCTGGATGACCGGAGGAGGATTCAAACCCGCGTCCTCCAGAATGCGAGGCCAGAACGTCACCGCTCACGCACAACGCTTGATCCGTTTATTTCTCCATGTTCTAGATCCAAAATTTGAACCAAGACCTCTGGTACATGGGGATCTGGAAGTGCATTCCCAGTTTTCACCTGTTGTCAGCCGTAGCGTTCGATTGACAGCTGTTGAAGGGGCTGCCTACTCTGAATCGCTCCATTCACAAGCTGGATACTGCGGGCTCTCAGAATGTGTTGCATAATTATCGCGACATTCCGTAGGCGTGCGTTCTGTCCATTCTGCGACCGACACCATCGATCCGAAATGTTGTTAGCCTGCGCGCTCGTGCGTGTCCTTTCGCCGCACTCCATAAACGCGCCGCTGCTCGGTTGGCAGAGCGCGCGCAAGCGGCAAATTAAAATAGCGCCGCGCGTAAATAACGCGCACAACACGCCCGAGAACGCGAAACTGCGTCGCGCGGCGTCAGCGCGTTGCCTCTGCAGAGCAGCTGTTTAGACGTAGCGATCAAATGTTGATCCGTAAGCTGGAAATGGACAAGTGCCACATCATCAGGTTCTTCAATGTTTAGGTGAACATTTAGTTTTATATACAGGGTTGGCCTAAGTCATCCATCGGATTTCAAAATACTGTGTACTGAAAAATATACCACCTACAAATACTAGTGATATATTTTTCTGTTACTAAAATATCAGTGTGATTTGAAACGTTCTCGGCTCAGAGCATTAATCTGTGTAGATGTTTATGGAACGTACTCAACGACAATGGTAATGTTTGCACAAAATTCTGCGATTTAATTTTACATATTTGATAAAAACTTCTCGGGTTTCAAGCCGCGTCAGAATTGAGCCGTCTGGCATTGCCGCCGCCGCGAAAACGTACATAATTATCTAATTTTACATAGTTTCGGTATTTATGCTATGGCGAAGAAATTTCCAGAGAACATTATTTTAATGAGCTCCCGCCAACCTCCTTCCAGCATTTACAAAGTTAGTATTTTGAGACATAAAAAGCATAAAAGGAAAAAATTCTTTCTTTCTCGCAGTTGCTTCACAGCATGTATCATTTATAAAATGTTTGGTAAGGAAGTTTATTTGTTTAAGAAATTAGATGTCTTGTGTTTCTTTAGTCTTGTAATTATTTATTGTTTAGACCCAAATCAATCTTAAATATCACATCTAGAAAATAGTTGGGGGTAGATTTTTTCTAACGGAAAACACTAACATCTCATCCAAAACGTGTTTCCAAGTGTTCGCCTCACATTTTAATAAGGTTATTTTTTTTTTTTTTTTTGCTGTCGTCAGTCTTTAGACTGGTTTGATGCAATCCTCCATCCCTTCCTATCCTGTGCTAACCTCTTCATTTCTACATACCCCTTACAATCCACGTCCTCAATTATCTGCTTCATATATTCTAATCTCTGTCTACCTCTGCAGTTCTTACCTTCAACTGTTCCCTCCACTAACAAATTAACCAATCCAGCATGTCTCAAAATATGACCTACCAGCCTGTCTCTTCTTCCTGTAAGCTTCTTCCATAAACTTCTTTTCTCATCCATCATTTCTAAAACTCGTTCATTTCTTACTTTGTCTGTCCACCTAATTTTCAGCATTCTTCTGTAGCACCACATTTCAAATGCTTCAATTTTCTTTCTTTCCGGTATTCCTAAAGTCCATGTTTCGCTACCGTATAGTGCTGTGCTCCACACATAGAGTTTTAAGAAGTTCTTCCTAATTCCTAGATCAATATTTGAAACTAAAAGGTTTCTCTTTTTCATGAAGGCTCTTTTTGCTAGTGCTATTCTGCTTTTAACATCATTCCTGCTTCGGCCATCGGTTGTAATTTTACTTCCCAAGTAACAGAATTCACTTACTTCTCCTATTGCATCCGATCCTATTTTTTATATTTAATCTACTAGTATTGGTATCCTTTCTGCTACATTTCATCACTTTTGTTTGGTTATATACGTTTCAATTAAATAATATCTCAGGTTGGTATAAGTTCTTATAACTGTGCCAAAAAATAATTCGGAATGAAATGGCGCCTCCAAGTTAGGGGTATTTTAACTTCGTCAGGAAGAGTACAAATTTTTGTCACTAACAGTCCAGAAGTCCTCATAATAGAAGCGAATTTCTTTTGGTGCAAGTTCTTCTCTTTCAGTCTAATATTTCTATTATTGCTTGATACGAGTCCGGTAGTCACGAATCTATGTTCTGTCCCCCTTCACGGAAAGACCTAATATTTTCTTGGAATATGTCGATGGCTGAGAGAAGTGAGGGTGAAGAGATGACAGGTCTGGGCCAAGGTGCTGATGGACGCTTGGTGGGGAGAGAGAAGTAAGTTGAGAGGTTTGTGTGCAAAGAGATCCGGTCAATTACTGGAAACTGATAACAACGTCAAAACAAACACAGCTCACATGTTCATGATTATAAAAGCCCGTAATGTATTTATAGCGTGGCTATGCGACATATTAGTCTCGATAGGATCCTCGATGGCTTGCAGAAGAAATCATCCACCATAGTAAACGCAGGCGTACAGCGCCCTGGAAAGTGAACAATCTGTAAGGTGACAAGATATGCTTCTTTTATGTTTGGTATTGAATTTTGTTATTAATAAGAATAATATCTCTTACTTAAAATATCCAACAGAGATTTCGAACGGTGTGAGAAGCAAAGATTGTAGCAATTTCTTACAATATTGTACAATAATGTCAAATTCATTTCTATACAGTATAAACAGAAGACATATTTTTAAATAATGGCGACATCATAATCATTACCACAAACCAAGTATTAGCTGTTAGTAGAAGTTTAGGAAAAATTCTCGGATGATAAAACTGATCAAATTACGATAGTGCAACTATGTGAAACATTGTCAATAGATCATTAACACCACATGAATGGCAAAGATAGAAGAAATATTTCGAAGTAAACTCCTAGTGTTCCATAGTAAATTTATAAATAGCCGTTATGTATTGAAGATTCTATCACCACATGTAGAACAGAGCGTGGTGGGTGAGCGGTAACGCTCTGACCTCGCATTAGGGAGTACGTGGGTTCGAATCCCCGGGCATCCAAATTTGGAGTTTCCATGGTTTTCACAAATCACACCAGCGCAATGCCGGGATGCTTCCTTCAAAATGGCCATGGTCAATTTGCTTCCCGCTCCTTGACCCCAAGCCTTTCCCTCCTCTAACCATCTCGACGTCGATTAGGCGTGAAGCCATAAGCAAAAACAAAACAAAAAAACTGCTAAAAAGGCAAATATATTACTAAAGTTGTGACATATGTCAATGATGCATGTTATTGTGTTTGCATAGTTTGTTCTACCACGAGTTCTGCGTGTTTTATTTATTTCTGATTCAAAACCTTGGGCAAATTAGTGCATAAAGGATGGAGAAACCCGAAAAATTTATAAGGATTTCAGTGAAAAAAACGTTGTAATTGAGGGAGTAGTCAGCCACATTATGATTTATTTTGCAAAGTTGACTTAAGATTCCCATGGAAAAACGAATG
Source organism: Vandiemenella viatica (assembly GCA_031002005.1). Taxonomy (NCBI): domain Eukaryota; kingdom Metazoa; phylum Arthropoda; class Insecta; order Orthoptera; family Morabidae; genus Vandiemenella; species Vandiemenella viatica. The sequence continues at coordinate 242,716,554 of CM061919.1, forward strand.
TCGATGACTTTTTACCGTTTAGTTTTATTACTAGGTGAGGTAGAGTGGAACAACATACCTTTAACATTAATTGAGTGATATTTAGTGAACAAACATTCTAGCAATGTCAGAATATCAGTCGGATGGCGAAAAGAAATTGAGTGTAGGTAGTAGTCGGCACTATCATCGCCAAATCTTAACCTGAATACGTCTTTCTTTAAACAAATAGTCAGTGATACGATAATATTGTTAGTAACACATGATTTTCTTTAGGTTCGCAAGAGACAGTTCTGAGCAGTTTACTTAGGGACACAAGAGAAACTGCAGATCAGTACTCAAACGCGTTACAAGTTGTGAGGTGTTGCACTATTTCTCTACATCCTTCATTTCGAAGTATTGTACGTGACAATATGTCCGTACACAGCCTCATGTATCTTTTCGTATTTCTTCCTTCTATATACTTGCCATATATTTACGGTTATTCGAATTGCTTTTTTTGGCTTTAAATATCTGATTCAATTCGACACCTTCATATCTGAATTTTTTTTATTAAATGTCATTGAAGTTTTCATTCATTTATTTACTTTCTGGAATAATTCGTTCAGTTTCCTGAGATGATTAAGGATACAGTTTATTGCTGTAATTCATATTAACAAGATATGATTCAATTGACTCTTATCTTCGGTTATTTGTCCCCAAGTATGTCTTTCTATTATGACACAGTGTCTTATACACCACACATTAATTATCTTTCATTACTTCCTCGTGTTGTATACTTTACATTTAAAATTTACACACTACTTATCATAAAACAACTTCATTGAGAGTTTATTCTTCGAAACTTCCTCTCTCATTTAATTCATTGTCCGTTTATGCTTTCATCAAAACCATTTCCATTTCATCTCTTCTCTTCATCTGTTTTTCGGAGATGCTCCGCACTGTTTTCATGGTTGTCTTTTACCTTTAAACTAAATTATAAAAGTTAAAAATACATACTCGGTGACCGCACTAAATTTCAAAACATGTTTGCAACACAACCATAATATCCGGTAGTGTTACAGAAGAGCTTCACAAGAGTAAAATTGCCTCATTGATCAACAGTACTATCGTTGTGTTCCCCTGGTACGTCGACGTACACAGCAGACAGATTAGTTGCTAAGTTTTTTAACTGCTTAACATCTCTCAACAGCGAGGTCTTTACGGCAAATACGAAGGAGTGCAAAGAAGGATTCTACCCGAAGATTGTTAGTGTGGTTCTTGAATTACAGCGATCCTGTTCAACGTTTTAACCGTTCAGGGCTTCTACCAACGGAAGGACAAGTTTCTTAAAAATAATTAAGGCTATCGACAGAACAGCAGAAGAAAGAAAAACTGTCGTTATGGTAAGAAGTGCTTCCCATTTTTACAAATTTTGGGGCTTAAGAAGAAATGGTTGCTTGGTGGAATCTTCCGCGTGAGGAATGGAAAGCCCTGAAAAGCCTCAAGGACAGCAGTATGAAGATGCAGGAGTACTCTGAAAAAGTGGGGATACACGGACGACGACAAGTGTCATTGCGCCTCCATTCAGGCACCTGAGCATATCATCGAGGGCGGAGACATGGGCCAAGTAGAAGACATATTCTTACTCAATGACAAAGCGATCCAGGTTTCTGGAAAGATGTAGTCTGAAACCATCTGGAAACGAAAGTAAGTATATGAAATAGTATTATTGTGCCTCAATTTATAGGACAAACGAGGTGTGCGTCATCTAAGGGTACTCGGTATGTACTGTATCGCCGTTTTGTTACTCGGAAGATAGCGTCATTTACGAGAGTCGTGCAGGAGGCGCGAGGCATGCTGGGCAATGTACTTTAAACTTTCAAGCTTTCTGTGTTTGTTAAGCTCATGTCACGCCAATGGTTTCAGTATTCTCGAGTACTAACCTTTATAAATGTGACATTTTTCACGTCGCTTGTAATGACACCCAGTACCGAACTTAGAAGACGAATTCACGTTAGAAATACAAGTCAAGAAGCGGTGTAATCAGCGATACTGCACGAAGCTATAAGAGGCAAATCGAGATACGCCGAAGACATCCACAGAGAGAATGGCATCTTTGGCAAGGAACCGCCACACAACAGAGTTTGTAATGTCTGCGTCTTCATACTCAGCCCTCGATAGCGAAATTTAAGTGTTTCCATCGGTCTGGGAATTGTAACAATCTGTGTTACACACTCCGTTAGAAATACGTTACAAGATTTTATTTCGACATCATGCAAAAATTATTTAACAGGTTTTCGTCAGGTATTCACAGTTTGAAAGCGTGGAATCTAAATTAAAATTTGATCAATATCTTTTTGAGATAAAATTCGTCACCTCATGGCGAAGCAGGAAATAAATTCATGGCACAAATCTTTGCTTATGATTACATAAAATTTTTCCAACAGATTTACATTGGATTTAGTTTATATCCTTAACGTCTCAATGATCATGTGGGACGATCAAGAAAAAATTTCATCCAGAAGAATATTAATCTGTGTTGTAAAGAATGCATAATGTAGCGAATGGATACGGTACAGTTTCTGTAAAATTCCTTATATTACACCCCGATGAAATAGGTATTTATGCCTGGAACAAGTACTTCTGATACTATCGCCGTGTTATTCAGCTTCAGTCGCATTTAACAAAACCCGCTTTTTAGAATAAATTTATATAAATGTAGAATTATTGAAAGTATATCAAGTCTCTGATTACAAGAATTACTTAAAGCACCTTTTTCTCTCGCAGTTGGTTTACTGAGTAAGACTTTTTTATATATTTGTGCTGTAAGTATTATCAGTTTATATGTAAGTATCACACTATACAAGACTCGATGAAATCAGTAAATGTTGCAAAAACTATAATATCAAAATCAATCCTGGAAAATGTGCGGGAATCTATTTCACAAAAAAAGGCCGGAAATAAACAAAAATTTTGAACCAAAATATCCCCTGGGTTAAAGAACATCGGTACCCACGTATATTACTGGATAACAAATTACTTTTTAAACAATATATCATGGATAGGAAAAGTAAAGGTCTAGCGATAATTTCCAACCTTTCACCAATATTACGAAGCAGCAACGTACAGTAAGAATATACAAATCGGTTACTCTCCCGCTTTTACTGTACGGATGCGAAATATGGGGGCTGGCTAGCCAAACCAATCTACAACAAATCCAGCCACTCCAGAACAGATGTCTAAGAATGATCCTAAACGCACTCAGATATACACCAATAGAAACTCTACATAATGAGACAAATATTCCCTTAATTAATACCGAAATATTTAATCTAACAGAAAAATTCCACAAGAAATTGAACGACGCCAGAGACGAAAGAACTGAGTCGACTGGAACGGAAATGCCGAGACGTTGGCATAAGTATAAAGTTCCCCTCAGTATTCTATACAAGCCATCATAGAGCAGCACAGTATGTGAACTCCGCAGGGGTTTTTTCACCATTAAGACCATCCTAGATGGTCATAGCCCTGGTTTTTCCCCTGAAAGTGAAATAAAAAGTGTCCCAAAAAATAAACACCCTATCCTAGCACCTAGAAGTTATACTACCGAATACAAAATAAAAATATTATTCTACTGTTGTTATTTACATAACGTAGGTCTGTGAATTGAATTAATGTTGTTTAAAAACCAACAGGAGTCGTAATCAAAACTTTAAAACCACAGCAGCATTTTAAACTAAGCAAAAGGAGAACACCGTTCGTCGACCGAGACTGGTCGTCCGTGGACTACCGACAACCGTGACCGAGGAGGTGGTGGCCGCCCAGTGGCATTCTCGCCTCGAAATTTCATCAGACGAGCCGACCAGGCATAGAGGGGCAGCTACTGCTCCTCACGTTTCAGCCCGCGGAACGTGTACCACGGCAACAACGGACAAGGCAGCTCCTGGGACACAAGGTTTAGCTTGAAGTCAAGAAGAAACCACCGATCGCCCTTGCCCAGTGTTTCCATTGTCACGGGCATTGTCATCTGGCTCGGGACTGCACTGGACAGGAGCGCTGCGTCAGGTGCGCGAAGAACCACAGGGTAGCACACTGCAGCATCCAAAGAGACGGGGTGCCCACCTGCTGCAACTGTAACGGTAGCCATCCCGCCTGTTACAGCGGCTGCCCAATCAAGAACCTTCGGCCTAGCAAACAGACACCAACCATTGACAAGCCAGTGCCCTCACAGGTCAAACTGCATCAAAACCGACGCCCGGTCTCAAGAACCACTGCAACCAGGCTTAAGCACTTCGCGGAGGCAAATAGGCAGTCCACCTACCATCACCAGCGCCATTATGAAGGCATTTAGGATGGTAACCATTCCGACGAAATTATGCAGCTCTTGAAGCAGCAAATTCAGTTAGGGGGCATCCATAAATTACGTGAGGCGTTTTCCCGGATTTCCGGAACCCCTCCTCTATGGTGAGACTTCGTGAGATCTGGTCCGACCCCCCCCCCGTCTGGTGAGACTGGTCCGTGGGATTCCCCCCCCCTATCGCATTGAGACTTTATTTTTTTTTAGGTCACACCCTAACAAAACCGGTTACACTCCTATTTTTCGACGAAAAACTACCCGAAAATCGACTTTCCAATCAGTTGTAGACCTTGTTTTTTTAGCTCTACAGTCCAACAAAAATTTCGAAAACCTCACGTGAGATTTCCGTTAACCCCTCATCCCCCTTGGTGAGATTTCGCCGGACCCCCCCGCCACCCCCTATTTCACCTCACGTAATTTATGGACGCGCCCTTACTGACTGCGGTCGTATCTACTCAAGCCAGCATTCCGGGTGTGACACGCCCAAATCTTACACACAGATAATGAACACCACATTGAAGAACTGGAAGGAGATACACTACGTGCAAGAACTTACCCTCATTATAGGGATGATGTCTCCCTGGAAGTTGTGTTGTGGCGAAACTAAGGAAAATGGCAACTTATCGAAAAGACATGATCGGAGAAGAAGGTGGAGAATCATCGACTGTCCTGAAATGTGCTACAGACAACACCCTAATTGATTTAGTAACTTTAAAAATATTGAAATATCAGAACTCGAACAAAATTTGATGTAGTAACTACTGAGACAGCATACCTGAGGACAAATGATAAACTACTGTCGATCAAAATTATATGTCACCCACAACGTACAGTATTGAAAAAAATCCATCTCAGTCTTCCACTTACTGAGGACGAATGCGACCGTTGATTTTTGGCCTGTTGACCTTCCCTTAAATCGCCCTACTAGATAGCCCACTGAGACGGCAGCGCACAAAAACGCCCTTATCAAAATCTCTGTACGTCGTACCATCTCTTTGCCAACTGGTTTAACTCTTTGCCCGTGTCCCAGCGTACGCGGTTGCTAAGGGTGATGTTTACTCCTCCGTGGCAATATCTGGGAAGGTTTCACGTTGCCTTCCCAGTATGACTGTTTTCGTGAGAATGGATGATTGTAATAGTGTGTGTTTTCAGTGTAGGCTGTTATACCAAGGGACCGTCATGCTTCACGTCCCCATCGGACAGACCAGTTACCATCAACAGTAACCATATGCCCTCGCTCCATACTCTCTGGGGAGAGGACTGGGATTTAACCCAGAACTTTGCTGATTAGGAATTGTACACCAACGTTCTGTACTGATGAAAATTTCTTTGACGACCAGCTAACCCTGTGCCAGCGCCGGATACTATCGCGGTACCGAATCTTACTTAGGTCGGTTTTCGATTATCACCAGAAAATTCACTTTTGGCCTCCCCTTTGTATAAGATACACGGTTTTTGTCTCTCTTGCGTATCTCTCGCATTTCTATTTTTACGTTAGTAATTCTCACATCAAACTATCCATCTGTGATCTATTTCATTAAATGAAATAACCATTTAATTCTGGACTTCTAATGTTTATTCTTTCTCTATGTGCACGTTTCTTTTTATAACCGATTACAATCACTCTTCGATGAAAGATTTACTAAAGACTTCTTATCAGAATTGGTTACAGGCAAAACCCTACTAGAATAATTCTTCAAATTGATTACAAACTTTATTTTGCTTGACCTGGAATTAATTATTTCAAAAGGTCTAATATTATGTGAGTATTGAATCAACTGCATATATTTCTTGTATGTCCTTGCCGATGATTAAAAAGAAAAGAATGCCCCGCTACAACAATAACCTCTATGAGTATGACGTCAACGTACCACGTGACTTTATAACTGGCCAATATCATACAACGTCACTGGTCATTAACGGAAAACTGTCCCCACATCCAATGGAGTTTCGGTCGCAACATACGCTGACGATATAGCGTATCTCGCAGCCAGCCGCAGCAGAATTTTAGCCACTCGCCGCCTTCAGGAAGTCCTCCAGGTAACGGAGGCCTGGGCCCGAAGATGGAGGATTGATATTGACCCAGCCAAGACTCAGGAAATAATGATCAGTAAAAGGCTTGGGCCCCGTCGACCGGTCCCCATTCTTCACTTTCACGGTAGTGACATACCCTAGTCAGCTACTGCTCGTTACCTGGGAGTGCTGCTAGACAGGAGACTAACCTGGAAAGCTCATATAAACGACATCGACAGGAAAGCAAGCGCGAGGCTTCACAGCCTCTACTCTCTTATTAACAAAAACAACAATTTAGCTCCAAGCACCGGCATTAAGATATACACGACCCTAGTAAGACCTATTATTGAGTACGCCTGTCCAGTGTGGGCATACGCTGCTGACAGCTATATACTCAGACTACAAACAATACAGAACAGGGCACTGAAAAGTGCCCTGCACCTTCCAGCCATATTTCCCACCGACGCACTCCATGAAGCTACTGGAGTTCCATATCTTCATGACAGATTTCGACAACTGGCTGAAGTATTCAACACAAGTTCAAATAGAAGCAATAACCCGGAAGTAAACAACATCAGTCGCTATGACATCACCATTCACCGTCATAAAAGACCATTAAGTCTAATGATCTAACTCAAACAAACCACCGAGAAGCCACACCAACAGAAAAGCTTTGCATCGCCAAAATACTTTTGGAGGCAATGTCCACGGACAACATACTCCGCCATCCCCCAGCCTGTTAAGAAAAGGCAGTAAAGGTGCTATGACGAAAAAACTTTGCAAAAAAAAATCTTACTGATGTTAATACAAATATCGTCTACTATGTCACAACCCCTCTCATACATTTTTGTAGATTGCGCAATCACAGTTTTAAATGATACTGCCGTTGGTGTGACTGTGGGGGGCAGTCGGGTCACGGGGCGCGTATCGGTCTCAATCTGCCGCGCGAGAGAGTCCGAGGGATTTACAGAGCAACACGTGGCTGGCTGATCGATGTGGACACCTCACGCCTCCTCCCACGCTGTTTACTCTGGCCGCTACCTTACCTCTGCAGACGCGGGATACCACTAGAGTGGCCAGGCACGCAGCATGCGGGGAGTAAGGCACGTACAGCTGGCCCAGGTTCACATCTCCAGCTTGAAGTACCGGACGCCGTGATTACGATTTTCCGAAATCGCCAACGCGAATCAAGGGGTGATCCACAATTACCCACTTTGTAACTACTCGCTTCACAAACAAAAATGTGTTCCCAGCATGCCGAAAATTGCTCGCGACTTCATCTTTATGGAAAAGGTATGTTGGTGAAGCAACATAACTACATTAACTACAATCGTAACCGCTTGCTATAGTCCTTATGAAAGCGTCACAGAACTTATTAGTAGACTGGGCTGGGTGTCTCTAATAGATAGGAGATGCACATTTCGCTTAAACTTATTGCTAAACATGCGTACTCCAACTTTTACTTACGAGTGTAGTGAAATACTTCATCCACCTGTCTGAATGACAGGAAAGATAAGATTAGAGAAATAAGGTGCCGCACTGATTCTTATATGAATTCTTTTTTCCCTCGTACCATTCGGGAATTGGAACGCACAGCAAAGAGATTAGCACCCTCTGCCACCCACAATTTTGTGAATTGCAGAGTATATATGTAGATGTAGAATCGTTCTGCTATTGCTATCAACTATTACTATTACTCCGCGATTCACTAAAAGTGTGTGGCGGAGGGTGCGTTGCACCTATCCGGGAAGGTAATGGTTTGGAAGGGATATACGGGATATGGCAGGAGGCGCCCATGGGCTATTGTGCTTTCGCATGGAGCGATCTGGGGAAACCATGGAAAACCCAGATCAGGATGGCCGGAGTACTTTATCGAAACTTACTCCTGTCGGATTTTATGTTTAGTCGCCCGGTAAATCCTTTCTATTCCACTCCCTAATCGCTCGTGGAAAAAATGAGTACAGAAAAGAATCGGTTTTGGCCCTGATTTATCTTATCTTATTTTCGCGGTCATTCCGGGATATGAATGTTGCTGGTAGCAATATTTGTTTACTGTCATTCCGAAATACGTCAGTCGAGAATTTTTCAATTAGCTTCTGTCGAGAGCAACGCCTTCAGTGCTCCAGGTCTTCCCAACCTAACTCCTTCAACAGCGCACTTACGCTTTCCCTCCAACTATATATACCTATCACGAATCGGGCGGCTCTACTTTGGACCATCTCTAATGCCTCCATTAATCCCTTTTGATGGGGACCCCATACTGAGCAACAATATTCTAAGTGAGGCCGCACTAGTGACTTGTATGCAATTAATTTAACGTCCGGAGTGCATTGTTTTAAATTACGACCTAGAAATCGAAGCATACGATTTGCTTTCCCAATTACATTCTCGATATGCTCATTCCACGACAAATTATTACGAATTGGTACTCCTAGGTACTTAGCGGAATCTACCGTTCTAAGGACAGTGCCATTAATAATATATTCAAAGCTAAATGGTGTCACCTTTTTACTTACATGCATTACTTGGCACTTTTTAGCGTTTAACTCCAACTGCCAATCTTTACACCAAGCAATTATTTTCATAATATCGTCTTGTAACAAAGCGCAGTTGTCCTGGGTTTCACGATAAATAATAGCATCATCGGCAAATAATCTTTTCATCTATCGACGTGTTGTAAGGTAACCGTGAGATTTATGTTTGTATGAGGGTTGTTGTGGAGCGTTGCAGAACAATATCGCTGGACAGAGTCAGTTAGTTGGTAGTGTAAAAACTAACACGTCTGGTGTGTTGTTGTGCTTATCGGGAGTGTTGGCTTACTAAGGAGGAATAACTCGGCTATCACTGAACGTTCATAATATTCAGTTTGTATCGGACAGAATAGTGAGAGTGACTTATTTGGAGAGACGACAGCCAGATTGTGTGTATAAACTGTGTAAACAAGGGAAGTTTATGCTGCAGTACACGTGTGTAGTGTGAGTTACCTGTAACTGTGTACTTTACTTACTACTCGTTTTTCCCAGTATTCAACTTCTTTTTTTATTATTATTATTGCTTGACGCCTCGTCGACGGCTAAGGTCATTAGAGGCGGGATGGGACTGGGGACAAGGAAGAGGAAGGAATTCGTCAGTGGGCGTTTTGAAGGAAGCATCCCAGCATTCGCCTGGAGTGATTTGCGGAAACCATGGAAAACCCAAATCTGGATGCCCGGACGGGGATTCGAACCTGCGTCCTTCCGAATGCGAGGCCAGAATGTTAACAGTTCACCCACCACGATCGGTTTCAACTTCGGAGAAGAGTATGTATCATCATTTTGTCTGATGGCTACCACTAGCGCAACAGTAATAAGGTGTACATAAACAGTGTTATTGACGAGATTGAATTTCTGTGTTGTCATTTGAACATTTCTCAACCACTTATTATGCGCTTAGTGTAGACCTTAGATTGGCGGCCAAAACATGAACCTTTTAAAGAGTTATAACATATGTTGATGTTGCAATTGCAGTTAGCGAGACTGTATAGAACACCAGTTCATTCATCAAAGTCTGGATAATTTTAACTTAATTATGGTATGTTTGAGTTTCTACCTGTCTGCGAAACGTCGAAGTTGTGTAACGAAGTCTTCACTCGTGTACCGCCGGATAGTGTTTTAAAAACAAGCATACGCCGGGAAAGTCTCCGTTCTTACGTCAAGTTGCGTTCTGTATGATAAGTGTATTTTTATGTTTGAAATGTTTAGTTTATGAGGTGGTGACTGCATTCCCTTAGATCAGTGTTGCTCAAACTGTGGTTCGCGTAAATGGTTCATGTGGTCCGCAGGCTGAACATCACAAATTTAGATACCGTAATTATACTGTTCAAGACTGTAAGCCGGGATAAACTATAAGCCCAACTTTTAAAAAAAGCACGGATATTTTAATGACCAGTCAAAAATCTGGCATTTCCAGACAGAGCATGGTGGGTGAGCAATCAACGCTCTGGACTCTCATTTGGCAGGACGCTGTTCGAATCCCCGTCTGGGCCTCCAGATTTGGGTTTTCCATGGTTTCCTCAAATCACTCCAGGCGAATGCCGGGATGCTTCCTTCAAAAGTCCATGGACAAATTCCTTTCCATTCCTTGTCCCCAGTCCCATCCCGTCTCTAATGACCTCGGTGTCGACGAGGCGTAAAGCCATATGTTAAATAAAAAGTCATTTCCAGGATGAGGGAATAGGTCAACGTTGTTCCGATAATAGTCTATTCACTTCAAGTAACCATCAAAAAGAGCGCCATTCGCTTAAGGATTAAGTAAATGATCGTTTTCTGAGTGTCTTGTAACAGGTATCACCGACTGCGGTACTAGGTAGGATTGGTAACGTAAGAATAGTGAAGTAACCAAAAATAACAGATGTCAGATGTAATGGTTTTTATTTCATGTTGTGCGTGGAAGGTGGTGCAATAGTGTAGCGTTCAGCTTGAAGTAACGTTATAATTCATTTGGTTACTAAATATTAAGAGTTCACTTCTAGTTTAATAACTGTATTTTCATAGCGAATAAAAACACGCTTTTAGATTCATTATGTTATAACGGCACATTAAAACAACTCTTAGATGCTAATACTATACACATAGGTAAAAAATTAAACCCATATACTTCGCAGCCTTATTTTTGATAATTTGCTGATTCTCTGGTTGAAAAAGGGCGATAAACGCTGCTCTAAGCGATTGCGGGAAAGGGCCTAAGAACCTAAATTGGTACGCACGGTCCCTCTCGGCAAAATGGGAGACAATTGTTAGGGATCATCAGACTAATAGGAAATTCACCAGACGGATGAGACAAATACTGATGCCAAGTCACGGGAATTATTTGGCAATCAATTTATCAATACCGCTCTACCTGGAGAACATACTTGAAGTTATTTCTCTACTCGAGACACCACTAGATCACATCATTCCAAGGATTAACTGATCGAAGAAGACATATGTGTGTGTTACATGTAACTGTCTGCTATATCTCTCTCATGCTGGTTCTTATCCACATCTGTTAGTGATTATTTACAATAATAGATATGCCTGCAAAAATGTAAAGAAGAGGTATCTTATTAGGTACAAGGGTAAAAAACATAACATTGAGTATGGTTGTGAGGTGGGAAAAGAATTGTCTGTTGAGGAATTGAAATGTAAATACCTCAGCATAACATTTGACAGATAGGTCAACTGGACAGGTACATTGGTCAGGCAGTAGGAAAAGTATCAAAACCATTTACTTGTTGCAGAGAGTGATGAGGGGATGTTCTAGACAAGTAAAGGATTTGGGTTGCAAAACGTTGGTTAGACCATTGATTGAATATGGTGTGTAGTATGGGACCCACATTTCAAGGAATCAAAATCAGGAGTTGGAGAAGAGCTAGGTCTATTGAAATTACCGCAGAACACAACCAGAAAATGATATGGTAAAAGAGCTGGAATGGGATTCATTGTAAGACAGGAGGAGGGTGAAGAGAATCTTGAGAGTGTACAAGGCGTATATTGGTGATAAGATGAAGAAAAATATTGATGGAAGAATTAGGAGAGGTAAATGGAACGGGAAAGATGACCATGACCACAAATTGTCACTCGATTTCCGCCACAAGGGTATGGGAAGATTATCTTTCGTCGGTAAAGGGGTCGGGATTTGGAATAAATTACCAAGAGAAATGATGACTATTTTACCAAAAACGCTAAAAGAATTTGAAGTTGAAATTAGTAGAGGGCAAATGTAGGTCGGAAAAGGAAAGAGCAAAATGGGTGTGTAGGGACATTGTCACTGGAGCAAGAGCTCAATCGATATTAAATAAAATTACTGCAGAAAGCAGTCAGCGACTTAAATGCTAAAGGAGGACTCTAGAAGGTTCTTAACGTGTACAGGTCTCCATTCGTAATGAAGCCTCGATAGACACTGAACCAAGAATCAGGAGTAGCGCGTGGAAGACAAGATAAGTTAAAAGATGATTTCAAGCACAAGAGAGTTGAAAAGATTTCATTGCAAGTAAGGGAATCATAGACTAGAATAATTTTTTCGAGAATGGTTTTTTTATGTTACTTATGGCCTTACGTCTCGTCGTCGTCGAGGTCATTAGAGGCGGTGCGGGACTGGGGAACGGGGAGGAATTCTGCCATGGCCTTTTGAAGGAAATATCTCGGCATTCGCCTGGAGTCATTTGGGGAAACCATGGAAAACCCAAATCTGGATGCACGGACGGGGATTCGAACCAGTGTCTTCCCGAATGCAACGCCAGAGCGTTAACCGATCACCCACCACGCTATGTTTCAGGAAGGTGCTGAGAAAAATACCTCAAACAGGAAATAATTTAAAGATTATCACAACATATAAATAGTTGTGTACATTAATGTAATCTTTATCCAAATTTCTTTTTGTCATTAGTTTCCCGACTGGTTTTCTGGATCTTTCTATATTGATCTAATGTCAATATATTCATTACAGTCTACATTTTCAGTTGTCTGTTTTACGTTCCTTCTTCTGCGATTTCTTAGTTTAACTGTTTCGTCCACTAACATATTAGCCAATACCGCATATTTGGCTCACCATTCTGTTCCTAGTTTCAGTTCGACAAAACTTCCTTCGTAATCGATCATTCAAAAAGTAAGTTAGTTTCGTACGTGGTCCGTCCTCTTAATTTTCACCATTATTCTATAAACTATGTTTCAAATGGTTAAACTTCCCAGCCTTCACTCCCGTAATGTTGCAGTAAATTGTTTCTGAGTTCTGCGTCAATTTTTGAAACTAAAAGATAATTCTCTTTTAATATTAGCTTTCGCGTGTGCTGTTGTGCATTTGACAACGTTCCGGCCTCTGTTATCAGTCGCTATTTTAATTCCGCAATAACAAAATTTTCCTTCCTCATGTAGCATATCTGATCCTGGTGTTATAATTAAACTGCTATAACTGTTATTTCTGCTGTAATGAATGATAATAGTACCATGTAATACTGAGTGACAAAAAAATCTGTGTTAACGGGATCAGTTGTTTCGATTGTTGTCTAGTAAATACACCGGATCTAGGAATCTGTTCAAATTCTGAAATATTGCTAACTATCCCTGATCTGTCTGGGCCAATTGTATTTAATAAAGTGTATTGTATCTAATTCCAGGAAACGTTGCCTACAATGAGTTTAGCGTATTGTGCCGTTTTACGAAATACGCATTCGCTTTCATTGATATTCCGATTAATGTTTTTTGGTTTGAGTAATTCCAGCTTGAACGGCGTACGAAATGAGTATTCAGCGATATAAACGGAATCCCGGGTATTAGACGATTTTTTGAGTGATTTGCCGGATGAAACGAATTAATTATCGTGTAAACGAACTTGTTAATGGTAAAACAAATTTTTAATGGAATAAAATCAGTTTCAGCACTATAGAGGGTGCAAGCAACGTGAAACTCTGCATAAATGCTTCACTGTACATACATAATTTTATATATTTAATATGGTAAAATCTCTGTGTGCGGCCCCAAAAGATCATCAACATATTTGTGGTTAAATTCTCGAATTAATTTGTGAGTTAATTTGTGTTTGTAACATATCGATTCTTTCTGCTAACACGATAAAACACAGAGTTTTCTTCTGAAAACTCATAGAATTATTAGGAAAGTGCCTGACCGTTACTACAGAAAGAAGAAAGAGCTTCATAACATCGACTTTCTATGGAAAGATAGCTGCAGAACGGAATATTTTCTTTTAATCATAAAGGAACAGGAACATCAGAGTTACCAAATAGTATTTATGTTAAGGACATTTAGTGTCTTAAAGGGTGATGTCAGGAGGCTATAAAGTCAATGTGCATGCTAATTCAGCAGAATCACAATTATATACAAAGTGTTTTGTTTCCTTTTTCTCCCTTATGTCATCCCGCCACGTTGACATTGAAGTCTTTAGAGTTAGAACAGGGTCTAGGGCAAGGTGTGAGGGCATAGGGCACTGCTGATAGTGATTCGGCCGTTTGAAGTGGACGTTAAGCCTGGCGATCACCTTGCAGTCTTTCTGAATATTAGAACTGAATAGGCTGGAAACAGATTTCATTTTCTACCTTCGTCCACCTTTCATTCATTCTCAATACAAGCAACACTACGTGCTAAAAATACGTACATCACAGTCATGCCCACAAGATAGTAACACATACACACATGACCGTCAGTGAGTAATGTACGGGGAAAAGACTGCAGTACATTTTTTCAAAAGAGCTTCCGTGGAAGAACTGAGCCCTACAGGTTCATCTGGTAAAGGTGAAAAATACTATCCCCTCTAAAGGGACAGTAAATTAGGCAGTTGAATGAAAACTACTTGCAGGAGTCAATACGCTCACGTTCTGAATTCAATCCCATGTATCCTATGTTCGAATCCAGACTACACTCGAACTCTGCCCGAAAATTAATTCGGATTCCTCGAACCATTACAGCCTGATTGAGTAATAAACATACATCAATCCAAACTTTGGTATTTATAACATTATTAGGAATGGTGAATTTTCATGTGGCATAAGTGTTCGGGGAGAAAAAAATCAGTATGCTTCGATTTGCTGATAACATTGTCTTTTTAGCAGAAAGGGCTGAGGATATTGAGAAGTTACTGAATGGCGTGAAGAAAATACTGAAGGAAGATTTTGGACGGAATATAAATCAAAACAAGACAAAATTGATGAAATCTAGCAGAAATGATACCAATAATAGTAGATTAAATATAAAAATAGCATTTGATGCAATAGGAGAATTGGGAAGCAAAATTACAACCGATGGTTGAAGCAAGAATGATGTTAAAAGCAGAATAGCACTAGTAAAAAGAGCTTTAATAAAAAAGAGAATCTTTTAGTTTTAAATATTGATCTTGGAATTAGAAAGACATTTTTAAAATTCTATATCTGGAGCACAGCACTTTCTGGTAGCGAAACATGAACTTTAGGAATACCAGAAAGTAACAAAATTGAAGCATTTGAAATGTGGTGCTACTGAAGAATGCTGAAAATTAAATGGACAGCAAAGTACGAAATGAACGAGTTTTTGATGGATGAGGAAAGAAGTTTGTGGAAGAAGCTTCCAGAAAGAAGAGACAGGCTGGTAGCTCATATTTTGAGACATGCTGTATTGGTTAATTTTTTAGTGGAGGGATCATTGGAAGGTAAGAACTATAGAGGAAGTCAGAGATTAGAATATATGAAGCAGGGAATTGAGGACGTGGGTTGTAATAGATATGTAGACTTGAAGAGGTTAGCACAAGATAGGATGGGATGAAGGATTGCATCAAACCATTCGAAAGACTGATGACAGCAAAAAAAAAAAAAAAGAAAAAACCAAGAAATTGCAATAAGGCACCACACCACGTACTGGATCGTCTTGATTGTGGTTATTACGAGATTTTACGAAATCATCTAGGCGAATGCGAGATACTACACTTCGAACACTACACACCTCAAAAACAAAAGTGCACCTATCAAACAGAACACAAAAAAATAAAAGTTTAGCGGAAAATTTATAACACCGACTTTCCTCTCAAAACTTAAGCACTGTGGGTCTAACAAATTCGGTTTGAATTCGGGTAGAAGAAAATTCCTTCTCCCTCTATAATGACTTACAGCGTAACCTGTGTTCAACGGGAGGTCGGTGGCACGTAATCCTTGTTAACTGGAACGAAGAGAAAGAGAATGAGATTAGTGGAGGTTTATAGTTAACACTTGTCCCAATCTTGCCTCACTGCCTTGTTTTGATACTCAGTGCTTACGGTCATAATGTACGAGAGCTGACTCTTCCCTCTGATTATCATAGCCATAAACGATAGATAGCTTAAGAGCGAAGTTCGTAAAACGAGCGTTTTATTTTCCACTTACGGACGAGAAATGTCCCAACTCCCGGCACTGGAAGCACTGTACGGGGTTATGCGAACTCAGCTCGTGACTGGTGTCGTGCAACATGACTCGTGCTCACGCGTATCTCGTCTCCAGCTCAGTCGACCTCGGAACCGAGTGCTATCGGCTAGCGGCTCGCAATATTAATAGCACCATTCCGACAGACGTTACGACCAATAAAACGTGAGCGCGCCGATAAATTAGGAGGCGAAATCGGACGCCAGACGTCACCAGGTCCGAGGCAGCGGACTTTATGACGCCGCTTTAACGCTTTACGGTTCGTCGACGTCGTTGTCGATCGGGTGGGGTCAGGTCTTTGTTAGAAAAGTTAAGGCAATCTGCCATCTCCTGATGTAAGCACAGTACTTTTAAAGGGTGGCCACTCATTAGCCATTAAGTTCCGCATGGCGGCATCGATGACGGCCGATCTTTACCTTCCTGTTTCGTGTGCTCGTCGTTGTTATCACCGAGTTGCTGGTAGCTTCACAATCGGAAAGTCTTATCTCATACGCAGTACTTATATGTCAACACGGCGATATAGGCCTACGTTTCCGTTCCTATGTTCAGGTTCCAGGATAACAACAAAAACGTTCCAGGGTAGATAGGACCGGTCAACGGGAGTACCGAAATTGACATTTATCACTCCCTCGCGAATCCCCCCAAACCATCCACCACCAGCAACCGTCATCGCCACGGATTACTTCACGGAAATTGCATAATCGTTCAAAATTCTATCGCCAAATAGCAGTCTAGAATTAACATTTCCAACTAGGGTGATCCCATTTCTTGTTGCTTTGTAGTGATTGTACTGTTATACTGAATAATTCTACATTCCCAAGAACTGAACGACTTACTTTTCAGTGCTTCCTAGTCGAGTCTTGTTATACGTTGCCGTCAATGTCTTGCATTTATTGCAATTTAATGTAAGCTGCCATTTATCACACCATTTTGATCACGTTGTATCTCTAAACAATCCCCTATAGACATCTTCCTATCGACAACTGCCTTATTAACAAAGAATTCTTTATATTAATTGGTATATGGCAATGATACAATCAGCTCAATGTGGTAGTATTTTTTTAAATGTATATCTATAATTTCTCATAATGATACCCAAGTATCATGCCAGACTATATTTCCCAACATTCCTCCACCACATTTGAGGAGAAAATCAAAACTTCTTAGAGAATTGAAAGGAGTGGAGAGAAACAACATGATTCCTTTGCTTGACGACCTCTTCCGAACATGATTGAAATCAAAGAGACCTGATTACATGGAAGCAGCCAAGCTTAGAAATAACAACTTTAGCTTTTATGAAGATTGGAGAAAGGAATGCGAAGCCAGCAGCCTACTCGATTGAGGGCTTGTAAACGATCCGACGACCTGTGTTCCAGGGTTTGACTTTCCTAGGCGTCTTTGGTGTCAACTAATAGATTTCGCAAAGGACGCGGGGTGTGCAATGCAACCGAACATAAGTGGGGTCTCCATGATGATGCGCTATGTAACTGTGGTGGTATCCAAACCACTGACAACATTGAGATGGACTGTCCAGCAAGAAAACTATCTGGAGGCCTGCTCACACTGCATCAAGCTGAAACAGATGCCAGAAGGTGGATTGAATCCCAAGATATAGTTATCTAATTAAAATGTATTTTGTATTTGTTATACGATAATAACAATAATAATTTCACGTAATCCTCTCTGTGGTAACGACAGCACAAGACGAACGCATAATGTATTTAAAGTCACCTTTACACCAGGCTGGACTCGAGCCGGCGACCATTCTATCGTGATGCCAGCTCGTTAGCCCCTCCGCTAGAGATCTTCAAGTACAAATGCCAAGAATAATCCGCCTGTGTAGATCTGCGAGATAAGGTACTCACACGCTGAAACGGAGAGGTATGACTGGACCAAGATCAAGCCTTGGTGCACGCAGTTTTCAGGCGATTTCCGGCAAAAGTCAAGGTGAATGCTTGTATGGTTCCCAATCTCAAACCATAAACTACACATTTCACATACAAAAATAGAGATATTACTTACAACATAGCTACACGTCTCGCAGACAGATAAAAAACACGCAAACACAACTGGTAGGAAAGCCCTGTAGAATTACCACAGTTGACAATTAGTCATTGGATTCCAATCCGTCGTATCACAATTTTGTGACGTGACACAATGGAGAACGATGGTTATCTTGTCGACAGGCCAGGGCTCTTAATGGCTGTATATGAGTTTTTACTCTTCGCAGTCTCCCCACTCCACCATCATCTCGCTTGCCAGCAGCCACCCCCGTCGTTGAATCTGGATTGGAAGAATTACCCGCGATTTGAATGGGGACGGGCTCTCAATGAAAAGCACTTTTAACCGCGGTGAACCTCGTGGAGGTCACGTGCAACGAACCACTCAAAGACGCAAAAACACTCGGTCGTATAACTGGGGGTGTCTGAGTTTAAGAGGCGTAAGAACGCCTAGTAAATTTCATATCGTAACATAATACATGGCGATCCTTTGCTTGATATTACAGAGTCTTAATACCTGACAGTTAGACATAAAATCTAGCTCGACAGTAACAAAAATAACCAGCTAAACAGCAGCCGCCCCCGCCACGGGATTAGGACACTTAAAGAATTCACCTCCATTAAAGCGGGGATGTTGAGGCAAGTCACACTTCGCCGTCCATTAAGGGTGCCGACGGGGAGCGACGCGAACGCGGAGCCAGCTTCTAATGAGGCCGAAGACACTTCCAAAACCTATCCCACCCCTCACGGAGAGAAGGCGGAAGCCGCAGTAACTGACCACAGCGCAGGCCCGCCCTAGGCGCACGTTCCCCCTCACCCAGCCGACAGCGCAAGCACCAACGATGAGCTCAGGTTCCCGCAATACGCGGCATGCTCCTAGTTCACGTTCCACCGCAACCGACCGGCACACTGGGCATGGGTGCCATTGACTCGTCCAAGCTTCGAAGAGCACCGTCGTAGTGCATGATGATGCCACAGCAAACTCGAAATTCCGCAGCTGGTAGTGCTTCTGCACCCGGGTCAGGTGTTTGGACCCATGCACTACTAATTCCCGCTTATATAGGGGAACTATTATGAAAGCAAGAAAAAGTGGACACCGGCGGCAGGGAGCACTACTTTCTATGATCACCGAAACAACGCGAAGCAGCAACGGTCACACCCGACATGCCGGAGTCTTTAGGCCTTGGATGGACACCCATGGCATGGCTGCCACCTTCAACGTTGTGTGTTGGATTACCGGTACAGTACGTCGCCTTCCATCAGAATCGCGTGCGACATGATACAAGCTGTTCCATTGCCATAGTGGAAGATGGGTCATCAAGTTACAAGAGTGGAGCTAATACTACTCTTACCAACCTCACCAGAACTACCTGACTACTTCGCAACGCCCCCGCCGCGGAATTGTGCTCTTCAAAATCACCCGCTATTACAGCTGGGGTGGCGAGGCAAGGCGCGTTTCGGCCCCTATTAAGAGTGCCCACGGGGAGCAGCACGGATGCAGCGGTCGCCACGAACCAGGCCGAAGACCTTTCCAAACCATGCCCATATAGCCTAAGCCTCTCTGTGATTCCTAGGCGCACACCGGGCCTTACCCGTCCCCGCAGGGGCAAGGCAGTGGCCGCGGCGACCAAGCGCCGCTCAGGTATGCCCCATAGCATGTTCCACTACGCCAACCACCTGCGCAAAGCGTCACAAGATAATGCGGCTTCCCACAGTAGGGTGCGCTCCTAGACCGCTTTACACCCAACTGACAATGTTGCTGCCGCACCCGGGTAAAAACCCATGCACAGTCAGCCCCCACTTGTATAGTGGAACTATTATGGCTGCATAGAGAAGCTCCGTGCCGTCAGACAGGGTTTGTGTTGTCGATGTCAACGCTCGGATGCTCTCGAGATTGACAGCGGACATATTGTGCGCATCGAACAGGCAATTATAGTGGGGAAGGACGACAAAGAGAGCTAGGAGCGTGGCCCCTGCACAAATCTCCATCGATCGGAGGGCTCTGTTCTGCTGCCACTGCTCTCTGCTCCCGTAATCCGATCAAAGCAGATTGAAGGCCATTAGGAATAAATGATGCATGTAAATAGACTCAGGTCAGCCGAGACAGGTTATTACTAAGATAAAGGGTTCTCCAGACCGATACTCGAGACGAATATAACGGCACATTTAACATAATCCCTCGGCTCCTCTGCGGACGTGATGGATGAGGGGGTGGCAGAAATTGCAGGTACCATGCGCGGAAGTCGTCGGGGCTAACCTCGACAGCCAGCGACCTTAAAAGAGACTGAGTACCGTATCTGCTTCTACTGTGAACCAGTGTGTAACTCAAGAGGTATAATGAGCAAATACGGGGTACGTTCAAAAAGTAACGGGAACTTTTAAATTTCGCGGGTTATACTAGTCCGATTGGCACGATTTTTCGTTATTATGTTGGCAAACATGTCTTAAAAGTATCTATACTTTTTGAGCTATATTTGATGTTAGCGGTTAAAGGTGCTGACAAAATGTTCGTTCTTTTGGGAGTCCGTGGTTAAAGAAGCCATAGAAATACGGTTACACAACAACCTGGTTAACCGTGACATGGGTTATTTGCTGAGCAATGCTTGGAAACCAGGGTTATCTATACTTTGCGGGCCACGTTCCATGGTTGCCGGCGATCCGGTGGAGTGTGGACAGCCAAGTGAGAGGGACCCAATCGACCAAACAGGGCGGGGACTCGACGACTTCCTAACTGTGGTACCTATTGGTTGCGTGCCACAACAGCTAGATTCCGGCAGTTAAGCAACGCTGAGCGTGGTGAGAACTAGGATGGGTGACCACCGCCTCGACCAATCACAGCGAAGCGGGACTGCGAGTGTCATCAGGTTGCTAAGCGACACCAGTAAACGCCTGGTATCCATCAAGGCAAGATCGCCGATACATAATCGACCTGATGATGGCTACTGAGCTAGTAGCCGAAAGCTTGTCGCTTTATAATAAAATCCGCCTGCAAACCCTAGAAGATTTGTTGTAATCCAATGTCAATTTCGTGAGACTTTCGTAAGAACTATGGCAAGTAGCCACAAATCGAGCGGCTCCTCTCTGTCTCTTCTGTGTACTGTCAGTAATCCCTTGCGTAACAGATAACGGCACAACAGCAGTCCGATTGTGGACGCACAAGATTCTATCTCCTTTCCACGTGCTTTACAATTATTCAAAATTTTATATATGACCCGCATTCTAGAATTAGCTGTACCTACCATCGAAATTATGTACAGGTACTATTTAATGTTGCCTTATACTGTTACATCCAAATAACTCGGGGAATCAACCGAGTCAATAAATGAATTGTTTACTTTGTACTCTTGGACAATCTGTTTTTTTTACTTTGGGCTTTACGCCTCGTCAAAGTCGCGTAAATTAAAGGCGGGATTGGACTGGGGTCAAGGAACGCGAAGGAATTCGGTCACGGCCTTTTAATGGAAGCATTCCAGAATTTGCCTGGAGTGATTTGGGGAAACCACGGAAAACCCAAATCTGGATACCCGGACGTGGATTCGAACCGGCGTCCTGCAGAATGCAAGACAAGAGCGTTAACCACTGACCGACAACGCTCGGTCTGGACAAACGGATTCTTTTAGTTAGTTATGCACATTGCCTTGAAGTTTCGTGTAAGCTGCCATTCGTTGCACCATATAGAAATAACATCCAAATCGCGTTGAATTTTAAGCAATAGGTTGAACTGCTTACTTCCCTATAGGTGACTGCATCATCAGCGAACAATCTCAAACTGATTTTAACTTTGTCTCCAAGATTGTGTCTGATATGGGTTGTGCTTGCAGTGTACTGAAAAGAATGGAACGGAGTAGAATCGGATAAAATCACTTCTATCAGTTCTTGTTTTTATTGTGTGGTACATATCTTCGGTATCTAAGATTGTAGATAGAAAGAAGATAATATTATTGGTGCGTCATATTAAACGAGAGTCAGCAATGATTTTTGTTAACGGTCAGCACTGGAGCCATACTCTCGTTTGAGGACCATTACTCTATAACTTCCATTGCGGCAACTAGTGAAGTTACCAGCTGTGACCACAATGAAAGGGTGGATAGGTATCCAATAGGCTCATACAGATAAGGAACGACTTTGTCTAGCTCAAAGCTGCATTACAGACACTTTTAAGATATTATAAACAACGCAAACGATACGAAATTAGTTGTTCAGGCACTATAAATATATTATACAAGCATAAAATAAAGATAAATTAAAAAATATAACATACCAAGACATTTGATCTTATCCGATTGAAGACCATTATTCGAAATATTTAATATTTAATTAAATTGCGATGGAATGCACGCTACGATGGCAATTTCCATACACACCCATCCTCCCCCTTTCCTGTCCCACCCAACCCGGGAGAGCAATAGGTTATTCATAACACGATAACCTATTGCTGTCCCTAGTTTCTTTACACATAAATGAAAATTTCATACTTACTTCTGCTTAGAAATTAAGATTGACTGAAAACTTTTCGTATTTTCTCCTTCCCGGTGACCACAGCATATTCAATAACTATAATCATTAATATTTATTAATAAGTCAATTATACAGTGAAATAAAGAAAATTTTATTGTGTCTGGCAGTCGAAATATTTATTGAGGTAGGATTTAACAAAATATAATGCACTAAGACATATGATCATTTTTGAAAATATTACGTATTGCAGTTTCCGGCTTGCCGGAAGAATCACTATTTTTTCATACAAAGTTTTAATGCTAAGATTATTGAAGTTTCGATTTAATAAAATGATTTTAAACCAGTTGTATGTGATAATTATTTTGAATTCCGGCCTGGTTATTTTTTAAAAGCAGATTCTTGTTAACACGAAAAAGAGCAAAATTCTATGATATTTTCGATCACTGTCACCTACTTGAACTCAATTACCTGTATAGAGCTTCAAATGGAAAATTTAAGCCATTTGGTTCTAGAAATTTTGTCTGTCTGACTCCGACAAACTCACGCAAAATTTTAATGTGACTATACAATACGTTAGTGTTGTTGATATTTTTTAAAATATCACATTTTCGATGTATCGATATTTTAAAAAGTATCAATATCGGTTGTCGATATTTCGGAAAAAAGTATCAATGTATCGATATATCGATACTTTCATAAATACAATTTTATAAAATCGAATCTTGTGAAAATAAGGGTGTCTGCTGATAAATAAGTGTGTGATAATTTTCTTAATCAAGTTTTCACTTTCGAGTGGTTTCTCTTGGTCACGATGACTTGATTTTTTTTTAAAAATTTGACCATAATGCGTGTCATAATTTTCATAAATATTAATAAAATTTATAGTACTCGAAAAGGGTTCGAGGCAAATCTTATTTTGTGTATTTTTAAGTTTGATACGCAATACATTTGAGGCATATCATGCATTATGGACAAGTTACATAATTTTTATTTGATGAGATTTTTTGTGGATTTCATTTAATTTTGTATGTTAATAGCTTATTCTGAGTTGTATTACTTCTATTGCTCTGTATTTAGTAACTATTTGTCATTTACACTTCATAATTTCGCTCGATAACGTATTCCAATCCCTAACTAACTCATTTAAAACACCGCATTTTCTAAAATACAGATACAGAAACCGGTTAGGGAGTCTAACCGGATATGAGCCTTAAGTTATCATCTTTTCCTGCAAACGTTAAACTTTTAGTTATCAATAAACAGCTTCACACTTCCCATTAGTAATTTGATCATATTTAAATCTATTTTTAAAATTATCTTTATAATAATTTCACATAAGACGTATTACAAGTAATGAATAAAATACATAAAAATCGAAATGATTTTAAATTTAACCAACATATCGCAAAAAAGGAAACGGAATTTTAGTGATTCGCGAAAAAGAGAAATTCAAAATAACCGGATCACAGGAATGAAAATTTGGGTAAACATTTATCTAGAGCAGGGGTGGGCAAATCCGCAACTCCCGAGCCGCTATTGGAGGATATTAATACGGCTCTTTAATAATTTTCTCTTACATCTTTACGACAATAATAGTAGTAGTAGTAACGTCGGGAAGATCTAAAACATGGGTGGCAAACCCGCTGCCCGCATGCGGCCCACCTTGAATATTTTTCGGGCCCTCAAGATTCACCACACTTTTACACATTATATTAATTTATAATGGTGAAAACGAATTTATTGTGCATTCATATATTCAAAAATTAACTGTCGAAATTATGAGTATCATTATTATTATATTATCAATGTTTTCATGTAAGAATAATAGTTAACACAATAATAATAACTCATTTTGTTTCAAATTTTCACTTCAAAAAATGTCTACAATGGGTCTAAATCTAATATGGGGATATATGATTTTATATGCGGCCCGCGGAGTTGTGATGTATTTCCAAAGTGTTTCGCAACGCTTTGGCCATCAGGCGAAAAACTGCAAAATGCCTCCCATCTGTGTGAAGTGCGCGGGACAACATGACTCCAACCTGTGCAACACACAGAAAGGAAAAGACGTTGCTAAATGTTCCAATTGTGGAGGTGGTCACGTTGCTAGTTATAAAGGCTGCACGGCCTACAAGAGGGCTCGAGATAGGCAGAGGGATCTAGTGACTGAGAAGGAAAAGTTACCCCCCAACCAATCTCATACTTCAACCCAAAAAGGAGCGTCGTCTAAATCCTTGCAGGATACTGTTCAACATCAGCCTCTGGAACAAGTCCAAGCTACTGAGAGCTCCAAAGAGAAGACCATTAAGACTCCACCCAACACCGCCAAGACGCAGTCTATTAAGAAATCACGAAGAAAGCGTAAAACAGGTAAGACACAAACGTAAAATCGAGACGATGGAAAGTCAGCACCCTCAAGTGAGAACCAGGATACGGTATTAGCGAGTCCTACTATGCCAACTGAAACCCCAGGTGATTACCATATCACGGAATCTGTGAACATCGCCGAGAGAACGGACTTAGTACCGCTTGATGGAATGACCACCAGGCAGAGAAGAACGCAATTTCCTAACCAGAAGTTCAATCAAAACGACGCCGAGGGCATGGTGAATGGAAGTTTCGAGAGTCTTACTAACATACTAGAGACAATCATGAAAATGATGTGTACTCTTACTGAGCAGCTGGGAACTCTAACCACAGCGATGACGAAAGCCCTGGCTGCCCCAAAATGCGCACATTGCACACATAATGAATAGACGAATACCAATGTATCTCCTATCTTTGTGTATATTGAACGCAAATGGCATGCGCAGCCAAGTACATGAGTTCAGGCAATTCCTCCATGAACAGTCAATAGACGTGTGTCTTGTATCTGAGACTCACTTGAAACATGGACTAAATACCCCAGTCGCAAATTACAATTGTTACCGCAAGGACAGGCCTACTGCTGGCGGCGGAGTCGCAATCTATATTAAAAGAACCATCCCTCATCAGGAAATTGTTTTGCCAGCCATGCAACAAATAGAAGCTGTGGGTATCAAAGTGGTCACAGATAGCGGTCCACTAACCATAGTCTCAGCATACCGGCCACCGCGCAGAATCCCATTCGAAGCGGTCCTCACGGCTCTGACATCCATTCGGGGTAAATTACTAGTCGGAGGCGATTTAAATGCAAAGCAAACCGACTGGAACAGTAGAGTTGCAAACCAGGCGGGAAACTTACTGTGACGATTGACTAATAGACACAATTTGTGTGTGGTTGGGCCAGAAGAGCCCACATTTTACCCACACAATGGTGGCAGACCAGATGTTCTTGACATAATAATTACAAAGAATATTCAAGGCTTCATGGCAGCCTCATCAATTAATCGGCTGTCATCAGACCACTGCCCGGTCATGGTTGAGATCGACATCGGACCATGGCAATATATGGAAGAAACCAAGCCAGATTTTCAAAGAACAAATTGGAGACTGTACCAAGAACTACTTCAAACCGAATTCAATGATATCAGGGACATAGGTAACATAGACGATGCCGTACAAAAATTTGAAATTGCTGTGAACAACATATCTGCAGCCGCGACGCCACTGAAGACCTCCAAGCCGCTACTCTCCCTACAGCTACCCCCGCAACTCTTGGCCCAAATCGGCCACAAAAATAGCGTTGCAAAAGAATGGAGGCAGACAAGAATCCCAGCCACGAAACGTCTACTGAATCGCCTACAAAGAGAAATCAAAGCCTCTTTGTTACAACATAGAAACCGACAGTGGTGTGCACGAGTTTCGATGTTAGATACAGACGACGGAAGTCTATGGCTGCACACTCGGAAATTCACTAAACGAAAACGCCGACTCCCACCACTCCATGGAGAAAGGGGAATAGCTTACAGCCCGGAGGAGAAAGCTAATGCATTAGCTGATACTTTTGTGAAGAATTTCCGCCCATCCCAAAAAGATGTGAACTACCAACACCTGGCAGAAGTGCGCCGCCGATTGCAAACTTACCTAAATGCTGAAGACGATTACGAAATCGACCCCATCACTCCGGAGGAAGTTGCAAGTTGCATATCCAAACTTCCTCCACGGAAAGCCCCGGGTCGTGACAAAATTATAAATCTCCTGATCAGGAAACTCCCATCTGGGGCCATCAAGTACCTTACAGAAATTTTCAACAAAATATTAAGGCATCAAGTATACCCTCACAGCTGGAAACACGCGGTGGTAGTTGGGGTGCATAAGAGTGGCAAAGACCCACACTTCCCCCAACACTACAGGCCCATCAGCTTACTACCGGCCATTAGTAAAGTCTTCGAGAAGTTATTGCTTCGGGGACTGTACACGCACATTGAAGACAACAACATCATCCCTGACCATCAGTTGGGTTTTAGAAGAGGTCATTCTACAACGCAGCAACTCATGAGGGTTGCAGAAATGGCGACTAGAGCCTTCAATTTCAAAGAGTACTGCGGACTGGTAATGCTAGACATATCCCGTGCATTTGACTCCGTTTTGGCATTCGGGACTATTACTCAAGTTATATGAGCAGGGGTTCCCAGGGCCTTATGTTAAACTTTTAAAAAGCTACCTCTCCGACCGTTCCTTTAGTGTTCGCGTAGATAAAGCATTCTCCACCAGCAGACAGATCAGGGCTGGGGTCCCGCAAGGCTCCGTCCTTGGACCTGTCCTGTACTCGCTCTACACTGGCGATGTTCCTAACAATCCTGGGGTTGAGGTCGCGACGTACGCGGATGACACGGCATACTTCACCTACAGTCGCAGCAGAGTTATTGCCACTAGACGCCTCCAAGAGGTATTGCAGAAAACTTTATCCTGGGCGAGGAGATGGAGAATCGAGATTAACGCGACAAAGACACAGGCCATAATGCTAACGCGTAGACTTGACACCCGGTTCCAGGCAATACCACCGCCTAAACTACAGTTGGATGGAAATGACATCACCTGGTCGTCGACCGCTCGCTACCTGGGCGTCACGCTCGACAGGAGACCCACGTGGGGCCCTCACATTGAGGACGTTCGTCGACGGGCAAGCGCTAGACTACAAGAATTATTCCCTTTGTTAAACAAAAACAGTCTCCTTCCACCGCCCGCAGGAGTCAGAGTCTATACAGCCCTCATCAGACCAATAATCGAATATGCCAGCCCAGTGTGGGCCTACGCAGCTGACTATCATATACAAAGGCTCCAAGTCATTCAGAACAGAGCATTAAAAAGAGCTCTGCACCTTCCGAGCAGGTTTCCAACCGACCCTCTACATGAGGCGACATTACTGCCTAAACTTAAAGAGAGATTTCGACAAATCGCAAGAAATTTCTATAAAAACTCCATAAAGACAAACAACCCAATGGTACGTAACATCGGACAAAACGACCCTACTATTGGCCGACACAAACGACCTCTAAACCTACTCTACTAAACTCACCATCATGAAGAACCACCATACGTGAAGCGAAAGAAAAATCTTTGTTAATAGGAGAAAATGTCCCAGGACAAAACTCCACTAAACACTACCAACAATGGAAAGGCAGAGACTGGTGACATGGCAAGACCATTTGGGTTGGCCAACCCCTGATCTAAACACTTGCAGGCTGCCATACATCATTATAAGCAAGTTCTTCTGCCAGCCAGGCCCAACGCTATCTGTTTTAACGCCCGCATGCAATACTGATTATGCCGCCCCCAGTCTAACTACAGCCACAATTGGATCTAGGAATTTTCCGGACCGGGTCAACTGTGAGATTGCCGCCCCTTCTAACATTATTTGCCGCCCCCATTGTTGTCACCCCGAGTGTCGTCAGGTCGGCTACATAATACGCTGTAACTTTCTTCGCGGCGACAATGGAGTGGCACAACTATCACGTGGCGGCGACTGTTGATCACTCGATTTGCCGCCCCCTCGACATGCCGCCCGCGTGCGGTGCACGCCTTGCACGCCCGCTTACGGCGGCCCTGCTGCCAACCTTTCCCGTCAATACAACAAATTAAACAAAATACCACACTAGTTTTAATCCATTTGTTGTGTGTTGACTCCGTTTGTTCTATTTGTCTTGACTGTTATGGCGTTTGGTCTGGTTTAGTAATTGTTTCTGATCTAAAAATATTTGTTTCTCAAGCAATGTATCATCTTTAAATTCATGTGATTGTTTATTGTTTCTTCCTTTCCTAATTCCCAAAAATATATTTTTACCTATTTTTAAAGACACTGTTAAATTGCTCCTACGAAAAAAAATAAGAGAAAGTAACAGATGAGCGTTGTGAATTCAAAAGTGAATGGCTCTAATATTTTGCGTAACTACTTGCAAATAATAAAAAGTCCAATGCAAAAAGACACAAATAAAATAAGGCTCATTTTCCACAACACAAGCCGTTGGAAAAATGCGAAAAAAAGTGGAATAACTACAGAAAAGTTCCCAGAGAAAAAAAATCGATTATTCGATAAATTATATTAAAAGCTATTCATTAAAATATAACCAGGGCTATGGCTCTTATAAATTCTTCCCGACGCTTTTAATAGTCTACGACAATTGGTTCTTTAGCTTCTAAAGTTTGCCGACCACTCATCTATAGCATGATTCTGGCACTGTCATATATATATATATATATATGTATATCAGAAAATCGATTGACAGAAAAGATAATAGTTTATGTAACTTCACTTAAAAATCCAACACCTTGGCTGAACGAAATTCGGAAGGAAAAGTGCAAACATAGAAGCAACAGACATCTTTGAAAGAAACAACTTCACACAAAAAGTGGGCGAATGAGAAACTATAACTGAGCAACATAAACAAAAACAATAAAGACCAAAGTGGTCGGACGAAAGTAAACAATCTTTCTCGGAAAGAATGAAAACAAATTGGATCAACAAGAAGAAAACTTGATTGAGTCATCTGTTTAACGTCTTCCATTGGGAGAATTCGCCAATAATAATAATATATATTTGCTTGCATTTAAATGTTATCTAATAAATAAGAAACGTTTAAAAAGATCGTAGAAGTCAGTATCACTGCTTTTAAAGTGTACTGAATAAATACGGAAAACAAATCCTTCTTGCTTTTATCATAAATTTGAATAAAAAAGAAAAAAAAATCTAAAGATTATTTCCAGCACTAATTAAATGCAAGAAATCAGGCCATTCTGTTTAAATTCTGCTTTGGTGGTTGTACATCTAGAACTCAAACTAAGGAGATCAAATGTTTCAATACAAGTACGTCACGGAAGTGGGTCAGAGTAATAAAATATTTGTTGGCTGTTTACTGCTCTAGTTGTACTTTTGCGAGGAAGTTGGAAGTAGCGTTCCGTCAAGTTGTTTAACAACTAGCAAAATCTGAAAAAAAAAAACAACACATAAACGACCCAAGATTCATTAAATTTAGTGTAGTGAAAAATGCAAACCACTAATATAATTTGTTTAATCGTTTCTGTAATTATCTCTATATACAGTAGAAATGCAGGAGTATTAGTGACTTGGAATAAATTACAAACGGGAGTGATGAATAATTTACCACAGTCTCTCTCGCAGACGTAATGTATACATATGAATATAAATTAATACTAAAAATGGTATTTACTTATCGAGAACAATTTATTTTGATATGAATTTACTGTTACCATGTGATTTTTTTCAAGTAAGCAATGCTCCAGTTCTTGCCAAAATACAAAAAATGTTTCTGAGACCAGGAAGTGGATGCATGAGTCGTTCCTAAATTTAATACTTGTTTGTCCATATCAAATGAGAAATTAATGCTGGGTCAATTCTTGACACCTGTATTTGTTGGATACAAATGCAACTAAAATGGGTGAATGCATGCGCGTTATCGAACCATGAATGTAGGTTAGACCTATGGAATTGGAACTAAACTGTTGATCTCCGGTACGGAGTGATGGTTAAATTTAACCAGTATTATGAATCGTTTGCAATTTTCTGGTGATTCTTCTGGTCAATACACCTTTCCAGTACATACTGATTCGAAATATATATACTTGGCTCTTCAGAGGTCATTGAAAGAAAGATATGAATGGAACTGCACATCTTTTGGAACCTACCGAAACTGGTACTACTAACTGTGTAAATTTAAATTAACTGCTTCGTTATAATGTCCTATGCACGTTTTGCACTCTCATTAAAAAAATAAAAAAATAAAAATGGAAAAAACAGAAACGAAAACTTTGTTCTGCATCTCGGAAACAGCAGATTTGCTTACAATGGAAGCAAACGATTGTTTCCGATTGCTTTTATCGATATACAGTTAGAACATCTCGAACAAGCATTTTCTATTTAAAATTTTGTGCGACTTTTTGCAACGGAGGAAACCTGAAACGGAAAGAAAATATTACGACAAAGGTTTTAGCCAACATTTCAAGAGATTGTCATTGATTTTGCAGCGCTGGCGCACTTTATATTTCGCCTATTTTTTATATAATTTATGGCTACTTTACCGTAAATAAGAGTACAAAACGTGAAGAAACCGACATAACGAAGAAGTTAATGCAAAATTCAACAAGTGAGTGCCAGTTTCGGGTAGGTTCCGAAAGTGGTGCAGTCCCTAATGTGAATTATCTATCACTTCCTCCAATGCAGTTTTTTTTTTTTTTTTTTTTTTTTTTATTTCAGATTTCAATAAAAAAAATTGGGCACCTCGTGGTAATAATCAAAGAAGTTGTTAATAGTTTAAAAATTAAATTGAAATCTTTGAATTCCCAGTGAATAGTGCTTTGGCCATGAATAGCGTTTTTCCCTGCAGATTTGTCACCGCTGTGCTTGTCACCTTTGAGTGTCGTAATACCGCCTTGAGGTAGCGCCACCTGGTTGACCCGCTGTCAGAGTCGACTTCAGCAGAGACTGCAGCCACGAGACAAATGACACCGCGACCGTGTATCGACCAGAGAACCCCCAGCCTGTCATACCCCACCGCCGCAACCACGCGACTGTCGTCCGGTAGTATACACAGTGCGTAATGTAGCGGTCCTGTTTACGAACTATTTTTAGCTAGTTCAAATCTTGTCAAAAATAACGGGAAAAGACTCTAAGGACAGTATAGTTTCAAAAACGAGGAACGATTTAATAAAATTCACTGTTTTGCGATTTTTTTATATATATATTTTTTATTTGATGAGGGCAAAAGAGTTTATTATTTCATTCCCTAACGTCTTGTATTTAATCGTCGTCGACGGTAAACAATTTCAACTTAAATGAAATACGCGCCTTTCCGATTTTAATTTTACGATAAAACTTACTAAACCGATTACCAAGGGGTAAATTTATCCCTCCATGAAAACTTCTGAAAACATGAACTGGTGTGGTTTTACGTCGCCTTCCGCAGTGTGACGTTGTTCGTAAATGTGGAACCCTGTAATAGTATGTGAGTTCGGTGTATTGTTGTCTGTGTTGTATCATATGACTGAGTGTGGTTGGTGAGCGGTAACGCGTTGGCCTTCGCATTTGGAAGCACACTGGTTGGAATCTCGGTCTGGGCATACAGAATTTGGTTTTCCATAATTTCCCCAAATCAATCCAGGCGAATGCCGGGATGCTTCCTTCAGAAAGCCATGGCCGAATTCATTACAGTTCCTTGCTTCCAGTCTCTTCCCACCTCTAATTACCTCAACGTCAACAATGCATAAAGCCATAAGCAAAAACAAAATCGTGGTGATAATCGAAGAAGTTGTTAATAGTTAAAAAAAAAAAATGAAATGAATGGTAAAGAAGGAAGGGGATGATACCCGGTGATGGCAGATTTAAGACTACTCTTCCGAAAGGCAATAACGAGGCCGGCAGAATTACTGTCCCCTTCCGGCGGAAAAATTGTCAACAGGATCGTATGTCATCACTCCATACGCACTGCGGAGAGATTTTGGATTTAACCCCGGACTTCGGTGCACAATCCGTGATTATAAATTGTGCACCACCACCTTTCCTACCCAGCCAGCGAACCAGCTTACCACCTACCCCGTGTCAGACGCCAAACAACAACGTGATGCCGCATTAAAGTAAACCAACAATCACATTAAAATTGATTTAAATTTGTGTTACATAATTTCTAAACTGCTCTTGATATTACTGGCGGTCTGACTATGTGAGGGGCCATCCGATCACGTGGTAGGTATTGGTCTCAATATGCCGAGGGATTTTCTGAACAACACCTGGTTAGGAACCGTTGGCTGGATACCTTGTGAGAGTACATGCAGCTAGTGAATGTATCATATGAAGATGCGAAAGATTGGCTTGAACGGAAGAATTAGTCCAGTAATCCAGATCCGCGTATCCGGGGATAAATGCTAGGAAGAAGAAGATCGGTACGAACTGAGGGTTGGTCTGCATATTGCGCTTTGGATCTTCTAAATTCTAATAAAATTGGACAAGAATTTGTGCACCCAACGTCTGAAGTATGCAATGCCATTATGCTACTGTACACCCTGGTTGGCACAGTGTTTTTGGAACAGTGGTGATCTCAGTGTCATTATGCTACTGTACACCCTGTTTGGTACAGTGTCTGGTGTTCTCAGTGTCATTATGCTACTGTACACCCAGGCTGGTACAGTGATTTTGATACAGTGTTGTTCTCAGTGTCGTTATGCTACTGTACCCCCTAGATGGTATACTGTCTGGTATTCTCGGTGTTATTATGCTACAATACACCCTAGCTGGTACAGTGTCTTGTGTTCTCAGTGTCATTATGCTACTGTACATCCTGATTGGTATAGTGTCTGGTGTTCTCAGTGTCATTATGCTACTGTACACCCTGGTTGGTACAGTGTCTGGTGTTCTCAGTGTCATTATGCTACTGTACACCCAGGCTGGTACAGTGATTTTGATACAGTGTCTTTTGTTCTCAGTGTCGTTATGCTACTGTACCCCCTAGATGGTATACTGTCTGGTATTCTCGGTGTTATTATGCTACAATACACCCTAGCTGGTACAGTGTCTTGTGTTCTCAGTGTCATTATGCTACTGTACATCCTGATTGGTATAGTGTCTGGTGTTCTCAGTGTCATTATGCTACTGTACACCCTGGTTGGTACAGTATCTGGTGTTCTCAATGTCATTATTCTATTGTACACCCTAGCTGGTACAGTGTTTGGTGTTCTCAGTGACATTTTGCTACTGTACACACTGGCTGGTACAGTGTCTTGTTTTCTCAGTGTCATTATACTACTGTACACCCTGGTTGGTACAGTGTTTGGTGTTCTCAGTATCATTATGCTACTGTACACCCTAGCTGGTACAGTGTTTGGTGATCTCAGTGTCATTATGCTACTGTACACCCTGTTTGGTACAGTGTGTGGTGTTCTCAGTGTCATTATGCTACTGTACACCCTGGCTGGAACAGTGTTTTTGATAAAGTGTCTTGTGTTCTTACTGTCATTATCCTACTGTACACCCTGGTTGGTACAGTGTCTGGTATTCTCAGTGTCATTATGCTACTATACACACTGGCTGGAACAGTGTCTGGTGTTCTCAGTGTTATTATGCTACCTTACACGCTGGTTGGTACATTGATTTGTGTTCTCAGTGTCATTATGCTACTGTACACACCGACTGGTACAGTGTATGGTGTTCTCAGTGTCATTATGTTACTGTACACACTGACTGGGTACAGAGTATGGTGTTCTCAGTGTCATTATGCTACTGTACACACTGGCTGGTACAGTATCTAGTGTTCTCAGTGTCATTATGCTACTGTACACCCCGGTTGGTAAAGTATCTAGTGTTCTCAGTGTCATTATGCTACTGTACATCCTGTTTGGTACCGTGTCTGGTGTTCTCTGTGTCATTATGCCACTGTTACCCTGGCTGGTACAATGGTTTTGGTATATTGTCTGGTGTTCTAAGTGACATTATTCTATTTGTACTGTACACCCTGGATGGGTGTTCTCGGTGTCTTTATGCTATCTGTATTGTACACCATGGTTGGTACAGTGTTTTTGGTAGGATGTCTGGTGTTGTAGGTGACATTATTGTACCTGTGCTGTACACCCTGGCTGGCTGTTCTTAGTGTCATTATGCAATCTGTACTGTACACCATGGCTGATACAGTGTTTGTAGTGCGGTTTATGGTGCTCTCAGTGTCATTGTGTTTCTGTACCCACTGGCTGGTATAGTGTCTGGTGTTCTATGTGACATTATTCTACCTGTACTGTACACCCTGGCTGGATGTTCTCAGTGTCATTATGGTATCTGTATTGCATGGCTGGTACAGTGTTTTGGTCCAGTGTATGGTGCTTTCAGTGTCATTATGGTGTATTTACCGTACACACTGGATGGTGCAGTGTTTTGGTACATTATCTGGTGTTCTCAGTATCATTATGCTATTGTACACACTGGCTGGTACAGTGTTTTTGACACAGTGTCTGGTGTTCTCAGTGTCATTATGCTACTGTACACACTGGCTGGTACAGTGTTTTTGGTACAGTGCCTGGTGTTTCAGTGTCAGTATGCTACTGTACACACTGGCTGGTACAGTGTTTTTGACACAGTGTCTGGTGTTCTCAGTGGCATTATGCTACTGTACACACTGGCTGGTACTGTGTTTTTGGTACAGTGTCTGTTGTTCTCAGTGGAATTATGCTACTGTACACACTGGCTGGTACAGTGTTTTTGATACAGTGGTGTTCTCAGTGTCAGTATGCTACTGTACACAATGGCTGGTACAGTGTTTTTGACACAGTGGTGTTCTCAGTGTCAGTATGCTACTGTACACACTGGCTGGTACAGTGTTTTTGGTATGCAGTGTCTGGTGTTCTCAGTGGCATTATGCTACTGTACAGACTGGCTGGAACAGTGTTTTTGGTACAGTGTCTGGTGTTATCACTGTCATTATGCTACTGTACAGACTGGCTGGAACAGTGTTTTTGGTACAGTGGTGTTCTCACTGTCATTATGCTACTGTACAGACTGGCTGGTACAGTGTTTTTGGTACAGTGGTGTTCTCAGTGTCAGTATGCTACTGTACACAATAGCTGGTACAGTGTTTTTGGTACAGTGTCTGGTGTTTCAGTGGCATTATGCTACTGTACACACTGGCTGGTACAGTTGTGTTCTCACTGTCATTATGCTACTGTACAGACTGGCTGGTACAGTGTTTTTGGTACAGTGCCTGGTGTTCTCAGTGTCAGTATGCTACTGTACACACTGACTGGTACAGTGTTTTTGACACAGTGTCTGGTGTTCTCAGTGGCATTATGCTACTGTACACACTGGCTGGTACAGTGTCTGGTGTTGTCAGTGGCATTATGCTATCTGTACTGCATATCCCGTCTGGTGCTGTGTTTCTGGTACAGTGCCTGGCGCCTGACACTGTTGGGGGAGTGTTATCTATAGCGGGCGGGCAGGAAGTGAGTTGGGCGGTGGAGTAGCCGGCCGGCGTCTGACGTTGACAGATGCGCCGCGACGCCGGGCAGGCCGATACGACGGCGTCTCCGCCATCACTCATGGAGCGAGGCGTCCGTCAGGCCGGCTGGCTGGAGGCGCCAGTCACGGCGCAGCCTACAAGCTGGAACTGCTGGAGCATCCTAAGTGAATACATCCCCTCCAGACACCTGCCAGGGTTCACTACTGCCTTCATTCTCTCGGAGGTGCTATTCACAGGTAGCAGGTAGTGTCTACTAACTCAATGTGATTATTTGCAGCCAATCATCCCAGTAAATAGTATCATCACTATATAAACATTTTGCCCACCCCGTTGGCTCATTTGGTAGCGGCACCGTGATGGCGTCCGGCGGTTGCTGGTTCGACTATCGGTGGTGGAGGAAATTTTCATCATCAGCACTTGGCCAATGGGGTAGGTGAGGAAGTGCACAATTCATAATCACCAGATTGTGCACCAAAGCCCTTGGTTAAATCACAAACTTTTCTCTAGTACGTATTGAGCGAGGGCAGCGGTCGGCAACGCGCGGCCCGCGAGCCTCATGCGGCCCGTGACCTTTCCATTTGCGGCCCGTGTCCGTCTTATAAAAATCATATCGGAAGCCCATTTTATAAAATAATAAAATATAAATGCATAAAAGAGTGAACGCAATCTAACAGCGCAGCGAATAAACTACGCGAACAGAGCAGGACAAGTGCGAGCTGGAACAATTCCCCCACTCTCTCCTATGATTGAAACAATAGGTAAGCGTTGACAATAATCTTCTCTCGCTCGCCCGCCGTCCGTCCACGCTGGCTGTGTCATTGAGTGAAACAAGTTATTTCATGTGTGCACGACGCCACCGCGGACCTGTACCTACGATTTAGTTATTGTTCTGTGACCTACGAGTACCTACTATTTTTTTACAGTACGGTAAGTGTGGGATATTGATAGTTCATACAATTACATAGCGAAATTAAGTGACATGTTTTCAACACTGCTTTTATTCTTGCAGCGTGTATTGTTGGTTACCAGTTTTACAGATGGCTACAAAAAAGAGGAAGTTTATGGAAGAAAAAAGAGTGTTTTATGATGTATGGACAGTTTTATACTTTTTTATTAATTGCAATGGGAAGCCGCTATGTTTAATATGCTAAAAAAACCTTGCTATACAAAAATAATATAACGTCAAACGTCACTATGATACAGAGCACAAAGCAAAATTTGCGTGCCTGGTTGGTGATTCCCGGAAAAACAAAATCAACTCACTCAAATCTTCATTCAAGAACCAACAAAGTGTTTTTAAGGTGCAAATTCAAAGTAACGAGTCAAATATACGTGCGAGTTTAAGGGTGGCGGAAATACTTTCCAAGTCTGGGCGACCGTTTATCGACAGCGAATTAATAAAACAATGTGCCTTAGCTTTGGCTGAAGAGGTATTAACAGATCAAAAAAAGAAATTTGAAAATATAAGCTTATCTGCCAGAACTTGTACCCGGCGCACTGAAGATTTGGGCGCTAATTTATGCGAAAATATTCGGGAAAAAGCACAACAATTTGAATCGTTCTCCTTAGCTTCCGATGAAAGTAATGATGTGTCAGATATTGCCCAGCTTCTAATATTTGTTTGTGGAATTGATAAGTACTTCAATGTGTGTGAGGAACTTTTAACAGTTATGTAGTTTGAAGGGAACGACTACTGGGGAATATTTGTTTTGTCACTTAGAACAGGCAATGACGTCAATGCAATTAGCGTGGGAAAAATTGGTAAGTCTAACAAGTGACGGAGGTAGGAACATGAGTGGGCAAAGCAAAGGACTGGTGAGTAGAATTAAAACAAAATAGGCAGAGATAAGATGTGAAGTCCCGTTATTTTTTCATTGCATTATCCACCAAGAAGCGTTATGTACCAAAGTCGTTTCATGGAGAATAGTAATGGACATCGTGATATACACTGTAAACTATATCAGAAATAATGGGTTGACACATCGTCAATTCCGAGAGTTTCTATCCTAATTGGAAGTACATCATCAAGATGTCCTTTATTATTCAGAAGTAAGATGGTTAAGTGGAGGTGCAGCACTGAAAAGATTTTTCGATCTCAGAAAAGAAATCAACACTTTTATGAATCAGAAGGGTAAATCTGTTCCAGAGCTAGCAGACCCTCAATGGTTAATAGATCTTCGATTTTTGACAGATTTCACTCATGAATTAAATACGCTGAATGTCAAGCTCCAAGGGAAAAACAAACTAATATCTGATATGCATACAGACATAAAGGCGTTCCAAACTAAAAAACGGCTCTTTATAAAACATATCATAAAACAATTGTCTAAAGGCTGTCGAGAAACCTGGTATTGATTTTAATTGGGATGTTGAGAAAATGAAAGACATTTTAATGGAGTTATAAGATTAATTCACTGACAGATTTGGAGATTTCTAGAAGGTTTCGGAAGATTTTTGCTAACCCTTTTTCATGCGATGTTGAGTAATTTACAAATGAATGTGATTGAACTTCAATCCAATCAGAGTCTAAAAAAACGCCTTTTACAAGATGAATGATTTGGGCAAATTTTATGGTAGCTTGCCGTCTGATTTTGTCGAATTAACAAAGTTTGCTCAGCAGTTTATTTAAATTTTTGGAAGCACTTATTTATGCGAGCAAACTTTTTCAATCGTCAATTACCGAAAAAATAAATACCGTTCTCATCTCACAGATGAGCATTTGAGAGATATATTACGTATTTCAACTTCTGACATGAAAGCTGACATACAAAAAATAGTCGGTCAAATGCAACCTCAAACGTCACACTTAATTTAGTATGTAAGATGAATTTTGTAACTTTCTTTCACTTGTATCCTCATTTGTATTAATAAAATTTGAAAACTGAGTTTTCGCAATTTTACTGTGTATGTGCGGCCCCGCCTTTACTTTGTTTTGCCACCTTGTGGCCCTTGCCTGCTAAAAGGTTACGGACCACTGAGTAAGGGCATACGACACTATTGTTGGGAAGTTAAACCTGGCATCTCCCATTGGTACCTTTCCGAAGAGTAGGCCAGAATGGGCCTGCACCGGGTTTCAGCCTTTTCATTCTTTCATATCGCATCCCCACACCAAATAACACTCTACACTGATCACACATACAAACTCGTACGAACACCACAACACTGTGAAAGACAGCGGAAAACCATTTCAGTTTATCTCCCACGGCACGTTGCTATAGATGGTAAAGATATCCCATGGTAACCGCCTACATTTGGACACGGGTATAGAACTTCTGGAAGAAGAAGAATTATTTTTGTCTTACAATAGTCGGAAAACCAGGACATGATTGTCAGCAAAAAATCACATAAAATTAACACCGAGCTTAGTATTGAAACATGCACCAAGGCAGAATTGAAGGGAGCTGAAGTATCTGGAACGCGATGTAACAGGATGATTTTTAAGAATAAGTGACAGATGAGTGTTAATTGAAGACGTTTGGAAATGGTAAGTGAAGAAGAAGTTTTGGAAGAATCTCAGAAAAATTCGAGAGAGAATGGGCGGTCTCATTTTTATTAATTTTGTATTGGTTAAATTGAAGCAAATATTTCTGGGGGAATGTTACGCATTAGGTAACTAATGATTTAGGTTATAGTGGAAAACTTCAGAGAGGTTCCTTGTCTACGTCGACGTCATTAGAGGAGGGAAAGGATGGAGGCTAGGAAAGGGAAGGAATTCCAACATGGCCTTTTAAAGGAAACCTTCAGCTGGAAAACCCAAATCTTCATGCTCTGACGGGGATAAGAAACCGCGTCCTCCCGAATGCGAGTCCAGAGCGTTACCGCGATCGGTTCCATGCCCGCCACCGTCCTTCCCACCAACTTGTAGGATCTACCATGTTCCGATATAGGATAAAGAACTCTCCATGGGCAGTGAAAGGGGATACAGGACTACATGTAGGACGTATTGGATGTTGTTGGACTACCAGGCAACTAAAATGGGTCCTTGCTGTCCAAAAAGTTTTGGATATTTGGATATTCGAGGAAACTATTGGAAGAAACATCCTACGAGTATGCGATAATGACACATGGTGTGCCGCGAGAAAGTATGAGTGGAAAGGATCACATGGAACATTTTTTTTTACCCCTTTCATTAGCGTGATTGGGTGAGCGCATCCTACGGTAGATCTACACGGCTGTCCCATAAGTAGTGCCATGAACAGGCCACTTTACTTTAAATTTCAAACTTGTTAATTCATTGCTTACGTAATAACACCGTTCTGTTCATTGTTACTTTTATTGCAAGATCGTCAGAAAAACAAAACAATATCGTTGTTGTTAGCTAAGCAACGATGGGCAGAATGTCGTATAAAGAGAAAAAAATAATATATTTTGCAACGTAAACATTGACACTAAAAATCGTGGAAGCGGATGTAGGATTTCACGCGAAAATCCCACAATTGGGGATGCGGATATCCGTTACATCCCTAGTCTAGACCGAGATTGTATAATACAGAGGCATGATCATTTTTGGCTTATTATGGTGGAGACAATACAGAAACAAGATGAGAAAAGGTTCAAATTGGCAGTTACGCGTCTGGTGGTAAGCAGTAATATTAGGCTGTGCACCATATCAGACGTGTATTCGAACACCAGTTTAGCCATCCAGATTTGAGTTTTATCTCGTTTGCGCAAATAACTCCAGGTGAATACACGCATGGTTTCTCCATTGAGGTTGTGTTGTATTTTTTCCTGTTTTGTGACGTTCTTGACATTGAGCAGAAGATGGTGGCAAGAATAATATCATTAGACATAAAATCTAGTTGAGTACGTAAATAACTTTTACTTTGCAACCCTGTACATTTTCCTTTTATAAACTATGTGTTTCTTTTTCATATTCAGCACTTGGCAGTCGTATTGCTACAAAAAGATTAAAGGTAAAAAATTCATGTAATATTCAAACCTGAATTTCAGAATACTCTGATAAACTTATACGCGCCAGTATTTTTAAAATGTGCTTTTGAAAATTGATAATAAACTTGGAACTAAACTAATAAATAGCAGATTTTGATATTACTTTATGTATGGATTTGTCGTGACCAAAAAATATAATACGAAATAATTCTGGTAAAAGCTATCAAATTTACTTTTTTAATAATATATTGTTATTTGATCCTGTAAGATAACGTAAAACTTTGAATATCATCATGGCGTGAAATTCAGAATTTTTCCAACGTTTCTACTGTGCAGTTAGAACCAGAAACCGAGCGTGGTGGGTGAGAGGTCAACAATCTGGCCTCGCATTCTGGAGGAAGCCGGTTCTAATCCTCGTCCGGGCACCCAGATTTGGGTTTTCCACGGTTTCTCCAAATCACTGCAGGCGAATGCCGGGATGCTTCCTTCAAAAGGCTCGTTCCTTGTCTCCAGTCCCATCACGCTTCTAATGATTTTTTTTTAACTGCTTAACGTCTCCTATAACAACTAGGTCTTTAGAGACGGGAAAGGATGGGGGGCAAGGAATGGGAAGGAATTCGGCCATGGCCTTTTGAAGGAAGCATCCCGGCATTCACCTGGAGTGATTTGGGGAAACCATGGAAAACCCAAATCTGGATGCCCGGACGGGGATTCGAACCGCCGTCCTCCCGAATGCGAGGCCAGAACGCTAACCGTTACACCACCACGCTCGGTGCGCTTCTAATGACACGACGTCGACGAGACATAAAGCTCTAGAACGAGGTAATGTCTGTTCCTGGAGCACCGGAGGCAACTTAAGTGTTGTCATCTGTCTGCGATTTGTAGAACTTGTAATTTCTATGAGATTTGTATTATATGAGGTGTAGATTGGAGGCCGTCCCAGCATTTGCCTATGTGACTTCGAGAAACCGCCTACGGAACGCAAATCGAGAGACCTATACGCGGAGTCTTTGGCTGTAACCTGGTCCCACTGTACCTTTCACATCCAGTGAGGCGGCGCATCAACGCGCGCAGCTACATTGGCGGATTTTATATGTATATATATAAAATCCTAAATTTATCAACACATTAGTTTCCTCCAAAATTAATAAAGTAAAATAGTACAAAAACAAAATCATGTTTGTGTTATGCCGTAGAACTGAATAAGAGATCGACAAATAAACCACAGAGGAAATGATTAACCAATAATTACTTCGCTAACAGGCGTGCTCTTTTCTCTCTCTCTGTGTTGATCTTTGATTTTTCATTCTTTTCATATTAATACAAAGCATTCTCGTCTTACTTTAGGAAATAACAATATTCTTGCTGTAATATGTTCTGCCTCGGAATGAGACACAATTTTGATAGAGGCATGTTCATCAGCCTGAATTTAGATGCAGACGCTCAAACATTGATTACTGAATACTCCTCTTTAAACACCTTACCACTTTTGAATCAAGTAAAAATCGAATACATTGTGTCTTCCCAGCGATTGGTGTTTGTTTATTTCATTTCTGTCACAATTTCTATCGCGTTCTCGCCTCGCATTCGGGAGGACGGCGGTTCGAATCCCCGTCCGGGCATCCAGATTTGGGTTTTCCATGGTTTCCCCAAATCACTCCAGGCAAATGCCGGGATGATTCCTTCAAAAGGCCATGGCCGAATTCCTTCCCATTCCTTGCCCCCATCCTTTCCCGTCTCTAAAGACCTCGATGTTAAAAAGAGACGTAAAGCAGTAACAAAAAAAAAAAAAAAAAAAAAAAATTCTATCAGGTACAACCTTTACACTTCACAGGGTCTTTTTGGAAAACACAGCCGCGTCGAAAAGAAGAAAACTAACTACTCTTGTATTCCTTCCTCTGATTACATGCACAAGATCATTCGTCATTACCATTTATTTACGTTTATCCACAAGATTTGTTAAGTATCTGGTGCTCGAGACTTCCCTATTACTATTTGGCCCTAAACAAACGTCAGTTTTGATTTTTACGGACGCTATTGTCTTCAGGTATCTCCACTAGTGTCTCTGCCAACGTACACAGTGTTTCAGTTAACGGTTAAGATATTTAATTATCAATATAACGTTTTTTTTTTTTTTTTACTTGTGACTTAAGCTTTTCGCCTCGTCGACGGCGTGGTCATTAGAGGCGGGATGAGATAGGGGACAAGGAACGGGAAGGAATTCAGCCATGGCCTTTTGAAGGAAGCATCCAGGCATTCGCCTGGAGTGATTTGGGGAAACCATGGAAAACCCAAATCTGGATGCCCGGGCGAGGATTAGAACCGGCGTCCTCCAGAATGCGAGGCCAGAACGTTAACCGTTCACCCACAATGCTCGGTATCACGAATACAACTGTATTATATTTAAGTCCACATGTCGAAAACATATAAGCTACTTCAAAATTAGATAACGTATATATACCATTATAGCCATACCACTCACTACGGTACACCCATAAAATATGGAAATTATGTATAATTACTACACTCTCTTTCTCAGGGAAAGGCTGCTTCATATTTCACCAGGTAAATGGATTGCATAAATCAACTGTAAAAAGAACAACGATTAAATAACGTTTATCAGTACCTAGGATTTAATTTATTTCATTTATGATGGAGTATATGCCCCAGTGACTATTTCTCTAAACGTCTATTTCCAATTTCTTGTTTTTTATCTCGAATTCTTTTGAGTAAAATTTTCCCCACACAGCTACTTTAAATCCCTGTACGAATTTTGATTCTAAATCCTTTCAGTATTTTTGATAAATTGTTCAACACTTCCATT
This sequence comes from Vandiemenella viatica, assembly GCA_031002005.1. Lineage (NCBI taxonomy): Eukaryota > Metazoa > Arthropoda > Insecta > Orthoptera > Morabidae > Vandiemenella > Vandiemenella viatica. The sequence continues at coordinate 242,760,319 of CM061919.1, forward strand.
GGTAATTTTTCCCCTTCCAGACTCTCTGACATACCATAGAAAATTGTCCCATTCACTTATACCAGAATCGAGTGCCAGATTATGGTCATGGCCATTATTTACCTTCCATACACTACTTTTAAATCTTCTACCAATGGCCTCATCATCAACATATGCCTTGTACGCTCTTTTAATCCTCTTCCTGTCTTCCAATGACTCCCAATCAAGCTCATTTTTCAAATCAGCTACTAATACTGTTTTGCTATAATTTTGACAAACAAATGTAGTTATACTCCTTTGCAGCTCTTCCAACATCTGTATACGATATCCAAAATGTGGGTCCCATGCTATGCAACTATATTCAAGCTATTGTTAGATTATAATACTAAAGGGATGAAACGCTTGGCAGGTACGAAGCGGGTCCTGTCCTCGATTCTAGTGGTGGGGATTTGAAAAGAGAAAGCGGGTCTATTCAAGACTTGAAGGTCATAACCAGTACCATAATTACTTTTTTCCTGGATAAAGTAGTGAAGGTTTGAGGAGCAATTTGTGTGCGTGGCGAGAGAGCACGCATGCGGGAGAGGCGGACAGTCAGGTGCGGTGCGGGCTGCGGCGCGGCAGGGGCCGTCCCTCCCACTATTGATCAGGCGGCCTGCTGGCTGCAGCGCCATGTTACGGCGTGCGGCCCGAGCACGCAGAGTACACAGTACACAGCACCACGCGGCGTAGTAACTACGCTACTCCTCCCGACATCTGGCAGTACTGGAAATCAAGGATAGACATAGGAACGGACTTCTCAATACTACAACAACAACCTGCAATGACAAACCACTAACAGAAATAATTCCTTCTGTAACCGTACAGTATAATTAATGAACAAGGTGAAAACTAAGATCAAACGCTATAACACAGTAATCAAACCAGAAGGTCTGTACGCCTCAGAATGTTTGTTCTCTACGAAAACTGGAGAAATAGAAGAGATAGAAAAAAGGGAAAGGAAAATCTTGGGAACAATTTGGGGACTACTAAAAGTTGTAAATGGTGAGTTTAGACACCGTGAAATAAAGATCTATACGAAGAAGAAATTTAAAGGATGTCAGACACGATCAGAAAGAGGAGAATCAGTTTTTCTGGTCTCGTAATGAGAATAAATAACAGCAGACTTACAAAAAAGAATCTTCAACCACGTTTACAAGAGTAAGAAGGGCAACCAGTGGATCCAAGGAGTAAAGAAAGATATGATTGTGATCGGAATAACAGATTTACTACAAGATAGAGAAACTTTCAGGAGATTGATCCAAAATTTCAAGCGTTTTCAGGAGAAGAGGAAATATAACAACATGTGGATGGAAGAAGGGAGGAGAAATCAAAGTGAAAGGGTGAAGAACTATTGGAGGTCAAGAAATGAAGCATCGAAATGAATGTACGGGATTACTTTTCGTGGAACTTAGATGGCCGATATCGAAGGAACATGGTTACGCATAGCACCAGTACGAGGCGCTAAAAAAATTTAACCTTCTTCAAAGTAATCTCCTAAATTATCGACAGATATGAGTCAAAACTGGGGGAAAACACTCAACAGAATCACATGTGTAATTTGGTTATGTGAATCACCCATACCATCGTTGGTAAAGACTAATGCAACTAATTAGCAGGCTTCTAGCTCTTTGTATTGTTCCCTGTAGGAACTGTAAATTACTGTCTTCAATCTGTACATTGTACTGCGGTAAAACTACGATTTTCATTTTGCACAAAATTTATTTTTCGCTGCGATCTGATCCGGGTAGGGCGTCTCGAAGCACTTTAATCAGTGTTTCGAACATGGATTCTTGATTTCCAGTGTTGCCACATTTTAAAAATAATATGGCTTCCATCATGTACCTAAGTACAAAAATGCTCTACTCTAACTCTTCTAGCTATGGAATACACTTAAATCTCTCCTAAAGGCTGAAGAATACACTGTGTCAAAACTTTTACAGGTGCCAACATTATCAGACGGCATTTTGGATGGTTTTGTATCTTAGCTACCTTCCTCACTCTCAAATCTCATACTGTTTTGACACCGATAATTAACAGAAAAGAAATCAAGGAAACTCCGGGATGCTTACAACCAAAGAAGACAAATCCCAAGAAGGGAACATCTCTGCAAGTAGAATGATATAGACGTCAGAGATACAACAAACAATTACTATCTTCCGGAATTACTCAAAGCCGATATACATTCCTGTTTCTGTGGAGTTTTGAGAATGTGAATACGCAATAAAGAAATATTCATTGTCAAGGGTAGAGAAACACCAGATGCCACCAGCGAATCACGCTCTATAATGCAAGTTCATTATTAACAACGTTGGTTCTGTTTCCGCCACTGTAGGGTGGACCAGTGCGTTGAGGCACCGTGCACTGAACAGGGAAGGTAGAAAGGCACCAGTTTCCAGTGCTGGTCCCGCGTTCCGGCATTCCTAATTGCGGTAATTAGGCGGTTTTCCACACTCAACTTGGTGGGACGGTCCACAATCCATTATACATTTCTTATAGAATAATATACTTATCATGTAGGAAGAGCGGACTGGTGGCTCAGTGGTTAAAGCTTCTGACTGGAGATCGAAAGGTCTCCGGTTCGAATCCCTGTCTCGGCGGAGATTATCATAGGTACTTAACCCGGGCTTCATCTCTGGCACAGCTTGCTGTGTTGTTCGAAGTACACCAGAACGCTTGCGTGATTCGGATTCCACGTTAAACTGTAGGTCCCCTGTACCCGGCAGGATTACAGGGCTAGGTTAAGGCGGCTACGACAGGAGCTGAATGCGCAGCCGATATAAACTAGGTCACAAGTTTATGACAGCCACATGAAATTATTATTTATTATCATACAGAAGTTTCATCTTCCGCAGACAGATGTAAACTCAATTTTCCTCCTCTTTGTGCGGTACGTCGGCTCTAACAAACCAGTTTTGAACTGGAAGGGCACTTGTCCTTCCCTACACTGGCCGTACTGCCAACTGTGTAAAGACGGGAACAGTGACGCCTGGTCCTTAGCTGGTCGGATCGAGGAAAAAAATAAACAAAACGCTGGTATAACTGTGGCACGTTACTTATCATCATCACCTCCTCCAGTTTTAGACTCACTGTTTTGTTACATAATCTGCACCAAGTTAATATAACAGCACAGTATTCATTGGTCACTTAGTTTTAGACGTGTGTAATCCTAGAAAACAGCGGAAAGATTCTTAGAAAATTTTTATTCCAAGGAAACGCACCAGAAATGCTCACTTATCTTTCCAGCCAATTACAGATCTCATTTGTGTGCTTGGTTAACAACATATTTTTCTCTGTTTCGTTTGAGCAATGGAGAAGCGAGCCTTAGCCACGAAAACACACGATTGGTGGGGCTTCCCACTACCGCCATGGAATGAGAGATAAACCGAGATGGTGTATGACGTCACAGAGGAGTTGGATGTCTCGTTTCATCTTCTGACGAGATTAAAGACACATCAGAGCAGCAGACAGCTAGAGATATGTAGCGTCGCAAGAACCAAGGGTCACTCACAGTACAGCTATCTTCGCCACAAGGGCTTCATTACGTGGGCCAACTGCTAAGATCAAAGGACAGTCAGATGCCGATAGTCGCTATAGGACACAGCAGAAATGCGGTAATATCTCGCGATATTCAGGTTGTGTCCGCAATAAATACACCCGTAAAGTCCTGTTAAATTAACAATTCAACATAATTTTCATGTTCTTAAAAAATCAGAGATTAACCATTTTTAATTGTTCATTTGGATGTTAGTTCATATACGTGTTTTGATAATTTTAAGATGTCAAATAAACCCCAGAGATTTTTTTTTAAATGCATATTGATTTTTCGTTTATGACACCGAATATTCTTATTAATTCAGAAGGTCTGACATGTTTGCGAAACGATAAATTAAAGTAATAATATAAAATATGCAATATAATCCTCTCTGGTGTCCAACCGGATGGTGTTGCATAAACATAACGTTTCGATAGCTAGCTCTGCCGTCTTCATCAGGTGTCAGGTCTCTTCTAGCTGTCGCAAGCTGGCTGTCACCGCCTTCCTTAAACATTCCTGAACGTATGTAAGTAAGTTCGATAGGAGGCTAAGCCAGTCTAGGCGGTGACAGCTGAAGAGACCTGACCTCTGGTGAAGAAAACAGAGCTAGCTGTCGAAACGTTGTCTTTATACAACACCATCCGGCTGTATTATATTGCATCAGTACGCCGGGAAAGTCTGCACGCACACAATAATACAAAACTTTTTACAAATAGCAGCATAAAACCAGTAACCTTTCAAGGAGTAATTGGGTATTGTGGTCCAAATTTTCTAATCGTCGAAACCACATTTTATTAGCTCACTGCTGTTTAACGTACCTGTGTTTTCGTGTATGATGGCTTGACATTACTTTTTTTTTATTTTTTTTATTTTAATGGCATTCGGCAACGGAGGCCATACAGCCAGCTCAATGTGTATTTTTTCCAATGTATGGACGCCACAGAACGGACAAGACATTCACACAGACACACAACACTTAACATCCATGCCCGCGGCCGGATTCGAACCGGCGGCCTTCGGCACGTGGAGCTAGCACTATAGCCCCTACGCTACCGAGGCCGGCTTTGACATTACTTGACCCGATTATCATTCCGTAAAAACGGGACTTACAGCTTCACGTAAATACCTAACTGCAAGGAGTCCTTACGCACATAATACAAACACATCATTGTGAGAGGTAATAGACAGTATGGTAGAATGAAGCTCATCAGCCCCCAGATCTCATGCATGGTCTCCTGCAGTTTAACGCTGCCGCTACGGGTACAAGATGTTATCGTCGAAAGTAAACTGCCGTGTGCACCATAACGCTTAACGTCGCTAGCTGCTCCGGGCATCGTTCTTCAGCTCGTTTTCGTGCGTGAATACAGTGATGCGCTTACCCGATATCGGAATCTAGATCAGTCTCGAAAATGACTTTAGACGCTATTCCCACGATGGGCTCCGTTGCTATCGCCACTTTGGCGTTAAGAGTCTCTCATACGGGGCTGAATGGAAGCGGGATTACACATGAGCAGTAAACCAGACAGGAGCGAAATAACGTGCAGATAACCTGATCCTGCTGTAAGGATACCCCATTTTCTTGTCATGTCCTCGAAACAGAGCGTTGGGGTTGTGCGGGTACGCTCTGGCCCCACATTCGGGAGAACGCGCTTTCGAATTCCCGTAAGGCCAACCAGATATGGATTTTCCATGGTTTCCCCAAATTACTCCAGGAAAATGCCGGGATGTTACCTTCAAAATGTCATGACCGTATTTTTTTCAGTTCCTTACTCCTAATGATTTCTCGTTTCTACTTTCCTCGATGTCAACAAACCAGAGACAGGGGGAAAAAAATAAAAAATCACGAGACCACTTGTAAGGAATATTTTTGATGTAGTGACTGATCAGTTCTGTAGAAGCAAAACTACGAAAGACAGCATACCCTTATGTAAGACTGGAGCCACTTGACAATGGCGACAGCGATTGGGAGCGCCGAAACGCTGTGTTTTATCGATGGACTAACTTGGCCAGTTACCCGAGAAGATTTCAATCAGCCTACCCATACTTTGAATATTTCTGTCATACTGCATACTGTCAGGCCAAGTATTACGGAACTTTAAACAATGTAATTCTGTACATGTTCGTAACCCTGATTGACGCAAGCTTTAACCACAGAGGTTGGTATTGGAATAGTTTTCACTATCGTCTTTGGTATGTTGAGTATGAGAAGCCATTTTTTTCCATAATTATCTATATTGACGTGACTGTATTAATCAGATAAAAGGTAGAATGAGAAACAGCCTTCAGTCACTAGAATACAACAATTATTGTATTACACAATGCATTTCGGACCCTGTGGATCCATCTTCAGGTATCTATGGTATTTACATTTGGTTTTAAATTTTCCTTAAGCGAAAATCGTTCCTGTACTCCAAAATGATTTCAAGTAAGTGTCGTGAATATGTTTTATTATGAGAGAAAAGACTAAGTATGAAAACATTGTGGAAAACTTACCAGAATTGACGAGATGCTCGCTTAAGGAAAATTTAAAACCAAGTGTAAATACCATAGACACCTGAAGATGGATCCACAGGGTCCGACATGCATTGCGTAATACAATAAAATTTGTATTCTAGTGACTGAAGGCTGTTTCTCATTCTACATTTTGTCAGAAGCTATTTGCATTAAATGTTTGGAGGAGGTAATTCAATTTCTCTGGTTGTGCTCTATAAAGGATGTTGGACTTCTTTTTAAATTTTAAGTATTGTTTGAAATACACGCTTTCGCAAATAAATGTAGTGTTCATTTTATTTGCTTAAGTCGTCTATCATTTTTCTGAAGTGAGATTATACATGGCGTTCGCCGGAAAACGCTACCCTCCCAGTCTGTTGCCGTCGGCAACTTGCTCCGTCAGTGGCGCCAGCAGTTTCCGCCACACGGCACCGTGGATCACCGCACTGTTTAACACCTCCGCTGCCCCAACAGTGCAGTGCAGTGACCCTTACATTGTTAAGAACGGTTTCTTTGCATTGTAGATAGTTTGTGACTTCAGTCTCTTATTAATCAGTGTTGTGAATAAACGTTTCTTTGCGGTTTGGCTGGTTTGGGGCTTCATACTCTTATTAATCTGTACCGTGTTTGAGTGTGAGTAAAATTATGGTACGTTACAGTTTGCAACAAAGAATATTTCTCTACGATACATATGTGAAGAAGAAGTCGTTTAAAAAGTGTCGCAGTAAATTTCGTCGCGAATTTCCTGGCGCTTTACTGCCAGCTAAATCAACAATTCTGCGTCTGGTTAAAAAAGTAAGAGAAACGGGTTCATTTTTTAACAAAAAGAGACTGTCGGTCAACCGTATTCTCACAGAGGAGAAAATTGACGATATCGCTTTTCGACTAGAACAGTCACCCAAAAAATCATTAAGTCAGTTAGGGCAGCGTGTGTCTCGAAATATGTTCAGAAGATGTGAAATGTGCATTATACAAGAGGGTCAACACTTCCAGCATCTTTTATAAGGTAAGCTAATGAATTACGTCACATTTAAAAGCTTAGCACACAAGTTTATGAAGCGTAATTATTATGAAATAGTCCGCGGCCGACGGTCGAACAATGCCGGAAACTGAGCGCTCGCTCGCCGGGAGCAGTTTCTTCCTTGTAGCGCTAACAGTGGGTTGCGTTTCCCGGCGAACGCCCTGTATTATCGCTAATCAATAATTGGGCCAGGAAGACTGCGAGATTTAAATTGCGTAGTTTTAAATGCCGCTCACCGGTAGGAAAAGAAAAAACCTGATAAATTACACTAGTGAGCTCTGAATATAAAATGTTCACTGCACAGATAGAACAATATTTATGGCAAACTATCAGTACCCGCATTTATGAAGTACTTCAATTAATTTACTAAAACCTAGCACGAATTTTGTTATAATTTGGCATCAGGAATCAATAGCAACTATACTGGGATTCAGAAGGGAACAAAAATAATTTACACATAAAAAACTTCATAATTTTTTATCATTAATCTATTAAAAATAGTTACGAACAATGTAATTATTCAGTACCAAAGATAAAAATCAATAAAAATTGTAAATAGGATAAAATATTATACATAAACTGTAAATTATTACGAAAAGTCATCTTCGTAATTTGATGCGTATTGTTAATTTTAATCTAAGTCCAAATTTTTGTTTATACACACGACTGGATGAATCAGATGTTAGACTGAATCGGTGCTATCTTTAAATGATGTTTACATTGTAATTGTAATATTATACAGGGTGTTACAAAAAGGTACGGCCAAACTTTCAGGAAACATTCCTCACACAAAAAAAAAGAAAATATGTTATATGGACATGTGTCCGGAAACGCTTACTTTCCATGTTAAAGCTCATTTTATTACTTCTCTTCAAATCACATTAAACATGGAATGGAAACACACAGCAACAAAACGTACCAGCGTGACTTCAAACACTTTGTTACAGGAAATGTTCAAAATGTACTCCGTTAGCGAGGATACATGCATCCAGCCTCCGTCGCATGGAATCCTTGATGCGCTGATGCAGCCCTGGAGAATGGCGTATTGTATCACAGCCGTCCACAATATGAGCTGTAATATGTAAAGTAAGCGTTTCCGGACACATGTCCACATAACATATTTTCTTTGTGTGTGAGGAATGTTTCCTGAAAGTTTGGCCGTACCTTTTTGTAACACCCTGTATACAACAAAATATTGCATTGTGTTTAAATCATAAATAATCACCAAAAATAACGAATTTCGCTAATCCTACATTTTATTAATACTTACAGTGGTAATATATCTAATTACAAATGTATGTATATATGTTCGTTTGGAACAACTAGGACCACGTTAATCCTTTGTCTTCCCATTTTTCTTCAAAGAATCAAAGTCTTTCCATAATCTGCTAGCCTTTAAAAAAATATTAGATACAATATTGGTGCTTTCGATATTTCATAAGAAATAAAATTTCCACAACTAGCACATTACTCTATATATCTTCACACGATTTTGTTCTATATTTGAGCCCATGGGTTCGCACTGCAAAATTTCGAAGAATTACTGTCGAATTTAAAGAGCTGAAAGTATTAAAGTAGGGAAGAAACGATAACGCTATATAGTACAGAATAATAGAAGATTGCGTCCTACACCATTGTACCAACATTATGTACTGTATATGAAGTACAGGATTTGGAACGGTTGCAAAGGAGGGCAAATAGATTTGTTTACGGAAATTACTGAAAAACACAGCCAGTCAATGATATGATAAGTGAGATTTGCTGGAAGTCGTTACATCATAGGAAGAAGGCAATGTAAGCGTTGAACTGAAACAAAAATTTGAGGGATATTATAAGCAATTTACACGAACACTCAAATGAAAGATTATGAAGTATGAAACTGCAACCCGCACATACACTCCATTTAATAACAATAATACTGATAGTAGATTTTATGTATTTCGTACGATAGATGGACATAAATATAGCAATTATTTGAATTACATCTAATGAGACTTATCTGTTTCTATAAATTGATGTAGAGCGATTGAAGTCATTCAGTTGTCTCAGAGGTTGCTTCATGAAGCTGCTGAATCCTACCACTGAATATCCTAAGAGGGTATTCCATTATAACCTGATGAATAATTTGCTGATGGTTTCCATAGTCACAAGAAAGATTCCCAATTTCGCACCCAGTACTTGCATCTACCGTGATCTGTTCTCACATGGTACAGTGTCATTCAAATTCTGATAGGTAAGTCGAATCCAGGAGGCTGTCTTGTATTATTGCTAGTTTGTCAGCACGCCATTGGTCGTTTATGCTTAAATAATTTTGGCAGCATCTCACTAAAGTTACATGTTGAATGCCTTGACTTTGTTTTGAGTTTCACGAAAGCATACCTTGTGTATCAGGAGTTTCGGGTTTCTTAAATATTTCTGCCATTCGTTTTTTAAAGCCGCCTGTGTTAGTAGATTTAGTGGGGGATATTGGAAAGTAAAGGTAGAAATTCTATAATTGTATATTTTACAGTTCCAGATATTGTTCCCATTGTGTTGTTTAGCTGAGTATCGAATTTTTTTATTTGTCTGCTATTTAGCAATGCTGGACTGCAGTGTTCAGCAGTTAAGTATGCTAGTGCAAGAACTGATGGTCTGAAAGCTCCTGCATGTGCCTCCCATCCCGTTTCAGAAAGTTGGGAAGAAAGATATTTATGGTTTTGACTATTGAATAAGGTAAGCAATTTTCGCTCAACAGCAGTTAATGAAGTAGTCGTTACGAACAGCAGCGAAGTTAAAGGAGTAGTGTTGACACCGAGGTGAAGCACTGGGACCTTTTTTCCACTCGGAATGACTACGCATCCGGAAACCTTACATCACCGAGGGAAAGAGGATCCGAGCGGTTGAGCATCGGGAAATAATTTTTCAGCAGGGCAATTACGCGGAAGCAAAATATGTTATTCTCGATAGCGAATTTTCCATCTACGTACCGCGCAACTTGGAGAAAGACATTCCAGGTAGGAACGAGCCAAGTTTGTAGGGAGTTAGTTTGTAGCGCTCCTCGCGGTCCATTGCGCAGGCGCCGACTGGCGCGGCGGAACTGCGGGGAGAAAGAGAGGAAAAAACGCAACCGGAAACAGACTTGAGAGAGTTGCTGGGACCGTGAATCACGCTACGGCCAGACACATCAGCGCTCAACACGAACCGCAGGTGGGGTAGTAATACGTTTGTGATGCCGATAATTCGTGGGAGTTGAATGCGAGGAGCACGATACGCGCTTAATATCAGCAAGGATGAGATGGCAGGACACATTGGACAGGTAGGAGGAAATGGTTTCAAAATTCTTCACTTGTTGGAGAGAGGGATGATGGGATGTACGAGAGAAGTAAAGGAATTGGGTTTCGAAATTATGGCCATCAATCTTTAGTTTTTATTTGTGTATCTTTGCATTTATCTTCACCCCATGTTTACCAACCCAACTAGATATCCGATCACCTTGCGTCTGTTCACAGTCCTCTACAGACCAGCCCCGCCGTTTCTGAGATTCTCGTTCCCGGAAGCCACGCCCACAAACCACCGATTAGTAATTTAAGGGAATTGCGTGACTTGTGCGTAGACATCAGGTATCAGACAACTCCGGAAACCTAACAAGGATTTTCGAATCCATGCCACGCCGAATAGCTGCTGGATTGAGCTCCAAAGATGGACCAACACACTAATAAGCAGGTGGTCATAATGTTTTAGCTGATCAGGGTATTTAATGAGACTATTTCTAAAGAGCGCATAACGTTACACGTTGACATAATAAGCTCAGCGCGTTAGAGCGACTACCTGCGTGTTGTGTCTCGTGTTTTATGGGAAGTTCAAACTTGTGATTGTGTAGTGTCAAAAAGCACGGGAAAAAACTGCTGAAAAGCAAGGAATGAGCAGTTTTTGTTTTAATTGATTTCTTTTAAAATGATTTTATTTAAATTTATAATATATATATATATGTGTTTTTCCCTATATTTCACTTTTCAGCCATCAATACATAGCACAGATCACAGGTGTTTGTGTGAGGAAGTAGCATAGAGTTTCCTATCGTGCACAACTTTGGCCAAATGCCGGTAGCTGTGGGGATGTGGAAGATATGATGATTAAAGTTAGTTAATGCAGGGCGTTTTCATATTTCGACCAAAAATTTCTGTTCCACACTTCCTGCCACAAATATATAGAATAGACCATTGATGTTTGTGTTTGGTAGTAGCAGTGAATCTCCCATCGTGCACACTGGTGGTTAAATGTCGGTAGCTGTGGGGGTGTGGAAGATATGGTGGTTGAAAGTGGTCAACCTGAGCCACTTTCATATTTCTGCCAAAGACACATGTGTCTTGGTGTATCACTTTTCAGCGAAAACTATCTATGACAGATCACTGGCGTTTGTGTGTGGTAGTAACACAGAGTCACCTTTCGATCACAACCTTGGTCGAATTTCAGTAGCTGTGGGAATGTGGGAGATATGGTGGTTGAAAGTGGCCTATCAAGGATATTTTCGTATTTCGACCAAAGACATGTGTGTCCGTAAATTTTACTTTGCTTCCTGAACTACATAGCGCAGATGACTGGCGTTTGTGTGTGGTAATAGCAACGAGTCTCCCATCATGCACTATGGTGATTAGATGTCGGTAGCTGTCAATCCAAATTCTTTACAAACACGAACGAAGGCGTGGGTACCAGCTAGTTATATAAAACAATCGATTACATTACCACTTCAACATTTTTACAATCTAATAAAAAATGTTTCATAAATAATTCACATGCAGAACTGTGATGATAGAAGTACTTATTCAATCTGAAACGTCGCGGTTGGTGCTGAAGTGACTTCTCTCTTGAAATCCTTCTGATTTGGCTAAACGTTCCGTACCTACTAGAGGAATCAGGTGTTGGGTTTGAAAATTCTCCAAGTTTTGGGCTAGATCTGCTCTGAAGGGGTTCCCAGGTAAATACTCATCAATAACCCCGCAAAGTAACAACAAAGTCAACAGTTTTAAATAAATAGGAAAGTATTATTTATTTATTAAAAATCGTGCACATGATCCACAAGTCGTCAATAATATGTTTTAGAATAAGCATGGCGATCATTTTTCTTCTTCTTCGATCCATTTTAACATACTGAAACACTGTTCTGCCTTAAACACTCGTCTAACTTGCTTATTAAATTCTTGTAATAAATATCTTTTGTATGATATAAATTATATTGGTCGATCGGAGAATGTTTTAAAGGAAAGATTTCAAACATAACTCTATCATTAAACTTCATTTGACCTCAAATTGAAATTATTAAAAAAAAGGAAGAGTTATTTCATGATAATTATCTTGCCCCTAATTTTATAAAAGCATGGAAATAGGATTTTTGACAATTTAAAATAAATACATTCTGATATTATACATGGATCCCGGCATTATAAATACACATAGGTAACACGTCAATACGTGGGAACCTACAAAAATTGTCCTATCTGTCTGAAATTTGATACACACATTCCTTAGGCGATAATATTTGATTAAAAGTGTATAACGTAAGCTTGGAATGTGTGGAAATAATGTAAAATCACTTGAAATGTGGGTACATGCACACATATTATTACGCAAGAAATGCACGTTATTACATGTCGATATTTATTCTGTGTGTTTCTTACTCTTAATTCTTGGTCCAGGCTGCATTTCAACCTAACCACAATAGCTATTAGCAAAAAAAAAATAAATAATAATAATAATAAAGTTAAATGATCTGTATCAAACATTCGTTACGGTAGACGCCATGTTTTTCCCTGTGAGGTAGGGTGCCATGCAATATATCTTTACACTGAAAAACTGTCAGCCCGCACAGAGAAATTGTAAATGTTACATGATTTTCTACTTATTACGTATCTGCAATTTTCATGTGTAAAGCAGTTTTTATTCAATATTAAAGACTTAAAAACATGTGGAATAAATGTCAACAGCTGTTAACGTGTATTTCTTGCGTAATAACATATATACATCTACCCACATTTCGAGTGATTTTTCTTCATTTCTACGTATTCGAAGCTTACGTTATACACTTTAAATCAAATATTATCGCCTAAGAAATGTGTTTACCAAATTTCATACCGATAGTACAATATTTGTAGTTTCCGACGTATTGACATGGAGCCTACAAATAATCACACAAATTTTTCAAAAAATATTATTTCATTTGGTGGCCATGATTATGAAACGCGACGGATAGTCATTACGTCGGGAATCTAATATTTGAGCATTAATATTCTTAATGGGTGTGGTATGGTTCGAAACGTTTGGTGTCATAATTACAAGGTGGACTTAACGTAACTATTGAATGTGTTTGCTGCGGCTTTACCGTTTGCTGGAACGTAGTGGCTGGAGCCTTGCGATGGCACCTTATTCAGATCTTATCTTCCATTCAAGCGTTCCACCAGGTCCAGTATTGTTCGCAACGTGTCATCCCAGTGGATGTGCATATACAAACTCCAACATATGATTTATCGACCCATGTAACAACGGTAGTCAAATTATTGACCAAGTATCACACTGACTTACTTTTTGCGTGAGAACTCAAATCATAATGCCTGCTCATGGTCGTCTCCCCTGTATCCCATCGACATGCTTCCTTGCGTGAAAGAGTTAACATGACTCACCTATAACCATCTCCAGGGCTCATACACTACATATCTGGCTGTGGTCCATAAAACAGTTTCCTTGAACAGAGAGGCCTCAAAGAAACAAACGGGCAACTGTGGCGAAGTAAGTACTCCCAAGCACATGGTTTGGGAATGCAAACAAACTGAAGAATCAAGAGCACACCTTCAAATACAACTTCAGAATAGAAAAATATACGACATACTACGTGATACCGAGCGCTGTCACTTGCTGGATGAAGCCGCTAGATCTAGCAGCGCTGCGCGAGAAGGAAATATTTGCTGAATTGAAATTAACAGAGCACAAAAGACATCGCGAGCAAACAGCATCAGAAAAAGAAAGAAGGGCAGGAGAGGAAGAGATTTAAGAGGAAAGAACTTCCCAAATGTGTTCACAAGCACTGCCCACGACTAAGGCAGTGCCTGCACCAGGAAGACGGCAAAGAGTTCACCACAGTGCCTCTGGAAACCAGAGGCACCTTCTCCAGGGCTCTGGGAGCAGCCTGCTCTGATTCCAGGAGGGAACTCCTGATGTGGGAGTAGGTGGCTCCAAGGACAAACCGGAGAAGAACGAGACCACTACCTGGAACGTGAAGCTGGCTGACGGCGCTTGGTTGTCAGCATGTCAGCAGTCGCCCCGCTGCATCAGCAGAAACAGTCGGCAGCCTGGGTGTCGGCGCAGGCCAGCAGGGTGCAGGAAGAACATTCGTGCACAGTCTATAGATTACAAGTATGTTAAAACATAGACACTTTCTGATTTTGGCGTAAATTAGTGCAGATGAATGATTTATTAGTAGAATAATTAGTAGAATATTTTAGATCCGCTAAATCCTTTAGAATCACTATCTAGATCTGTTAAAAAAAAGTAAATTGTTTTAAAATAAAAACTGTAGAAACTAAGAGCCTATTTTAGGTAACAAGGTAGTAGGCTATGTAAACTCAAGAAATAAAAATAAAATAATAAATATCCGAGCATTTTAACTTAAAAGTTTACAGCCAATTGGTTTGATACTTGCTGTATTTGGGATATCACCATTGGCTGGCAGATCTTGTGGCGGGTCAGGTCTGGCTCCATTGTGTCGGTCTGCAAGCCTGCTCGCCAAACCGCCCCACACTCACATGTCAACGGGGAAATCCCTATCATCTCCGTATTCTCATCCTTCACCACCCACGCCATGAATCATGCACCGCCGCACCAATATTCTATTACACGTAAATACTATGTTCCATCGTTCACTTATAAAATAAAGCAATTATTGTCCTGTTATTTTTCCTATTATTTATAATCTAGTTGTGGGGATCGCACATGTACCATTACAAACCGAATAGATCAACACTTTGCCCTAGAAAAATTTTATGGCGCGCGATACATTTCGCGCTCCTGCCGACGTGATTAGTGCAAAACCGGTTCCTGCGGCACAAAATACGCATCGCTAGGAAAACCGACCATTTTGTTTATACCTATCGTGTGAATGGAGCCACAATCTTGGTGTAAAAGCGTTTCTACAATCATTACGGAACAAGCTGTCGTAGCGTGTGGACTGTGATTTTTCTACTTTGTTCATTGTGAATTATTGAAACGTGTGCTTCAAAAGAAAATCTTGCGAGATGTGAGATGCATTATGGGATTAGGTTTTCACTGGCAAAAAAACTCAAACTAACTGAAATTCATAGGCAACTTTGTGAGGTGTACGGAGACGGAATAACGAGTGAATGTGAATTGAGGAAATGGTACATTTATTTTAAAAATTGGGGCACTAAGTTCAAGATTAGGACCGCAGTGGTCAGTCTAGCCTTGTGTCCCATAAACTGACGATGAAGATCAACGATATAATTAGGAAAATCGACGCCTAACGATTACGGAACGCTCGCTTCATTTCCTCCAAATTTTTCGAAGTTTACTGAATGACATTGCATCGGAGCTTGGTTATCATAAGTTTTGTACCAAAAATCTTGACGGAAGATCGCAAAAAAAAACGTGTTTCTGCATCGCTGAATTTCCTCGGAGCCGACAAGGACGGTAACGTTCAATTCGGATCTAGCACCAGCGACTACGTTCTCTTTCCAGCGATGAAGCATTATTTCGCAACACAGCACTTTGATAGTAAAGCAGAACTTTATGCTGGTGTAAACCAGTTGTTGAAATCTAGGACGACAGATTTCTACAGAGACGGAAATGAAAACCTTGTACGTCTTTATGATTAGTGCCTCAATTTAAATGGCGAAAATGTAGGAAAATAGTTTAAGATTGTCCCTTTCAAACATATCTAATAAAATTTATTATTCTTATTTGGTTGCTTTTTTTAAATTTAAAAACTTATGTTACTTTCTGGATAGCTATCATATTTTCAAATATCCAGCAGGCACTATATGCCTGCACGTGTGCGTAATTGAGCGGTGGGCGATCAAGTAGGACCTTGATAGGCTCTTAACGGAACGAAACAGATGTATCATTCTTATACGTACTTGACGAGGTTTGTAAATAGGTTTGAGATTAAAAAAAATTGAAGTTATAAATCGCTAGGTGTAAGCCCCTTACTGTGTGGGGTTTATGATAATGAATGTATAATATTTTCACATTTTTTGCTAAAAAAAAAGATCTGTTCAATTAAACAGCTGAGAAAAAAATCAAGGAATATTGGGTTCAAATCACAAAGTAAAGGATTTCATTGAATTGTCAAGTACAATTTTTATTCCACTCTTTTTCAGCCGTAAAGTTTCATCGCATTATTTGACTAAATTGATGTATTTACGAATATTTGTAAATTAAGAAAATCAGCTAATATTTAATATGTTTATTTAAGTAAAATAAATACTTTTCTCTCAGTATTCCGGCAATTTATTTCTTTGCACTAGCTTCTCTGTTAAAAGAAAAACTTATAACCTCAATTTAATGGTAACATAGTTGTTAGCTTACGAGTGCGTGACGTCAGAATTTTATCCTGCCAATATCTTCCTCGGTTACCACGCCTATTGCTGACGAAATGAGCCAACGCAATTATACGAGTGTGTCAATACAACTTTAAATAATGTTAGATGGAACAAGATGTTCAAAATTTTAATGAAGTCATGTCTAAAATACCTATATAGAATACATTATAATCTTTATAAGAATCAACTAGCTATAATAAATGTAGACAATCATGAGAGACACACATTAGATGAAAAAGGTGTGAGACAATGTTGTAGTCCATCAGCATTAATATTCTACTTTTATATAGAGGAGGCAATAAAGGAAGTAAAAAAAAAAATTTACATGTAGCATAAGTGTTCAAGGAGAAAAAATTGGTATGGTACGATATGCTCATAACATTGTCTTGCTAGCACAATAGTCTGAGAAATTTGAGAATTTACTGAATGGAATGGGAATGAACAAAATATTGAATATATATCAAAGCAAGACAAAAGTGTTGAAATGTAGCAGAAAAGATACTAATAATGGTAAACAAAATATAATAATAGGGTTGGTTGCGACAGAAGTAGTTAGTGAATTTTGCTACTTAGAAAATAAAAATACAACCGATGGCCGAAGCAGGAATGATGTTAAAAGCAGAATAGCAATAGCAAAAAGAGCTTTCATGAAAAAGAGAAAACTTTTAGTCTCAACTATTAATCTAGGACTCAGAAAGAACTTTTTAAAACTCTACGAGAGAAAATTAAATGTATTGGAAATGCGATGTTATAGAAGGATGCTGAAAATTAAGTGGACAAATAAAGTATGAAACTAACGAGTTTTGGAAATGATGGGCGAGGAAAGAAGTTTGTGGAAGAGTCTTACTGAAAGAAGAGACAGGCTGGTAGATCATATTTTGAGACATGAAGGATTGGTTAATTTGTTAATGGAGGGAACAGTCGAAGGTAAGAACTGTAGAGGAAGACAGAGATTAGAATATATGAAGCAAATAATTTAGGACATGGGTATGACGAGATGACAATGTCAGCACAAGCCTCAACCCAGTCAGTTGTAAATAGCTCCCTTCGGATATTTGTAATTTTACGATATAAATGAGATATTCGGATTATAAAAACGAAAGATACAAGATGTGAAGATCTGAATCCTATCCTTTTCCATTTACGGGTTAGAGTTCTTTGACAGCAAAAGGAGACCTTTTTCGTTCGTATAGTAAGATAATTTAAAATCGATTGCGGATGTTCTTTCTGCATCACACATTTATGATAGGTACTTTATATTTGTTTTTATATGTATATTTTTTGCGGTAGTTTTGGAAAGTTTGTTTCGTTGGCGTCCAGTAACAATAGTCGCGCGTAGCACTCAGCCGGGCTCGCGCCGCGCACACATAACTGGATAAAGCGCGCGCCAAATGGAGGGCCCAGTTTGTTTCCCCTCATTAAAGTCGCACGAATTATTAATTTCGTAACTGCTTTCGTTTTGTTTTGTTAGCAGCGTAAATTGGACTCGGAAATTATTAACGACCGCCAAGAGACTTGGGTTGCACCGCAATATGTGGGCACTGCAAAGCGCGGCGCTGGAAGAATACTAGCGTGATGTGAAATATCTCCGCAATATATAGACAAGCAATTGGAAAAATCAAAACATGAAAGTTTCCAAGAAAACTTAATTTTCAAGGCAATATAGATGTTTATGGAGGTAAACCTGCATTTATTAATACAGCATAAAATAATGCATACAATAACGTGTGCAGCAGGAAACAAAAAAAAATGAGATAAATTCAAGAATTATAAAAAATGAAAGGAGAATAAAATATAATTATGGACTTAGAGAGCGTCGACGAAGAGGTCATTATCGCCCTTACAACAACCAAGTTGACAATGGAAAACAAGTGGAATGAAAATAGTAGTGTGTTATAAGGAAAAGGAAACAGGCTTTTTTCATACACTAATTGCTAATGAATCCAGAAAAAATGGCAAAAAGGATATTTCAGCATTTTAATTAAAATCCATAAACAAAAATCCAGAAATGCAGCAGAGCGCAAACAGGCTCCTTCAAAACGATTGAAGGATATCTGGACTCAAAAGAAAATGAAACTCACTGCCAATTGAATTAAGGCTTAACGTGGTCCTAGTTGTCATCAACAAATATATATATATATATATATATATATATATATATATATATATATATATATATATACAGAATACACTAACTTATATAATTCTCAAATAGCAAAAAACAATATTCCAATAATCGGGAAGAATAAATCTTGAACGGGGTAGTTTATCAGAATAAAGTTCACGAGGTAAGAACGGAAACTTTCCCGGCGTATGCTTGAAATGAAGACTTCACGGGTGTACCGCCGGATAGTGTTTTGAAAACACGATATTTAGGACGACTAGCTCCGTCGTCTTCATCAGGTGACGAGACATCTGTACAGCGTGGTGAGTGAGCGGTAAAGCTATTGCCTCGCATTTGGGAGAACAGGGCTTGTAATCCCCATCCGGCCAGCCAATGTTTAGCTTTCCCGAAATCGCTGCATCCGAATGCCGGACTATGTCCGTATTCCTTGCCTCCCATCCTTTACCGTCTCTCATGTAATAGACAGTCGACGAGATATAAAGACATAAGCAATGAAAGAACACAGAAGAAAGTGTGAAAAATATACGGAAGGATGAAAAAATATTGGGAGCGAAGAAAAGAAAGCATAAAGTTGTCCCATTGTTTGTCGTTGGTCAAAGCCGAGAAGAAGAAGAATGTGTTGTGGAATCTAAGAACTTTCTATACCAGCCTTGTGGATGCCAAAGTTTAAAACCAGCTTCCTAGTCGAAATACTGAGTATTAGAAATTAAGACGTCACTTATCGCTGGAAAGAAATTGTAGGATTTATAAAGTACAATAAAGTTACTTTGACAGCCCAGATACTTCATATGAAACTTGAAAATGAGTTCTACAATATCAACAGACCATCCGAAAAAAGAGAGGCCTACGAAATAATACAAACTGAATTTTGTTTTCTATAGTTTCTGGGAAAAAAAAATTGGTTTTTCAGGATGAAATATTTGAACGAGTTAAAGGTCACCCTAAATATCTATCACTGATATTTTATATGATAACTTCAGGTCAGTGATATATTTCTGTTAGTAACGACGATTTGTTTAAGTGATTTTGTTTGACTAACTTGTGCTCTAACTAGTATTTATCTCATGGAATATCAGTACTGGTAGATCTATGTTTTGATCGTCCTTTTGTAACGTTCTTAAAATTTTTGATTCAACCATATTTTTGGAATATTGAATAACTTAATTTCAATACATAGCTAAAATTCTACTTTTATTGATTTATTTTGAAAATATTACATCTTTAATACAATATTACAGTCTGCTGTTAAAGGGGTATTTACAGTGTTAATGTGATTGACAAGTTGGAATCAATACACAAATTATTTTAAAGCAGAGGTTAAGTTGCTATCGGATATATCAGGATTGCTATGTAGGTGTCGAATCAGATACCCTTTACCAATAGGAAGGAAATGCTAATGGCCAACAAACCGTGGCCGTTGAGCCACTTCAGTTTTCTTACATCGTCTTTTGTTGTATGTTATGAAAGCATTCACCTTTCTCAACATAAGATGAACGTTCTAACCGGTGATTGCAGTGTACCTTTATGCTCCAAGAAACTATTCGTATAATTTTATATTCACTTTTATGTATGATATAAATGGTTAAAAAAAAAAAAAATTGCATTGCTCACTGAGAACAAATGAGGACCTATTTTTGTTATTCTGCGATATGATATTTCAGCTATTTTTTTTTAAACCATCGAGTCCCTTATTTTGGCATTAGACTCCACGTTGTTTTTTTGGTTATTTATTTATTTGACATTTAACCAACAGACACTACAGAAGGTTGCACAAAGTGATTTTTTTCGTTTTGTGTTTAAATCAGTTTACAATTAAGGTTGTAAATTCAGTTACTAATACTTGCACAGCAGAATTAATTAACGGAAGGGAATAAATTTTAGAGTATTAAAAATAGAAACGGCACAGCGGCGCAACCATCCAGATATCTGTGTTAATTATATTTTCGCATTGTTATTCCATGCAAATTGTATTATCCTCCCGGTTTTTGTTAACCATTTCCCATAAAGAGAAGGTATTGTGCATTGGCATGATCCTACACCTCTTCTAATATACAATCGTGGAACAGATACCTGTTTTTACATTTCTTACTAAAGGTAACATCTAAAGAGTATGAGATTTTTGAAGAGTTAAAATTTAATTATTATTTTAATGTTCTAAGAAACTATAAAATTAAAAATAACATCCAGTGATACCGGAGAACCTGCTGAGAATGGATATTCGGTAGATTTTATTGCAAAATACCGTCATGTGAATTTATTATTTAATAATACCTTTTACACTGAATGGCAAAAAGAGCTATGGAACTACAATTTTGCAAATATGAAGAAAATAAAAGAAATGTTTATATCTCCTTACCGTCTCGTTCATTCAGGGATTACATAACCATTTTTAGTATCTAAGACAAAAACATGTTTCCCACAGAACAATTAAAAGTTACTGAGAATGTGATATTACGAACGTCATTTCGTAATTTCATCTTTTTGCCTCAGGTAGCCGCACCGGCTCCTGTCAAGCATACTACCATCTCGGCATCCGCGCTGGGCGGGTTGGCCTATCAGCGGGGACTGAGATACCCCGCGGCTGGATTGAGGTTATTGAATATTTATGTTATCGGCCGGCCGGTATTGGAAGCAGTTTAATGCGATGAGCCCTCGATACGGCCCGCTACAAGTTATGGCCCAGCGCCCGTCCTCTCGCGTTGAACACTTGCCAGATGGGCCTCACCAGCAAGTAGATTCGTCTGCTCCCAACTTCACCGACTGAATGATAGGAATGTTAACCTTGCAGTGCTGTGAACTATGGTCGTATTTAGCCGGCTCAACTCAGCTTATGCGCAACTCTACGATAGTTTTTTTTTTTTTTTTTTTTTTTTCTCAAGAAGACGTGAAGAAGTTGTCTTGAATATTTTCTCTCTTTCATACTAATTTACGAGTGGATGAGTTGGGGTACAGATGTTAGTATAATTCTGTATTAAGACCAAAATTCAAACTTTTTTAACACAAAAAGGTTAATTCCTTACCCTTCACTCTCGAGTAATTCGTCCTGTTTATAAGATAAAATAAATACCAACAAAAGAAATGCGCGCGGAGTATTTATTTCTCTCATTGAATTTTTTAGTATAGCATAACGAACTGATGGATGATCAGTTAATGATTACATCTTGTATCCGTGAGAACATTGGTTCGGTCACCACTGCTGCCATCCTGATTTAAATTTTACAATGTTCTCCTAAATCAGTCATGAGAATTCAGTGGTGGTTACTTCATAAATATCATGCCCATTTTTCCCCCTTTCTCCTTCCCAGTCCTGTTGTAGAGTACATACATCAGTCCAATTTGCAAGTGTGCATGTATGAGGTGTCACAAATCCCAGTAATAATGGTACTGTTTTGGAGCATCCATGACAGCAAGGAATGAACCGGGCCACAGGGGAACCGATGAAAAGAAGTTTTATGTAACAACAAGAAAGATGAACAAGAGAGTGAGATGTTATGGATGCGGCGAGAGAATTCTGCAAAGATTGTTGTGTTGAAGAGGTGGAGTTTGAGTTGTCATAAAGACTAATTGTTTAAGGATTGTTACGTCTGCGGCCAAGAAGTGAGATGTATTTGTATACAAAGATAAGTTGAGTGCATTACATTGCATGTGAGACTACAGAATAAATGTATATTAAAATGAAAGTCTTAGCGCTTAATTTTGGACAAAATTTTGATGAATCTCTTTACGTAGTGGAGAGAATATTTTTCTCTTTCAGCTAGAAGGAAGTAGTATCGATATTACGGACGAGTCCACAATAGTCTAATGTCTAATAACAGAAGACGCGAAAAGGTAACCTCTTTGCCTAGAGGATCCAGAGATCTCAATAAAGGGAGAGTTAATTATAGTATTTGAATTATTAATTTATGCGTGATATATCAAATAAATAAAAGCGGAGAAAGTAAAGAACATGCAGAAGTTGAAGGATTTTCTCTCCTTAGTATAATGACGTCGACTGTGACTAGCAGTATTTACTAAGAATAGCATTTCAATTGTTAATGATCTTTAATACGTAAAGAAAACCATTCTAAGATAAAATACTACAATAAATCCTGAGTTCAAAATATGCTCTGGGGCGTGTTGCAAACATAGAAGTATTCTCTTCTGTCGCCTTGAGCTTTAGGACTCATTAGTAAAAAAGTATATCCCGTAATTTTTGTCGGAATTATAAACGATGAAAATGATACTAATTAGCTGTTCTGTGTGGCTTATATTTCGTGGAAGCTTAATTCTGAGGGAGAACCATTTGTTCGTGAACCCAAAGAGCACTGCTAGACGATGTATTACAGTTCCTTAACGCTATAAAATGCCCTCGGCCGGACTCGAACCGGCGACCATCAGCGCGTGGAACAAGCACTCTAGCCCCTACGCTACCGAAGCCGGCACGGTTTTAGATTGTTCGCTGATGATGCGGTTATTTACAGGGAAGTAAGGGATTCGGTCAATTGCTTAGAAGTTCAGCGCGATCTGGATGTTATTTTGGCATGGTGCTACGAATGGCAACCTATACTAAATTTTATAACGTGCAAGGCAATGTACATAACTAACAAAAATATTCAGTTTGTTCATAAATACAAAGTAAACGGTTCAGTTATTGAAATGGACAATTCTGTGGAATATTTGGGAGTAACAGTACAAAGGAACATGAAATGGCACTTGCACATTAATTCGGTCGTAGGTAGAGTTAATTATAGACAGTGATTCATAGGTCGAACTAGAAAAATTTTAATGAACAATCAAAGGAGATGGTGTACAAGTCTGTTGTGGGTCCACATTTGGACTACTGTTGTGCCATTTGGGATCCGTTTCGTGTAAGGGGTTGATTGACAGTATAAAGAAAGTACAAAGAAGAGCCACTCGATTCGTAACCGTTTGCTACAGCCCTTATGAAAGCGTCACAGAACTGATTAGTAGAATAGGCTGGGAGTCTCTGGTAGATAGACGACGCACGTTTCGTTTGAACATATTGGTAAAGATACGTACACCCACTTTCACTTACGAGTGTAGTGAAATACTCCGTCCACCAAACTATTTGAGTCGTAATGACAGGAAAGATAAGATTAGAGAAATACGGTGCCGCACTGATGCTTATTTAAATTCTTTTTCCTCTCGTACCATTCAAGATTGGAATGCACAGCGAAGAGATTAGTTTTGGTGCTGAGCACCCTCTGCCCCCCACAATTTTCTGAATTGCAGAGTATAGATGTAGATGTAAAAATGTGGCTAAAGATCACTCTGCTGTATCCCCTCCCCGCTGCCCTTACCCGTACTATTAATTAATTCCATTGATCTATATTTGTTTGTTTCTATACACTATTCCCGGTGTCAGCAACTTTAGCTGTATTTTATAACCGTATATTTAGATTCAGTGAGCGATACAGTGGTGTCGTGGTTAGAGGTTCTAATTGGAGGTCTAAATGCCCCCGGTTCTAATCCAGGTTTCGGCTGGGATGTTCAAAGATCCTTAACCCAATCTTCACCTCTGGCACAGCTTCCCATGTAACGTGAAGAACGCCAGATCTCTTCCGTGGTTCAGATTACACGTTAAAATGTGCGTCTCCAATACCCGGCAGGGTAACCGGGTTAGGCTCCGTAGCCACAACAATAAAAGCATTCCGAGTCGAATTGAAAACTCTGTCACTTGGCGACCGAACAATCCTTCTTGATCTCCCACAAAACAGTGCCATACGATAATTTGAATTTTTCAATTGAGGAAATGGCCCATTACATCGATTGTTTAAGATTCGTTCTTGTTGCCGGTATGTTCAGAATTAAGGCCAAGTTCTGTTTGTGAGTCTTCTTAGGGAGATATTGTTCGTTGCATTGGTTTCTGCCTGTGAAATAAAATTTGTAGACAAGAATGTCAGGTGTTGAGGGTTGGTAGGTGTTCTGTGCTTCGCTCTGAATCTGTCTGCCTGAAGCTGTTTCTCGGGTCAATAGGGAGACGGGTTCGCTGCTAAATACTAATTTAATCCCAGCCTCTCGCAGCTCCAATCTTAAGCGAACTTAATTCCGTTAACAAGGCTCGCCACTACCTGCAGAAGCCGCTTGCCACTCTATTCCACGGCCGAAAGCTCATTAAAGTCTCCTTAGAGCCTCCTGCAGAGAGCCCAATGGGTGAGTGGAAACGATTATTCTTTTCCCAGTACCTTCCGTAATTTCTCTCCAAAATCTGCTACAGAAACCACATTTCAAACAAGCACCCAGCTGCCATATTCACAACAGGTTATATGTGGTAAAGCTTTTGAGATAATGAGCTGGAGAAGAACGATGAGCAGGGACTGAGGACAATGAAAAACCGCTGTAAAGAACAGGCGAAAAGAGAACACTAGAAGAAAGTTTTATGTGAAAGAAATATTGTAGTAGACATTTGTAACACCACTTAAAACAGTTCGCTATCTCGATCCAGGGATCGATAAAAGCGACATCGCTAGTGATCAAGATCAGGTCAATATTATATGTGGGATAAGAAAAAGGGACTAGAAAGCGGATGGTGGAGGGTGCGTTAAACCTATCCTAATGTGCAAACGCATATGCAAGAGAATTATGGGGGATAGTAGGAGGCACCCATAGGCTATATGGAATAATTATCCCGTCATTCGCTTGGAGTTAGCTAGGAAAACCATGGAAAATCCAGATCAGAATGGTCGTAGTGGATCCTCGGTAGCAACTGTTGTCGGATTCCAAAATTTCTGATTCGTC
Source organism: Vandiemenella viatica (assembly GCA_031002005.1). NCBI lineage: Eukaryota > Metazoa > Arthropoda > Insecta > Orthoptera > Morabidae > Vandiemenella > Vandiemenella viatica. The sequence continues at coordinate 242,785,827 of CM061919.1, forward strand.
AAATTCTTCCCAAGAAGGACAAAGTTATTACGAAGGAAACATCTAACACTGGGTCGAAAAAAAATACAGTTGTACCATAGTCTGGATTTGAAAGAAAGAGAATATAGTCTCTGAATCAAAAGGGTTGGGGAAGACGGCATTCTGAATCTTTGATGAAGCATCTGGTAGTGATCGTAAGGCGCTTGGTTGGAACCCAAAGATAGTCACCACCAATTTTTTTCTTATGACTTTGATCCTCATCGACGTTGAGGTCAACAGAGGTGGGAATGTACTGGGGGCAAGACTGGAAGCCTTCTTGAGGGAACCAACTCGCTCACCAGGAGTGATCTGGGGAATCCATGGGAAAGCGAGGATTCAAACTCGCGTCCTCCCAAACGTGAGGCAAAAAAAAAAAAAACTCAACATTTCCTTTTCAAGTCTCGCATGGGCTTCTAGGCTTCTTCTATATACGTCAATAACCTAAGAGCTATCTTGCCTCTAATACTTACAAGAAGAGGCCTCCAATTGTAAAATTCAGATTCAATTCATATTGTGTCTAATAAAAGCTCAATGCCTGAGGTGTAATGTTGCAAAGTAGTATCATGCGCTTCTTTCAGGTGGTCGAGAAAATCGATATTGAAATATTCCGTTTCGTTCAAATACGTTCAGCGTTTGAAAGCAGCCAATATATGAAGAGAAAGTCTGTTCGTTGCTGCTTGTGAACTTAAGCATCGATTTTTACCATAAATGAACAAAGTATTATTTACTGCTTTTTTTAATTACAGAGAGATTTCGCTATAATAGAGAATAAAACTAGGTAGCCAGTGATATATGGATCTAAATTAGTACATGAGACTGGAATATTATCTACTATCATTAAAACATGATATAATTAAACTGATGTACTATGTTATCTAAATTGTAATATTTCTAACAACTTTAATACTCCTTTTATAAACAGAACTGCTACAAATCTCTGAAGTAATTACTTAATTAGAAAATGCATTGACTAAGCACGTGTGCTCCATTTTAATTTTATTTTTAATACTGGTAAATGTTCTGTGGTGTTGTCGCATTAAAGCAGTTCTCGATATATCTCCGGCCTCCCGCAATAAACTGATAGCTTCAGTTATTCCAATTAATTAAAATTCGCGACGCGACGTCCCACTTGTGGGGGTTCTCTTGTGTTTTTACAATGAATTTTCGTGCAGTTACGTATTGTTTGTTTCAGGGCAGACAAAATCGAATCTTTGTTAAAATGAAACTAGTGAATATTCCACTGACGCTTAAAATATTTCTGCTATTATCGATGCCAGACAATTCCAAAAATCACTGTTAGTTTTAAAAGCAATTCAGTCTCATGATAATAACCATAATGGCAAATAGCCTACGTCTATTGTCTTGCTTTCTTTCTTCTTTGTATAGTTCGTAAAACAGTTGGATTTCTCGTGCAATGTCACTATATTAAGTAAACATTCAATTTTATTTTTTCAGGATATATCTGAAATAATGAGCAAAATTTGCATGCACCTTTCATGAGTAACAGCAAAAATAGGTCTAAATTCCTGCTTTCTCCATTTCTGACAGTGTGGAGAAAAGAGATATATTGCAGAAAATTCATATTATGGAAAATTTTTATGTATAACTCTCTTCAAATCGGATTGTTCTTTTTTTACTTTACGTTTTGAGTATTATTAATACGATGTTTATACATCTACAATTGTATACTTCAACCATATGTTGATTTTTTAAAAATAGAATTAATATAGCATATTTACCAGTATATACTTTCGGTGCTACAGTAGTTCAAACATACGTGAATAACAATGAAAGTTTTCTTACCTAACTTTGTCAAACAAGGTAAGATTTTGTACATTGATAAATATTAATTTTTTCCCGAATATGACAATATTCACATTTAGTAACCAATGTTGGCTAAAATTTCATATATAATCGTTTTTTGTTATTAAATTTGTTTTGGTTTTTGTATTATCTAAGCTACAGTATCTAACAACACTTTTATTATTTTCTTACGATAACTGTTTGACGAAATCGTGCACTTGAAACCGTGTATGTTCCCCAATGAGAAAAATTTTCCTTTTTCTGTTGTAACTTATCTGACAGGTTTAGAAACTGAAAAGAATATTTTATCGAAATGTTGTAGGCCAATACTTACGACACGCCTTGTCGTGGCGTTACTTTCGCGTTCGAAATTTTACACTATAATAAACAACGCAGAAAAACACTCGCAAAATATTTTCTGTGACCGTTTATTTCTTCTGATGTAACTTCTCGGTGTCAGTTTCAGGTATTTTAAAACTAAACTGTGTTTTGCATAGTTTTAAAATCAGCGTCAGCTTCACACGTAACATGAGAGAGTAAAGATTTACTGAGCAGTGCGTTACTGCACGAAACGCCTTTAATTTCTGCCATCTTACGAATAAAACCTCGCAGTAGTTACTAGGAGTCATCGTCAAACATGAATCACTTTCGAACATGGAATTTATTTATTTTTTCCAATGCCTTTCACTGCACTCAAGGATGTCATAGCAAAACTTCTAAGAAGATCCGTAGAAAAAATAAAAAAAAATATCCCAGGTCTGTTTCTAGCATTTGTTTTCGTAACGTGTGTGTCCTGCAAAAGTATTGACTCTTAAAAAAGTAATTTATTGTTGGCCATTTCTTCTGCAGTTGCTTGTTGAAAGAATTAATGTTTGATAAATACACCAATGCAACAAATGATGTACTATGTTTAACAATTAACAAAATCGATCAAACATTTGCATTGGTGTATTTTTGTATTAAGTAATAAATTAGTTTCCACTTTGTTTCTTATGAGATATTGTACTAAAAAATCTCATATTAAGATTTCAAGTTTCCTGACTGGATTATTAAAATGTATATAGCTATTCAGTTCCACGTTTAAACTACATATTATGATTGCCACTAAATACTCAAAATATATGCGAGGTAATCACAACTGATGGTCGCACTAATCACTTAGACATACTGCTTCACCTGATGAAGTCAGCGAAGCAGCTGTCGAAACGTAATGCATGGCTGAACACCAGAGAAGAATTTTTAGAAGCTGAACGCACCCCGCGAGAGAGTCAATTCTCATACACTTAACTCTTTTGCTGTCAGCCATATATATCTTTCTTCTGTCTGTTATCTGATTTTTCAACCTTCAAGGTTACGGATTTCATGTATAATGTATATATTGTCCCACTTTTATGGAACTAATAGCTATTGACTTTGACCTTAACATTCTCTAATTCTCCTGCGACTATCGACACATTAATTTGTACTAAAACAACTTAGACAATTGTAAAGATGGTAATACGTTCGGTCTATACATTTTTACCGTACTATATACAATTTGAAGTAAACTAAAGCATAGTAATATGATTATTGTAGTCCATTTCCGTCACAAGTTGCTTGTTAAACTAATAATCATTATTTAATAAATTCGCCATTACAACTGTTGTTGGATATTATTTATTTCATGGACGCGTTTCGCCTCTCGTCGAGGTATCTTCAGCGTACAGTTTTTCTGTAATACGGAAAACAAATCACATATTACAGAAAAAACTGTACGCTGAAGATATCTCGACGAGAGGAAAAACGCGTCCGTGAAATAAATAATATCCAACAACAGTTGTACAGTCGTATTTATTAAATAATAATTATTAGTAAAGCATGAAGGTAAATAATTACACCAGTAATGAATTCACGTCCCTATCTTCGTACTATCGAACATTTGCTGACAGTATTATACAATCAGCCAATGACATACAACTGAGGTTTATACCTGACTGCAACTGCCAATGCAGTGACATTCGTATCTACATAAAGTTTGACCAAGACATTTGTTCAGAGAATGATAACTGAGACACCGTTTAGCGGCTGTCAATTCAGATTCGTAGCTCTTACCAAAATAGTAGTACGGCATTGTTTACATTCCTATGTTTACGAGAACTCCAATTATCCGAACACCGACTATCCGAATCGCTTTTTTAATTAAGACGGAAATGATCAGCAAGCAAAGACTTTTATTTATAGTACGGTACATACATACTGAAGTAATGTACTGTACTGTACTAATGAACTTGTAAGTACATTTAAAATGTAAAAGTGTTGCCCATTAATTTAATTAATTAAAATCTCTTTTTCTTTAAAAATAGTTTTTTTCTCTCATTTCCAAAATACGTACAGTAATTAATTAAAATAGAACCTTTTTCGGAAAATCCAATTATCCGAATATTTTATTATCCGACTGGGGCCCGGTCCTAGTTGATTCGGATAGTTGGAGTTCTACTGTATCAAGATGGAACTAGAGCACTGCTAGGAAATGAGATGTGACGGGTGATTATTTTAGACGGTGCCGAAGAGAGAACGAATGTTAAACCGCACGAAACAGCCTACACAAACGACGCTAATAGATAAGTCTAATTTCAGATTTTCCTGTGTCTAGGAAGTTAGCAGCTATATACATAAATTAATTCAATTATTTATAAACGTTTCTCGGGAAACAAACCGAGTTATATTATTATTGAAGCCCAACGCGCTCAAGGGAGACTTCAAAGCTTACAACTGCACCTGAAGATGGCGACGGAGTTTTATGTCGACGAAATATTGTGCATCAATAATAATATTACTCGGTTAGTTTCCCAAGAAACGTTTATACAAAAAATATTAAAAAGTTATATACTTTTTTTATATATAGAGAGAATTCTGCAGATTACTTATACTGCCTGCACCCACGTCTTCGTCCACGCTGGAATTTGATATTTGTGCTGATAATTCATAGATAAACTATCAAAGAAATATTGGCTGGATAGGTTTAGCCAGAAGAGCAGCCCTGCCTGTATTTTTCATTTTCTTGGATCTTCTCTTTTTTTTTTTGAATTTATATTGTAAGCAGTGCTTTAATCACACTTCAAACTACCACAAATTGGAAAATCTTTTATGTTTATCGATGAATCACAGGTAACCTTTAATATTGTTCACGTGGCTTCTCTGCAAGCAATATGCTGCCTGGCGTGTTTACGAATAAATTTCTTTATTTGCATATATATATATAAACCTGTATAGAATCGCAAAATTTAAAACATGACTCAGGAAGCTCTAAATCTTTGTACACAAAATGTATTGTGCATGAGTGTAAACCGCATCCACGATGAACCACTGATCCTATTGATAAAATAGCTCTCTCGCAGTCGAAATTTCTACCAGCCTCAAATGCCACCTACCGGAATGATTTATATGCAAAAACCTGTCGCACCATGTCAGTAACATTTCGTGTGAATATGGCAAGAATCGGTCCAGTGATTTGTCCGTGATGATGTGATTTAAACACGCCTACGATTTTATATATAAAGATTGTCCGAGGTCAGAGGTCATTTGTTTTCTGCCGTAGTTACGTATTAGGACACTGTAGTAAATGCTTCCTGGTCGTTATACCAACGGCAGATAAGAAAATTAAAAATGAAGTTGAGAAATGGGAAATTGTTTACGTGAAATGATAAGAAGATTTAAAAATGGCAATCGGCCTAACAGACATTCAGCTAGCACACTTCAGTGATTTTTTATGATCATCATATGTAGGCCTATGTTTATGTGTCTTCGAGTGTTCATCTGATTAGTGAGGTGTAGGACAACATTCGACACACACAACATTTATATCTATGACCCTGGGCACCTGGAGTGAGACTGACCTTGCCGAAGGCGGCCCTCCAGTACTGTGCGTGCAGCGCGACGTCGTATGCCGCGCAGACGAGGAGCGCGGTGAGGCCGGTCTCCTTGCAGAGTCCCGCGGCGGCGGACAGCAGCACGCTGCCCAGCAGGTAGGGCCACGACGGCCGGCGCCTCGCCGCCCCCGCCGCCGCAGCCGCCTCCGGCTTGTCGCGGAACTTGATGCGCTTGGCGCCGCACGGCTGGTGGCAGCGGCGGCAGTGCTCGTGCCTGTCCGACGACCTGCGCAGCAGCATCAGCAGCAGGCGGTCGAGGCGCCGCACGAAGCTGCCGAGCGCGGACACTGTGCCGTCCGGCCGGGACGGCTGCAGCGGCGCGCGCCTCCGCCTGGGCCCGCCGCCGCGGGCGGTGTCCACCTGTTGTGGGTCCCCGCCGTCCCTGAGTCGGACGTGCACCTCGTAGCAGTTGAGCGCGAGCAGCAGGAAGAGGCAGGCGGCGAGGTCTGCGCGACCGACGACGCCCGCCACCGCCTCCGTGTGCACGGGGTGCGCGGCGAACAGCAGGGCCGCCACCGCGGAGGGCAGGCGCGAGCCGCGCGCCACGCCGGCGAAGAGGCGGCGCGCCAGCCGCGCCACCAGCACAGTGTTGGCGGCGTGCAGCGCCACGTTGCCCAGGTGGAAGTGGAAGGGCCGCGGCCCGCCGCCCAGAGCGTACGACAGGCGGAACGAGAGCACCGTCAGCGGCCTGTACGAGCCGTGCGAGCCGCCGTGGTGCAGCGGCGTGCCCCAGTAGTCGTCCAGCAGCAGCCGCCACACAGGCGTCGACGGCACCACGTCTGGGTTGGACAGCACCGCTCGGCTGCGAACACATACAATCACCACCTTATAGATCCCCCCTAACACTCTGTGTGCACTGAGAAAAGTATATTGTGATGTATATATCTTCACAAATATTATAAATGCAAAAAGTAACTCCTCTCCCTGTCTGTCTGTTGGGTTTCCATGCCTAATCCCTTTTGATGGAATTTTATAAGAAAATATTGTACATCCTTAGGAAGAATATAGATTACGTCTTTCTGGATTAATAATGAAATTTTGAAAACTAACGGTGACTGACAACTGGATAGCGTGTCTCTCTTTAATGTTATATCACTCGCTCAGGTTTTATTTCTCTCGAAGTCAGTTTGTGTATAATTTGTTTATAGAATCTCTCCGGCTCAAATATGCTATCAATAGCCTTCTAAACTAAAATCCTATAACTCACCGCCTACTTGAAGAACCACTTCACCTACCCTCCTGTTACAAACAAATCCCACCAACACTGCACCTCCAAAATATCATTTTTATAACCCACCACAGAGACCGACCACCTATCATACCTCAACAAGAGAAGAGAACAAAAATTTACCCCACTCTGTAAATGACATCAAAATCGCCTACTGCTAGCCACAAATCTGCAAGAAAAGCAAACAAAATATTGTACAAAACTATAACTCTGATCATGTAACATCTTAATGCAAAACTACTGTATTATTTTTGTAAAAGTGTAAACATTCCTTTACGAAAATCTATAGTAAACCATATTATCATTTGGCTGAAGAGCACGACATGTGTGTTGCCAGCCCGCCTCCCCTCCATTAAGGGGGATGAATGAAATGACAATAAATATATATATATATATATATATATATATATATATATATAGGCAGAGAGCGATGTAACTCTGCCACCTAGCACATAGAAGGACGGGGTTTGAGTCCCCGTCTGCCATCCTACCTACGGTTTTCCATAGTACTGCTAGGTGAATTCCGGGATGGTTCCTCTCAACTACCATGGCCGACTTCTATCCTATCCGTCAGGTTAAGTTGGCTGAAAAGGGTCCATGAGACATTACACCATCCTTCATCTGGGAGGAATGGAAATAAAAATAATAATTTATTAGTTAGTTCCGAGATGTAGCTAAAGCATAACCATTACGAACAAGCAAAGACTTGCTCTTATTGGGGGAAGAATCTTCCATTTTGAAAGGACAGACCCATGCTGGTTGGATCACCTTTATGGTCGCGCTGGCTATTGCGAAGGGTAGGTAAGGAATCCTAATTTTTGTTTTTCCATGGTTTCCCAATATTCCTCTAGGCAAATGTCGGGATGGTTCCTCAAAAAGGTTATTTCCAAGCTCCTTCCACTTCATTTTAGGTGGAGAGGCTCTCTGATTCCTATAGCACCCTGTGATGCCGGAGCACCACAAACTTCCTTTTAAAAATAAAAAATAATTATACAGCATATATGTCGATTTTTTCTGCACCATACTATTATTTTGCATTTAAATGACTTCTTCTCAACTATAGTTCCCCATGTAGTCAGCTTCCTCGCAATTCTTTATTGAGGACAACTCCACTTAAGATTACAGACTCTTCCGATTGAGATCGTATTTGTTCCTTCATTGGACAAAGGGAGGACTATGTTACTGAGGGCTTTCAAGTTTCAAATTATTCTGTCATAAGTCAACATACAACGTTTGTTACTCCGGAGAGGGTGGTTCATAAGCTTTAAAATTGCAGGTTAAAGAATACATCCAGTATTACTGTATAATAGAACAATTAACTCTCTCAACTGTGCTGATAAGGCTAATTTAAATTAGTGCATGTTACTTCACTTTTTTTTTCACAACATAAATCAGGATCTTCACAGAACATTACCAGGACAGAAAACATTCTGTTAGCGGTATTCCGAACAACGTCATGTTGGCTCGGCGACAATTCGTTAGCAACAGAGAACATTCTAGTCTGAAATAAAGATGTCACTACTCCATTCCAAACGCCACAAAATATGTTACAATTAAATACAAGTAAAACATACTTCAAACCACTTACAATTAAATGAAATAATATAACATAAAATTAAAAAGAATTTCAGTTTTTGACATTTCTTCCAACAAAATAAATAATTTCAGTTTATCAAAAAAAAGTTTGTTAGTTGCTAGAAAATAATATATTAACAATCGTTATTGAAATCAATCTAGCACAAAACGTCTGACAAACTTATTCAGTTCAGTTTCACATAATACACAGAACAAAAAAACACACCTTAATTATCTAATTTCACTAAGTTACAACAAATGAATCATTTTCTTTGTGTTACACGAATTCATTAACTTTACGGGAAGATAATGAAGGGCAATTAGGTTACAAAAATATTTCAGCAGCATTGAGTTTGTTACCACCGCGCCATTTAAAATTCTATCAACATTTTTCCATTTAACTTCAGCTTACTTTAATTGTATCGGTAATGCATATTACGTGAGGCTGATGAACTGGTTTTGTCATTTTGATATAATTAAGAATCTCATTAAGTGACAGTAGAACTAGTACCATACTACGCCGTGTTTAGCCTGTATGTACTGTTCCTAAAAACTTCGTAGTAGTAAAAAACACTGTTGCCACATTATATTCAAAATAAGTTAGGTGTTATATGACGATTAACTCCAAGTTATGTATAATTATCCAATATTTGTAAACAATATCATAAATAATTCCAACTGTATGACAAATGATTTCTGCTAGTGCAACTTAATTTTTGTTTCGTTATTTGTTTACTGAACACGTTTCTCTTAATCACAAAGGCATCTTCAGCAGTTTTCCTGATAATGTATGTACGTGTCACCATACAGTTAGTTTTGGAATTAAATTCTGGAAACAGGAAAAACAGCTGAAGAAGTTTATGTCTTTTGAGAGAAACGCATTCGGTAAACAAGGAACGGGAAGGAATTCGACGATGGCATTTTGAATGAAGAATCCCGGCATTCGCCTGGAGTGATTTGGGGAAACCATGGAAAACCCAAATCTGGATTCCCAGAGGGCATTCGAACCCGCATTCTAGGCCAGAGCTTTACCGCTCACCCACCACGCTTGGTTAGAATATTCAGTTATTAATATTGCGTGGGTTGATTCGTTTCGTATTGTCTATGATCCATCAAATTTTTACCGGTATTAATCTTTCCTGATAATTAATCGGTTCGTGAAACAGATTTAAAGGTGCAGCTAATTATTACAGTATTTTTGAAAGAAAGACTTCAATAGTTTCTGTTTATCACATTTTTAAAATATTTACTGCAGGAAATTTGATGAACATAGATTCAAAAGTTAAAACATAAATGCAATGTAATCACGTTCAAAAAATTTAAGGGTTAGTGTATGTTCCATAGATCTAAAAATCTCAATAAAACAGTCCAGTTGAATAATAAATAGCAAGGCTGCAGTTTAAGTGAAAATCGTCATAGTCGATCGAAGATTATATAGCATGAAACCAGAAATCTTATGAAAATGTAGGTATTATAATTCTCTACAAAAATAATATTAGTTTATATCAGCTTTGTACAAATTTATTTATCAATACAATATATAATAATTGTCTTAGAAATTAATATTGCTTGCTGAAAATTTTCACAGTCCATCCTCGCGTATATATTGAACTGACATACGAACCAGAATACACCACTGTAACCGATAAATGCATCCGTATTCACCGATCACTGAAATGCGAAATATATACATGTGGCTCATTGACGGGCAAAAAGATTTGGACTCGCTTGGAGTTCGATACTAACGTTACAGATCGCTTAAATTTTTTTAATATGGTGAACTCCTGGTCCACGAAAATGTACTCACAGGAGGAAAAGAAAAAATTGTTAGTTGAGCTTAAAAGGTATTTGGAACGAAAGATAGCATCCAAAAATAACTGGTCGCAAGAACTCTCTAGTGAGCTTTAATCAATAATAAAAAATATTTTAATTGTTGCTGACAGTTTCTGTTCTTGCCTGGAAAACATTTTACTTTTAAAATGATATCTCCGAAGCTAATCAATGACATTATGGTCTTTAATTAATTTAATTTCGATGGAGCCAATCTCCGATAGCAAATTCCCTACACACCCATTTTTCACCATTCTTGTACCAGTCTACTTTTGCTCTCTACAAATTTCAGTTTTAAATTCTTTCAGCGCTTCTTGGTAAATTATTCATCATCTCTCTTGGTAAATTATTCCAATCTCTCACCCCTTACTTAAGATAGAAAATCTTTCCACACCATTGTGCCTGAAATCGAGTGCCACCTTGTGGTCATGATCATCTTTTCCTTTCCATGCACATCTTCTAATATTATTCTTCCACCAATGTATTTCCATACCTCATCACCCTCCTCTCATCTTCAATGAATCTCATTTCAGCTCCTTTATCATATCAGTTACTGACTGCGTTCTGCGATAATTTCCGGAAACAAATCTAGCAGCCATTCGCAGCACCCCTCCAACTCCTGCATACTGTCTTCTTTTTACACATATACAGACAAAAATACAACGAACTTAATCTAATCCAAAACTAATGTAATTTACAAGGAGTAGACTATTATTAAAAACTAATTTTAACGTTTCTCTTGTGTGCAGTATGTCTCATCTGAAAGTAAAATGAATAGATTACATCGTTTCCCAAGCATAAACAATATGCACAATAGCATTAGAATTGAGACGCTTTGCTGTTATAAAATTTTGTATCGCCGTTGTTCTGCCTTTGGGAGCAGACAATTTACATCCCTGAGGTACGTTAAAATCCAACAGAAGCGACTTCATTTCACGGTGAACTACCCAAGTATTTTGCTTTTGCTGTTTCCGTGGTCTGTGATGGTAATTTTGTCTAAACTCCGAAACTTTCACTCGTCCTTCACTCTTTATTTTTGCTGCGCTGGTTCATACATTAGCGGGAAGCGAAACTTGAATGGGAATTGTAATTTACATCCCAAACAGCCTTTTTAAGTGAATCACTTAATAACTTAGTTCTTCAGACGTCCAATTGTTTTTCCTGTTACCCGCTACAGTATATAATTAAATCTATCACTGAGAACATTACGATCTGGACGTACTGTGAAACAGATATTAAACAGAATTTCCTGGCTGGAAAGAATGTCACTTTGAGAAGAAGTAGCTGATTAAACGCAGGTTTACAACGAATATTTTCTTTAGAAAAATCTGTTTTACTCGAGTCTACTTTTTTCTTTCCTTTCTTTAAATAAACTTGACTGTTGACGTGTGCAATGTTGACAAAGTTTTGGTTAAGGCTGTCAAGCTGATGCACTATTTACAATATAGGCTATTTTCAGTTGTTTTTTTTTTTTTTAAATTTGGATTTTACTTCCCAGTAACAAATAAAGGGATCGGGCAGACCAAATAAAGAATCAAACTGATTCTGAATAAAACAAATTCAAGAATTTGAAAAATAACTGAATGTATGTCGGCATGATTCACTAGAATCATGCCGTTTATGAGATTTATCATTCCATTTGGGATAATTGGCAGTCGTTTGTTGAAGTATGGTTTAGAGGCAAGGTAAACGACAGCAATTTTTTAAATGTAATAACATTTAAGAATTTCAGAAATAATAAATACCATTTAATGATAGATATGACGAACGAAGAGTGTAAATAAACAGATACAACTAAGGTAAAATAATACAATGCGACAGACAAGAAATAAACGCTACTGAAGCGACGCAATGAACAGTTTAGGAGGCTAATGTAACTTTATGTTGAACCCAAATATGAGAGAGTACGATTTCTTTTCACTGCCACAGACATTGTTGGAAACAGGAATTAAAAATGAACGTAAGATAAAAATAGAAACAGGCACAACCGAACAATCGTGCTGAAAAAAAAAAATCATCAAACGTTGACGTTGAATATAGCAATCCACCCAGTGTTATCAACGTTGTAAGCAACATAACGGCAACTACACAGCCTTTTTAATTGTACTGAAATCAGAAATTACGTTGTTTGAAGGTGACGTGTTTTTGTATAGTAGTAGTAAAAAACAGTTTTTGTGCACAGCTAAAGAATGTTCTGCACAGCTAAAGATTGATCTGCACGGAATATGTCCATGTGCAATCAACTTACGTCTATACAGATTGATTTGTGTGTTGTATCATCACCTGAAAAGATGTGCAGGACAAGCAACAAGACTACATATACAGGATAAGAGGTTTTTTGCTCAGATAAGCTGAAAGAAAATGGTCGTAGTAAGAACGGAGACTTTACCGGCGTACGAACGTACAATTTGGCGGTACACCCGTGAAGACTTCTTTCCAAAGTGACCGTACGTGTGAGATATAAAATAAAGTGAAAAATTAGCCACTTTTCTTCCTAGTTTGGTACATTTTTCTAAGCCGAAATGATAAATAAAGCAAGGCTGTTGTGAAGTTACGTGTTTGATAGAAACATCGTATCAATATTCAAATTAAAACTAAACAGCGATGTATTTCCCTACTGCTCTCCTGCATCGGCTGTCAGAAGACAAAAAAATAACATTATTTTACAGGCTGATAATCAACTTGGTTGTATATATATATATATATATATATATATATATATATATATATATATATATTGTCATTTCATTCCTTCCCCAGGTGGGGGAAGGCGGGCTGGCAGCACACAGGTCGTGCTCTTCAGCCTAGTGATACATTTTTACAATAGATGTAATTAAAAATATAAAATTTACAATATTAATTGGTTTTTTTAAATTTTTGTACATAATCAGAGTGCTGTTATTTGAAGATTTTTACCGAATATCAACAGAAATACAAATGGTTTTCAGTTAGATGGGTTAAAGGGTGGGGTATATTTTGGGTCGCTTCTCTTGGTCGGGTATCGGTGGCGGTCGGTCTATGTGATGGGTTTTGATAAGGATGTTAAGGAGATGGAATGTGGGTGGTACTTGTTTATAGGAGATGGGGAGGTGATGTGGTTCGGTGATAAGGTTTATGGTTATAGGATTATTGTTATGGAGACTATTGATTGCGTATTTTATGCGGAGGGATTCTAAGTGGGTTAGGATGTGGGGGAATTTTATTTGGGTGTAAAATAGGTGGGTGGGTGATGGCAGTCGGATGCAGTAGGCGATTCGGAGTGCGTGGCGTTCTATAATTTGAAGTCTATTGTAGAAGTGGTCGGGGGCGGATAACCATGAGATGTGACCATAGTTGAGGATGGGGTGGAGGAAGGCTTTATATGTGTTGATGATGACGTTGCTGCGGAGTCCCGAGGATGTGGCAGTGAGTAATTTCAGAAGGTTCAGTCTGGTAGTGGCTTTGGTGATGATAGTTTTGAGGTGGGGTGTCCAAGTTAGGTGACGGTCGAGGGTGATGCCTAGGTATTTAACAGTGGGTTGTTGCTGGATGAGATGATTGTAGATGGTAATGTTGAAGTCGGCGAGGCGGTATCTCCTGCTAGTTTTTCCAAAGATGATGGCTTGTGTTTTATTAGGATTTATGATTAGTCTCCAGCGGTTGCACCATTTTACAAATTTGTCCAGTTCTTTCTGTGTGAATTTTTGTGATTGTTGCAATGATTTATACATGGATAGGTAGGCAGTGTCGTCGGCGTATTTGAGAATGTACAGGAGTGGCGAGAGGACGGATCCTTTGGGGACACCTGCGGTAGGAGAAAAAATGCGGGAGAAGAAGTTGTTAATGGCTACAAATGAGGTGCGGTGTGTGACTAAGGAGGCTATTGTACGGATGTAGGTGATGGGTAAGGCGAAGGTTTGTAGTTTAAAAATGAGTCCGGCGTGCCATACGCGGTCGAAGGCTTTTTCAATATCTAGTAGGATGAGAATTGCGGATCGGTGGGTGTTGATGTGGGTGGTCAGGAGGTGAACCAGTTTGAGGAGTTGGTCTTGGGTGGATAGTTTTGGGCGGAAACCGCACTGGGCTGGGGATACTTGGTTGTTCCATCTTTGAAATATGACCAATACATCACGAAAAACTATTGAAGAATATATTACTTCTTATTAAGATTTCGTACTCTTGGTGAAGTACAACACCGATTACTTTAAATCAGCTAAAAACTTAATAAAAAAATTCCGTACACAAGCATTAGATCTGTATGTCTGTCAAACTAAATATATATTTATTTAATAATAATCCAGAAAAATTAATTAATACAGTAACGAAACTAAATAAATTTATTTCATAAGAAAATATTTCAGTTATTGAAACGCTATTTTATTAAAGAAATGGGACACTTATATTTTTATATAATGTCAGCTCTACACAATTTGACTGCGAGAAACAAATTTAGTTTGGTGGAACGCAATTAACGCTAAGTCAGCTGCACGGAGTATCATAGGGTTTCATATGCGGTAACGCAAAGGTCAAAGTCTAAAATAAGATATATGTTACCACGATGGATCATCAGAAAGCTTAAAAAGAACGAAAAGAGGTCTTTTCGTCTATTGTATTGATATTATTTTATTTTGGTAGGCTAATGAACAATACACAGCCCGTGGTCCAAGGAGTAAAATCGAAAATGTTTCATTTTGATGTGAAAATATTCAAAAATTAATATCTATTTAAAAGCAATTTAATTGCCGCAGTATAAAAGTTTGTTGTGATACATATGAACGACGCTGTGTTATTCGTAACTGAAAGTGATATTTATTACATATCGTTTTGTGCATTTGTGATAGTCATGGCAGTATTAGGTTTCGCTGTATTCTTGATCTGCGTTGACTGATAATCAGGAGATCAAATTGTTCCTGCTAGTAACTACTAGAGACCACATAACTCCACCTCAGAACGCTTGGTAAAATAATATACCAAGGGAAAGAAACCGAATAACATTTTGTTAAGTTACAGGCTGATTTGGAGGGGATATTAATGTAAGTACTCGTAGATTAATTGTAGCTGAATGCCAGAACAAGTGATCTTTGAACGACACGAAAAAGGAAATAAGTGTATGGTTGATGATGATTTTGTGGTTGAAAGTACAAAATGAACATGAATGTGTGCTTTTATCATTCGAAAGCAAAATCTTATGAAGTCCAGTATCTATTGAGGAGTTTTATGAAGAGAGGAGGCAAGGTTATCCAGGAAAGTCACATTACTGGGCTACCAAACATTGGTTAGTCACTTGGTTGAGTATGCTCGGATAGTTCGGGACTCACATTAAAGATACTAAAAACTGGAGGTAGAGTGATTGCAAATGGGGATAAATAGATTCGTTTGTGAAAATTGTTGTTGAACACGGTCAGTGATTGATTCAGTGAATGAGCTGGATTTGAGACCACTGGAGGAGAGTGGGAAATGGAGAACTGGATAGGCTTAAGAAATGTATTGCCAGTTACAGTAGACCTTGGTATGGCATAGTTAGCGGAAGTAGTTGTAGTATCTTGAATTAAACAGAGATTGATTTGACATATAATAGAGTATTTGTGTCAATGAGTCTGTAATTTAAATAACCTATGAGAGTTGTTTGATAATATACCGAAAATAATAAAACGACACATGAGTTTGCAGAGCAATTACTGGCAGCTGGACATTTTAGTACAATTAGTAGTAGAGATAGTTGTGAACATTGAAGTTAGCTAGTAATTTTAAAAAAAAAGGTATCCGCAATGTTGCAAGAGTCTTAGAATCAGTTCTGAGACAACAATCCGTACTTGTATTGCAAATATGAGATTAATATTTGTTGCAATTTTGATATACAAAATTTCTGGAATTTCAAGAGTGGTATGAAATGTTCTTTATTTGCAGTGGCCGAACTTCAAAGTATGAAATGTACTAAAATTAGGATAGCATCGCAATACAGAAACGTATTATCTTTTTCTTATTCCTCTCTGTAATTTTATTTGTATCGAAAATATTTCCGGGGATAAGAAGGAACAGTATTTTAAAGAAGTCAAATCTAAATTATAGTGATAGAGTAATACTTTATAAACTATATAAACATCAAGTTGCTATAGTAAAAGTAGAGAATCATGAGTAACATGCATCAGTGAGATAAGGTTGTAGTTTGTCAACATTAATATTCAACTTATACGTAGAGGAAAAGTAAAGGACGTGAAAGGAAAATTTTATTGTGGCATATATATTCAGAGAGAAAAATTAGTATGCTACGATTTGCTGATGACATTGTCGTAATAGCAGAACAGGCTGAGGATATTGAGAAGTTACTGAATGGCATGGACAAAATACTGAAGGAATAGTTTGGACTAAATGTAAAGCAAGACAAAAGTGATTAAATGTAGCAGAAATGATTCCAATTATTATATATAACATATAAAAATAGGATTGGAAGTGACAGAAGAAGTAAGTGAAATCGGAAGTAAAAGCAGACTGCAATTGATGGACGAAACAGGAATGATATTAAAATAAAAATAGCAATGGAAAAAAGAGCCTTCATGAAAAAGAGAAATCTTTTAGTTTCAAATATTGATCTAGGACTTGGAAATAACTTTTTAAAATTCTATGGTAGTGAAGCATGGAATTTAGGAATATCAAAAAAAAAAAAGGAAAATTGAAACATTTGAAATTTTGTGCCACAGAAACGTGTTGAAAATTATGTCGACAGATAAAGTCTGAAATGATAGAATTTTGGAAATGATAGGAGAGAAAACAAGTTTGTGGAAAAGGTTTACAGAAAGATTAGACTGGATGGTTGGTCATATATGGAGACATAAAGGAATGGTTAATTGGAGGGAACAGTCGAAGAAAAGAACTGTAGAGGAAGAGAGAGGTTAGAATATATGTAGCAGTGGTCAGATGTTGGTAGCCGTGGGAGATATATATGGTGGTTTAAAGATGTCGACCTAGGACATTTTCCTATTTGGACCAAAGACATTTGTGTCACTATATTTAAATTTGCAGCCATAAAACCCCTGTGGAGATCACTTGTGTTTGTGTGTGGTATTAGCTTTGCGTCTTCCACCGCACCGAGAGTTGTGGTGTAACGGATAGCGTGGATAGCGTTCTGGCCTCGCATTCGGGAGGACAGCGGTTCGAATCCCCGTCCGGGCATCCAGATTTGGGTTTTCCATGGTTTCCCAAATCACTCCAGGCAAATGCCGGGTTGCTTCCTTTAAAAGGCCATGGCCGAATTCCTTCCCATTCCTTGCCCCCATCCTTTCCCGTCTCTCAAGACCTCGCTGTTGAGAGACGTAAAGCAGTTTAAAAAATATGAAAAAAAAAATTTCCACCATGCACTCTGGTGGTTGCATGTCGGTAGCTATCATTCAAAATTGTTTACAAACATGAAAGAAGTTGTGGTCACCAACTGGTATATATATAAAAATAGACTTATTTGTCCATTTATTTAACTCTATAGCCATCACTACCTATGACAGACCACTGGTGTTTGTGTGTGGCAGTAGCATAGAGTGTCCCATGTTGCACAACGTTGGCCAAATTCCTGCATATGTACGGGTGTTGGAGATATGGTGGTTGAAAGTGGTCAATCTGAAACATTATCATATTTCGACCAAAGACATATATCACTTTGCTGCCACAACTACATACCGCACACCACTGGTGTTTGTGTGTGTTTGTAGCATCACGTCTCCTATCGTGCACTATGATGGTGAGATGTCGGTAGCTGCGGGGTTGTGAGAGATATGGTGGTTGAAAGTGGTCGTCCTAGCGGATTTTCATATTTCTATGGAAGACGGGTGTCTCCCTATATTTCACCTTGCAGACAGAACTACCAAGCGCAAACCACTGGCGTTTGTGTGTTGTTGTAGCCTGGAATCTTCCATGGCACATTATGGTGATTGCATTTCGGTAGCTGTGGGTATGTGGTAGATATGGTGGTTGAAAGTGATCGACCTGGTATAAAAATAGATGTGTATCTCCCTATATTTCAAAACTACCAAGCGCAGTCCACTAATGTTTAGGTGTGGAAGTAACCTCGCGTTTCGCTACGTGCACCACGGTGGTTCCATGAGGGTAGCTGTGGGTGTTGGGAGGTATGGTGATTGAAATTGGTCGATGTAGGGCATGTTCATCATTCGGCCAAATACGTAATAATCCAGAACAAAACGAAATAATATTGCTACGTGATTAAAATCCAAAAGTCATTGCAGAAAGTAAAATTGTACAACTTTCAAAAAACTGTATATAAAGTCATTAAATTAGTCTTAAACTTTTATATATAGTTGGCTCTACACACTTCGACTGCGAGAAACAAATTTTGTCACCTCCATGGACTACCATAGGGTTTCAATGACTGTGTAACTTACGGTTCCAAGGCTTAAATAAGAAATACATTTCATCACGATGAACCATCGGAAAGTTTAAAAATGACGAAAATGGGTCCTTTCGTTTGTCTGTTTACTGATATTATTTTATTTTATTTATCGAACAATACACAGTTAGTGGTCACAGAAGTAAAATCGAGAATGTTCCATGTCAATTTTACTTAGAAAAGCTGAGAAATTAGGATAAAGGTGTCCACTAATTGGTATCCATTTTAAATCAATTTAATTGCCGTAGTAGAAAAGTTTGCTGGGATACATATAAACGGCACTGTGTTATTCGCTATTGAAACTTATATTTATTACGTATCGTTTAGTGCAATTGTGATAGTCATGGCAGTATTGGGTTTCGCTGTATTTTTTACTGCGTTTACTGATGATTAGGAGGTCAAATTGTTCCCACAAGTAACTATCACAGAACACATAACTCCACCCTATATCACTGTGTAAAATAAACATACCAAGCGAAAGAAACTAGCCTAGTCAACAGCTAAATTTTTGTTAAGTTACAGGCTGATCTGGACGGGACATCAATATCAATAGAAGATCGTTGATTGTAGAATGCCAGAACAAGTGAACTTTGAACGAAATGAAAAAGAAAATTGTTTTATTTAAGTATATCGTTGATGCTGATTTTGTGGTGGAAGGTACAAAATGGACATCAATATGTGCTCTTATGATGTGAAAGCAATATCTTATGAAGTCCACCATCTATCGAGGAGTATTATGAAGGGGGAGGGGTGGGGAGGGGAGGGTAGGTTCTCCAGGAAAATAACATTACTGGGCTACCAAACACTGGTTAGTCACTTGGTTCTTGCTTGAGTATGTTCCAATAGTTGCGGACTCACATTAAGGTTACTAAAAACTGGAGATAAAGTGATTACAAATGGGGATAAATAGATTTGTTTGCGAAAATTGTTGTTAAACACGATCAGTGATTGGTGCAGTAAAGGAGCTGGATTTGAGGCCACTGGAGAACAATGGACAAAGAGAGATTTGCATACCCATAAGGAATTCATTGCCAATTACATTAGACCTTAGTTGGTATAGTAAGAGGAAGTAGTTGCGGTACCTTGAATTGAATAGAGCTTGATTTGAAATATAAATATTTAGATCAATGTGTCTGAAATTTAAATAACATATGACAGTTGTTTGATAATACACCGAAAAAAATAAAACCACACATGAGTTTGTCGAACAATTACTGGAAGCTGAACGTTATAGTACAATAAGTAGCAGAGATAGTTGTGATCGTTGCAGTTGGATAGTCATTTTAATAAAGTTGCCCGCGAAGTAGCAACAGCCTTCGAATCAGTACTGTGGCAACAATCGATACTTGTATTGCAAATATGAGATTTTGTTTATAAAAAATTTCAATATTTGTCGTATTTCGATATACAAAATTTCCGGAATTCCAAGAGTGGTATGAAATGTTCTATAGATGCAGCGGTCAAACTTCGAAGTATGAAATGTCACAAAAATTTGTTTAGCATCGCAGTGCAGACACGTATTATTTTTTTCTTATTCCATTCTGTAATTATATTTGTGGTGACAACATTTCTGGAAATAAGAAGTAACGTCATGTATAACTGTGATTACAATGGATCTCGATATTTTCAGAAATCAGATTGTCCTGAGAGGAGATAATGCAAATTTTTCGCTCACTTCCTTTATTGCTTCCACCACATACAAGTTGAATATTAATGGATATAGACCACAACTTTGTCTCACACCCTTTATAACTGATGCATGTCATTCATGATCCTCTGGTTTTATTATAGTAACTTCATTCTTATATAGTTTGTTAGGTATTCTTCTACCTCGCTATTTTAAAGAAGTTAAGTCTAAAATATCGAGATAGAAGAGTACTTTATAAACTGCATAAGAATCAAGTTGAATATTAAGAGTAATAAAAGTGGAGAACCATGAGAGACAAATAATCAGTTAAAAAGGTGTGAGACAAGGTTGTAGTCTATCCCCATTAATATTCAACGTGTATGTACAGGAAGCGATTAAGGAAGTGAAAGAAAAATTTGCATGTTGCATAAATGTTCAAGGAGAAAAATCAGCATGCTACGATTTGCTGATGACATTGTCTTGATAGCAGAACAGTCTGAAAAAACTCGGAAATTATTGTTGGCATTGCCAAAATACTGATGGAAGAGCTTGGACCAAACGTAAATCAAAGCAAGACAAAAGTGATGAAATGTAGCAAAAATGATACCAATAATTGTAGAGAAAATTTAAAAGTAGGATCGGATGCGATAGAAGAGGTAAGTGAATTCTGCTACTCTGGAAGTAAAATTACAACTTTTGGCAGAAGCAGGAATGATCTTAAAAGCAGCATAGCGATAGCGAAAAGAGCCTTAATGAAAAAGAGGAATCTTTAGTTTCAAACATTGACCTAGGACTTAGAAAAAACTTTTTAAAAACTCTCTGGGTGCTACACAACACTTTATGGTAGCGAAACTGACTTCAGGAATACCAGAAAGAATTATAATTGAAGCATTTGAAATGCGTTGCTACAGAAGGACGCTGAAAATTAGGTGGACAGATAAACTACGAAATGAACGAGTTTTGGAAATGATGGATGAGAAAAGAAGTTTGTGGAAGAGGCTTACAGAAATAACAGATAGGATGGTAGGTCATATTTTGAGACATACAGAATTGGTTATTTTGTTAGTGGAAGGTAAGAAATGTAGAGGAAGATAGTGGTTAGAATGTACGAAGCAGATGACTGAGGACGTAGAGTGTAAGGGGTATGTTAATATCAAGAGATCAGCGCAAGATAGGAAGGGATGGAGGACTGTATCTAATCACTCGAAAGACTGATAACAGTATCACAAAACAAAAAATAATTATAAGATGAGTTTTCTCGTTACCGAAGATCATCGAGGCACATGACGAATGTGACGCAGCTTCCTCTTAGCAGTATTTTGACCTACTCTCGCTAGCTGCTGTAACAACCTTCAGTGAAAAGTGTTGTAGCAGCGAACAAGGAGAGGAACAAAGTGGATAATGAGAGAACTCATCCATTGCATCTTCATTCAAAAGACTGAAACCTAGGCTAACTTTCATAAGAACATCAAAATGTCGATATCATCAAGTGTGGTTGGCCGGCCTCGGTAGCGCAGGGGCTAGAGTACTAGCTCCGCGTGCCGCCGGTTCGAATCCGGCCGCGGGCATGGATGTTTAAGTGTTGTGTGTCTGTGTGAATGTCCTGTCCGTCCTGTAGCGTCCATAAATTGGAAAAATGCAATATATCTACTGGATGACGACTTATAAACTAAAAGCAATAATAATTACATTGAGCTGGCTGTATGGCCTCCGTTGCCAAATGCCATTAAAAAAAAAAAATTAAAA
This sequence comes from Vandiemenella viatica, assembly GCA_031002005.1. NCBI lineage: Eukaryota > Metazoa > Arthropoda > Insecta > Orthoptera > Morabidae > Vandiemenella > Vandiemenella viatica. Next base: position 242,807,933 of record CM061919.1, read on the forward strand.
AAAAAATAAAAAAAAAATCAAGTGTGGTTGCGGAGATTAGATAGTTCAACACATGCTCCAACGTTAACTGCGCCCAACATCCTGCACGGAAGAGGACTTAAACAGGCCATACATGTTACGACGGTCGCCCGAACCATCCCACGGAATTCGGTAACAAATCCGATCGTGAATGAGTTGGTCATAAAGTACGACCAAGGTCATGTCACAGGTCCGTTGAAATTGTCATCGAACCTTGCGACACGACACCCTCCGGTCGTACACGATCGCACCGGTCGTAACGTGAGTGGTGATGTTTGAGACGGTCCATGAAATTAAGAACCGGGTAGTGTAAAATGTCAAAAATTAGCATTTTTAATTTTTTGAGTGGAAATAATCTACAAACTTTCCCGATTACAATTATATACAGTTTATTTGGAATAATACATTTCTTCGGTGTGTTATTGACGGTTTTCATTAATCCTACACCCAAACGCCACACTTACTTGATTTTTCTCAAAACTCGAAAATTTCTATATTATGTACCTTTTTCTCATGAATGGAATGTTAAATTAACTTGAAATTTTGCATTACAGAAGCTTATATACGATCTGTAAATCAAAATGAAAATAATCGAAACAATAGCTAGTGGGTTGTAATATAATAAGTATCTGAAATATTTGCTAAAAATAATTACAAAATCCCAAATTTTATAAAATCTAAACCAGTTTCTTACCAACAATAAAATTACACCATACAAAAAAGGGCGTATCCAGGATCAGAACTAGAGGGGGACAAGATTTGAACTGGAGGGGGGGCACTCAAATTGGATTCCAGGAAGTGGGGTGGGGGACTGAAACATGACGATTTATTACAAAATGAAACTCAAACCTATTAAGGAAACTATTTTTATTATTGATTAGCATAGTAGTCCAACCACTTAATTTATGGACCTACTATAGTTAATTAAGATCGCAACTCAGTTACAATTTTTTATGTAAAAATTAATCGTCTCGGATTTTCAGAACATTTTTCAATATCTTTGTCATTATCTCACAGTGTTCTTTCACGAAATTTCGATGCACTCTCATTAGGCATAATCCAGTCAATCTTTCTCTCCAAAATTCTCCTGAGCCAGTTCTTCACTCGTCGAAGCGTACTGAAGGCAACTTAATTTGTTCATCTGGGGGGGGGGGGAGGGGCACCAGCCCCCATGCCCCTCGCTGGAAACGCCCATGCATACAAATTTTCTTAAATTACCTACAGTAATATCAGAAAAAAGGTACATAACTATGAGTCTGGTTTTTTTTTTTTTGCTTGATCACATGAATATGAATGAAAATATAATATATATTTTAATTATATTAAACAGACACTAAAAGGGAAAATACGACGACTGTGCTGAAATTTTGTAGAACCGTTTATGCGACGAGTCGCGACGTATGTGTGGTAATAAGAGTGTCTTTGCTACTGTTCGACTGACAATCTTTGCGATCGTCGTAACTTGAATGGTCTGCTTTACACGAGGCTTCGGAAAATGCCTTGGAAATGGCCAAGTTTTGGTACAATATAATTTCATGCTTGTTACTGTGTAAGTAACTATGTTTCTGACACAAGAATAAAATATACAATAATTAATCGTAAACACGCTAATCTATGTTAGCTGGCACAACATTAATTCTTAATGACCTTTCACTTAAAATTACAGGTATCTTAATCAACTTATCACACTTAAAAGTCCGTTACACTCTTTCGAAGCATTTCCACACACCACACATGGACGAGCTAATCTCATTCATTTACAATGAACCATTTCCTTTATTTGAGACGTACCTAAAAGTTTTCGAGAGTGTAGAAAAATGTATTCTATTTCACCTTTTGCAGACTGTTATTTTTCTTTATTAACGAATATTCGGAATGTAAAACTCACAGTAGAATTTCACATGCGTGTGAACTCGGCGGGGGTATTTTTTTGTTCGGTATTTGCGGTCCCTCAGAGAAGTGTTTCTGACGCGCGGTGACATGGAGCGTGGTCACAGCCAGTGACGAATTGCGGTGGAGTCTCGCCTGGAAATTAGAGTGTCCCGCTGGGGCCGGAATGAGCGATAAATCGAGACGCACAGTAGTTAAGCTGTTGGCGGTGCAGCCTTTATTTTGGCGGCCGTTATTGATAGGGTGACAAGGTGCGCCTGAGGTATTGCCGACCTCGACAAATAATTTGATGCTGCGGCAGACTATTTGTATTAATAAAGCTGTCTCCAGTGTTCCCAAGCCAACACGATGAAAAAATCTGTTAACCGGGTACCGACTGCAAAGAATTATGATACAACATGTAAAAATCTCCACCTCAATTTCCAAATATATAAACCACGTGACCAGTGTCTCAATTCACTTTAACTATCATCTGTCCGCTGACAACTTTACCTCAGTGCAATACCAACCAACGTAGAAGTCACTATTAAAAAGCAAACAACTGGCGACCTAAAATATCTTTCTGACTTTGCAAAGAGACTTAGAATAAAAATAATCCACTCTAAATCTAAAGTTACTGGTATGAAAAGTTCAAATTTCATATCAACTCTCCGAAAAATAAAGCTTCAGGTAGGAAAATTAAATCATAGTGATACGGTGAAAGATCTGGTTGTCCTAGTTGACAGTAGTTTAAACTGGCCCCAAGAATACCGTCAGAGTATGCCGCAAGACCTTCTTTTCATGTTCCGTTTGAATGTAAGAAGAATTTCCCCCATCTATTTGAAAAAACTACTGGCATTCTCCCGTCTCGAGCACTGCGAGGTAGTCCAACAAAATTTAAGTTCAGCACACGTAAGGAAACTTGAACTCGTTATGAACTCTTGTTTAAGGTTCACCTGCAACTGTAACACTAAGTTTCCCCTTCACATGACTGCTTACTATCGTTGCATACCTGTGATCGCCGACTCTATGTCTCCTTCATCGTCTCATGCGTCTCAAAACTCTCATCTACCTTTGTTCCAACATACTCGTAACTTTAGTACTTCTCAATAGTATTAACGTCAGAATTCTGACATGGTCTTTTTAAGGAACCTTCTCAGCGTTTGCTTAGAGTGATTTCTGGAAATCATGGAAAACCGTAGTCTGGATGACCGGATGGGTTTTCGAACCCCGGTTCGCCCGACCGTCAAGCCCGAGCGTTACCAATCACCCAGCACACTCTGTTCCGTTAATGATCTAAATGATGTTCATTTATAAAAAGATTATACTATTCTACATTTCTCAGAAATAATTTTTTTTTAACTGCTTAGTGTCTCTTAACAGCGAGGTCTTTAGAGACGAGAAAGGACGGGGGGCAAGGAATGGGAAGGAATTCGGCCACGGCCTTTTGATGGAAGCATCCCGGCATTTGCCTAGTGTGATTTGGGAAACCAAGGAAAACCCAAATCTGGATGCCCGGACGGGGATTCGAACCGGCGTCCTCCCGAATGCGAGGCGAGAACGTTAACCGTTACACCACCACTCTCGGTCTCAGAAATAAGTGAGTGGCTGATTGGAAATAAGAAACAATCGATGCTTTTATCAGTACTGGGCCAGAAATGGGAAATTATTCTTTGAACCAAGTTGCATCTAGTGAGAGGAAGAACGAAATAGCTATACTAACAAAAGCTTTAAAAAAAATAAGCAAAATTTTGATGAGTGGAGAACGAAAAGAGGTTTGTGAACTGTTACACTGTTCCACTCTCTTTGTTGGCGTTTCTTGAATCAAAGTTGCGCCTTTATCGCTGCTGTGTAGTTGTTCGTGTACCTTTAGTGAAAACTTGATTCTCTTCAACGATGAATGGTGACAAAGGGGTAAGAGATAGATCACTGTTTTTTTAAACGCTTTTATCAAGCTTGCTCTGTTGTACGTTTATTCTTTTGTTTGTTTTCTTCGTTTGTTTAGATTCTTATGACGCAATAATTATCGATCACTTCACGTTCAGTTAGAACTCTGAAATTTTAAATCTTTTTTACCCTGTTATCTTACAGATACAATCTGTCAATATTCGAAATTATTTTTATTTCAGACAACTGCTAAAGCATGGAACCTGTCTGAAGGAGGAAAACAATACGTTTTGAAGAAAAATAAAAACGAAACTGCCAGATTCACAGGAGAATCTGAATTTGAAGGGTAAAACTGTTGCAGCTAAATCTCTATTCCCTGACTGCAAGTGCAAGAGGAAGTGCATGGAGAATGCTGAAAGTTAACCAGAAACATATCATTCCCGACAGCAAAAGCATTCACCTTGATAGTTCACACTAATGTGAAAAAATTTACAGTTTCCATAATATCCTTCCATATATTCCAAATGAAGACAAAAAATTTTATAACAATAAGTCTATGTTAACTTGGCTCACGACCACTACAGAGCTGAAGGATGAAGACGATTAACATTTATTTATGAAATTCATTATTTCACATTTCTATTTTTTGAAACATATCACCTGTTTACAGACATTTCACTTAAAATCATTTAAATAAAATTCCTCATGATTTTACTTGTAACCTGCTATTATGTGTATTTCAATGTTTGTGTATAATATATGCGAAGTTTTAAGGCAAAACACTTCTTTCTCCTCTGCTGTCCCCTCCCTCTTTTATATGTGTATATTTGCGATTGAAACTCGCTTCAAAAATGTGTCTTAAAATAGTATAAACAAATTTATTATATCACTTAGGCTAGTTTCCACCCACACCAGACAAATAATTGACTTTTACTTCTGAAAGCATGAAACAGCTCAATTTTTGTTCTTTCGCATAAGGCAGTGTTGCCAACCGCGGCATTTCAGTATATCTGTCACACAACCATGTGAGTCATATTTAACAGTATAGGGAGTTTAAGAATATTTCTAATATAACTTTCCATTTATATATCTTCTATGATCTTGATTCCATATACAACCAATGGAGTTCTATCGGTGAAAGCAGCGAAAGTTGCCTGTTTTTTGTTTTCATTGTAGTTTTCAGAGTATTACCTAAATACTCAATTTATTACTCCCGTATCGTAGTTTTGAAGTCAGGTCATATTACATGTTAATCTATAATCACTTGCATAGTTGTTGGAGTTTGTTAAAGAACTCAAAATTTTACATTTTAACGATTGAGAACAGGCTTGATATCTATTTTCCGTTGTCTCCAGAAATAATTCTAGACTACTGTAATTCCGGGATGGATCCTTCAAACGGCCATACCCGAATTACTTTCCGCTATTTGTCTCAAGACCTCTCTCACCTCTAATGACCTCAACGTCGACGAAGCATAAAGCCTGAAAAAAAGGGAAGAGACTTTCTTTTCTCCGTTTTTACAACTTCATACGCTTTGCATTTTAATTCATGTTGTCATTACGCTAGCTCGTCAGAGATAACATACAATATTGGATGACCTGTTTGATTTTTTATTAACTCGGGTCAAGCGTGCCAAGTTTTTCCTTTAGTAAGTAGCAATGAAGCAAAAAGAATTTTATGGCGAAAGAAAACATTCACGCATGCTTATCGTTTGCACATCTGTGAACTCGCTTGCCTGCTCTTTGCGACTCTTTCATCGCCAGCTCTCCGGGATTACAGCGCCTCTACCGGCCGCTGCGATAAATTAATGGTCTAGCCCAGCGATATTACCAACACAAACACGCCTCCGCGCGCGGGACTCATTTATCAGCGCGCCTAAGCTGCGATGCCACGCAAAAGTAATCTCTGAAATTCGCCGCCATGATGCAAACTGAAACTCCATCAACCAACGGTTTCATCGGGGCTATGTAACAAAAGAAAGGTAGCTCTCTGATATTTGTAAATTGTATTATTTTGTGATTTATAATAATGGAAGTAATGTATCTGCCATGACACCTTTCTCTAGCTGAATTTTTAATCTTCCAATCGCGTTCTCTTTATAACATGGGCTTTTTTCCATTATCGTTGACTTAAATCGTTTCTATAAATTACTACACACAAATTCGAGAATTCTTTTATACAAAGTCTAATAACTATTAATTAAATACTGCAATCATGACCAGGTAATATCAGCAGATTCATCTTGCTAAGATCATCGCAAAAAATACTGCTGATGTTATAATTTAGACATCCAAGGTAAAAGATATGGCAGATTATTTATATAAACTTCAAGGAAATTCAAATGAGAACAAAATATTCAAGTCACAAACTTTGATTGAAGTAACTTCGCGTGAGATTAATTACAGGTGGCTGTACACACTTTGACAATAAATTTGGCCACCGCTGAAAAATCACTCATATTTTGTAAAATCTGACATCAATGTCATCTCAGGAAACAGTAATGTAATACTGGCAAGCCAGTATTGCGTTACTGTTTCTTAGGATGACATTGATGTCAGATTGTGCAAAATAAGAGTGATAGAATTTTTCAGCGGCGGCCAAATTAATTCTCAAAGAGTGTACATCTGTTTACGAGAAAAACTAACTACATAGATAAATTTTGAGTCAATAAGTACAAATTAACTTTTTGTTTTCCTAACCAGAAGAAGGTAGTAGCAGCATAGAAAAGGCTTTGGATGATGTTAAACTGCAGAAATCGTACATAGATTTGTGAATTAAATTTTTTATGAAAATATTTTAACGAAAATTCAGTAACAATTGGTTTTTAATTCGAGTTCATTATTCGTTTTATAGAAATTTCTATTAAACGGTGTACACAAATAAAAATTACATTTGAGCTTAAAAAAATTATCAAAAAATTATTTTCACGGACCATTTAAAAATTTCTACCTTGAGGTGTTCAAACTACGGAAGATGGAGAGAGAGACAGGTAGACAAATGAATGATGGGTATGTATCTTTCCTTCAGTGGTTACGTAATCTTGAAAAAATGCGTCCACTGGCAGTGAGGACTGGATGGAAATTGGGAGAATTATGAATAGGGCGTGGAAAGAAAGAGATCGGTAGGATCACGAACTATATCTTGATTGCAACAATAAGAATGTGGGAAGGCAATATTGAAAGAAATTATCGAGCTATTTGCGCAGCACGTTTCTTTTCCGGTCCTCATAGAACACGATTTTCCTGGTATCGATGGTAGTGAATTTTAGAATAGTTCATCTGCTGCCATGTAACTCCACCAAATCCACTTTTGGCAAACTATGGAGTCCTAATAATTTCGTGTATAGCTCGCAAATATTTGCTTGATTGTTTTAAAGAATTTGTACTGTAGACAACGTGAATTCACTACACGTGTATGTTCGCGATAGGATTGTGATATATTTTTAAAATGAATGTAAATTAATTACATTATCTCTGAAACGTAATTTCGGCACTGGTTGATTTCAGGAATTTCTGTTATTAGTGTCAGAAATTATTGTCGATACGATATCCACTGTTGTTTGCAGCTGGTTAAAAAAATGTTCAGTTTCCTCTTTCCGTTCTGCTTATTATGTAGGAATGTATATCCATATTTAGCACTCTGCTGTATTGAATTGAAGCTCTCCATCTAGTGCGAATAATTGGTTTACATTAACTGAGCACGATGTTTATACGAGAGAACAGCATAGAATTTTATATTAGGTTCGTCGGAATGTTCTAATTAGTGACTGACAAATCAAACTCTGAGTTCAACACTTCTTTTATTCGCTCTAGAATTTTACTAAATAGATATGTATTTCACTCCGTTCCCACATTAAATTCGTATTGTTATGAAGCTTATCGTACAAAACAAAGCAGTACACATTTAAAGAATATTTTTATATTCTAGTTCATAAAATTCTGTCTTTCCGTTTTATATCAGAGGTCCACCTTTAAGTCATCAGAGCATTACTTTTGGTCCTGTACTGAACTCCGATCAGAAAATCGAGTATTATGTTCGGGTGAAAAGTTTCAAATTGTAATTAAGATATATTATTCGACAACAACAGGAACATAAGATTGTAAATGGTATAATGTGAATGTACCAAGATGCAGGTCACTGGTTCGGGTCCAGTCGAAGGCCTTAGTTTTTAAGTGTTATGTGTGTGAATGATGTGCCAATCCTGTAGTGACTGTGTGTTCATACTTAGTAGCAACAATGTTATGGAGAAATTGATACACTGGAAGATTCATGGTAATCAAATTGGGCTGGCAGTATGCTCTAAGTATCCGATATATATATATATATATATATATATATGAATGCGGTAAAGCATCACAACTGCAGGGAGAGCGGATGAAGAAAAAGGTGTGTTTTGCGCCTGGCACTAAAGTAAGTATATCTCTGGACTATGAGGAATGATCCATACAACTGTCTTACTGAGTATTATGTACGTATTGAATATTAATAGCAGTGATGTTGTTAGAAAGATTGAATATTCGTAACTGAAATTGTGAAATTAGTATGTTGAGACAAATGACTGCTGAAACGACTTTAATAATATCATTAACGCACACAGGAGAGTAGAAAGGATCATGGTGAAACCATAAAGCATAAAGTTGCCAACAGCGATTGTCAATAGGCTTACCGACAACACCCAAGATCCGCCACTGATGATGAACGTGTGAGAATGAACGATGCGATACAGTAAATGACTTGTCTTAGCTAAATTGTTTTCTTCCTTACCACATTAACAACACTAAAGCACGAGTCACGTATTGCATGCTTTAAAGATTCGGAGACGAACATACAGCTTCCTTCTTTTCTTACAAAAATGACAATCATTCAGCAAATATCTGTGTCTATACATTTCAACTGTGATGAATTCTTTCTGTAGCATCTGATGTGGTGTTTTCATTCGGATCAATTTAAATACAATCAAAACTTTGGAAAAACATATGTTATGCTGGTATCAGAGGGATTTATTTATTAATGTTTCAATTAGAATTTATTTTTCTATCCCTAGTTAAAGTTGCGTGAATATATAAATATCAGTATTAATCACAACTCTGAGATTTGAAACTGTACAACACCATTAAGAATCTGTTAAATTGTTAATATCTTTAATTTAATTTAATTGCAATGGAGCACAGGCTCTGATGGCAATTTCCCTACATCCCCATCTTCCTGCTATCCTGCATCCATCTACATTTGCCCTCTACAAATTTTATCTTTAAATTCTTTCAACGTTTTCGGTAAATTATTCATCATTTCTCTTGGTAACTCATCTTATCTCAGATTGAAAGTAAAAAGTTTTAATGTTTATAATAGACTTTAACTTTTGTTCCAGCAACAAATGACGTCAAATAATATATCTAACATTTTAAGTCTGATTCGAAACAACTCAAAATCAGTTCAGCATTTTTTTTTTTTTTTTCGATGTAGGAACACGCAGAAAAAACCTGTTACAGGTTTATATAATAGTTAAGATATCGGTAGCCGATAACGTCGACTCTGCCCCAGTGGAAATGTCCTAAACTATGCTTTCCAGTCACCACTGAAAATGATGTAGTGGCAGATGTGTTCACTTACCTTGCATTACCAGAAAAATTAATGCACGTTGCTTTCGAAATGCACAGAGTTTACCGAAACAAAATTTCAGCAAGGAAAAGCGTTACAAGTGACAGCGTTATATGAATTTCGTAATTAAACGTGATGCACATAGGGTCGTCAGTTTTCATTAAAATTATTAAAACCGAATGGTACTGCCATAAATTTCGCACGATAATAGCATTTAGTTTTGTTTTGACATATATTATGTACGCACATTAAACGCAATTTACTGTCAATTTTCTCACTAGTTTATTGCATTTTAATTCTATCCAGCTGAATGTGAAATTTATAGTAGGCCTGTATCTGAAATTTAAAATCTTAATCATTGTCTGTAGAGAATGTTTATGAGTAACAGATATTACTCACAATGTAGACTGACCCAATAAGCCAGGTGAAATCTTTGGAAATCTAATATTGCCTGTCGACGTAATGGGTTAAAACAATTCACTTAAGTGTAGAAAAAAAGAACAAAAGGTTATAAAAGAGGTTATAAAATAGAAGGTGCTTCTTTAAAAACTGAACTTAATTAACGTATAATATACTGATGCTAATATTTTTTTTTAATGATCGAAGGGATGAGATTAGTAAGATGGGCATCTGCAAGTTTTTGTTTTGAAACATACTCGCGTAAAGATGTACAGATATTTCATATGTGACAGCGTTTAAATTCTGTTATTTTTCATGTAAATTGTATTAAAAACAAACTGATAATTTTTAAAACGAGCGTAGTGGGTATGCGGTAACGCTGTGGCCTCGCATTCGGGAGGACGCTGGTTTGAAAACTGGACCTTGTTTCAATGGTTTCCAGAAATAACTCCAGGCGAATACCGTCATGGTTACTTCAAAACGCCATGGCAGAATTCCTTTTCATTACTTGCCACTCAGTCCTTCACTAACCTCGCCATCTCGCCGCCTCACCACCTCTCGACAATGCTTAAAGGCACAAAAAAAAAAAAAAAAAAAAAAAAAAAAAAAAAAAAAAAAAAAAAAAAAAAAAACTTTGAAAGGGATCAGTGGAAATCATCAATGCAGAACGACAGTGAATTTAGCTTTAAGCTCAATTTATGGGACACACTAGAATTCGTTAGTTATGCTGCCGTTTAATTTAGTATAAAAGCCATTCCATGCAGCCTATAACGATAAATTGAAGGTCATTTATTACGTTCCATGCTACATGGCTGCATCATAGAAAGGTAAATAGCCGTAATAAGTATCAGACTACGTAAATTCTTATTGTGATTCCTTTCACCAGAAATAAACTGCACGAATTTATAAGTATAACAGCATCTTTAGACCATTAAAATGTAAACAGAGACGCAGTTGAAGTTGCGATTTCAGCCGTCCCGTCCTCAAATAATGACGACAACAATCCGATATAAATAATCGCTTCCGCTGTCTCCTACCAGTAACAAGGCAGCTGTCCCGGCGCTACCTAATTGGCTGTCTTGTTACCAGCAGGTTGTTAACGGCGTCCAGTGGCTGAGGGATGGTGTCCGGGCCAATCGCACTACGGCGTGACGCAAAAACTGCCCAGAAAACAATGAGACGAGTAATGACGGCGACAGAACAACGCACGAAGTGGTGCGAGAAACAAACCCCGAAACATTAGTTAACATACTATTGCCTCCGTTATGGATGAGATGTGAGACGTGTTGCGATAATATCATTTCATTAGAAATGTAAAGACTTTCTTCATAATTGAAGCTGTGATAATAGCGCGTTCATTTAACAGAGAGGGCTCAAGGGCTCTATACCCAGCGCGCTGCCTTTACCCTTCGAAAAGGTAGGTAGATACAGGCGGAGGACAAAATCATACGAACACATGTTAAATAATGGAAAATCTTTATTAATAATGGTTGGACCACCCTTTGATTGAAGTACAGATTTAATGCGTCGTGGGATAGAGACATAAAGGTCATGGAAAATATTTAAAGGTATATTAAGCCATTCCTCCTGCAGAACGGTCTCTAATTTAATGCTACAAAGTCGGCAAGAGGCATTCAGGATTAAACACTTTTCTGGGCGTTCTCCAGACATAAACGAGTCCGGTCGTCTGAAAAAGGGTAATGACGATTCATCTGACTATACTACCTGTTGCCACTGCTGTGGGGACCAGCCTTTGTGATCTCTGCACCACTGGCGTCGCTTGAAAGCATTAGTTGCTGTCACCAAGGGTTTACGAATTGCCACTCTGCCATAAATGTTCGCAGCATGTAGTTCCCTTTTGACATTTTTTGTTGAAACGGGGTCCTGGAGATGACTGTTCATTTTGGATGTTATTTCGGATAACGATTGCTTGTGCTTTCGGGATACTATGCGCTTCAATACCCGTCTATCTCTATCAGTAAGCTTTGACTTTCGGCCACTGTTGTGCTTTGAAGACGCCGTCTTACCCTCTTTCGTGTACGCTGTCATACAGGCTGATACCGTAATACTTGCAAACTCCACTTCAACGCGCTCCGACAATCATTCCTCTTTGGAATTCTGACAGGTCTGACAATTCAACTTATCACAGACAGTTCGATAGACTCATGCAACGCAGGTGATTGCTGTTGAGAGACTGATACCTTCCTCTTCACGCTCACTTGGTGGCAGACTTCTGTTGCAGGTGGCGCGACTGTACTTCAGGGATGAAATAAGTCATACTTTTTCACAGCTGTTCCTATTATTTTGTCCTCCATCTGTATGTCCACCTTGATCCCATGTCCAAACAGTCTCGGGGATGTAGAGATTTATATACACCTTTTAACAATATCAACAACCGATAACCGGTTAGTTACTTAAAAACACATGAGTACGAGGGAGAGTCAATGAAAACCTTAATTACTTTTTTAAATTTGATGCATTGTGCACACATACAAGACACCTTTATCATTTTTCGTTGTAGTCTCCTCCACGCTCAATGCATGTCAGCCAGCGCTTCCGAAGTGCCTGAGTTCCCGAGAAAAAAAAATTATTTTGGGAGACGACACAATCACTCGTGCACCACTTGGCACATCCCGTCATCAGATTGAAAATTTGGGGGTCCAGACATACGGAAATCACTTGGGGCAGGGTCGGGCGAGTATGGTGAATGAGGCAGACATTCAAACCGCATGTCTGCGATTTTTGCAAGCGTTACACGAACCGTATGGAGCCGTGCCATGTCATGTTGCAGAAGAATAATTGTCGACAGCAATACACGTCGTTTCGTTCTAATGGCAGGCCGAAGATGATTTTGGAAGAGGTCTGAGTATGTGTTATTGATAACAGTACTCCCTCGCGGCGTTTAGTGCACCTAGAGGACGCCTTTTTCGTCCCAAAAGTGGGTCAGCATAACCTTTCCTGCGGAGGGCTGTATTCAAAACTTTTTTCGGTCTGGTGATGCCAACTGACGTCATTCTTTGCACACACTCTTCGTTGCACGCTGTTGGTAATGGACCCACGTTTCGTTTCCGGTGACGATTCGTGCAAGGAAGGCATCACTGTCAAGTTCCAGGCGCCGCAGAAGTTATGAAATCCTCTCGGGTGTCCAGCCGGATGGTATTGTATAAACACGACGTTTGATGAAGACAGCAGAGCTAGCTGTCGAAACGTCCACCATTCGGCTGGACACCAGGGAGGATTTCAGTGCATCAGTAGTCTCCACTCACACGCCGCAGAAGTTCTTCCCACGCATCAACGCCGCTGGTTCAATTCCGGAGTCAACTGCCGTGGCACCCATCGCGCAGACACCTTATAAAACCTGAGCACATCATGCATAATGCAATGTGCTGAACCGTGACTAATGTCTAGAGCTGTCACTGTGTCATCCAGTGTCCCTCGGCGGATTTCCAATTCGATGGCGTCAACTACTGCTGTGGTCTCGGGAGTCACGTCACGATGTGCCTGGCGGAGCATCAGCAACAGACGTCACATCATTTGCGAACGTCCTACACCACTCATACAATTGATGCTATGACAAACAGACATCCCCGAACTCTACCTCCATTCTGCGATAAATGTGTATAGGTTTTACACCTTCACTTTGCAAAAACCTAATCACCGAACGCTGTTCTTCTCTGGTGCACGTTGCTAGTGGGGTGGCCATTTTTATACTGTTCCTGCGATGGTACTTGCGCATCTTCACTGTGCTGCCACCTGTGGGGACATCGGGCAAATTATTTCAAACAGGTGTACCAACTTACAGACCACTGGCGCACACTTTCGATTTTATATTACACTTCTAAAGTTTTCATTTGACTCTCCCTCATATAATCAATTTCTATTGTAATCTACATATATATATTATACGATTTAGTTACTATATATGAGTGCAATTTCCAAATAATGCATTTGTAAACGGCTTCAACACAGAGAAAAGCCATACACCATTTTCCTAATTATGAACAACTCAGTCGCCATATACTTCCATACTCAAAGTGTTTATTATTTTCTCAGTCATCCATAGTTACCAAATTCCAAGAAAATTCTTTCACAGAGTATAACGGGTTCTGAAGCAAAAAATCTTTCAGTTTGGATTTAAAATAGTTAAGCTTTTGTATATAACATTTTATTTCTTGTGGTACACATCGAATAAAGATGCTCCGGTGAACCTTATACCTTTTTCGTGCAATTGACAATTATCTTTGTGAATGTTATAAGTATTTCTATTATTATAGTGATGTATGTTAGCATTAAGACTGAAGTGTTCAAGGCACGGTGGTATAGGCAACGAGGGAGGATGGCGAGATAAAGATCGCGAACAGCGAAACATAAACTTGAACTATCAATTGAGAGTGAACAGAGGGCGGAGATGTGGCTATCTCGCTGAACTGAGAAAGCTGTCTACTACAATAATCTAATTCAACTGTTTGTGCCAATACTCCAGCGCTTCGAGGCATCATGGAAGAAATATTTCACTGCAGTTTCCAGCAATAGGACGGCACTTAGTAATGCTTGCAGAATCAGAAACGATCTGCACACAAAGAGGGAAGAAGTGCATCATGTAGCGTAGATATCTTTTGACTATGTTTAACCTTTCATACTTTAAACGGACAGCAATTATATCACCGACGTATTTTTGCGAGTTTGAAAAGCACACGGAAATATCAGAAATGATTGTATTCTGAATAAGCATAGCTTAGTTCCATGTTCCCAGGATAGTTCGATTGTATCTAAATTGGCTTAATCCTTTAAATAACGCATGGTAGAGAAAGAGAAATTATTTCAGGAGTTAAATGGTTTTTATATATTAAATTTTAGTATCCTTTAAGAGCACCACATTTCAAGTGCTTCAGTTTTCTTTGTTTTATAAATTCATAAATTCTATGTTTCACTACTATAAAGTGCTGTGGGAACGCTGTGACATTGCACTTGTGAGTCCATCCTGATTTCGGTTTTCAATTTTTCCCGAAATCACACCAGGAAAATGCTAGGATTATTTCTTCCCGTTCCGTGCCCAAAATCCCTTCCCATCCCTAAAGATTTCGACGTCGATGGGACGTAAAGCCCGCAGGATAAAATGGCGTTCAGCCCTTTTGAATCTCTTTCTGGTAAGTGGAAGGTACGATAAAATACTTGACTGTAGCATCTGTACACAATGAAGAGCAATCGATTTAGAGAATCGTGTCAAGTAACCATTCAAACTGATGATTTTGGGAAGCCATAATTAATTTAAAGTCTCGCATCTGGATAGTGACAACTGTTTCCAATCCAGTTCTTCTTCATTACGTTTTGTTAAAATATAAAGGTATCTGTGGAGTGTCCTGAGAATATTGAGAAGTTACTGAATGGCATGAACAAAATACTGAAGGATGATTTTGGACTTAATATAAATCAAAGCAAGACAAAAGTGATGAAATGTAGCAGAAATGATACCAATACTAGTAGATTAAATATAAAAATAGGATCGGATGCAATAGGAGAAGTAAGTGAATTCTGTTACTTCGAAAGTAAAATTACAACCAATGTCCGAAGCAAGAATGATGTTAAAAGCAGAATAGCACTATCAAAAAGAGCCTTCATGAAAAGGAGAAACCTTTTAGTTTCAAATATTCATCTAGGAATTAGAAATAACTTTTTAAAACTCTTTGTGTGGAGCACAGCACTTTATGGTAGTGAAACATGGACTTTAGGAATACCGGAAATAAAGAAAATTGAAGCATTTGAAATGTGGTGCTACAGAAGAATGCTGAAAATTAAGTGGACAGACAAAGTAAGAAATGAACGAGTTTTGGAAATGAAGTTTGTGAAAGAAGCTTACAGAAAGAAGAGACATGCTGGTAGGTCATATTTTGAGACATGCGATGCTGGATTGTTTAATTTGTTAGTGGAGGGAACAGTCGAAGGTAAGATCTGTAGAGATTATAATATATGGAGCAGATAATTGAGGACGTGGGCTGTAAGGGGTATGTAGAAATGAAGAGGTTAGCACAGGATAGAAAGGGATGGAAGATTGCATCAAACCAGTCAAAAGACTGGCGACAGAAAAAAAAAAAATGTGGAGTGTTGTAATGATCTATGCAATTAAAAAAACTTTATCGCAGGGTTTCACAGTTCAGTAGGATAGTCATTGGGAAATCGTAGTCTTTGGGGAAATGTAATCTACAAGCTGTAAATTAGTATCTTTGGTTGTTGTGAGTGGAGAATCGTGTACATGCTCACTTGCTGGGTAGAGTAGAAGCCTGTGGATGTCATGGCGGTAGTTTATCGAACAGTGCATAGGGCTTGCTAGAGCCGATATAGAGCCGGAATCTGTATCTAATAATGTGTATGCATCAGTGATTACAGTTGTTTATTTGAAATATGTGACGACGTATTGCGAAAGTTAAGAATATATCAGTTTTGCAAAAGTAATAAACTTGCACGCAGAAACATCCTTTCCAAAGTTATTAGTAACTTAAATTCCTTCATTTAAAGGAACCATCTTAATTAACTATATTGCATAAAAAGTGGGCAACAACTTAAATGTGTCCGCGAGGGATTCAGCCTGTAATCGCCCTCAGACCCAGCCCTTGTATGAATGTTATTTGAAGAATTATGAATAGCAAGCTGGGAGTTGAATAATTAGGGATTGGTGTATATTTTGTTTATATTTGTCATGAACATTGTTTTATGGAGAAAAACTATGTAGATGGTATGTAATATGTTAAATGACAGTATAATGTATGAATCATTAATTAGAAGTTTGTAACTGCAAGTGTTGATGTGAGTTACAATGTTTGAAGGACAATTTGCGACGGTTTATACTGGTTTATATTGATAATTTCGTGTGTAAATCCATAAACTTTCAATTCAAAATGTTTTATAATGATTTTCAGTGATTTTATACAGTTTTTAATTATTTTTATATATATTTAATTGTTAAAGTATTGTTAAAATTTGAGAAACATCGCTCGGAACTCTTTGAATTATCCTGAATCTTTCTGTAGCGTCCATATAAACAAGCGACAGAGACGAGTTAGTTAGGTGAGCAGAGAGTTGTAAGTCAGCAATTCTGGAAGTGTGTGAATATAATACCTTTAGTATATTTTGATTGAAACTACGCCCTGTTGTGTAATGTTATTATAGAGCGCACGGGATAATAAATAGAAATGGAAAGTGATTCTTTGGGAGTAGTTATTTCAAGCAACCAAAAGCTTATAAAGCTGCTTCTCCGAAACACTTTTATTACGATTTTCGAATATGAAATAGTAGTAAAAAGTTCATATTTTGTCAAATACTACGAGAATCATTTAAGTCTACCAATTACTATTATGGTAGTTCTTCACTGTAATCTTTAGGACTGTTTAATAACATGTTACTCAAAGTCTGGACATTGCCTCCAAAGTTTTAATTAAACTGAGCAGTGCTGTGAGCAGCACTCGAACCTGGGACTACGGGTGCGCAGGCGGCTTCTCAGCCTCCGGTCAGGGCGGAAGTTTGTGCTGCCCACCTCAGCGACAGGAAAGACCAGCCGCCGGTAGCAGCAGCAGGAAATTGCGACCCTGTCAGCCGGTCGCCACGTCCAATCAAAGTTGTGCCGAGTTGGCGATCGCTGTTTGCCGCACTGGAGGGGACAGACGGCGGACTAGCAACGGGAGAAGACGGCTCCGGAGGAGAAAGTAATCTCTACCCAACTCTCTACAAGGCGTCTAAATAAGTAACGAACGACTAACTACACGATGATTAGTGAGCATATCTCAAGGATCTACAGCTAACGTCAACATCATCTAAAAGATAGTGCAGTATCCACTTTAATAAAATGCACTGCACCTAGAGACTGGGTGTAAATTGAATAGCCCAGAAACCCCTGGCGAGTCTCGATGATGCCTAAAGAGTTAGCTACTCTGGTTGCCTCCACAGCAAACCCAGGAAATTTCAAACAAATAACTGCTGCAAACACATTGCATCTAGCGCCACTCTCGTAAAGGCTTTGGTAAGGGAATGGCAGCAACTACCAACATCTATAACAGCCCTTCTAGCTTAACTTAAACGTTTGACGGCTTCTGTATAACATTGTTGTCCGAAATGATCTAAAAAATAAAAATAAAAAAATAAATTAAGACTGTGGTAACGTTAAAAAAGGGTGTGAGACAAGGTTGTAGTCTATCCCCGTTAATATTCAACTTGTATGTAGAAGAAGCAATGAAGAAAGTCAAAGAAAAATTTCCATGTGGCATAAGTTTTTAGGGAGAAAAAATCAGTATGCTACGATTTGCTGACGACATTGTCTTATTAGCAGAGAGGGCTGAGGATATTGAGAAGTTATTGAATGGCATGAACAAAATACTGAAGGAAGATTTTGGACTGAATATAAATCAAAGTAAAACAAAAGTGATGAAATGTAGCAGGAATGACACCAATACTAGCAGATTAAATATAAAAATAGGATCTGATGCAATAGGAGAAGTGAGTGAGTTCTGTTACTTGGGAAGCAAAATTACAACCGATGGCCGAAGCAGGAATGATGTTAAAAGCAGAATAGCACTAGCAAAAAGAGCCTTCATGAAAAAGAGAAACCTTTTAGTTTCAAATATTGATCTAGGAATTAGAAAGAACTTCTTAAAACTCTATGTGTGGAGCACAGCACTTTACGGTAGCGAAACATGGACTTTAGGAATACCGGAAAGAAATAAACTTGAAGCATTTGAAATGTGGTGCTACAGAAGAATGCTGAAAATTAGGTGGACAGACAAAGTAAGAAATGAACGAGTTTTAGAAATGATGGGTGAGAAAAGAAGTTTATGGAAGAAGCTTACAGGAAGAAGAGACAGGCTGGTAGGTCATATTTTGAGACATGCTGGATTGGTTAATTTGTTAGTGGAGGGAACAGTTGAAGGTAAGAACTGTAGAGGTAGACAGAGATTAGAATATATGAAGCAGATAATTGAGGACGTGGATTGTAAGGGGTATGTAGAAATGAAGAGGTTAGCACAGGATAGGAAGGGATGGAGGATTGCATCAAACCAGTCTAAAGACTGACGACAGCAAAAAAAAAAAAAAAAAAAACGTAGTCGAAAATGCAAATACTCGATTAAAACATGAGGAACAAGATAATTTGTCTCTAAATATGTAAATGTTGGTACAGATGTAAACAGTTAAGTATGTATGTACTTAAATAAGAAAATAGCTAAATATGTAAATGGTTCAATATATACATAAAAATTATATGTGCCATGGTCGTATGGCTACATGTATATAATTAAATATATAAATATTTAAAGATTTAAATATAAATGTATGTATCATGGCTGTATGGCTAAATATGTCTAAAGTTAAATATGTAAATATTTAAATATGCAGATATATGTAAATTCAAATGTATGTGGCATGGCCTAATGACTACTCGTGAAATACCAATAAAATATTTGTTTTTTAAAACTGTATTTGATTTTATTTGCAATTATATTGTTAAAAGTAAGTCTCACTGTGTTGCCAACTGTAAGGCAATTATCATCGGAGGAAGTAAGTTCACACAATCACTAACAACAGTGATAAAAAAAAGAACTATAATTCGAGGCAGATATATATACGATGTTCGTTTAAATTTACATGTTGTTATCTGTTTATTTGGAAACATTAAATGGATAAACTCAAATTAAATTAAATTAGAACATCTGACGTCTAAACTGTATTCCTGGTAGCAGTTACTCAGATCGCAATATAACCTAAGCATTTCTTAACAGAATTTAAGAAACGTAAAAAGTTATTAAAAACTCAGAGAACGTTTACACGAAACGTATATCAAGCAGGTAACAGTCATTATTCGTTTTTGAAATTAAGCTTTCTTTAGAAACGTTTTTCATATTAATAAAAATTTCCGTCATTCTTGCCGGGCTTTGTTGAAGTAATTGCAAGTAGCACAAAAACAGAAGGCAGAGATAAAAACATTATGTTGCCAGGCAGAAATTCGACGTTCATTTGCTTACCGAGAGCCTGCTTTAATCATTTCGTACTCTGCTTACTTCCCATTACCTGTTGTGAAAGAAGTAGCGAAAAAACGAAAGACATAGAGGGATTTTATTACGTAGAAAGTTATTTTCTTTATGACAACTTATACCGTGCTTACCGGCACACAATATTCAGTAGCCACATCCACCGCCCGATAAAACGGCCCTCAGGCCAACACCTTTAATGAAATTGTATTTTAAGAATTATTTGTAGCAAGCTGGGAGTTGAGTAAATATGGTTTCGTATATTTTTCTTGCAATTAATTGTGAATTTGTGTAATTGAACATTGTTTTATCAATGGAAACTACATAAATACTATTTAATATGTTCAAGGACAGTACCATGCCACAAACATTAGTTAAAGGTTTGTAATTCTATGTATTGAAGTGAACTACGATGTTTGGAGAACAATTTCCGACAGTGTGGACTGATTTATTTGGATAATTTTGTGTGTAAACATCTTTAATTGTTATTTCTGTGCATTTCATGATGAGTGTGAATGATTTTGTATTAATTCTGTCGGAAGTATTTAAAATATTCTTGAATTATCTGTAAAACCTATATAAGCGATCGTCAGAGACGAGTTTTAGTATTATTTAGAATTGACAGTAGTAATACTAAGAGCGTTTTTTTTTTTTTTTTTAATAAAAAGATAGTTTGATTGTTGGTATAATCGCTGGAGTATTTGTTTACGTTTGCACCTACTATCTTTGGAGTCTAATGTCTTAAAGGAAAATAAACAAAATCTGAGTCTTCTTGGACTAGTTATTTCCTTTTGTAAAAGCGAGATACCTATTACCGCGTATTTTGTTTTAATTTAGCATGATATACACAAACACTGTGCACTGTGTCGTTCTCTGCAGAGCCTGAGGATGGAATCAAGGAACGGGAAGGAATTCGCCCATCCGGCAAGAGCCCACGAATTGTAGCATGACTTTTTATTATGGCCCAGTTACTTAGGAGTGTAAAATAATCATCTGCCACAGTTTTAATACATTTAGATTATTTTGCTTGACCGGCAGTAATTATCAAAAGTTAGATCACTCTTATCCTTATATCGTAACAGAACATGATTGTTACTTCGCCGAACTTTGTTTCCATATTATTGTATTATTATATTATTATGATACATGGAAGTAATTTATCACAATTTCTCAGGTACTTTGACAATTCTTGATTATTTGATAACGAATATGGTGGATGAGTCATTAACATTGCGGCCAGACATTCGGTATGTTTAAGATTTCGATGCCACGCCTAGTCATTCATATTTCGGTTATGTCAGTGGATATAGCGGATCTGTCCCAAGAAGAACCACAGAAAAGGATAAAGGTACTCGTTGAAGAAAAACTTACCCAGTTAACTCAAAGAGTGAATGAATACTGGCGAGACGACAGATGAAGGTACTCGAGTTATTGCTACCTTCTTCTTCACCACCACTTTTTCACAACATTAAGGGTCGGCTGCCTTTTGTAAACGTTATTCATGTTCGGCTTGGCCCAATTTGGAGCCTTTAGTTTTATTTCTCGGGCGCATTCTCTTGCTGCCGCCAAGCATTTTATACCTACTGCAGGGTCGTACTTCGTACTGATGGATAAATTAAAGTGTTTCACGTGCCTACGAATTGTGTAACTGTTTTCTGTGTGATAGCTGTATTTTGTGAAATGTGTACTTTATGGCGCAGAGATTGGGGACCAACACGGCTTTCGCCTTGATGGCTGCGGTAAGACCGCCTAAAAACCGCAGCCAGGAGGACCCGTACGCAGGGGTTTGGATTCCCCGATCCACGGAGTCACACTTGAGGGTTCAGTTATTAAAACCAATAGACGAATTACATGAATAAAAATAACAACTATAAGATCTTCTTAACATTGATCGATTAAACAAAAAGAAATAAAGGTGAGGCACAGATTTAGAGGAAATTTTACTGTTTTATTTCCTTACGCCTCGTCGGTGTCGAAATCATTAGAGCTGAAAGGGGTATTAGATTTGGATGTTTCGATTTTGATCTTGCTTATATATATATATATATATATATATATATATATATATATATATATATATACGAGGGTTGAAACTTAAATAGTGGCAACACTGCTGTGGAGACACTATGCAATGGAATCTACTATTGTCGCTGATAGCACACGTTGTTGACATACCTACCTAACCTCCGAGCAAATGGACTCGCCCGTCCTACGTCCCCGGCGTGCGCACAATCGAGAGAAACCCAGTAACTTGTGAGCGAGCAGTCTAACGTAACGGTGTCGCTATGTTTACGAAACTAGAACATCGGAGTTGGATCAAGATTGAATGTGCCAGAGGTCGTACAGCACGACAGTGTCATAAAGGTCTTCAAGAGGCGTGCGGGGAATAGGCATTGCCGTACAGAACAGTGGCACGTTGGGTAAAAGCCTTCAACGAAGGTCGGCCAACTGTGGCAGGCATGCATCGGGCAGGTCGTCCTAGCGTGTCTGAAGAACAAGCGCATAGTTTTCCCGCTTTAGTGGACAGTGATCGACGCCAGACGATTAGTGAACTCGCTTACGAAACCGTCAATGCACAGTATTACTGTTCGTTTTTGGAGCATCACCTGCGACCAGCTTTGCGAAAGAAGCGGCAACATTTTCTGCACAACCCACCCATCATTTTGCACGACAATGCGAGGGCGCATACAGCGCAAGCTGAGGCTGTTGTGTTCGGTCGATGGGACTGGAAAATACTGTACCATTCACCATACTCCCCAGACTTAATTACTTATGACTTCGATTTGATTCCGAAGATGAAGGAACCACTTCGTGGCATTCGCTTCAGAACTGTTCCAGAGATTCGACAGGCAGTAGACCGTTCCATTCGTACCATCAACAGAACATGCTAACGGTATAGTACGCCTTCCACATCGCTACGAAAGGGTACTACACAACGTTGGTGACTTCTTTGAAGGACAGTAACAGGTGAAAACATGTAACGCTTTTTTATCGGTTGTCAATAAATAGTTGCCACTATTTAAGTTCCAACCGTCGTATATATATATATATTATTTTGCTTCGTTCTTTATGGTTCGTCGACGTCGAGGTCATTAGAAGCGGGAGAGGATAACGGGGAAGGGCAGGAACGTGAAGGAATCATCCTAACATTCGTCTGGAGTGATTTCGGGAAACGATGGAAAATCATAATCTGTCTAGACGGACGTGGATTTGAACTCTGGTCCTCCCGAATGCCAGGCAAATATTAAGTGCATCTAACATGCCAGAAATGTCCTGTCACAGATCCTACTCTCAAATTTTCTTGTGTAAATTAGAACTGGTTCTTATTTTGAACTATGGCAGCATAATACACTGTATACTGTCATAACAACCTCTGCATCTACAATTTATACTCTGTGGATAGGAAGAATTTGTTTGTAACGTATCTACGAAATAATTGCCAGTAGTTTGTGTAAATTGATATACCGCGTATGCTATAACTGTACATCTTCTGTTATATGTATTATTTTGATAGTCAGTTTTTTAACTGTAAACTGACAACTTTCCGCGTACTACAGAACCAGTCTTTTATACTGAGATCTGTGGAAAATTAACTTATTGTATTATATAGAGTCATTACTGTAAATCGCAAACATTATCGGTTACAGTAAAACCGAAGTTCGTGCCAGTAACGCATCGATAAGACACCCATAAGTTTAAAAGCACACAGTGGTCTGTTTGTAGAAACACGATTAGCGTAGCAGCAGAAACACGCGAGGCAGCTGGAGGCTGGCTGCCTTGTGTTTATGCCGAATTCTGCGAACGCAGGTGTTTGGTTAGCGAGTTATCGGCTCGCCCAAGGCAAACACGCTGCACCTCGCTACCGAACAACGGGCAGACGCGACTCTCGCAGACGGAGGCAACTCGTCTCCATATATTCTCTGCCACCTTACAGAATACTTCTCACGTGCGCAATGCACTAGCATATCTGTATTATAAGCAAGTGTCATATCTCATTCCGTAACTCAGCGTGGGAAAACAAATACTTGTCTACAAGCCCGCCTCCGTGATCGAGGTGGTTAACTCGACAAAATAGTGTCCGGCACTCATCATGGATCCATCTGTATCAGTGGTGCGGGGAATTTTAATCATAATGGACTTAATCAGCATGGTAGGAGAGGCAGTGATACACGATTCATAATCACTTGATTATGTACCAGAAGCCAAGTTTAAATTCCAAAACACTCGATGTAGTGTATAGATTGAGGTTTTGACTTCCCCGTAAAACTTGGTCCCCTCTCAGTAGGATCAGAACTCAGCACGGCAGATGCGCACACTCCCTGCACAAGTAGGGCAAACAACCATCCACCTTAAGGCGCGTTCCCACGATCCCTTGTAACGAAGGCGAGACGGGACGGGACCTCATTAGCCGAAGTGTAGGGACGACCGTTAGTCCTAGCTTACCTCGCCGCCACCTCCACACCACGTTGCCTAGTGCCGTTTGGAACACAGCACTTTACAGCAACAGAAGGGGCACCGATGTGATGGCAACAGCGCACCGCTACACTTCCTGTGATGTTTACCGACTCAGAGTGGGTAGCTGCGTCTCGTCTCTGCTAGCAGAGGCGGCCCTGATCCCATGGCGTGTGGTGGAGTATTCGTCCCGTCCCGTCTCGCCTTCGTTACAAGGGATCGTGGGAACGCGCCTTTATGCGAATGCGGAGAGATTCAGACTATTGGTCATATTGTTGAAGAATGTCCGATGAGGTCTTACACTGGCGGTCTGAGGACCTCCTGCTGGCAACTCAGGAATTGATAGACTATATTAATAAACTAGATGTATGTCTGTAATCTTGTAAAGTTGCGGGATATATATTTTATTCAACGTGTCTAAATTTGCATACGATAAATACATAAATAAATAGATTGAGAGAGTACAGCACTCGTTCTTCGGATGTAGACGTTAAATTTGGAGGCCATCAGGCTGTCTTTCGGCAGGGTAGGGGTGAATGAGCTTCCTTAGTTCATTTCTCTTGAATAACGCAGTACTCAAGACACACATCACCCTTGCATACAGTAATCTAATCGTTCTGAAGAGCGGGATATTGTAAAATTATCCCAGTTAGATCTTCCTATGAGGTTGTTATGCAGTGGAAAATTCCCGCATAGGCTATCTACTCTAGGATTACGCGTATGCTCGTAGTCTGTGTCACGTTGTTGTGACGTTTGGTTTCTTCTTAGGGAAACAAACATTTCAGTAAGCATCGTAAATGTCTGAAAGCTTATTACACAGACATTACCAGCAGTAATCCTATGGCTAAGATATACAGCGTGATTCAGGAAGAAATAAAAATATTGAAGGAGATGGTAGTGTGAACAATATTGAGTAAAATATTGTATATAACATGTGACTGATTTCTATTCGTTTTGGAGGTACTGGTACTGGAAAGTAATAAACCTCAGAAAATGATGAAGAGCACATAAATAACTTATTGAAGTAATTTATTCATACAAAAAAAAACACGCATACAAAAGTTTAAATTAGATGGTATACAAACTCTGCTGGTGGTTTATGGTAGTTTAATATTTTAATTTTTTTCCCAAAACAAAAATATCTTTGTTGAAGTGAAAATTAATTATCTGAACTCCCTATATACTTGGCTAAATCCACGATACTGCCAAAAGTCTTAAATTTTCGTAAACTTATACTCATACAACATTTTCTTTCAGTGTGTGTAGAGTGCCAACAAGTGTTTGTCATACTTATTTTATAGTAATCTTTATGTCTGGTTTAACAATACGGATACTGGGTTACGTAAAGATTCAGCACAGCGGAATAGCCTAAAATGCATTCCATACCTGTTATACGGGATAAGAAGGATGTTATAAACGCTGCTCTTCCCCAGTTACAAGTTCCTAGCAAAATGAAATTAGCGTGGTTTCTCTTCACTTTCCACAGAGTGAAACAAGTGTTACTGTACTTGTGGATGACTGTGATATAGGACCTCTGTGTAGAACTACTCACCCATTCACGCTACTAGAAGGGGTCTAAATAAACCTTACGACTCGTACTTTCTAACAGCGCACCATTATCCTTATCACACACTTTTAGGGTGTTTCTTCCAATCAAGATCCAAAGCCATAGCTTGTTGGACGGCAGAGGCCCGTGGTGGTCGTTTGGGAGTCCAACAACATCCAACACGTCCTACATGAAGTACTGCAGCTCCTTTCACAGCTTAACAGTGCTACATCGGAAAATTGGATCATCGTAGGTTGGTCCACAAGGGTGGCGGAAAGGTGGCTGTCGGGCATGGAGATGTGCGGTGGTGTGGCTTTGTGCTGGACGCCTGAATTGATCGAGCCGCGAACTCTACACATTTATATGACAAAGATTGTTTTCTAGACGTAAATTATATGCAGTTATGTAAATAAATTAATTCAATTGTTAAATCATCCTACGAATTTGTTGTTGAAAGGTGAGGCAGAAAATAAATCAATAGTGCAGTGTTAGACGGAAATAGACCTTTCTTATGAAAATGTGGTAAAAATATATTTATTTTGATTTTACTTTTGATGAAATATTATAATCTTTCGAAAGACATTAACTGGAATACAAGTTTAATGTTCCCATCCGATGTGCGAATCACAGTCAACATGCAAAGGTCCTACGAAAACGTCCACCGCAGATTACAGCAAGAAATCCAGCCCAGAATTCTTCTTTTTCAGCTTTGCGGAATGATCATCAGCTGACACCATATTCTCCGCAAAAGCTTTGCAGCTGAGGGAGAAAGATAAGCTGTACATTTCCATATAGGTGTATAGTCGAGTTCATTGGTGCATGACGGCAAAATAACGAAGAGTTTCTTTGATATTTAATGAACAGAATAAACTTCAGCTCACTGCCATAATAACTGTAAACGTTGCAGCTTGCTTAACCACTCACTAGAATCTTACAAAATACCATCTTACGTCCTCGATTCAAAAAAAACTAAAAACAAGTTATCTCAATACATCATAACCGTATTGCATCGCCTACAAAACCGCCTCCTTCACAACTTTTCAGCGTCCATATAATTCTTCTCTTTCTAACGATGCATTATCTTTACTGGTTGAGAACAACTCGCCGAAATTGAATCTGTTTACATTGGATCAGCAGCCTTCGATCGTGAACATTCAGTCCTTTGAAATACGGAGTATTTTGCCAAGACATTCCGCCAACTCACTTTATTGACTACCCAACTCGCGCCAAAATTTCCCACAGTTGGGGTCACTGCCGTAAAGTGGCTGGACAGGTTATTAGATCTTGAATCGGCGAAAGGAAGGGAATGATAACAAACAAAAAAATCTTTTCTCTTGACAGCGTACAAGAAATTTTTTGCAGATGTGTGCAATCTGATCCTAAAACTGCTGGGATAATCAGCATATTTTTCCCCCTGATGGATGACCTCTTTAATGCCAGCCATCTGAGCGCTATATATCCCAGCGTTTTAGAGTATTAAACCTTGTTTGTTACGAGAATGTTTAAGCCTTTTTTACTTGAAATGTGATTAACCTCTCTATAGTCAATCATACAAACGAGAAATGTATTACTGTTTGTATGTACGCTACCATACCAATGTTTTTGTTTGGACGCTAAAGACCATTATGTCGGTGTACAATGAAGCCATCTCGTATTTTTATTTGTTTTACCTTGTCGTCGTAGTGAAAATATCTGCTTAATTATTTATTGTAGTTTCTTCTAAAGTTTTATTTCCTTTGCCATGAGAAAATAAGAAACACAATTTCAGTTCCACATCATCCAGCTTCGCCAAAAAACAAAAAAATGAACATATATGATTTACTTCCTTTTTTATTATAATGTTATAACATCCTTAATCATCCGAAATTGTACAAGTTCTTTTCAGCAGCAACTTAAAATTCAACGCGAAAACGACAGGGTCTTCACCAAGTTTTTTCTAGTCTTGATCTTTCCTCTTCTGTTTATATAAACGTTACCCTAGCTACCCATTTCACAGAGTAATTATTATAGTAGCCTGTTATACCACAGCCTCAACAAAAACAATTTTTGGCCAGCAGAGACTAGTTTCAGCACGTTATAACACCGAATATTTTTAACCCCAGTGTGTCCAAGCTTATAGTAAAATGAAAATGTTTCATCTTTAACCCTAACATCGTTGGAACAGGAGAATTTACTATAGTTCTCGTTTCACAGCGTTCTCCTCTCAGATCCGTCGCTTAATCTCACTACTCGACCGAAGCGGTGACGAAATATCGAGATGGTCTTTTCGTGTATGGCAGCTGAGCCGCGCTGCAAACTTTTCCAACAGCAGTTTGCCATTAGCAGCAGGTTTCCGTTCGAATGAAACCCCCACTCCCAGTCCCTCCCCTCCCATCCTCTTAGTCTCCGGTTTCAGAGATGACACTGCTAATTTCTACCAGACTTAAAGTTTCTTAAGAGGCAGTTCTCGTGAAAGCGTCCAACTGGATTTATCTGCTAAGGAGATTTATCTGCTACAAGTAAATACGAAGCTGTGCTGTGAAGCCTGGCACGGCAGAGTCGCGTCAGATTAGTTGTATTTGTACCTTGCGAGTCAGTTCGGGGTAAGCGGCAAGTAGAGGAGTGATGCAATACAGTGGCCTACTTTCAGATAAGCAAAACTGTTACATTCGTTAAGAATATAAAGAGAAAAGCTTCAATTAGCTAAGTAGCGTCGTTAAATGATACTGTTCACTAATTTCTATAGACGCAGACTACATTCGACAAAAGCAACAGAAGGAAAATCACAGACGATAACGTTTTAGTAAAACGACGAAGTTTTAAGATAAACTGAT
Source organism: Vandiemenella viatica (assembly GCA_031002005.1). Lineage (NCBI taxonomy): Eukaryota > Metazoa > Arthropoda > Insecta > Orthoptera > Morabidae > Vandiemenella > Vandiemenella viatica. The sequence continues at coordinate 242,836,525 of CM061919.1, forward strand.
TATTAAAATTGTTGATTGCGATGGAACTAATTAACGACTTTATTTCAATTCTATACAAATCTGATTCTGCATTTTTACTTTGTTCTCTTTTTTTATTGTACAAGGTATACAGCCCATACACGTTATGGATATCAAATAGAGAAGTTAGAGGAGATGTAAAGGATGGCTCTAGATTTGTTTAAAAACTACCTCAGTAAAAAATTAATAACTTGTTTGATAAAGGAGTTCCGTTGGGAGTATGGTGAAGAGAGTGTCTCAAAGATCTCGTGGGATCGTCCTCTTAGATCATGCTGTTTGAAACTTAATTCGTCGGTTCTTTAATTAACAGGTTTTTATCGTCTGGTCGCCAGGTAATTTTAGGTTTCACCAAAGGGTAATAAGTAACAGAACTTCTGAATTTTCTAAGGAGTTCAATTAAATATCAAGACCGCAGCTACAATATCCATTTCACTTTTCAACAAAATATGTGAATAAGTACCAAACTTCGTCCACAGATATTAAAGCACATCACAAAACAATTCCAGTGATTTAGCTCACAAACAACAATCAAAACTGTTTAGAAACACTGACAACGACTGTTTCTGCTTACCTTTGCCACATGATAGAAACATCCAGAACAAACAGTGTTGACAGACGTTTCAAGAACAATCCCATTGACCCCAATCAAAATCATACTAAAATAATTAGAACTAGTACATAATCATTCACAATCATTTTTTTTTTTTTGCTGTCGTCAGTCTTTAGACTGGTTTGATGCAATCCTCCATCCCTTCCTATCCTGTGCTAACCTCTTCATTTCTACATACCCCTTACAATCCACGTCCTCAATTATCTGCTTCATATATTCTAATATCTGTCTACCTCTGCAGTTCTTACCTTCAACTGTTCCCTCCACTAACAAATTAACCAATCCAGCATGTCTCAAAATATGACCTACCAGCCTGTCTCTTCTTCCTGTAAGCTTCTTCCATAAACTTCTTTTCTCACCCATCATTTCTAAAACTCGTTCATTTCTTACTTTGTCTGTGCACCTAATTTTCAGCATTCTTCTGTAGCACCACATTTCAAATGCTTCAAGTTTCTTTCTTTCCGGTATTCCTAAAGTCCATGTTTCGGTACCGTAAAGTGCTGTGCTCCACACATAGAGTTTTAAGAAGTTCTTTCTAATTCCTAGATCAATATTTGAAACTAAAAGGTTTCTCTTTTTCATGAAGGCTCTTTTTGCTAGTGCTATTCTGCTTTTAACATCATTCCTGCTTCGGCCATCGGTTGTAATTTTGCTTCCCAAGTAACAGAACTCACTCACTTCTCCTATTGCATCCGATCCTAATTTTATATTTAATCTGCTAGTATTGGTGTCATTTCTGCTACATTTCATCACTTTTGTTTTACTTTGATTTATATTCAGTCCAAAATCTTCCTTCAGTATTTTGTTCATGCCATTCAATAACTTCTCAATATCCTCAGCCCTCTCTGCTAATAAGACAATGTCGTCAGCAAATCGTAGCATACTGATTTTTTATCCCTGAAAACTTAGGCCACATGGAAATTTTTCTTTGACTTTCTTCATTGCTTCTTCTACATACAAGTTGAATATTAACGGGGATAGACTACAACCTTGTCTCACACCCTTTTGAACTGATGCATGTCTCTCGTGATTCTCTACTTTTATCGCAGCCACTTGATTCTTATATAGTTTATAGAGGATTCTTCTATCTCGATACTTTAGACCTGACTTCTTTAGAATTTTGAACATCTTGTCCCACCTAACATTATCAAAAGCTTTTTCTAAATCAACAAATGCCATAAAAGTATCTTTGTTTTTCTTGATCCGCCCTTCAAGTATTAATCTTAAAGACAGAATTGCTTCCCTTGTACCGCGATTTTTCCTAAACCCAAACTGATCTTCACCTACTATCTCTTCTACTACCCTTTCCATCCTTCTGTATATTATTCTGGTCAGCAATTTTGAAGCATGTGATGTTAGACTAATTGTGCGATAATTCTCACATTTGTCAGCTTGTGCTTTCTTTGGAAGTGTGAAGATGATATTTTTATTAAAATCAGTTGGAATTTCTCCTGTTTCATAACTTTTTGATATCAGCTTGAATAATCTTTCGATTCCTTCCTCTCCTAGAGATTTAAGAAGTTCTGCAGGGATCTCATCAATACCAACTGCCTTATTTGCTTTCAAGTCATTCAGAGCTTTATTAAATTCTGTCCTCAAAACAGGATCTCCTAAGTCATCCATGTCGACATCGCCTTCCTTTTCCAATACACTATTGCTCAAGTCGTCCCCAACATACAGTTTCTCAATGTATTCCTTCCATCTGTTAGCTCTATCTTCTGACCTTAAAAGAGGTTTCCCATCGGCAGCTTTAATGTTCATACCTCTTTTCTTCATTTCTCCAAAATTCTGTTTGATCTTTCTATATGCAACATCTACTTTTCCTGCAACCATTTCCTTTTCTACTTCTTCACACTTTTCTTGTAGCCATTTTTCTTTTGCTATTTTGCATTTCCTATTTATTTGATTTCTAAATTGCCTGTACTGCTCTTTTCCTGCTTCATCCTGATCATTTTTGTACCTTCTCCTCTGATCCATCAGCTGCAAAATTTCTTCTGTGATCCAAGGTTTTCGGGCAGCTTGTTCCCTAAAGCCTAAGGTTTCTTTGCCAGCTTTCATTATTTCGGTCTTTAATGCATTCCATTCGTCCTCGGTTGAGCTCCTTTCACAGTTAATTCTTAGACCTAAGTCTACCATTTCTGCAAATTTTTCTCTTGTGTTATATTGTTTCAGTTTATTCACTTCCAGTCTGTTCTGCTTATGCTGCTTCCTTATTCGCTTGAATTTCAGCCTGCACTTCATTACTATCAAATTATGGTCCGAGTCTATGTCTGCTCCTGGGTATGCTTTACAGTCTAGAACTTGATTTCTGAATCTCTGTTTGACCATGATATAATCTAGCTGATATCTGCCTGTATCCCCAGGACGTTTCCAGGTGTATATTCTTCTTGCATGGTTCTTAAACAGTGTGTTTGCAACTACTAGCTTATATCTTTCACAAAATTCTAGCAACCTGCTTCCTCGCTCATTTCTTTCTCCTATACCAAAACTTCCTACAGTATTCCCCTCTTTTCCTTCTCCCACTATTGCATTCCAATCACCCATGATTATTAGATTTTTCTCCCCTTTCACATATTGGATTAATTCTTCAATTTCAGCGTATATTTTTTCTATTTCTTCGTCATCTTCCTGTGACGTTGGCATATACACTTGTACTAATGTGGTTGGGACTGGCTTAGTTTCTAACCTCATCAAAATGATCCTGTCACTAAATTGTTCATAATAACTAACCCGTTTCCCTACTTTCTTGTTCATTACAAATCCTACACCAGTGACTCCATTGACAGCTTGTGTGCTAATTATCCTGTGTTCCCCAGACCAGAAATCCTGTGCGTCCTTCCATTTAATCTCACTAATCCCAACAACATCTAACTTAAGTTGTTCCATCTCCCTTTTTAAGTTTTCTAACCTACCTGCCCTATTCAGACTTCTAACATTCCACGCTCCGACTCGTAGAATGTTTCTATCCATTCTGATGACTCCTCCCTGAGCAGTCCCCACCCGGAGATCCGATTGGGGGACTATTTTACCTCCGGAATATTTTACACAGGAAGAAGCCATCATGATATATGTAATTTGAGAGGATTACATGTCCTCGGGATACCCTTTGGGTCTTTAATGTAGTGGTTTCCCGTTGCCTTCTGCATCCCCATGCCGTTGATCATTTCTGATTCATCCGCCTTTAGGGGCCGTTTCCAACCCCAAGGGCAAGATTGTGCCCTGAACCGCTCCCCGCTCTTCCGCCCTATTTTCAGAGGCCGTTGGCAAGCAGTGGGTGACTCCTTATACCGGGAATCTTTCAGTCGCCAGAGCCTCGTCCGTGCAAACAGGGTGCACCACGGGAAGGAGAGGTTGACATTTGGTTGGAAAAGACTATACTAGTCTCTCCCAAACCCTTACACCCCTCACAATCATTAGTAACCACTTTAAAACAGAATATTTACATGAATTTAAACATAAAACAGGCAACGTAAACAGCTCCAAATAGGCGAAAATAGCCCTAAATACAACGTGGCTTGTGTGTAATTTATAATTACAAACATTAGAATAATATTTCACACATTATACTACTTCTAGTCATATTACACATCATTTAGTCAGTCTCCTTTCATAAAAAACAATATTCATTAACATGGAAAAATATACAAAATAATACGTAATCAACATTCATCTCTCTTTACTTAATTTCTAAGATTAAATTTAATAAAAGACTGTGTCTCAGGGCTGTTACAAGTGACAGTATGCTAAGATGTATGTGAATGATTAGGAAAAGATATATATTAAAAGAAAAGTTAGTAGTAGTTCATGGAAGAGAAGAGATGACCATCACTACATACTAGTACTTGATTTTAGGCACGAGAGAGTGGTAATTGTTCCGTAGGTATGACAGTCAATTATCGGAAAAATGACGAATAATTTTCAGTATATACTGAAAGTATTTGTAAATAGAAAAACGTAATCGTAAATGAGTAACGAAATTGCGCCGAGATAAAGTGAATTCAAAATTCACGAAATCCGGAAATAGTTTAATAGGGAAATGGTATAGAAGCAAAAGTTCAACCACGATTAAATTCAACTAAATTAATGATCATATTCGATTACTTGGCACGAGTCTCCTTTACCTACGCTGTAAAACTTTCTAGCTTCCTAATGACTGAAAAAATTACTGATTTTTAAAGGTTTTCATCTTTCCTTCCATTAGTCGTCTGTATCAATCCTGATCTCATATCCAAAAGTTTGCTCACATTAGTTATTTTGTTATTTCCAATATCGATCGGAGTAAAAGTTTCGGACTTTACGCAACAGTATTAAGATACAATCAAAAATTTCATCCCATATAGAAGCCAGAAATCATGTATGCCAATTTTGGTAGCTCAGAACTGAGATAAATGTTGAGAATTAATTAGTTGGTCTCAAACAAGCAGATTGTATCGTCTGTAGTGACCCCTCAATAGTATTGTGGTGTCATGTCTGTTTACGAAAAGCCGAATACCATAAGCGCTAAAATGTAGAGCTCCACTTCAGTGATTTAATAGTGTATTTTTATTATTATTCCTGCTTAACGTCTCTCTAACAGCGAGGTGTTTAGAGACGGGAAAGGATGGGGCAAGGAATGGGAAGAAATTCGGTCATCGCCTTTTGACTGAAGCATACCGGCATTTGCCTGGAGTGATTTGGGAAACCATGGAAAACCCAAATCTGGATGCCCGGACGGGGATTCGAACCACCGTCCTCCCGAATGCGGGGCCAGAACGCTAGCCGTTACACCGCCACGCTCGGTAATAGAGTATTTTAAAATTTATTACTTTTAATGTTATTTAGCATGATATGTCCCAGTCGTTAGATCGTGATAATGATTACTAGGATTTAATGCGTTTGATAGCACAAATAACAACGACATAGTTTAAGAATCAACGCATTTAATAATATTTTTTAAACACAAATTCAATAGCTTCATGCAATTTATTTTGATTTTATAGATTAAAACTTTAAATATAAGGCGTTGTAGATTAGTTTAGCTGTTTCAGGGAACAAATAATTTCACTTTTGATGCCGAGTATATTACCATAGTCATAATAGATCTTCAGGAAGTCGCTTCATCTCTAGCCAGACTCCAGATGATTTTACCATGAGCTCAAGTTGTTTGATCGGTGTTCGTAGAATGGTAAAGTAAGCGCATATGGCATTCGTGATGAATAGATTCTCAGCTATGTCACGTTGTTTATTTCATTACCTGAGCTTTGTTGACCTATTTTTTTTTTTTTTGTTAACTGCTTTTATTAACAGCGAGGTCTTTAGAGACGGGAAAGGATGGGGGGGCAAGGAATGGGAAGGAATTCGGCCATGACCTTTTGAAGGAAGCATGCGGGCATTTGCCTGGAGTGATTTGGGAAACCATGGAAAACCCAATTCTGGATGCCCGGACGGGGATTCGAACCGCCGTCCTCCCGAATGCGAGGCCAGAACGCTAGCCGTTACACCACCACGCCACCACGCTCGTTTGTTGACCAAGAGACTCCGAAGAATTGTTCGGCAGGCTGCGTGCAAGGATTTTATTCGGTTGCATATCGGTAGCTAAGGGGCTTTGGGGGATTTGGTGGTTGCCTTGACGCTTTCATATTTCGACCAAAGACATGTGTGTCCCTATATTTCACTTTTCAGCCAAAAACTACACAGCGCATTCCACTGGTGTTTGTGTGTGATAATAACATCGAATCTCCCATCGTGCATCTTGGTGTCAGCATGTCGGTATCTATGGGGATATGGCTGATGTTGATAATGGTCGACCTGATATAAAAATAGACATGCATGTCCCTATATTTCACTCTGTAGTCGAAAGTACCTATCGCAGAACATAGGTGTTTGTGTTTGGTAGTGCCGTCGAGTCTCCCGTCGTGCCCTATGGTGGTTAGATGTCTGTGACGGTGTGGGACATATGGTGGTTTAAAGTGGTCGATCCAGGGTATTTTCCTATTCCGACCAAAGGCATATGTGTCCCTATATTTAACTTCGCAGCCACAAATACCTTGTGTGTGGTATTAGCTCTGAGTCTCCATCGTGAACCATGGTGATTGCATGTCCGTAGCTATCAATCAAATTTCTTTACAATCACGAATGGAGTCATGGAATCCAGCTGGTAATAATATTAATACCTTATGTGAGAGTGAATGGGGAGCTGAAACAAAAACATGACTAGAGGAGTAGAAGCAAGTTAGCATAGTAGTGTCTGAAGTGTAGGAAGCAAAGTTAGTTATGGTGTAAGCCAAGATCAAACTATTACCTCAATGTACGTATCTGTTCTCGTTGCTCTCTGAAAGTTAAAGTCACTCCGTTAATTACAAGTCACGTTCGCTTCACATACAAGACCTTTCTCCGCAAACCAAAGTGCGGCAGTTTTTGAAATGGAAATCCAACGGCTAGATAAAGTGAAATATATATTCATAACTTTTGGCGATTGTTCGCGGGCGCCGCATTGTTTGTTGTGGGTGTGTTTTAATATCGCCGCGGCGGTCGGTGTGTGTGTGTGTTGCCAAACAAAACGTCCGTGCGTGGTGTTTATCGCCGTCTCCATTGTCCCCGTGGTCCTCACTAGCTCCCTGTACGGCTTTGTGCCCGTTTTAATTAACAGCCGAATTGCGAGGCGTAGCGGTACTCATTCCGAAATGCAAAATAGCTAGCAGGCTGGCCGGCACTGCGTGAGGCAACCAGATTGGTCTGCCGTCCACTCCCGCATCGCGTTACGGCTGCAATTTTCGTAAGGTCATTCGGTTCCATTGGCTGGACTGCCGGAACGAGTTTGCAACTCACAGTATTCCTCTCTCCATCAGGACAACAACAAATCGTGCCGTACTAACTAAACTGATGACAACGACATAAATCTCTGAAAGTGTCAACGTGTGGGAATTAAGTCTTTCATAGTATCGACAGCTGTTCAGTAGTTTCATCTACATTTGGCGTTTCGAAAATTTCCCACACACACGATATATATATATATATATATATATATATATATATATATATATATGTTGTAATGTTTCAATCCGTGAAACGGACGTTCTAATACAAAAACCACTCATTTTCCCGCTAGCGCCATTAAGGATGGACCAGAAATGTACAAAAGTTAATATTTATACTTTGAATATAGAGGTGTTATTATCCTTAGTCCGATAACTACAGAAAACTACACTTTACAACATTTAATTAAACACAGGTTTCTGATAATTAGAAGAACCATAGAGGCACCATAACTAGTACTTCTGATACAACAAACAGTAAAACTCATGAACGTAACTGGTACAAAAAGTCTAAATGTGGCGTGCATTTATTGCACTAATGTTATTGTTATCAGTCAAAGATGTGCCATGACTAGGTAACACGAACTTTTGGCTAGAGCATAAGATCTCTCGCAACATGGCGCCACAAGGAACATAATAATGCGGAGGACGCCTGCAGTTAGCCTATGATACTGTAATAGCCGCAGGGCGTTTTCTTGGCGGGGACACACGAGTCAAAGTGGTCGCGTTTTCACAAAGTTTACATTACAAGGACAAAGTGGCAGCGTAAGTCTGGCGTACTGGATTGACCGAGTTCGGCAACGAAGCGATACACGGAAACAGCAGCTTCTCAGTACTTTAACACAACAGGCCGGATAGGCAGCGTAACACTTTCAGGCAATAACACAGTGAACGTCACATACACTGCAATATGGGTGATCCACGACTGGCTGAGAACCTTGTGGCTATCAGGTGCACGTTGGCACTCAAGAACGGTCGCCCCACAGCTATTGTCTCGTGGTCCTGCCCGCGAGGTACCGGTGAAGGCGTAAGTTCTACGTTGTTATTCATGTGGACCCCGGCATGGAACATATGGTACACATTCATTAGTGACGTGTGTCGTGAGACTATCACCCATTGGCCCCACATTCAAACAGACAAACGCGCGAATCCTTTGGCGTTCCTAGTGGGCGGGATGGTATGCTGCGGGCGGAAGTCTGCTTACACACGAGATCTTCCTTGCTGTCGCATCTCTTAAGCGCCCATATTGGCGTCCCTAGCAGTGGACCATCTATATGTGTTGAGGGATACTCATCACAATATATATACATATAAAATTGTACCTAGGTGAGATTCTGGAGCCAAAAAGCAAAGAAGCAAAAAGAGTTCGACTGCAGAAGACGCGACATCTATAGCAAAAAATGCCTATCAATAGCTAAAAGATCCGACACTACAGCACAAAGACCAAATCTGAGGCTCTAAACGCAAGTGAAACTCTAAGGCGACATTGAAAACATCCTGAAGGAAGAACGAAAGACCGTAAGGACAGTTCTCGACCCAAATAAAACAGAAAGTGGGTACAGAATGCAATCCCGAAAAGCAACAGAGAACCTGTCTAACCTTGCAGGAGATCTCAAAAAAACGAAAATTAAAATTTTTGAGCCTACTAAAAGACTCCCAACAACAAGACTTAAAAACATGATCATCGCATACGCCGGAAAGCGTGTATCCAACAAGTCAGAACGGTGTTAGACAGGGCCCAAATAGACACTTCGGAAAGTTTAGAACGGAACTTATTCAGACAAAAGGTCAACAGTCAGAGAATGAAGTTCCAACGAGACAAGGAACCAAGTCCACTGAATAAAGAAAGAAAGCTAATGGAAAGAAAATGAGTGCTATTTGGAAGATAAGAAAGGCGAATCATAAAAGCACTGAGTGATCCAACTGAATCCACACGCGCATAATAGTAATAATATAATTATTTACGTCATCATCAGCCAGTTCAATCATTAAATATGTGGCCTCTTAGTATTATGTGGTCAGATAGAGCTTTAGCAGTGTTTTCCAGGTTGGATGATCTTTGGTGATCATCTGTTAGTGAACTCCAACAACGCTGCGTATGACCTTGACCCATCAGTCTGGTGGTCATCCTATCGGTCTCTGATCATCACTTGGGATCCACTCTAACGCTTTCTTTTCTCCTAATAGCATGGCCGACCCACTGTCATTAGGAGGAGACTGTCTTCTCCTAGTTGTTGTGACTGATCTGATGTGGATTGCTCTCTTATTGTTCTTTCTAATTAAATCTAGCATTGAGTTTTCCATAGCTCGATTTGCCATTCTAAGTTTACCTTTCGTAAATTCATTCAGTGTCTAAGTCTCACGGCCGTTAGTTATCACAAAAAGTATGCAGTGGTCTTAGACTATTTTCTTTATATTTGTGAACATATTACATCTAAGAGAATTTTTCAGTAACTACGAGAAGAGTGTATCGTGTTTATCATCAACTCTCAAGATGTAAAACTATTCTAGCCTTCGTCTTGCTCTATAGTTCTTACCTTCGACTGTTCAATCCATTAAAAATTAATTAATTTCCAACATCTTTAATCATAGCGTATCGCTCCTTTCAGTAACTCGCTTTATTGCCGTTCATTTATAATTTTATATGTACACTTAATGTTCAGCTATCTGTAGTATCACTTTTATATTTCTTCAGTTTTCTTTCTAAACCCTAGATTCACTTGGATTAAGTTTTGTGTTTCACACATACAGTTTTAGAAAGTTCCTTCCGTTGGGTAGACCAATAAAAATAAAACATTTATCTTTTTAAAGCTAACTCTTTTCCTTAATGTTATCCTGGTTTAACGATAGTTCTTTCTTCGGCCATCGGTCGTAATCTTAATTCCTAAATTAAAGCATTTTCTTATTTCTTCTGCATTACCATATACAACTTCTTAATGTGTTTACAATGATTTCCGCAAGACTATAGTTTTGGCCAAATTCTTCCCATAGTTTTTCCTTCATGCCATTCATTAATAATTCTATAGAAACATACAGATTGTTTGTTTCTTCAGCTTTTGTGTTACATTCAGTATTTTTATAGCTTACATTTCTTTGTAGGAGAATAAAAACAATAAATTTACGTTAGTTGAGATTTCATCAACTGCGCATAACGTCTGTTCAAAAGGCACTGTGGCTGTTAGTGTGTGACATGAAAAGCGAAGAAGCGACCTCGATTTTAAATAAATAATGCTTTCAGCGATAAAACGAGACAACATTGTTAGCAGCTGTTTAAAGAGCAGTTTTTTTAATGGCTTTACGGCTTGTAGGCTTTGAGGTAATTAGGTGCGGGAAAGGAAAGGGGACAAGGAACTGGAAGTAATTCTACCATGGCCTTTTTGAAGGAAGCATCCCTGCATTCGCCTATAGTGATTTGGGGTAAACCATGGAAAACACAAATCTGGATGCCCGGATGGGGATTCGAACCGGCGCTGCTTCCTCCAGAACGCGAGGCCAAAACGTTACCGCTCACCCACCATTCTCGGTTTGAAGAACGGCTCTCGAGTTAACAATATTTTCCGAGGGGCACCTATGATTGGATCTTCATTGCGAAAGTTCTTCTCAGAGTTCACACAATTATATGGTAATACCCGCGTTGCCTGTTCCTTACAGGAGATAAAAAAGGGGAGAAGAGCTTTCCAACGATACTGTTGGTCTCCTCTGCGATATAAAAGGTTACAAATCGCAAGCGGAGCGCTGAACGGAGGAGAGATTTTATTGCGAAGCAAAATGAATTACATCGGTAAATTTATTACCCCGAAAAACTTGGAAGAATAACAAATAGCGAATTAAGGAAGCCAACTAGGGGTGGCTGAGCTGGATATAAGGAGCGGGGAGTGTTTTCGATAGCGGCGCCATAAATAACGGACAACACATAGGTTGCGTGCGCCAAGATGGCGTCTGCCGAGAAGCTGCGAGGAGCGAGTCTGGGATGATTTGCAGCGGCGAGTTGAGCGCACCGTGGTGCTGCAGGACATAAAAGATGAAGCCTGGCTTCAGGAAAAATATCACCCACTGTCTGTCACCGTCAAATCGTCCACGTAGACGCAAACGTTATTGGTACTTTTCCCCTCTACTTATAAATTATTGACTTATAAATTATCAATTCTAGAAAGAGATTGAAAATCAATTATGGAAACTAATTAAGGGCCGGAATGATATTGCTCAGTTAAATTCTAAGGAACTAGAGTGTTATGAATAGAACATTTTCTTATTTAAGTCATTATTGCGGAGTATAGTCATATATGGACCAGAAACCTCGACAATTAATCAAAAACATACTAAGAATTTGAAAGCATTAGAAGTAGATTTCTGTAGATCAGCAATAATTTTAAGGATATAAAAATAAGGAATACCGATATAATAAGGCAAATGGAAGTGAAAGAAAAAATGTATAATATTACAGAACGAGAAAGTTTGGAATGGTATAGTCAAGTAAGTTATGTGAGGTGTTTCTTTTTTTGGGAAATCCAACTCCCCTCCTCATCGTGGTGAGATCTGGTTGGACCCCTCTATGGTGATGTGAGATCTTGAGGGATGACCTCGTAGATTTTGGAGATCTTTTTTTAGGTCTCCTGCTTTTAAGGGTGGATATACCCCTCCCCCCTAACGTTGGGATTGGCGTCTTTTGTATAGATTTTTTCCACTTCTTATTTTCTTAGCTCTTCTCCCACCTCATTTCTCTTACGTAAGATATTAATAGAATAGAAAAACTTGTACAGCAATTTGAAATTGAAGAGAAAGAGTGTTACTCATGTTTACTTGGCTTCGAGATGTAGAAACAGCAGTGAGAAGATTTGGTGTAGAAGAGAAAGATACACAAGACCGCAATATCTGGAGAAATATTTTGAGAAGAAAAATGGAGTTCTATGTTCCGAGTTTTTATTGTTGTGTTGGATTAAACATTTGTAGTAAAGAAAGTCTCTTCGTAAAAAAAAAAAAAAAAAAAAAAAAAGTTACCACCGTCAATTTAACAACATTTGGTACGAATTATGATTTCAATCAACAGCGATGGTGGAAATTATATTACAGGTAATTTTATGATTATATCATTCGCCACAGTCATTAAAAAAAAAAAAAAAAAAAAAAAAAAAAAAAAAAAAAAAAAACTGTGTCGAATTACTAAACAACTCTTAAGAATTTCCATCGTGTTAAATTTTCTCTGGGAACAGATAAATTCCAATCAAACTAATTCTTCGGTTTCGTTACACTACAGACTTCTATTTTTTATTTTTTTATTTTTTTTTATGTGGCTTTAGCCATAGGCTAATACAGCCAGTAACATCATATAATACATTCAACTGATTATGAATTACACTTTAAGTACATATGACATACACAGAGAATCTTGAGAACATTTTCTTGCTCGATGCATTGAATATCCCTTTGTTGTTATATTCTATTTTTTGTCTGTATTACGTATTTGTGCATTTCTTTTATTGCTTTCAGCGATGGTGAGGATAAGACTTGTATTAGGTCTGCTATGTCCTTGATTTTAAGTTCGCCTTCTATTATCTCTTGCCTTATGTTCCTATACTGCTTGCATCTTAAAAGGAAGTGATATGTATCTTCCACATCGTCGCATTGTTGGCATTTCGGGTTGTCCACGATCTTCATAGTGTACATTCTGTCTCGTAGGAGTGCGTGTCCTGTCCTCAGTCTACTTATTGTTTTAATCTCACTTCTGTTTATTTTAAAGGGCGCGTACCATAGTTTGTGGTCTGGTTCCGCTGCTATGGTTCTGTACCAAAGGCTCTTGCTCGGTTCTTCTTCTACCCATCTTCTTTTCCAATCCTTCTTCACTATTTGTGTGATTGTATGGTTGTAATCGGTGTAGGGGATGGGTATCTCCTCTATATCTGCAGCGTTTAATTGTCCCCGTGCTATGGCATCCGCCGCTTCATTTCCTCTTACGCCGACGTGCCCTGGGATCCATTGTAGTTTGACTCTTCTTCCCTCCGTTGTTGCCTTGATTATTTGCCTGGCTGCCTCAAACGCTAGGTAGTTTTTGCACGTGCCTCTGGGGATTCCTTTTATGGCCTGTAGGGCGCTTTTAGCATCCGAGCAGATGACTGCCTTAACAATACCCACTTCATTTATGTACTTGATTGCTTTTACTATCGCTATAATCTCTGCTGAAAATATGGACATTGGGGTTGGTAGTCTGTACGCCTCATGCATTTTTAGCGCCATGTCGATGAACGCTGCTGTGGTGGATTCCTCGTTCTCTCTTGATCCGTCGGTAAATATTTGTCTCCATCCTTCCCATCTTGTGTTCAAGGTTTGCAGGGACAGCTGCTTTATGATTTCAATATTTTGTTCCTTCTTCTTTGATACATCTACTGTCAGTTCTGTGTATACATGTTGATCCATTTCCATCCTTGGCCACGGTTCTCGTTCTCTATACATATCGTTGATCTCAGAGGTTGCTATGTTCCATCGGTTAGTTATTTCCCAGTATTTTATGAGACTTGGGCTCTTATGTAATTTTTGGGGTTTTGCTGTATATTCATGCACCAATGTACGCACTTTTCTCCCCAGAGGATGGCTGGTGTTGGTCCTTACTTTTGTCCAGAATTTTAGGCCCAATTTCTTCCTTCTTAATGATAGGGGCGGCGTTGCCATTTCCACTTCCATTGCCATGACTGGCGTTGTTCTTAGAAAGCCGCCCGCTATGACTTCTATTTCGTTAGAGGCTAAATACACGATACTTACAGAAAGAACCGCTAGATGGTATTATCATAGCATCACATTTATTTGTTACTGTTTTGGTCAGAAATAAGTTTCTATTCCGTTTCAAGCTAAGGTAACGAAATGATATAGTCTCGAATTTTAGGCCAGACTCTTAGCTTTCAAACTATTAGTTCTTAAGTTCTAGGTGAAAAACCTTGACGTTTCTAACACATTTTTATTTCCTGCTACAGAACCAAGAGTGAGGTGATAAATCAGACTTCAAACCATTAAACCATCTAAACCCCAAAAATGTTTTCAGTAGTTCGTAAATGATGTTAGATAAAATGTGAGAGAATTTCATGTCAAGATGTTTTTTATTTATTTATTTACTGTTACAGTGCCACCTGACGTAATATGATTAATCATACCTCTAATTTTAACTCAGATTCTAAGCTTTCAAAATATGATAAGCCTAGCATTATCGCTTCAGCAGTTTCTAAGTTATGCCAGATTATTGAACAATGTCTGGCCATGAGAACAGATTTTTTTATTTCTTATGTAGTGAACATACAATACTACTAAACAACTATGTCATTGATACTATATTCTCCTTGCTAAACAAATGACAATCATCACATTCAAATCAAGTTTACAGGCTAGTCAACATAGTCATTATCATATATGTTATTTCTAAAGGGTGCTATTTTTATCATCAACTATTTATCTCCCCAACCGAAATCAAAAAATGAAGTATCATTTTAAAGATTGAGGTCTCCTCTTTGGTAATATTATATTTTAAGAAAGGAGTTTATCAGAATTCGACCCTTAGTGGGCAAAAGTATTATTATTTCTCAAACATTTTTTTTACTAACAATTTATCTTCTTTGACAAGTAACGGAAACCGATAAACGAGGTATCATTTTAAGGACTAAGGTTGCGCTTTGGTAACATCATAGTTTTAAAAAATAATTATTTTGAATTCGACTCTTGAAGGGCGAAAGTATTAACTTTCAAGGTCAGGCGTCTGAGACAGTTCAGAGCCATGCCACTAGGCTTCGCTGGCTTTGGTAATAATTGACCTAATTGCCGCAAGATAGCAGCACCACGTATAACCGAGATGTGGATATACTATGCGTGTTTTGTTCAGTTTAGTTGAATTACGTTTAGTTCTTTGGCACTTCGGCTTCCGGGAAGGGATAGCTTAAGGTAAAGTAGAGAATATCTCATATTAGATAAGAAAGATATTGCCACTAATTTGCCGTTTCTCCTAGGAACATACTACAAACCACCAACCTCGCTATTCACTCGAAATTTTCGCACGGGGTAATGTTTTGCTACATAACTGGTATGTAAATATTTTAGTCATGAAATTTTCGCATGGCTCACCTGATCCACACATTCATAATTCTGAGCTGTCCCGCTAGTATCCAAAGACATTACTTAACACATACTACTTGGCATGTATTAACTTACTGGTAGTTACCTCTCTTGGGTGTTCTCCCTCTGGAAGAAGTCGGAGTGTTTACGGAGGAGCGGTGGAGCCTTGAGTCGACCCAAGTTAGCTTCTTTATTCAGTTAGAGGCGGGCAGACCGTTCGTTATGAAACGCCGGCAGTAATTATGCGACGGCGCTAACAACAGCCAGCCGGAGGCCCTCACTGGATAATTAATGAATCGTCCGCTCCGAATTACATCCAACTTTAATGTTTCTCCGAATTAAAATGGCCGCCGGCTCTTATCGCCGGCTAATTGCCCGACCGAGGAGACGCGGTCACGTGACGACTTTGTTAGGCGCCCTCTGGCGAGCGATCAGATGTCTGAGAACCTCGGTCATTCTGTGCGGAACACAGCTTCAAAGCCGTCACTTGGAAGTCGTGTGAGATTGAACTATCGTTTCTACGAAGTTGTTGAGTAACAACATTAAAGAAATCCAAAGCATGTATATTATTTGTTGGATTTTATTCAATACCAGAAGAGTTCCCGGCTTTGCCCCGCATGATCTAGGTTGATTTACACAGTAAATATTGAAGTTCATAACAAAGGTCAGTTTTCTGCACTTGTGTATCAAATTTCATGTCAATCGCTCGATTTTTTGTAAACATTCATACCGCTACCTCCCAGTGTAGCAGAAAAGAGATGGGGTTGCAATTCGTGCAGCATTAGATTTTTTTTCAGGAAGTGTGGTAAAGGCAGATTTTCTCAACAATAAATTGCAAAAAATACTACTATGTCAACACTAAAGGTATTAAACAGTTTTAAACAGTTCACTTTCATGTTCAAATCCATCAGATATGCATTACTTAGTATTAACAGCGAATTTAATTTCATTTGGAAACATCAGAGATTGTAGCTGTGCGGCCTGAGATCGTAGTTTCAAGAAGCAACAAATTTCTCGGAAAGTTCTACATTAAAAGTTTTATATAGTTCACTTTCATGTTCAAACTCATCACATATGTATTACTTACTATCAAGAGCCAAACAGCAGAGATTGTAGTAGTGCGGCCTCAGATTTTAAGAAGCAAAGAAGATATCGAAAGGCTTTTTATTATATATATTATTAAAATTAACTTAGATATTTCCACATTACGTAGTTTCCTCTTCGCATTCCATATGCCCACCTATGGGATTTAAAGACAAAACCAAAATTTAAGAAAGGAAATGTGACATGCGATATTATGGTCATTATTTTTACGATGTACGATGTATGACTTATGCAATCCATTTCATCTTTGGTGTTTAAGCCAGTACGTTCAAATTTTCTTTTACATCTGCGGCGCTATGTTAGGTTGAAGCATAAGACATACCAAACAATTCAGCTGAGATTCTAATCATTAAAACGGTGAAAACCCAATCGAAATCTGCGCAATAGTTTTCGAGTTTTGGGACAAATATAACCAGTTTTCGTTTTATTGATATTGAATTAAATATGAATATTTTTGTTATTTTCCAATACTTTTAATTAAAGTTTGTTATTATGTAGAATTAATTCCAAATCGTAGCAATGCCTCGTCAACATCTGGGTCATTTGAGGCGGCAGAGGTTTGGAGACAAGAAACGGTAATGAAAGCGACCATGGCTTTTTGGAGGAACTATTTTGTCTGGCATTTTCCAGCAGAGATTTAGTTAAATAATGGAATCCGAAATCAGGATGGCCTGAGGAGGTTCCGATCCTGCGCCCTTCTGAATGCAAGGCCCAATGTTTACTTCTCCCCAGGTTCTTATGGCTCTTTGTAGTGAGCGACTTTAATAAGATTATTCGAGAATAAATCTTCATATTTTGGCACCTAGGTAGCAAGCTGGGTGAGGTGAGGTGAACAATTTCTGATTACTATCTTGTGTACCAGAATTCTGTGTTAAATCTTAAGCCTCTTCCCAGTAGTCATGAACTGAGGACAATCGACATTTGTGATGGTGACTTTGGCAACGCATGTGGATGTTAAACTTGGCAGCATCCCAAGATGTACTTCGAACATAAGCCTAGATAGACCACGTATCTTCATGTATTTGCAAAAGGAATTAAGTGTAATCGGTTCGTTACAGCCAACTATAGAACAGTCTGGTGGCTCAGTGGTTAATCCGTCTGATTGAACATCCAAAGGTCCGCTCTCCGAATCCCTGTTTCGGCGGGCTTTTTCAAAGTCCGTTAACCTCACCATCACAACTTGCTGTGTAATGTGAAATACGCCAGAACGCTTCCGTGGTTTGGATTCCACGTTAAATAGAAGGTTCCCTGTACCTAATAGGATTACCGGGTTAGGTTGAGGTGGCTGCTATAAGGGCAGAATGGGTGGTCTATGAAAACACTATATCCAGATCATTACACCACAGACAGCCAACCTTACTCATTCATTAGTTGTAAATCCATTGCCGTGGATATCGTCAGCAGTCATCATACTCAAAAGGTGTCAGCCATCGCCTTCCTGAAAGAGAAGTCCCTGCATTTGTGCGGAGTAATATTGGGTAACCTTTTATAACAGAACTGGGTAACGAACCAAAGTAATACGAAAGCCAGATCCGATCCTAACCTTTTTTTTTTTTTTTTAAATTGCTTTACGTCTCTCTACAGCGAGGTCTTTAGAGACGGGAAAGGATGGGGGCAATGAATGAGAAGGAATTCGGCCATGGTCTTTTTAAGGAAGCATCCCGCCATTGGCTTGGAGTGATTTGGGAAACCATGGAAAACCCAAATCTGAATGCCCGGACGGGGATTAGAACCACCGTCCTCCCGAATGCGAGGCCAGAACGCTATCCGTTACACCACCACGCTCGGTCCGATCCTTACCGATCAGTAACCAGTCTCGTTTCAACAAACGGAGAATGACTGAAAGGTTTTTGCCAATGCTTGCTTAAGACATCTTGATAAAAATACAGAGTATGTTAGGAGACAATCATATACCGAACGTTCAACTTGGTTCGTCAGCAAGAATTTCATACCGAGCGTGGTCGGTGAGTGGTTAACGCTCTGGCCTCGCATTAGGGAGAACGGCGGTTCGAATCCCTGTCCAGGCATTCAGATTTGGGTTTTCCATGGTTTCCCCCAATCACTCCAGGCGAATGCCGGATGCTTCTGTTAAAAGTTTCATGGCCGAATTGCTTCCCGTTCCTTGTCCCCAATCTCATCGTACCTCTAATGACCTCGACGTCGACAAGGCGTAAAGCCATAAGTAAAGAAAAAAGTATTTCATTAAACAAAAGAAAAGGTGCGGTTTAGATGAAGGAAGTGGGAACAGTACTAGGAGATTTGGTGGCGATATTTTTTTAATTCGATAAAGTAAGATTTAAAAAAAATACTTGGTTAGGAAGTAATATGATAAAGAATTTGAGCCAGGAGGAGGGTGAAATGTTTGTATAATGCATGAGTTGACGATGAAGGCAGACTGGAAATTGGGCGAAGAAATTCGAATGGTAACTTGAGATAAAGATACGAACGTGGTTATTGATTAGCAGTTAACATCAGGCTCAAACGCCGAGAGAGTTTTAGTATCTATTCAAAGGAAGTGCTGTGCAACTTACCTAGAGCAGGGAAAGAGTTTGAAATAAAAAAATCATGTATTTCAAGCGTGGGTACGACGTAATCGTGTATTCTTCATCGCAATTAAGCTGAGCTATTGTTATTATTATTATTATGTGCGATCCTATCCAATCGGATCACGGAAATCCTTTGATTCTCATCATGATTTGTAATTAGAAATTCGGCGAATGTTTCAAGCGTGTAGTTAGAACCAGGGATAGTCAGTTCCTGGAGAAATGGGAGGAGATAAAGTTTGCAATTCGTATAACTTATGTTCTCTATGCAGTGGCGTAGCTAGGTCAACAAGGGCCCCGGTGTAAAAAATTTATTTTGGGCTATCAGGCCAAATGGGCGATCTTTTTCTTTTTGCTTTGTGTTGCTGGTAGGGGCCCTCTGAGCTGAGGCTGAGGGCCCCTGAGTTGTGATTGGGGGTCTCTCTTAGTGAGGGGGCTCCCTGTGTCTCAGGGGCCTCCTTAGACGACAGCTAAACAAAAAAAGGTCGCCAGTTTGCCGTGAAGGCCCCTCGGCCCTCTGAACTGCGCTTGAGGGCTCCCAGAGGTTCGCTTGGGGGCCCCCTGAGGTATGCTTGGCGCCCCCTGAGCGTAGGGGTCCCGGTGCACTGCACCGCCTAGCCGCATAGTAGGTACGCCCCTATCTCTATGGTATGTGTATTTCTGTTTTTGAAATGTGTAGTTTATGAGTTGAAGATTAGGGACCGTTCCAGCATTCTCCTAGGTGACTGCGAAAAACGACCTAAAAGCTGCAATAAAGACGGCCGTACGTGGCGACCAGAACTCGAATCTGACCCCGTTCTACCTTCAAGATCCATTGTGGCAGCGCATTAACGTACGCAATCGTACTGACGAGTAATAATCTATAAGTCTTTGTACCATATGGCAGGATGGCGTGTCCCCAGGATACCGTTTCGTGTGCAGAAGTGGTTCCTACTTGCTTTCCGTATCTATTGTAATGTTAAGGTTCTCATTACATTTAATCACTGATTAATTTATTTAAAAAGGCCAATTACAGCCGATGCTGTGAATATTTTATTAGTAGTGTTATTCGGATGCTAGATATGTACAGCGAGTTGGCAGAAACCGTTCGTATAAGGGAAAGGCAGATCTGGACTAGCAATGTTCGAACGGTGGGGTGATGTGACGGACCGCTTGCGTACATGAATGAGAGACACCGGTAGAAACAGCAGGTAGCCGCCCAAAGATTTTAGCGCCACAAACAATTTCCGTTCACTACAGTCTGGCGACTCAAGATAATATCTGACAGGAATACCAAGGCTCCATGGGAAATAAGAACTCTGATTTTAACAGGATGTGCGGAATTTCCATGTCGCGACACACTGTCAAAAATAGAGTCAGAATAGTGCTCGCGCGGAAATAATCGAAAGTCCACAGTGCAGCCAGCCAATCTCTACCCTGTTAAGTTGGAAAAGTTTCCTATGCCTGAGAATGGTGAATCTTTAGCCAATAAGGAGCGTCCATAAACCACGTAGCACCATTTTGGCTTCCTGTGAACTCCCCTCCCCCCACGTAGTCCGACATGGCTTTTTCCTATACCCCCCTTATTTCCAATTGATTCCAGAAGACATTTTGAACTGTTTACTTACTTACGGAAATAATTAAATGACGGAAATAAATATTCACATGCTGTTGAGTGTTCTATACCTTATTTTAACTGTGGCAAATAATACGAATGAAAAGCTACTTGGACTGGTTCGGAATCCACCCCCCCCCCCCTCCCTCAGCACGTAGCCTTCCAGCGAACCCCTCTTGCCCCCTTTTTTAGACGGAGGCACGTAGTTTATGGACGTTCCCATAAGGAACTTCTTTATAGTATAAGTTTGTATGTACAGTAATTTTGTCCACATGTTGGAGCGAATCAGCAGCGTTGCCAACGAGGTCGAGCTTTGATTGGCGGCTGGGCCGACGCTAGGATTCTCGACCCCGAATAAGTGTACTCGGGCCCCCCACCCTGACTTTTTTTACTTTAAACTTTGATGTTTTGCATAAAGGTACGACATTTTAATTAAAAAAAATAACACCTTTTTAGAAAAGTTTTTTTTTATTTGAATTCTACTCAGCCAGGTACCCTTTTCGGAGGCCCCCCGAAGGGAGCCCGGGTCTTGGGTACTTTCGCCCCACTTACCCCTCCCTAACGCCGTCCATGAATTCGCCGAAGGTGATGAATGAGGGCTGATGTTTCGAACGGTCGAGCAGACGGGTGGAATTGCAAGTTGGGGCTTGAGACAAGCTACCAGACTTTAAATTTGAAGTGGTCATTACCAGACTATGATATTTATCTTAGAAGCAAATGTCTATACAGTACTTAGAGATGTTCAGACGCTTGCGTGTCTTTGGACAGCTGAAAGTGTAAGGTGCTGTGAAGACTGCAGTGGACAACATTATGTCGAACAATGAGTAAACTGTTTAAGTACTGATACTTGGCCCTCGAATAACACAACTGTCACCATGAGTGAAGAAATTCACCGTGATCAATAATGATCTGAGTTTAGTCTCGTGCATTTATTGAACCCGAAATTGAGCTGAAGGCTGCAATTTTAATATGAACTTTAGTAAAGGGTATAACCGTTGCGTGTCCTTGCCACTTTCTTAATCTGTTTGTAAGAACTCATGTAAAATCGTGTTATAGTATATTAAAATATTTCCATGTTATCATAAAATATTCGCTTTCATAACATTGTTGTTTTAATTGTTTATGGTGTTTAAAAATTAATACATACACCTAATGTCTGTTGGTCATGTTGATCTATTAATAAAATTGTCAGGTTATGACGCTTTCTAGTTTTAACTACGTTTGCAGAATTATTGCGAACACCTTTTTCATTAATTAATTATGAAATTATTTATTATTAAACTTAATATAGGGCACTCCAAGAACCCATCTCTCCTCACTATAAACACATGATCATTTCTTATTCATCTGCCTTAAATACAAAAACAAGAGCATAAAGGAGGTGTTAACAACTCCCTCCTCATCCCAAGCGTGACGTGGGGAGGGGGGGGGGGGGAGAGATTTTTATTATTATTACCCCACGATTCCCTAAAAGTATTTGGCGGAGGGTGCATTGCACCTATCCGAAAGGGTAATAGTTAGGAAGGGATATATGGGATATGACAGGAGGCTCCCATGGGCTATTGTGGGGAACCATCCCAGAATTCGCCTGGAATGATCCAGGAAAACCATGGAAAACCCAGATCAGGACTTATTCTTTCGGGTTTTACCCACAGTCGACGTCGAGATGTTAAGAGGAGTGTAAAAGGCCTTATTGTTACTAGGAAATTTAATACACATTTTTATTTAATTTATTCAATGGTACTACAAGTTGAGAGTCAGTCTCTGAACGACTTGGTTCAATGGCTGCAAGCTGTCAGTAAAGGTTGAATCTCACTCTGGTAAACAGCACGTGTAACAGAAAACATGTTAAAAGTCACAGCTGGTCTTATGCAGCACAGTGGATATTCTCATAATGATCTGCATATAGCAAATCTCCCACCACTATATCGTCAATCTCACGTCACGCATCGAATTGCTGTATGAATAATAACTGTCGCTGATTTTGAGAATGCGCGTCATTCCTAAGTTGATAAAAAATAATCTACCATACTACTCCTTCTTCATTCTGGTAGACACGATCACGCTAGAGTAACCCCTACATGTCTAGGTAGAACAACCCAAGTTTTCAATTGACATATAAGTTAGAACACTTCTTCACTTACGTTGGTTATTTTTTATAATGCTATCATGATGGAAAGGAGTTGTTTATTGTAAGGTTATTTGACAATTTCAGTCTCCTTTAAAATATTTAGTATATTTCTGGCCAGATTAGTAACGTGTTGATGCTGTCGGTGTATCGAAATACAGGGCGTTCGCCGGGAAACGCAACCCACTGTTAGCGCTACAAGGAAGAAACTGCTCCCGGCGAGCGAGCGCTCAGTTTCCGGCATTGTTCGACCGTCGGCCGCGGACTATTTCATAATAATTACGCTTCATAAACTTCATAAACTTGTGTGCTAAGCATTTAAATGTGACGTAATTCATTAGCTTACCTTATAAAAGATGCTGGAAGTGTTGACCCTCTTGTGTAATGCACATTTCACATCTTCTGAACATATTTCGAGACACACGCTGCCCTAACTGACTTAATGATTTTTTGGGTGACTGTTCTAGTCGAAAAGCGATATCGTCAATTTTATCCTCTGTGAGAATACGGTTGACCGACAGTCTCTTTTTGTTAAAAAATGAACCCGTTTCTCTTACTTTTTTAATCAGACGCAGAATTGTTGATTTAGCTGGCAGTAAAGCGCCAGGAAATTCGCGACGAAATTTACTGCGACACTTTTTAAACGACTTCTTCTTCACATATGTATCGTAGAGAAATATTCTTTGTTGCAAACTGTAACGTACCATAATTTTACTCACACTCAAACACGGTACAGATTAATAAGAGTATGAAGCCCCAAACCAGCCAAACCGCAAAGAAACGTTTATTCACAGTACTGATTAATAAGAGACTGAAGTCACAAACTATCTACAATGCAAAGAAACCGTTCTTAACAATGTAAGGGTCACTGCACTGCACTGTTGGGGCAGCGGAGGTGTTAAACAGTGCGGTGATTCACGGTGCCGTGTGGCGGAAACTGCTGGCCTGTACTGACCGAGCAAGTTGCCGACGGCAACAGACTGGGAGGGTAGCGTTTTCCGGCGAACGCCCTGTATAAATAGTTTACCCACGAATATGTAATTGATAGGTTTTTGTGGATAAGTGGTGTTAAATGTACTTCTGCGACCTGTTTCACTAACCGAATTCCACTCTTTGGTTAAAGAACTCACCTTCGTATTTTGTGCATTATGTACTAAGTTATTCAGTCTGGTATATTGCCCGCATACGTGCTTAAGAATATTATCTAAAATTGTTGCTGTACCTAAACTGAACAGCTGGTGCTAGATTACTTACTCAGAATTTCGGCATCCTCCCCAGTGAAGAATAGCTAATGATCTCTTCGTCAAAGGTAAGCAATATTCAATAAATATACGAGTGAACATTCCCGCAAGAAATTGCAGTTATTAACGGCCCATTTGCTATTCCATCGTGCCAGCAACGGCTTAGCTGTATTTTAAGTGCAGATTTAGTATGCAGAAATGGGGTCTTAACAGGTTATGTTTGTCCAATACAATGAAACCGTTAAAAAGTGGGATTTGCCCACCCCCACATCAACCACTTACAGGAGCAAGAAGATAGGGGTAAGTAACAGGAAGGAATTTGGCCACGACCGTATGAAGTAACCACCAGGGCATTTTCCTGGAGTGATCTCAGGAAGCAAAGTAACACCGATATGCGGACGGGGATTTGATCCCGCGTCCTTCCGAATTCCAGATCGCCCACAGTGCTCGGATAGTTGTTGTCTTTGCAGACAAGTTGATCCACGAGAAAGAGATACGAAGATTGGGTCGGGAGCCGGTAGTGTGGTATCGTCCTAGTCTCTGAACTTCGCCCATCTGCTTAGGGGAGGACGCTAGCCTATTACAGGCTGAGATGCGACGCTATCCCGCGCGCGCCGGCTGCTGCGGCGGGGCAGGGACACGCTGGCGGAGTCTGCACAACGAGCCAAGTTGAAGGAGGCGCGTTATATAAACTTCAATTAGCGCCGCGCGTGGAGCGCCGAGGTGGCGCTAATGAATTTGGGCCAAGTTGGTCGAGGGCACCCCCCCCCCCCCGCGCCCCCTCCACCCCCAATCCCGCGGCCCGCTTTAATATATTCACAATCAATATGGCGCCGGCCGGCGTGACATTGATCAGAAGGCTAAGAGAGAACAAAAGAGGGCAGTCGACCCACTGGGAAGACAGCTTGATACATCACGGCACGGTTAAGCCTTTAGATTGCTGCACCATCTGCTTTTATTTTACTAGCCCCTAAGCCCGACAAAAATAACGTATGAGAGGAATGTTCCGGCAATTGATTGCGACTGACAAAATAAGTAGAATTGATGTTATGTAATGATCGTAAGCTTATTTTGTAATTTGAACATATTTCGGTTGTAGCTTATTCAGCGGTACAGATGGAACTTCTATTGAAGTAAAATGTCAGAATTATGGAACCAATGAAATTAAAAATAGGTTTGGAATCCCAAAACCTTATGCAATAACGCGTGATATTGGTTTTACTTCTGGTCGAGGTCTCATTTAGGACGATAAATACGGAACTACTTCCATCCGTATGAAATAATAACTTTTAGTAACTCGGCTCTTATGAAAGCAGCTTAAGTTATTTATGAAACTAAATTCATTGTGAATTATTCTGTAAAAAATTGTGTTAGTTGACATTCTAGATTTTTTTTTTTTTTTTTTTAATGGCATTTGGCAACGAAGGCCATACAGCCTGCTCAATGTAATTTTTGAAGCTTTCAGTGTATAATTCGTCATATATATTGCATTTTTCCAATGCATGGACGCCACAGGACGGACAGGACATTCACACAGACACACAACACTTAAACATCCATGCCCGCGACCGGATTCGAACCGGCGGCCTTCGGTACGCGGAGCTAGCACTCTAGCCCCTACGCTACCGAGGCCAGCTTGTCTGCATTTCGACATTACCACAACTTTGGCTGGCCTCGATGGCGTAGGGACTAGTGTACTGACCTCTCGTGCCGAAGGTCGCCGGTTCGAATCCGGCGGAGGGCATGGGTGTTTAAGTGTTGTCTGTCTGTGTGAATGTCCTGTCCGTCCTCGGGTATCCATAGTTAGAAGGTGCAATATATATACTGGATGACTGATTCACTTGAAGCTATGATAATTGCATTGAGTTGGCTGTATGGATTCAATTGCCGAATGCCATTAAAAAAAAAAAAAATACACACACAACTTCTATTAATACTGGTGTTCAAAATTCATAGCTTCTATTGCCAGTGTATGAATACATTCACTGTATTGCGATCCAAATTTGACCCACTGAAAATATTTACATGTGTCTGATGTAGTGACCTCAGTAATAAAAGCAACTATATTAATTTAAACTCAGTAGCTACATAGATTTATTGGTGGCCGAGTAGATCAGGCGGTAGAGCGTCTGACTGTGACCCGGACGAGCGGGGTTCGATCTTCGGCTAAGCCGAGGAGTTTTCCTCGAAGCTGAACGTCCGGAACGGCTGTCAAGGCCCACTCAGCCTGCTATCCAATAAGTACCGAGAAAGGTAAAGAATGGCCGGAGCGTGGCGCTGCCCCCGTCACATCAGTGCTTGTGCCAATGGTTGTAATGGGAATGCGGAGCTCTACCTCCGCAAATCCCACGGGATGCGGCAGGACACGCAGGAACCACGAGACCTTTACCTTTTACATACATTTATTTCTGTGTTTAGGTAAATAATTTCTTCAAGTATATTATAACAGTGACTTAAAATATCTACATCGAATACAAATATCTTGTAAACCCGTGAAATATGAGGCGCTGAACGCAGTATTTTAACAGTTCGCTTCTTCGCTAACTAAGTATAATTTTCATCAAATAACGCTCATAATCTTGAAAATGATGTAATGCAGATATTTCCTAGCTTACACATAGTATAATAAAAATCTATATCGAACGAATTTTAAATAAGAAAAAGCAACTAATAATTAATATGTAAATTTTTACGAAATACATAATTTTCTCTTAGTGTGCTGGCAGCTCATTTACTTGTGGATGCTCAGCAAAATAGAACTGTTATTAGATAACGCGCATAACTTCGAACATCTCCGGTGGTTGTTGGTTGGGCAGCGGTGGCGAGAAGAGTGACGTCAGAGAGCAAGAGACATTGGTACATCGTGTCTAAGAACAGCTTTTTATATAGATAGATTACGTACATCCCTGTATACGTATCTGATACAGCCAAATTGGTCATGTGACTTCAGACTACTCCAGCCTCTTTGAAAGATAATGTTTTGCAGTAATAAAGTAAATTCAGGTAGTCTTGCGACCTGGTGACAGATTTTCGAGTTATCGCATATTCCGCCTCTGTCGTGGCTGGACCTACAGTTTAACCTGGCATACACATATCATGAAATCAAAGATCTGTAAAAAAAAAAAAAAAAATCTGTCAGCATACATTAAAAATCTTTTGTGGTTGGGGCTACACACTGAACTGTATACCCAGGAAGAAAAGATCAGGCTGTTGTCTTTCGACTATTTAGTATTGTATCTGGGTAGATTCCACAACCATTTGGGCTGTGTTTTAAATACTGCTTAGTTGGGTAGATCAACATGGAATGACGACTAAGTTCATACAGAGTCAACTTGCAAGCTGTACACATTAAAAAAAAATAGTGTCTTCGTACGATCATAATGTGATCGAAGAGTTGCTTGTTGAAGGCATTAAAGTTTAAATATAAGGGCATATTATTCCATAGTAAATTTAATTGAGATGACACATTTTGTAGTCGGTAGGCAAATTCGTAGAATGCTTGAGGTACACCCGATGTAACATCTAGATTAGAAGAATTTTCTCCTTCAACGACGACATACTGCGACCGACCAGTTAGAAAATCCCGTGTCCATTCCCAAAGCTGATCGGATATACCGTAGAATCGCTAAAAGGCGGTTGTGTGGCACAGAGCCAAAGGCTTTCTGAAAATCTAAAAAAAAAATTGCGTCTACTTCTATGTTCTCCAGACCAGAAATCCTGTGAATTATTCCACCTAATCTCACTAACCCCGACGACATCTAATTTAAGTCGTTCCATCTCCCTTTTTAAGTTTTCTACTCTACACGTCCTATTCATACTTCTAACATTCCACGCTCCGACTCGTAGAATGTTTCTATCCATTATGACCACTTCTTCCTGATTTGTCTCTACCCGTAGATCCGACTGGAGGATTATTTTACCTCCGGACTTATTTTCGCCATATTTTAGAAATAATAATACGTGGTTCTGAATTCAATTCCACTCATTTTATTGGACACAGATAATAGAATAAACGTCTACACGCTCGTGATAAGTTGCAATGGCTACTGCAGCTATCATACTAAAATTACAATTTTCCCACATCTTTCGCTTCCACTCAATGATTACTGTTAGTTGTTCATCACGCCACTTACTGTTACCTACCATGTTTTACTAAGCAGAAGCCCAACAAATTCTTAACTGTTTTTCGTCAAGTTTAGATGGTGAGACTACACCAAACTCCAAAGATTGTTTACTATATTACTAAAAGATAACTACAATGTACTAACCCGTTTACTATGCAGACTACCGCTGACAGAAATTCAATGAATATAAACAAATACTACTGTTGTTGGAAAACCAATAAACACAAACAACCTGAAAATACTATTACTATTCCCCATGGTACTTACAGATTATCAAAGAATTACAATTTATTTTTAATAATTTATGTTTTATCAACAAAAAATCTAAACGTAGGAGATACGAAGCATCGTAAACGTAATAGTAAGATGGAATGATATGTGTGGATCAAATAGTTTATTCTGTCGTTAAAGTTAAAACGACTGCGAGAAATACGTAAAAACATCCACATTAGTGTTTTTGTTTTTTGTTTTGTTTTTTTTGGGGTTTTTTTTCATCTCGACATACGCTTACAGCCCACGTCCTCAATTATCTACTTCATATATTCTAATCTCTGTCTTCCTATGCAGATCTTACCTTCGACTGTTCCCTCCACTAAACAAATTAACCAATCCAGCATGTCTCACAATATGACCTACCAGCCTGTAAGCTTCTTCCAAAAACTTCTTTTCTCCAATATTATTTCCAAAACTCGTTCGTTTCGTACTTTGTCCACTTAATTTTCAGCATTCTTCAGTAGCACCACATTTCAAATACTTCAATTTCCTTTCATTCTGGTATTCCTAAAGTCCATGCTTCACTACCATAAAGCACTGTGCTCCATGCATAGTGTCTTAAAAATTTCTCTCAAAGTCTTAGACCATTATTTGAAACTAATAGATTTCGCTTTTTTATGAAGGTTCTTTTTGCTATTCTGCATTTAACCTCATTCCTGCTTCGAGCATCAGTTGTAATTTTGCTTCCCAAGTAGCAGAATTCACTTATTTCTTCTATTGCATCGTATCCTTTTTTATATTTAATCTACTGTGACTGGTACCATCTCTGCTACATTTCATCACTTTTCTCTTGCTTTGATTTATATTCAGTCTAAAATCTTTCTTCAGTATTTTGTACGTGCGATTCAGTATCTTCTCAATATCCTCAGCCCGTTCTGCTAACAAGATAATGTCAGCGGCAAATCGTAACATACTGATTTTTTTTTTCCTTGAATAATTTTCTACACGAGAATTTTTCCTTTACCTCTTTTACTGCTTCTTCCGCATACAAGTTGAATATTAACGGGGATAGACTACAATCTTGTCACACACCCTTTTTAACTGATGCATGTCTCTAATGATTCTCTACTTTTATTAAGACCACTTGATTCTTATATAGTTTATAAAGTATTCTTCTGTCTCGATACTTCAGACTTATTTAAAATTGAGAACATCCTATCCGATCTAACATTACCAAAACTTTTTCTAAATCAACAAACGCCATAAAACTATTTTTGTTTTTCTTGATCCGTCCTTCAAGTATTAATCTTAAAGGCAGAATCGCTTCTCTTGTAGAGCGGTTTTTCCTAAACCAAAACTGATCTTTACCTACTATCTCTTCTACTAAACTTTCCATTCTTCTGTATATTATTCTGATCAGTAAATTTGAAGCATGTGATGTTAAACTAAAGGTGCGATAATTTTCACATTCTCGCTTTGAGCTTTCTTCAGAAATATGAATATGATATTTTTATTAAAATCAGTTGGAATTTCTCCCGTTTCATAACTTTTTGATATCAGTTTGAATAATCATTTGATTCCTTCTTATCATAAGGATTTAAGAAGTTCTGCAGGGATATAATCAATTCCAACCACCTTATTCGCTTTCAAGTCATTCAGAACTCTATCAAGTTCTATCCTCGAAACAGATTTCCTAATTCATCAGTGTCGACATCACCTTCCTTTTCTATTACGCTATTGTTCAAGTCGTCCCCATCATACAGTTTCTCAATGTATCCCTTTCATCGGTTAGCTCTATCGTCGGGGCTTAAAACAGGTTTCCCGTCAGCAGATTTAATGTTTACACTTCTTTTCTTCATTTCTCTAAAATTTTATTTGATCTTTCTATACGCAATATTGTTCTTTACCTATGACCATTTCCTTTTCTATTGCTTCACACTTTTCTTGCAGCCATTTTTCCTTTGCTTTTTTGCATTTCCTGATTATTTGATTTCTGAATTGCCTGTACTGCTTTCTTCCCACTTCATCCTGACCATTTTTGTGCCTTCTCGTCTGATCCATCAGTTCAAAAATTTCTTCTGTGATCCAAGGTTTACGTGCGGCTTGTTTCCTAAAGCCTAGTGATTGTATAACAGCTTTTTTTTTTATTTCTCTCTTCAATGCATTCCATTAATCCTCGGTTGAGCTACTTTCAGAATTACTTCTTAGACCTAACTCTACCATTTCTGCACATTTTTCTCTCGTGTAGATTGTTTCAGTTTATTCACTTCCAGTTTGTTCTGCTTATGCTGCTTCCTTATTCGCTTGAATTTCAGTCTGCACTTTACTACTATCAAATAATGGTCAGAGTCTATGTCTGGTCCTGTGTATGCTTTACAGTGAAGAACTGGATTCCTGAATCTCTGTTTTACCGTGATGTAATCTAGCTGATATCTGCCTGTATCCCCAGGACGTTTCCAAATGTATTTCCTTCTTGCGTGGTTCTTAAACAGTGTGTTTGTCACGACTAGCTTACATATTTCACAAAATTCTAACAACCTGCTTCCTCATCATTTCTTTCTCCCAGACCAAAATTTCCTACAGTATTCCCCTCTTTTCGTTCCCCGGAAATCGCATTCCAATCACCCAATACTTTCCTGCCCCTTCACATATTGGATTAATTCTTCAATTTAGCGTATATTTTCTCTATTTCTTCGTCATCTTCCTGTGACGTTGGCATATACACTTGTACTAATGTGGTTGAGACGTGCTTAGTTTCTATCCTTATCAAAATAATCCTGTCACTAAACTGTTTATAATAACTCAGCCGATTCCCTACTCTCTTGTTCATTATAAATCTTCCACCAGTGACACCAGTGACAGCTTGTGTGCTAATTATCCTGTGTTCCCCAGACCAGAAATCCTGTGCGTCCTTCCATTTAATCTCACTAATCCCAACAACATCTAACTTAAGTCGTTCCATTTCCCTTTTTAGGTTTTCTAATCTACCTGCCCTATTCAGACTTCTAACATTCCACTCTCCGACTCGTAGAATGTTTCTATCCATTTTGATGACTTCTCCCTGAGCAGTCCCCACCCGGAGATCCGATTGAGGGACTATTTTACCTCCGGAATATTTTACCCAGGAAGAAGCCATCATGATATATGTAATTTGATAGGATTACATGTCCTCGGGATACCCTTTGGGTCTTTAATGCAGTGGTTTTCCGTTGCCTTCTGCATCCCCATGCTGTTGATTATTTCTGATCCATCCACCTTTAGGGGCCGTTTCCAACCCCAAGGGCAAGAGGGTGCCCTGGACCACTCCACGCTCTTCCGCCCTCCTTTCAGAGGCCGTTGGCAAGCAGTGGGTGACTCCTTATACCGGGAACCATTCAGTCGCCAGAGCCTCGTCCGTGCAAACAGGGTTCACCACGTGAAGAAAAGGTCGACATTTGGTTGGAAAAGGCTAGTATAGTCTCTCAGATATGCAACCTAAAACAGTATTTGCACACAGCCTACCGAACTATTCTCTTGGTCAACAAAGCTGAGGTAATGAAATAAACAACGCGGCATAACCGAAAATCTATTAACCATGAATTCCATATCCGCTTACTTTACCATTCTCCGAACACCGTGCAGACAACGTGACGTCATGGTAGAATCATCTGGAGTCTGGCTAGAGATGAAGCGACTTCCTGAAGACCTATTATGATTATCGTAATATACTCGGCATCAAAAGCGAATCATTTGTCTCCTGAAACAGTTTAACTAATCTACTGCGCCTTATGTTTTAAGTTTTGAATCTATCTTCCCATGTTTTCAATGTTGCTCAAATAAAGTAAATATGATCCATTTTGATGCTAATTATTAAATCAAAATGAAGTGCATGACGCTATTGAGGGTGCCCGTGATCGCTCCCCGCTCTTTCACTCTCCTATAAGAGGCCGTTGGCCAGCAGTGGGTGAATCATTATAACTGGAATCTTTAAGTCGCCAGAAATTCGTCCGTGCAAACAGGGTGCACCAAGTGAAGAAGAGATTGACATTTTATTTGAAAAGGGTAACATAGTCTCTCCTAATCCCTTACTATAAATATTTCATATTTGATCCCTATGAAATAAAAGAAATGTTAATAGGGTTTTAATCTTCATTATTTGATAACATTGAACATCACCCAGAGCAGTCCACGTCCGTTTTCGTCCGACTTCCTGTCTGACAGTGTGAATGTTATGTGTACCACATAATTGTATCAGTCTTTGACAGTCCGCACAGAGAACTACTCAAGTGAAATGTAAATGATATGTGACTGAACTGATAAAAAAAAAACACTTATAAACAAATTACTAAACGCTTATCTATTTGGTTCCACAAACGTAGCTAATATTTAGTGATCGAATATTGAGAAATATAATTACAAATGTCCGTAATTAGGAAACTGTACTCACAAATATCCTTCTGGTGCGAGAAGCTGGTTGTGCCGGGTATGGCTGGCATTCCGTAGAATTATACAGGAAGTGACTCCTGAGTGACTGGCCAGAGATTCACGTTACCAGCCAGTTTCTTTTGGATAGTTTCGGATGTGGACAGCTTGTACGTTGTAAGAACGGAGACTTTCTCGGCGTCTGCTTGCAATAAAGTTGTGATTTCAAAACACAATCCGGCGGTACATTCGTGAAGACTTCATTACAAGCTTATATCTATTACACCGCGTTCAATTCACCGAGGTTAACAGTCTGCCTGTTTCTTTAACTATATTGCAAGCACTTACTATATTTGTTCGTATGTTTTAACCAACTGCACTACTGGGTCGTTTGGAGTACACATATAATCCGCAATTAATGTCATATCTTTAGACTCAGTTTTAATTTCCAACACCACTTATCTTTAATTATTTCTGCAAACATTAGCCTCATTACATCTTCCTGCAGAGCTCGTAGCAGTAACAGAAGATTAAATATGAAAATAGGAAGAGATGTAATAAAAGTAACAAAATTTTGTTAAATCTTATCTTAGTCCACAACCGGGAGCTTGGGTGGATTCTCCAGAAGGAGGCATACTAAGCCATTGCATGAGAGGTAGGGCGACTAATTCAGGGACCTTCAGTTTGCCTAACTAAGATGCCAACAGAACTGTGACTAACACGAAATTTCTAAGCCAACATAGAAGCCAACCTAGTATCCGATGTGCAGGTTCTTATGGCACGTGTAGTCGTTTCCCGCATTCCAGGTGCCATGTTTCTTACTTACTCCCCGAATTCGCTACATTTAAGAGTTTAAAAATACTGTCTCAATTTCGTTCAACAAACGTACTTAAAGATTCACATCTTTTATTTGGAATCCATTCCAACATTGCCTAAGTAATGTGACTATTCGCTACGAGTTTACATGTTGCCTCTTATAGTTGCATACCGTGTGTGGAGGGTGAGCGGTTACTGCTCTGGCCTCGCATTAGGGAGGACGCGGGTTTGAATCTCCGTCCGGGCACCCAGATATGGGTTTTACATGGTTTCCCCAAATCATTCCATGCGAACGCCGGGATGCTTCCTTCAGAAGACCAAGACAGAATTCCCTCCTGTTCCTTGTCCCCCACCTTTCTCATCTCTAATAACCACGACGTCGACGAGGTGTAAAGCCATAAGCTTCCAGTTCTATTTTTCACGTGAACCTAAATCACAGCGTTTTATCCAAAACGTATTTTGCAAATGTTATACTCTGTTTCGCCCACCCCGTTGGCTCAGTTGATTTCGGTACCATGAAGGTGCTCGGTGCTGAAAAGGAGTTTAGCCGATGGTTCCGGCAGTGGAGGTAGAAAAATTATCGTCAACAGGATTTGGCCGGTAGACTAGGAGAGGTGGTGGTGCTCAGTTCCTAGACACGAGAGTGTGCACTAAAGTCCTGGGTTCCCAAACCTCTCCGCAGTGCGTATGGAATGACGGCATACGGCGGTGTTGGTGGGGATTCCTCCGTGGTATGGGGATGTTATGCATTCGGTATGTTTCGAAAAAGTAGTCCTGAATAGGCCGGCTCTGGATTTCGCCCTCTCCGTTTTTCATTACTCATTTCATACGACACAAACAACACCATGCTGAACACATACAATATCATAGTCATCCGCACCTTCGAGAACACTTACCAACCAACATCGGGGAAGACAACAGGAAACTAATCCAGTTTATCTTCCCAAGAGGATTTCCATTGGGGGTTACAGTATCCATTGCTATCTCCTACGTCCTGAATCTGCCATTGCATCGTGAGAAGAATATATTCTGTTTTCATCCATTTCAAGCCAACACAAGGTGAAGTGAGAGATTTTCCTATAATTTTTAATTTTTGCATTTGTCAATTTATACGAAGTTTAAGCAAAACTTGTGATCGTGTTTGAGGAAATGTCACGGGTATAGAATAGTTCTCATTTGAGAGACAATTTGAGGTAAGTAAATGTCTAATGTGTCCAGTTTTTGCCCTTGAGATATGTTTGCTGTAACAGTAAACGCCAACATAACATGGAACTGCAAATTAGTTAAAATTTTGTTTATCCCTACTACCACAATACCTATCATACGTGGCCAGAAACAAAATAGGAATGTACTACAAAGAAACTTCCAGTACTCATAAGCATATTTAATTGCTTCATTTTTTTAAAATGATGGTTGGGTAATTTGTTGTAAATGTTTGTAATGTACTAAAAATATTTGTATTGTGTTTGATACCTAACGATGTGGTGTTTCCTTTTAACAGTGGATGTGTAATATAGTATGAGGGTTTGAATATGATTGCTGCAGAATTATGTCATTAACGATGGCGAAATAGTGTATTATAAATTTTTGAAATTTGTCTGGTACTAAATAAGTCTTTAGTTATTTTTTTTAAATGTGTATATATAATGTACTGCCTTTGCTTGAAAGCATTTGGTGAAAATTATTTTCATGAAAGAAGGCTAAATATTGTGACATCAATGTTTGTAGTTTTTCTGATACATTTTTTTTTTTTTTTTGTAATGATGGATATATAATGCTTGATTAACGATGGCTGAATAAGGTGTGAGCGTTTATATTTTTTTTTGATCGGAAGAAATCTTGTTTTGATAAGTTGCCAAAAATTGTAAAAGCCAAGGCCCATAAAATAAATGCGAGTGTATAAATAACAATAATAATGACAGGGAATGATTATAAGTAACACTCATTCAACATTTTGATGGTGATCCCTGAGAGGGATGAGGACGTTGAGCCTGGCGTCTCTTAATATGTCTTTCGGAAGACACCTGAATGGGCCTGGCACCGGGTTTCGCCCTTCTTCATCACTCATTTCATGCAACACAAAGAATGTACTGAAACCACAAGTACCATAGTCATCCACACTACAATAACACAAACAAACTCTGGTGGCAGGCAATGGGAGACCACCCAAGCTCTTCTTCGTCCGTAATCGCGTATGGCATCATAAGAAGAAGGTATCTTGTTTTCATTTACTTATTTATAGTCAACGCAATCTGGAGTGATAGATTTTCGTATGATTTTTAATGCCTGTATTTGTGAATTTATATTTAAAATAAGCATAAACCCGTACCCGTGTTTTGGATATGGTCAAATGTTTAAAATAGTTCCCGTTTTGGAGACAAGTTGAGGTAGGTAAATGTCTACTTCGTTCAGTGTCTGCCCTAGAAACATATTAGTTGTAATGGTAAACGCCAACATAACAATAACTGTAAATGGGTTAAAATTTTGGTTTACGTCTACTAACACAATATATCATACGGAATGGGAGTCTAATCTTAAGAAACTTACAAAACTCATAAACGTATTTAATTGTTTCCTTTTTATGATGATGGCTAGGTAATTTGTTATAAATGTTTATAATGTACTGAAAATCTTTGTATTGTGTTTAATACCCAATAACGTAGTCTTCGCACTTAAAGATGGATGTATAATGTATTACAAGAGCTTGAATGGTGTTGCTTCAGAATTATGTTGTTAGGGATGGGGAAATAATGTTTTACAAATGTTTGTAATGTGTTAAATACTTAATATGTACTTTTAAAAAAATTAAAAGTGGTTATACCTGATGTATTACAAGTGTTTGAAAGGAGTTGCTGCAAAATTATGTTTCTGCCATTATTATTATTTTAGGGTAAATTATGTAATATAAATGCTTGTAGTTTGTTTGAAACTAAATAATTTTTTCTTATTTAATAATGGATATATAATGTAGCACAAGTGCTTGGATGTGTTTGTTGCCAAATGGAGTTTTCAGTGATGGCTAAATAAAGTATCATAAGTGTTTCTATTCTTTTAATGGGAAGTAATACTCTTTTATAAACTGGTCAAAATTTGTAAAAGCCAAAGGCCATAAAAAAATAATAACAGGGAACTGCCTCCTTTCCATTTGAAAAGGAAGATGAGCGCCTCATTCGGGTTTTAGAACGATTGTAAGTGTCAAAATCATTCAATACTTTGCCCATAATCAAGTTGGGATTTTTTAGAAACAAAAAAATTAGTTTTTAAGCTCACAGCCGGAGAATAGACAGCTATGAATCAGTTACTGTTCAGTAATCTTAATTTTTAATGCATATTTTTTTGTAAAATTATCTTTTTTAATTGCTATCGCAGTATAAAGTTACAGATTTATTCAATTAAAATAAATCTAATATTCCCAATCTAATTCATCTATTCCTCTGCGAAATCAATTTGTTTACCAATATCATTCCAGGAGGTGATTTTCCTAATCATGATCGAGCCAAAGATAGAAAGATATTATCTGAAGCAAACAGTGAGAATGCACACAATAACTAAAGAGCATACGAATAAACTGTCGTTTATTTATATCATCAAATTTAGCCGTCGTGTTAATTACAAAT
Organism: Vandiemenella viatica; assembly: GCA_031002005.1. Lineage (NCBI taxonomy): Eukaryota > Metazoa > Arthropoda > Insecta > Orthoptera > Morabidae > Vandiemenella > Vandiemenella viatica. The sequence continues at coordinate 242,873,816 of CM061919.1, forward strand.
ATCATCTTTGTGAATCAAGCGTATCGCATTAATCAACACATCTGAGGGTAGTAATATTAATATAATAATTATTATTGCTTAAAGATCAGATAGATAATTATCGAGGGTACAGGTGCTCGTTAGCTTATTTCCAGCATTTTTTCGTTCCCTGGTCCGTCAGAACTTTGTACGAGTTTCTAAACCAGCGACGACTTACATATAGGTTGTTTGCGCAGCTTATCTTATGTACTTTATTCAGGGTTAACCGTGTACAGGCTTATCAGCAGCAAGCGCAGCGGAGGCCCGACCGTGGACTCGAGCAGAGCAATTAACACGCGACTTGTCGGGCGTGCGTGTCACTCATTTTGTAGAAAAACCGAGAGTTCGCGTGACGCGGCCTAAAGAGCGGTTTCGTAACAGACCGTCGTCATGAAAGAACCGCTTTCCCTCGCTGCTCATACGGTTGTCAGAAGCCACGATACACGCAGCAGGTAGAACTGATTTCTGGCTCACGGACTGCGCTGTATTCATCATATTGCGTCCATTATTATAATCTATTAACTTTACAAATGTGTAGGGATGGTCAAATTCTACGAACTTGCGGGACCTGAAAAGGTCCTTCTGTCTCCTTTTTGTGTATCCTTTGACCGAAAGGCCTACTCAGATAGTTCGGTTTCAATGGTTTTTTTTTGTGTTTAAATTTAATTTAATAGCAATGGAGCACAGGCTCCGGTGGCAATTTCCCTACACACCAATCTTCCCCCTATCCTGCACCCACCTACATTTGCCATCTACAAATTTTATCTTTGAATTCTTTCAAAGTTTTCGGTAAATTATTCATCATTTCTCTTGGTAACTCATTCCAATCCCTGACACCCTTACCTAAAAAAGAGAATCTTCTCACACCCTTGTGCCTGAATTTGAGTGCCAGCTTGCGGTCATGGTCATCTTTTCCCTTCTATGCACAACTTTTCATACCTATTGCAAAATCTTTCCATGCCTCATTGCCATTATACGCTCTGTACACTCCCATGACCCTCCTCATCCTCCTCCTGTCTTGCAATGAATCCCATTCCAGCTCCTTTATCATATCCGTCACTGATTGCATTCTCCGATAATTTCCAGAAACAAATCTAGCAGCCCTTCTTTGCACCCTCTACAACTCCTGTATTTGATACGTAAAATGAGGGTCCCATACTACACTACCATATTCGAGCAATGGTCTCACCAAAGTTTTGTAACCTAATTCCTTTACTTCTCCCGTACATCCCCTCATCACTCTCTCCAACAAGTGCAGAACTTTGAAAACTTTTCCTACCACCTGTCCAATGTGTCCATCCCAGTTAAGCTTGTTATCAAAAGTAATGCCAAGATATTTACATTTCAAGTCTTCAGCAACAAATTCTTTCCCCACCTTATATTCGTAATTAACCTTTTGCTTTTTATTTGTGTATGTAAATGTTGTTTTCTTAACACGGCCCAGACGTCGCGTGTATGACAATTGAGGTTATACCTATAGATTATATTACATTTAGAGATATCTATAATTGTACAAACTTTTGACATACAAATTTGTTTTTACATTTTTGTGTCTTGTTAAATATCATACTATAGAACATAATCTATCTTCCTGAGATGTCATATTGTGCCTAGTGTGCACTTGTTTACCAAAACGAAACATAGAAAACTTTCACTTTGTTGAGTGCATCAACTTAAGTTCAATGTGATCACAAAAAATTTCTTCATATACCTGTTTTATTATATTTTAAAAAAGAAAGAATTCGAAAGCCATCAATAGAGAAATCCCTAAAGGATTATCTGCACGCGTTGGGTTATTTTCCATCTCTCTCCTCTCTCACCTGGCGACAGGCAGCAGATACAAAATGGGAGACAGTGACTTTACATTCGTCAACGTTCTGGCATAGAATTGTTGGTTAGGGAAATTATCACTGCTGAAATTCACCGAATAATTCACCGTGACTATCTACATCTATATCTACATATATACTCTGCAAATCACAAAACTGTGGGTGGCAGAGGGTGCTCAGCACCAAACCTAATCTCTTTGTTGTGCATTCCAATCCCCAATGGTACGAGGAAAAAAAGAATTCATATAAGAATCAGTGCGGCACCTTATTTCTCTAATTTTACCTTTCCTGTCATTCTGACCCAGATAGGTTGGTGGACGAAGTATTTCACTACACTCGTAAGTGAAAGTGGGAGTACGCATGTTTACCAATAAGTTTATACGAAACGTGCGTCGTCTATCTACCAGAGACTCCCAGCCTAGTCTACTAATCAGTTCTGTAACGCTTTCATAAGGACTGTAGCAAGCGGTCACGAATCGAGAGGCTCTTCTCTGTACTTTCTCTGTACTCTCAATCAGCCCCTTACGAAACGGATCCCAGATGGCACAACAATAGTCCAAATGTGGACGCACAAGAGATTTGTACGCTATCTCCTTTGTTTGTTCATTACAATTTTTCAAAATTCGTCCTAGGAACCGCAGCCTAGAATTAGCTCTACCTACCAACGTATTATTATGTAAGTCTTATCTATGGAGATGTATGCATGGTACTACCAGTGTTGTTCCAAACGACATGGTAACGTAGCTCAGGAAAAACGTTGTCATACTAATGTCCTTCAAAAAAAAAAAAAAAAAAAAAAACACGCGTTTGTTAGACTCGCAGTACTTAACTTACAGGAGGAAAATTTGTGTTAGTATCTGTCAGCGAATCGTGTACTTTTCACGTTGTGTATGATGAGAATATTTTTGTTTATAATATGTGTAGTTTATGAAGCCAATGCCGCCTAAAACCCGTAGTCAGGACGGCCGGTACGAGGTGACGTACCTCCCTGGTCCAGCGAGCGCTGCCTTAACGCGCTGAGCCACACTCGGTAGGTTATTGGCGTCTATCACTAATGTTTTCCAACCGTGCCGTTAAGAATTTGAATAGACATAGCAGAGAAAGGATTTAATGCAAAGCACCCTCTAGTATAGAAGTTCTAAACCTGGGGGGCGTAAAAGCATGTCAGAGGGGGGTGAGGGTGGTGGGTAAGCAAGGTAGCTTCACCACCCGTGTGGAAGATACCCTGGCTCCACACCGTCACAAGTACGATGTCTCCTTTGGCGGTCTCTAAGAGTTTCAAGCCTTTATTCTGACATCAATTAGTTAGCGAGTTTTCTATGACAAGTCTTTGTTGTTACTGAAAAGTGTGCCATTTACTTTCTTTGGCTAATAATGAAACGGTGAAAGGGAGAGGGGGAGGGGGCGTGGAAATAATTCTTTTGAAAAACGGCATTGTATGATAAACGTTGGGAATTTTGTTTTGTTTTTTGTTTTTTTTTGTTTTTTTTTTTAAAAAACCATCGCGACGACTAGGTTATTAGAGGTGGGAGGTGACAAGGGACAAGGAATGGGAATGAATTTTGCATGACTTTTTGAAGGAATAGTCACACCATCGAATGTTTTCGGGAAAGCATGCAAAACCAATTTCTAGATGGCCAGACCAAAATATGAACATGCGTCCTCCCAATACCAGAACCGAAAGTGGCTCGGTACCCCGAATGGTTTTGTGTGGGTAGAAATATAAATGTCATTTGAAACATTGGATACCGCATGGTGCACTCATATATATATATTAATATATATATATATAATTTTAAATATAAAATAATGTATTTTTGTGGCAGTAATTGTGAATGGACAATACTAATACCTATTTCTGAGTATCTCTGAAAGCAAAGAGAAACCGGTGGCCTTGGGGCAGAAGCAAAGGAATAAAGACAAGAATGAAGATAGATGACAAAAAAAATCTTGGATAGCGAGAGAATACGGATGCAGCCTGGAAGAAGCTGAGTGAATCATGAATCAAGTAGTTGGACTATAAGCAAAAATGTAACTGAGTTATTCGAGGGTTATTACAAAAGTAAGGTCCGGTTAAGAAAAAAAAAAAAAAAAAAAAAAAATATCAAAATTTTAAAAGAAACAATTGTTTTATTTACATTTCTTGCCTATTTTTCTATTTTTCTACATAATTTCCATGCTTATTTAAACATTTGTCACATCGTTCAACAAGCTTTTGAATGACGTTTAGACTCGGGGGTTATGTGAGAAACCCATGTGACAATATGGTCTAAAAGACTGTCACCTTCCTTATGATATCGCTCCAAAAAAACAGCATAAGCCATTCTTTCCATTTGTTGGGACTCAGTAAGCAGCCTGGGAACCCAACGGGCACACAATTTGTGAAAATTCAAATGTTCAGACACAATTCTGTACAAAGTCGTTCTACTCACATTCGGGAAATCTACTCGTACGAGTATTTCGAGATCTGAAATAGTGAATCGTCGATCTTCACGAATTTTTTGGTCAACCGCATTGACCAAATCTTCTGAAATCACTGATGGTCTGCCAGACCGTGGTTCATCATGCACATTTTCCCGTCCTTCATTAAAAGCTTGCACCCACTTGCGCACTTTACTGTCACTCATTATGTTAGGACCGTAAACTTCAGTAATCTGCCGATTAATTTCTGCCGCTGAAACGTTTCTTGCAGACAAAACCCGTATCACTACCCTTACTTCACAATCGGCGGGCCGATAAATTGTCTTAAGCATTGTGAACTGACACTACAAACAGCACACAGCAACAGTAACAAAGCTAATGGCGGCGCTTGACGCGCAAGGCATGCCGGGAGTCGGCGCGCATGCGTGTGTTGTCCTTGGCGCCCAATTCAAATAGTTACAGCGAATCGTACCTTAGTTTTGGAATAACCCTCGTATATAATTTAATAATGCTGCTGAGAATTAGTTACGTATAAGTGAAACTTGTAATTAGTTTGTGATACGTTATGAAAAGTACTGAAATAAAAGCAGTGTTTCCTTACAAAGTTATTTATGAAAACGTAAGAAGTAAGAGAACAAGAAAGGCGAGACCAGGTAGTACATATAAACATTTTCTTCAGATGATATAGGAGATTGGGAATTGTAACCCGACAGCTATCATCATAGGTCATCTATCTCAGAAGATGACATAAGGCGTTCTCTAATCCTGGCTGCAAACGACTACTATGAAATATTAAGGTAAAGGTAAGCTAATAGTAACTGGGCTAAGACACGGTCATTGAAAGTAAACCATAGATAGTTGCATATAAAAGCAAATATAACGAATCGTTTCTTTTAAGACGGCTTTCCTGAGTTGTATTCCGGGTTAAGGTTGGAATAGATAAGTTAGGAGAAGTCCATTCATTACGTTGTTTTTTTTGTAAATCTGTACTCCCCCCCCCCTTTTTGGTGAGATTTAGTTGGATTCCCTTCCCCCTCTTTACGGTGGGACTTCGCCGGACCCCCTCCAGCCCTATTTGTGATTACGTAATTAATGGACTCGCCCTTACATGATTCACATTCCCGAGAGTGCTCTCCATTTGGTCTCAAACGAGCATTTTTAATAAAAACCTAGTTCAAATTTTGATAAAAATAAATAATCTGCTAGCTGCGCCATATTATCATTGACACATGAGAAAAGTCAAGAAGAGTCAGCTTATTAGGTACACAGATATAAAACTATAAGTTGTTTATGATTTTAGGATTCAAATGTAAATATCTTGGCATGACTTTTGAGAACAAACTCAACTGGGAAGAGCACATAGGGCAGGTGGTAGGATAAGGTTATAAAATCCTTCGTTTGTTGGAGAGAGTGATGAGAGGGTGACCCGGAAAAGATAGGGGATTGGGTTACAAAACTTTGGTCGAACCATTAGTAGAATATGGTGGTGTAGTTTGGGACCCACATTTTGGGTATTAAATACAAGAGTAGGAGGGCTTACAAAGAAGTTCAGTTAGTTTTGTTTGTGGAAATTATCGCAGGACTGAAATGGCAAAGGAGCTGGATTGGGAGTCATTGGGAGTTAGGAGGAAGGTGAAACGAATGCTTTGCAATGTTCAAGGCATATGTTGGTCATGGGGCTTGGAATGGAATTGGTCGAAGAATTAGGTACTGCATGGAAAGGAATTGAGTACCATGACCACATGCTGGCACTAAATTTAATGCTTAAGGGTATGGGATTTTTATTTTTTTGCGTAATGGTGTCAGGGATTGGAACAAATTGCCAATTGAAGTGATTAATAACTAATCAAATGTGCTGAAGGAATTTTAAATTAATATTCGTAAGTCGCAAAAGTAAATGGAGGAGGAATTTAACATTCAATTTATATTACGTATTTTAAAAATAAAGTAACAAAGGGTGTTTGGATGACTAAGGGAATTGACACCGGAGCGCATGCTCTATCACAATTAAAATTAATAATAATAATAGTTAAGTTTCAGCTGTTTTTGAGGCGACGTAGTTCCAGGTGGGAGGCAGATTCTGCTTCCCTGGAGCAAAATAGACCTTCAGTTGGGCCGGCGAGAAAATTACGACCTCTAATGTCCCGGAAAGTTGGCGCGGTCGATCATCTAGCTTTGTCCGACAGTTGAGTTATTGTTCCGTTTGCAACAGACCACATTTCACTCTGCGATGACTTACGTTCTTCCAGATTTGTTAGCGATTTCCGCAGATCTGTCTGTTTAATGACGCTTTTTCCCGAACAATTCCAGACTAGTTTCTGCGTTTAACATTACATTTTGTGACGCAAGAGGATTCAGTTCGGTTAAAAGCGCCATTTATTTATTATTATATCGGAATGGACCCTGTAAACTCTTGGTTATTATAGTGACTTGTAATTATAAAATTTTCCAGAGTTTACACTAGGTATTTAGAACAAGGGATCGTAAGTATAAAAATTCATTTTTTGAGCTCTTGCTGCAATAAAAACAAAGTATAGAACCAAACTGGATACTGACAGTGGCTTACGTTGTGTACTTACTAACATTCATCCAAGAATAGGGAATCTAGGAAAAAGAAATGGATGATTATCCTTCCAACTGATTTTTCTTTTTAAATTTGTTACTTCTTTTCAATAAATTTTTTTTTTTTTTTTTTTTTTTTTTTTTTTTTTTTTTTTTTTTTACTTTTTTCGGCAAATTTAAAGTATTTAATGTTATATTTATTTAAACTTTTTTTCAGAAATTTTTTGATTTTAGAAGCAATAAAAAATAAATATATTCGACTTCATAGTTGCTTTTTTATATTTTTAATAATTAAATACTGGCGGGGATAGGGGAATTTTTCTTGAGTTGGAAGGGGTGGTGAGAAAAACATTGGAAACATCTGATTGCTGGAGCCAAGAATCGAACCTGGTGCCTTTGTAACTCTCCGATCCAGTGGTGTGCGGTGCCTAAACACACTGAGTCACATAGGCGAGGTTCATTTATATTGTTGACAGAATTTTCTACAAATCTTACTTTTAAAAAAGTTGGTAGATGTGAGAAAAAATCCTTCCTCATAAGCAGAAATTCACTGAACGTTCCAGTTTCTCGTCTATAGCTGTTAATACAGCAAAAGTATTGATTTTTGCAGATTAGCTATATAAAACCCTGTCAACTGGTTACAATGTGTCTTTCTAATAAATTTTCCACTGTCATATCTACATTTCTTTCCTCAAAACAAAATTTAGAATGCATGACAAATCTCCTAACATCAATATTAATTTTTCCCAAAATCTAAAATCAAAACATGAAGTATCACTTTACTCGGTTCAGTTTTAACATCTTTTTCTTTATTATCCTGACTTACTCCCTCAATTTACACCTTCAATTAAATGTTTCAGTTTCTTCATTCTTTCTTCCATTTAACAAATTTTACCTATTGTTCCCATTTTGGCTCCTTCAAACAAATTATATCTCCCAATTCCTATCGAAATTTGGTATACCGTCCACTTCAGTCTTATACAAAAACTTTTACAGAAATTACTTATCCTTACAGCTGATCCAATAAAAAATACATAAAATGTTTGTCTAGATGAGTTTGAGACAGCACCAATTTCCATGCTTTAAATCCCATCACTTTTACGGATATGAAATCTGTATGTGGTATATTATGTACCTCAACACAATCTGGTCCAGAGGCACAATCATTTAAGTTAAAAAGTGCCAGCTGTCTTCTTGTGGCATCATACTTTGAACCTTCTGCTGCAATATCGTATGAAACACCGAATCCTTAGTTTCCTCAGCCGTCATCCAATCATTTGAATTCTTGGGCCTTGTAATCACTAGACACTTGTACCAAAATGTTGAGATTATTATTAAACTCTGGCAAAAACAACATAAATCGGAGAAAACGAGCGAGAATTCACAACTTTAAAAAAAAAAAAAATTCCAGACACTAAACAAAAAGTGATACACAGATTAGTTTGATATTTTAAACATAGATGGTGTACGATCTGAAAATGCTGTAAAAATTACCTTATATCACGCCAGGAGGCCGGGAAAGGTCAGAGCCAGTTTTTTGAGGACATTGAAAAAAATCGGCAAATCACGTTATTCCTCAACTTTTATAGATTCCACATTTATCCCGAATGATCTCTGACATTAACAGAATGGCAAAAACTGAAACTTGAAATCAATTTGTTTGGGAAATTTTGGAAACGGTGACGAGTTACATCCTGAAATATTGTGCAAAATACTTTGAATATTTCCAAGTTGCTGAGGAAACTACTCATGTATTGCAAAATTTGTGCCGGGTGCAAAAAGCAAGGTCAAAGACCAAACCGTGGTTTTTACGGAGAGAAAAAGTTAAATAGATTAAGTTACAATTTTTCATAATGATTAAACACTTTATTCCTCGACTTCCGTGTACTCCACTTTCACCGTCAACGATCTATAACATTGGCAGAAGGGCAAAAGCTAAAAAAAATTGAATATGTTTTGTACGGAGATGCGTATCTTTCAGGGATATCAGCACAGTTCGTTTACCATATCCGTTACTAAATGTGTTCTAATGTAATCATCATACCCAGTTATAGCTTCTCTTCTTTATACTCCCTCCAACTCCTGTATTCATAATTTCCCATACAAAACAACTGTGCGACATTGATAAAAAATAAAAGTTCTCGAGCTTCCAGCTCAATCATAATGTCACATTCGGTGAGAGGCCTTATATAAGGAACACACTGCTTTTTATTGTTCGCGTTGTGTGGAGCATATGAGAAATGTTCGTATGGATGAGAGAGAAACATTAGTTGAACATAACATCCAGGAGGGGCACGTTTTTAGATTTGAAGAAACCAGGATTCTAGCACGAGCCAAAGGTTTTTGTGCTCTCGGAGCCCACTGAGACCTGAACAGCTGATAATTTGGTGAACAGGGATACAGGATACCAGCTCAGCGCGACCTGAAATCCTGGTATCAAAACGTTAATGACGCAATGACCCGGAGAAGAGCAAGACATGGAAGATGTCATGTTTCAGAGTTTGTCACCAAATGTTTGCCAAATATGGGAATTTTCTTCATGGTAGAAGGGGAACCTTCTTCCGATGGCCAACACTTTTACTTCCGTTGGTTGATAACGACAGCAAGAATTGGTCCCTCAATGTGGTGATATCATTACCTATTGTTCGCTATTCTGATTACCCTGACACATGATTTTCAATTGCTCTCGAGACAGATTCTGTCATAAGACTCACTCTGAGTGAAGTGCAACTCACCTGTCATCGTAGACGAAACCCGCGTCGAGCGTCCCGTAGTACAGCAGGCCTGCCAACACGCAGCTGCCAACGCTCACCACGTCCATGGTTGCCAACCTGCACAAAGGAAATTTTATTTCCCATCATTTTACTCTGCACAGCATAACTTTTCAATATAACAAACAATTATTTATGAAATTTTTTTAAAGTATCCTAATGACCTGAGTAACATGACGGTTAAATCAAATTTCTGTTGTTACTGTCAAAGCAATGAGAATCTCAGAACATAGCTATGAAATTATTGTATTGTCATCGGTTCATACGCGTACAGAATTTCACAAAATTCGGACTTCTGGAAGTGAGTGAAAATTGGATTGAGAGATTCCATTACATTAATACATACAGATCAAGCTAATAAAAAGAGTGTTTAAAATAAAACGAGTTAGCATCAGAATTGGATGTTCAGATTCTCCACCCGTTGAACAGTTCTTCGAAATCTGTTACTCCAACCGTGAACGTTACTGTAGGAGATCCACTACGTGTACAAGGTAGTATTGCTTGCCTTTGTGCAGCACAACAGCAAAGAAGGCTCGAGTCAACTGTCGGACAGAATTCGACACGCGAGGCGTTATTACAGAGGTTGTACTGTGTACATAGACGAATGTTAATGCGCTTAGTTGAGCATACTGTAATGCAATGCTATTACAGAGAAGGGAATGGTATAAGGATTGCCGAAGAATTAATGCTCAAGGTATCAATACTTAAATGAGTAAGATACTTTCTCTTTCCGATACTACTCACGAATAGAGTATCGATACTTTTATTAGATACCATGTCCCTACATGTGTGAGTAGAAGAGAAGAAGTCATTGTGTTATGATTAATGTTGGGAGAAGAGCTCAACAAAAACAAGGATACTTTCTGGGAACCTAGGACTCAGAAAACTTTTTGAATATGGTACATGGAACAAGATATACGAAATCTTAAAATAATCCGCTCTATAATATCTATGTGGAAGAACAACTTATCTGTGTACCAACTGATGGATTTTTCAGTTAGTAGACAAGAGTGGCAATGTTGATAAACAATTAGTGAACATCGTGAACAAAATATAATGACAAGAATTTGTACCACACATAACTTAAGGAATAAGTCATGAAGAAAAGGAGCGAGGGAGTCAGAATAACCAACCAAAACGAGATTCCAGCAATGATTTGGAACCATTTTTCCGCCTTTTATAATGCCCCCACTATAATCAGGGATGACAGAGACTCCATATTAAACCACATTAATGAATCCTTGGACAACGATGAACGAAACGAAATATCTAGTAATATCACTTTAGAAGAGGGAGAGTTATCCCTTATGGCAGGGAAAACAAGAAAATCACCTGACTACGACGGCATTCCACTGGAATTTTATAGATGCTTCTGGAATGTCATTTCCCACAAGATGGTTGAAATGTTCAATGAAATATGGCATACAGAACGTTTGCCTGAAGCCTTCACGGAAGGCATAATAGTCCTTATTCCCAAAACGCCACATACGAAGGACATTAGAAACCTGAGACCCATTACGCTACTAAACTCTGATTTCAAGATCCTGACTCGGATCCTAAAAAGAAGAATAACGCCACTACTCTCCAAAATACTTGGTCCATATCAGGCAGGCCCGATCCCTAATCGCGGGATCCAACACGCAATCTTGGAATACAGAGACATTATCTCTTTGGCAGATAACCTGAAGCTAAAAGCGGGAATCCTTTTCCTTGATTTCGATAAAGCATATGATCGTGTCGAACATCTGTTCTTATACAATACCATGAGGAAAATGGGAATGGGAATAAAATTCGTATCAGCAATTAAGAAACTAACCAACGGGGCAACCACAAAAGTCCTAGTAAACGGGTTTATCTCAAAAAACTTCAGTATGTGTCGAGGGGTAAGACAAGGCAGCCCTCTCTCAATGGTCTTGTTTGCCATATACATGGAACCACTATTACGGAGCATCGATTCCAGGACAAAAGGCATAACGTTCCAGGGCATAAGATATACTACAAGAGCATACGCAGACGACATTGGTTTCTACGTAGCCGACAATAACGATTTAGTCACAATTAACAACCAAATAAGGATTTTCGGCAAAGAAAGCGGTGCCACTGTCAACATGAACAAATCTGGCATTCTTTTAATTGGATTAAGAACACAAAACATGGTAAATACATATGGATTCCAACAAATCAACAAGCATAAGGCCCTGGGAGTGTGGCTAGAAACGGACCCACTCAAAATGAGTGTAGTCAACTGGCGGCATGTGTTAAACAACACAAGAGCCACACTACAATTGCACAAAACCAGACAGATAAATAACATACAAAAAACAAATCTAATAAATTTGGCGGTCCTAGGCAAATTAAATTATATTGCTCAAGTGTTCCCTGCACCTAAAGGAATAATAGAAAACGTCCAGAGAGCAATATCTTGGTTTTTGAGTCAAGGTGAAATATTCAAAATTAACTTCCAGACACTAACCCTGCCAAAACTAAGAGGAGGTTTGGGTTTAATGGACACAAGAATCAAAGCAAACGCGATGTTCATACAAGCAATGAAAAAAATTTCTGAAAACAAAGAAACAATTACGGCTCAGCTACTGGAACACTACAAACCAGTGAGTATAACGGCACCTGTGGCGATAGCCCACATCAATAAATCATTCCATCATATCAGGTTTTATTTCCTCGAATGCAGTTACATCATAGCAGCACGAAAGGATAACTTCCCCAAGAATTCCAAAGAGATATACACAAGCTTGATGGCGCATAAACGTGGCAACAAAATAGAAAATAAATACCTGGATATTAACTGGAAAAACGTGTGGATAAACATTTTCAATAGGACAATTCCATCTGATAACCAAACCCTGTGGTACAAAGTAGTCAACGAGACCCTGGCTACCAACGAGAAGCTACACCGCATACATCTTAAGGCAACCGATAGATGTGACACTTGTGGGAACACAGATACCCTTATACACCGTTTTTCTTGTGGAAAAGCGGAATCAATTTGGATGTGGACAAAACATGTGGCAGCGTATATTTTACAAAAACCGCCCGGGGAAGTACTAACTACAATTCTAGCAAAGCCGGATATAAAGATTACCCCTCCAGAAAAACACAATTGTTTAGTATGGATCCTAAGTCAGTCAATGCAGGATATATTGCAGAAGACTTCCCAGAATTTAGAAGAATACCTGACTACGCTCAAAATAAAACTATGGAGCCTAAAGAAAACGGCGAAATATAAAATTAAGTTCGGGGGCTATCTGGATGAGATACTCAAAGACAAAAAGAAATCCAGCTAAAGTTTCTCGACCAATGAATGACAAGGAAAGGGCTGCAGTTTGTTGATTCGCCATGACTTCGGAAGAGGGAGAGAAACAAGAGATGACCAGCGGATGAAGGTTCTGGTTTCGAGACGCCTGTTCGGGCTTGGTGGACATTGGTTAAGAATAATGGTGGTGTGTGTTTATAACGAAAAGGGGAATGAACTGTTGTTGTTAATTTCTCGATTGAGTGTTTATGTTGGTTTTCATGTGTATGTTTTAATAAAGTTTAGTTTGGAAAAAAAAATTGCAATTACAGCGGATAAAATATAATAATAAAAGTGTAAACTTATATATATATAAATTGACGTGTGTTTCCCTACATTTCACTTTACAGCCACCACTATCTAGCACAGATCACTGGTGTTTCTTTGTGGAAGTAGCAAGGAGTTTCCTGTCGTGCACAACATTGGCCGAATGGCGATAGCTGTGGGGATGTGGGAGATATGATGGTTAAAAGTGGTCTATACAGGGCATTTTAATATTTCGACCAAAGACTTGTGTATCCAAATACTCTTCTTTCCTGCCACAACCACATAGGATAGACCATAGGTGTTTGTGTGTGGTAGTAGCATCGAATCTCCCATCATGCACTATGGTGGTTAGATGTCGGTAGCTATAGAGATGTGTGAGATATGGTGGTTGAAAGTTGTCGACCTGCGCTACTTTCATATTTCTGCCAAACACGTATGTGTCATGGTGTATCACTTTTCAGTCAATACTATCTAGCACAGATTACTGGTGATTATATGTGGTAGTAGCACAGAGTAACCCATCGATTACAACGTTGGCCGAATTTCGGTAACTGTGGGAGTGTGGAAGATGTGGTGGTTGAAAGTGGTCGATCAAGGATATTTTCGTATTTCGACCGAAAACATGTGTGTCCGTATATTTTACTTTGCTGCCTGAACTACACAGCGCAGATGACTGGCGTTTGTGTGTGGTAATAGCATCGAGTCTCCCATCGTGTACTATGGAGGTTAGATGTCGGTAGCTGTCAGTCAAAATTCTTTACTAAGACGAACGAAGTCGTGGGTTCGAGCTAGTAAAGAAACTAAAATATGGAAAATAACAACTGATGGCTAAAGTAAGATCGGTGAGAACAGCGTCGGCAAAAAGCGATTTGTTTAAAGAAAAAAAGTCTTTCAGGTACAAACATTTACCAATGGTTAATATAGACATACTACAGCACATCAGAGAAGACTATAAAATACAGGTGTTACGAAAATGGAAGTATAAGAAGCGATTTTGTTGAAGTGTTTCAAAGATAAATGAGACGGGATGATGGATCAAAAGGTACATCGAGAAGTAGATAGAAATTGGTAAAGATGAAGAGGTTATTTCAGAAGTGATAAGTAGCATCAGTTTATGTAACGCTGTCGGCAGGGTTTTTTAAATGAAAATTATTTCAGTAAGTTGGAAACTTTAAGAGAGTGTGGAAAAATGAAATATTATTTATATCGGTATAGTATTATGCTATTCATCAATTAAGAGTGGAAATAAAGGTACCCATATTTCCTTAAACTCAATTATAGTTCGTTAATCAACATTTAATAAATACATTTTAGACGTCCTTGACAGTATCCGAAGTTATTAAAGAAAAGCTACGTACTAAAACCAACTATTTGTACACAATTTAAACGCAAACAAAAATGAATTTACAATTAGATCACAGAGCAGAAAAGCTTTTACAGAAAAAAAATTTATTTGAAGGGTGTCCAGAAAGGAAGAATCTATAGCACTTGTCACGCCATTGTAATGTCACAGCCATAATTTCGGCACAATTTTGTCCGTTATATTGTTCCTGCAAACGTATCTCACTTTTTCTGTGTTACCTCGAAATGGACGTTAGAAATAAAAGTGCTGTCAGCTATGCGGTATTATTAATGTTCATGCGTCGGAAAGCTGTAAGCAATTTTTTTAAAGATTATTGTGAAAGTGTCATGAAAGAGTGAAATGTGACGAAATTTTTTCGGTCACGTTGTTGTTGTATATTTATTTATTACTATTGTAAGATAAACAATAATCATAATGAAAAGGAAATATATACCGCAATATATACAAACAAGAAAAGCAAATATTAAATTTTGCAACTGAATTTTGTAAAAGGCATTTCAGATGCAATTAATTGTTTTATACAAATTCTTGAATGGAGTAGATGGTGTTGCCAATGGGATAATCGCTCAGATTTTTCTTTGAATAAATCTTTGTTATCCACAAACTGTTAAACTGTTACATTATTTTAGGAAGTTTATTAAACAGATGTGTTCCTGAATAACTAACTCCTCTTTGCACATAAACAATGACGTTTGCGTTTTGTAAAAGTTAATTTTGTTGAAATGAATTCTTCACAAGAGTTCAGCCGGATAACTTCGTAAAAAGATAGCGCTTCGACAACCGGCTCGGTTGTCTTCATCAGGTGTATTACTTTAGATACTGTTAACTGAAATCACAAACTTGACTTTCAAGAATGGCGTTCATAAAACGAGATCCAACAAAGAAGTCTAAACCAAAATAGAGAAAATCACTGAAACAATCCGTAATAGACCTGCACGATTCTATGGTAACATCAAAGGAAAGCGGAAAAAAAAGACTAAAAGGAAATTTCTTCATTACGAAACCCAAAACCGTAATGTTCTGGTTTGTAATTATTAAATAAGACCTCCTTTTGTTGGGATTAAAACGCGAATATGGTTTTGAGAGAGATCTGTTTCGGAAGAAGTGACAGATGAGGTAAACGAACAACCCAACAGAAGACGCGGACATCTGAACGCAAACAGACGCACTCGAAACGAATGAAGTACTTATGGGCTCAAAAGAAAGTGAAACTCGAAGCTAAATGCAAGAATACTTAACTTGGTCCTATTGGTCCACAACGAACGTACAGTGCACACATACAAACAATATCACAGAGTATATTTATTGAAAAGGCATTGTAATAATTTTACACAGCAAGCAAATCGCTCTTTACTACACTATGAAAACTTTTTTACTTTGTTAAAGGATTTCCCATTGGTGTTTACATTTGCCTATGGCTTTACGCCTTGTCGACGTCGAGGTCATTAGAGGCGGAAAGGAATGGGGGCAAGGAACGAGAAGGAAACTGGCTATGCCCTTTTCAAGGAACCATTCCGGCATTTGCCTCGATTGATTTTAGGAAACTATGGAATACCCAAATCTTGACCGGTGGTGAAACATTGGTTGGCGACATTACGCCTGAAAGCAAGCAGTCGCCTTTACAGTGGCGGTATGTTAGTTGTTGTCTTGTAGGGAACACTGAACAGGTTGACAGTGAATTTCTTTGTCGAAGGAGCACAAAAGTTGGTGTCATGATGCGACTAATGCCTCAGTAATAATAGGGACTACTTAGAAACGTTGTGTAATATATGTTGTTAATTCTTCTTCCAATTTAAGTACTGTGCGTCATCCCAGAATTAAAACATAAAAACTGTTTAGGACTGTGGAAACACGTTCGACAGAAAGGGTCAGTTACATCAGCCAGCATCTATCCCACATCTAGCACATGCTCGAAGTTGTCGATTTCACAGATTGAAAATGAACTTAGATCTATAGAAAGCCATACGCAGACATGAAGTGGAATTAGGATCGAATCAGCACACGGCCTGTAGTTTTAGCGGACACGTCTCATCTGTCGGGTGAGTTGAGATGAAATAATGCCATTTAGTATGAAATACAATAGGACGGACTATTTAAGATCGATTAAGTAATTTCCTGCATATTGTAACCCTTTAGAAGTAAATTTGTCAAAATATATTACAAAAAAGTGGAAACAGCCAGCGTATCTTAGGTAGAATTGAAATGCAGCGAGTTATCGGATTTAGCGATTGAGGAAGAAAGCCGTGAAAATGAAAGCCTAGAAAGTATGTGTGTAAGGTTGGAGGGGGGGGGGGGGCATGACTTTTGGGGAACCCAGCGACTCGAAAGAGGGAGTTACGGCAACTTAACGTGGAACACATCCATACAACACTCGATCAGCTTGTGTGTTTGAATGTTTTTGGTATCTTTGTTTTTTTGTGTGTTTTTTTTACTGTAAACCACTTGTAAACTACAAGGTGTAGCAGTCAAAGACAAAGTAGAAATTTCTATTGCGTACCTAGATAAAATGCTTAACGGTTAAGTATATAGCAGTAGATTTTTATGTGTTTTAAACCTATTTTGTAGCAAATGGTGTGGCAGTTTTCGAACAGTAGTTTCCCTTGTGTACCTAAATAATATGTTAAGTTATAAACAATACTTGTAGTAGATTTCAATAACTCTGAGAATGAAGCCTCTACACCACGGACCTGGAAAATGGTGACAGCATGTAAACCTACCCAAAAAGTCTAAAAAAAAGAAATTTATATCTATTCGCTCCGACTTTAGTGAACAGTAATATGCAGCAGTTTGCCTTGATATGAATAGAAAAGTTATGATCCAGAAATCAGAAATAAAATATGGGCAGATCTCAAGATGAAAAACCATATCTATTTTTTTTTTTTAACAAAAAATTATTAAATAGATAAATTTTAAAAAAGGATTAATTAAGATGACGGCACAATCAGGAACTATACAATGATCTATAAAACATCACAGACACCATTTGTAGGAAGAGAATTGTTTTCTGTAGTCACATTTTCCATATGGATTCTACAATGCCGAGCAGTAGAGTGTTTGAATTATGAGAAGAGCATGGAAGGGAAAAGATGACCATGACCATAATCTGATAATTGATTTCATGCATAAGGATATGGGAAGATTTTCTTTGGTATGTAAGGGGGTCAGATATGGGAATAAGTTAGCCAGAGAAGAGATGAATAATTTTCAGAAAACTCTGTACGAATTTAAAGTTGAAATTTGTATAGGGCAAAAGTACGCAGACCAGGAAGGGGAAAAATGGGGGTGTAGGGAATTATATTAAATTAATGAAATGCCGAGCGTTATGGATGAGCAGTAACGGATTCGTGAGGATGCGGGTTCGAATCTGCACCCGGCAATCCATATACAGGTTTTCCATGGCTTCTCTAAATCACACCATGCTAATGACTGGACGGTTTCTACTGAAGGCTATTGCTGAATTCCTTCCCGTTCCTCTCCTGCCTCTAACAACCACGACAGCGCTAAGACGTAAAGTCATAAGTAAAAAAAAAAAATATAAGGAAAGACACCTACACTAATATTATATATAGGAAAGTAACTCTGTCGGTTTGTTACATTTTTGCGATTAAGGGCTAAGCCGAGTATGATGAAATTTGACAAGGAAATGTATCATTAGGAAGGTCTGGATAAATAACATACTCTGTCATGAAATTCTGAAAATTAACCGAATGATGACAAACAGACGGATAGCGTGTGTAATTCTCTGTCAAGTTATATCGATAGCTTAGGCTTTGTTTCTCTCGCAATTAGTTTGTGGGACGTAACTAACAGATTTTTATATCCAATTCTAGCAATAAAATTCCAAGCCCACGCTTACCAAGTCGCAGGTGACGGCTAGTATTACATATAGCTAGTGCCTGCAGCAGTCACTGTTAGTTCCCCCTCCGGCGCCCCAGACGTAACGACCAGAGTAGCACCTCGTCTCTCGCGCCATGTAAGGCGCACAATTTGGAGCATCTTGTTAGGGAGCCGGGCCGACACACTTAATTTATACTTTCCTGCTCGTCGCGGCGCTCGAGATAGGAGCAGAAGTTAATTCCGAGCGCCGCCCGAAACTCTCGGCTGGGACGGTGGAGAGCGTCGAGTTCGCCTCGGGGCATAAATTAGCCGGCGAGGAGAGGAGAGGCGAGGCGAGGCGAGGCGAGGCAACTTGGGCAGCAGCCAGCGCCTCGGCCATCGAGCAGTAATTAGACCCCCGCCGCCACCTGGTCGTAAATCGCGCAGTTAACGCCCCCGAGTCGCTTCTTCATGAATACAGAGCGTCTGGCGCGCCTTGTCACGCGACTGCGCCCGACACACGCGCAGATCCCGCATTGGTTCTCATTACCCTAGACTAATACAGGGTGCCATCGAAGATCTTGTAATGTTACTTGAGCTTATTTAAAGCATCATTTGAGGTCTAGCTGGAGCCCATGACTTCGTTCATGTTTGTGAAGAATTTTGAGATTTTTATGTTTTTGCACGGAACATTAAATATTTCTAGCCTATGTTAGTACCTGCCAAGTCAGCAACCCGCCATTGAAAGTCCCGTCAAAATCGGTTCACACACCAAATATGTTGCATATAAATTATTTATATTTGTTAATAGTTAGAAAATTTGTGTATTCTAGAACATTACTCTAGAACATTTTTGTACATACAAGATCATTCTAGTACATTGTAAATGATTCCAAAGATATTTAGAACACTTTGGTTTAAGTAAATTGCCTTAGGTTGATCACTTTCAACCACCATACCTCTCACACCCCCACAGCTACCTACATGTAACCATCACAGTGCAAGATGGGACTTGTGGCTATTACCACACACAAACCCAGTGGTCTACGCTATGTAGTTGTGGCTGAAAGGTGAGATATAGGGAAACACTTCTTTAGTTGAAATATGAAAATTCCCTAGGCCGACTACCTTCAACCACGATATCTCCCACACCCCCACAGCTACCTACATGTAACCATCACAGTGCACGATGGCATTTGTGGTTACTACCACAAACAAACCCAGTAGTCTACGCTGGGTAGTTGTCATTGCAAGGTGAAATATAGGGACACACAGTTCTTTGGTCGGAATATGAAAATGCCCTAGGTCGACAACTTTCAACCACCTTATCTCCCATATTCCTCAACTACGAAAATGCAACCACCATAGTTCACGATATATACATAAATAAGATTTTTTGTCTATTTTGGCATATGTAGCACAGGGCGCGATGTTTACATAGACCGCAAATGATACATTGTTACTTTGCAGGTGGTTGGTGGAAAAGCCATACTCTGTAACCAAGGCAATCAGGTTACTCCAAATCAAAAAAACTTGAGAGAATGTAAAAATAGCAGTAAGGAGGTGAGATGGAGACACCTTTCATTGCTTAGCAGTCAGAGCTCTCGATATTTGAAAAGCTGCAGAACAAAGTCTTTACTGGGAGTGAAACATTATTGTGCTTGATAGCTGAATTCGTCCAACGATTGCTTGGGAGTCAGTGAAAGTTTGGCGGAGTGTTGTTTGGTGTCGTAAGAACTTCAGAACTTTTAATTGATGGCTTACAATATTTTCTGGAGACCAGTATTTAACTTCGGCGTCTGGATGTGCGGCGACTTTTAATGTGTTGTGCACGGCCAACATAACACCAGAAGTAAATATGGTTCAATGAAGCCTTATTTCAGTATTAAATTTTGTTTAATTTCACTGCAAGAAAGCTCGTGTGCAGTGGAGAAGTAAGGATTGAATGATAGCGTGATATTTCATGAGTATAAAAGATTCACAATGTTTATTATCGCCGGTTTGGGAGCGTCCATTAACTACGTAGGTACATTTTGGCCTCCTGTGGACCCCCACGTAGCCCGACGTGACTTTTTCCTCCCCACCATGTAGCTTTTTCTCCAATTGATTCCAGAAGACATTGTGTACTGTTTTCTCTTGTGAGACTATTGTAAATTACACACGGGGCTATTTTAAAAACTATTTTTAACTATACCTTTACGCCTCGTCAACATCGAGATCATTAAAGACGGGATGGGACTGGGGACAAGGAATGAGAAGGAATTCGGCCACTGCCTTCTGAAAGAAACATCCCGACATTCGCCTGGAATTATTTGGGGAAACTATGGAAAACCCAAATCTGGATGCTGGCATCCTCCAGAATAAGAGAGCAGAACGATAACCGCTTACCCACCACGCTCGGTATGTAGATAATTAAATGACGGCAATAAATATTGACATGCTGTTGTGTGTTCTGAATTGGTTTAAACCATTTTTAAATGTTACAAATAATATTAATGGAAAGCTACGTTGCCTGGCTCGGAATCAACCCCTCCCCCCCCCCCCCCCCCCCCCGTACCCATACCACCGTAGTTTTGTGGACGCTTCCTAAAGAAAGTGACAGTGGCTATTAAGAGGAGTGAAGTTAGTCAGAAGCGTTAACTTTGTGTGAAACATTAGATTCAAGAATTGAGGTTAAATTATTAAAGATGAGTATGGTTATTATACAACTTGTATGAAACTATTCAGGGAGCGATATATAGGGCTTGAATTTTTATATCAATAGATGGGGAACGTTTTAACGGTATTTACTTAACAGAAAAAGAATATTTTTCTACTTCCTACTTGAATAATCATGTGATTTTAATGGCATTATTTAAGAGACATTATTTTATCGTCCGGTGGAATCGTCTATCAATTTATTTCAATTTAAATGCCGGTCGGGGCTTCGATTTGTAAAAGAAAGGAAAGTTTTAATTGTAAGAGCTCAGACTATTATTAAAACTTTGTTTACATTATTTCAGTTGTTCTTTGGTAACTTTTCTGTTTTGATTAAAAAAAAAATTATTTCCCTGAAGTCTATATTGAATGCAACCACCGAACGTTCTCCTTTTAAATACACCATGGTGTGTAAGCATTTAAGAAGAGGACTGTTACAAGGCTGCGCTGCTTTGAAATAGTAATTAGCGTTACAACATTCTACCGTTACGTACCTCGTAAATGACATAATATTTAAACACGCTGTTTTTCATAACATGTTCTCCATCTCTCAAAATTTTGTGTTCGTTCTCTTCTTTTCCACACCTGCATAACTAGCTGTCTCAGGATGTCGTAACAATATTACAGCTACAACCGCACACGATCCAACGCAACAACATTAACAGCTGCTTTTATGTGACGACAAAATATGGTAACATATCATCCTTGATGTACCCCCGCACGAAAAAAATGCAAGGGGCGACAGGAAAGGGGGCACAGTGGACAGGCTATTGAGCCTTTTTTTTGCCTTGTTGAAGTCAAGTGGTCATTAGAGACGGTGATTCGAACCAGTGTTCCCCCGAAGGCAAGCCCAAAGCATTAGTGACTACCCACAACATTTGGTGGTTTATCCTTCAAAGTGAAATCATCTCCCAAAGAAATGTCTATTCAGAAGTTCCATAACCTCAACAAACCAATAAGCAGGTGCGTCGTAATGTTCCATATTTTTTTAACTGCTTAAAGTATCTTAACAGGGAAGTCTTTTAGAGACGGCGATGTTCCATTACTGCCGGCTGCATGTGAGGGGAATATGTCTTCATAAATCAATAAATTTACTCTGTATTATTCTTCTCATCAAAGTAAAATGGACTTTGGAGCTACTGCGAAAATGTACGCGAGTGATGAGCGGATTTTCAAAGCTGCATATCCGAACGTATGGCGTTCAAGATATCTTTTTTTTTTAACTGCTTAACGTCTTTTAACAGCGAGGTCTTTAGAGACGGGAAAGGATGGGGGGCAAGGAATGGGAAGGAATTCGGCCATGGCCTTTTGAAGTAAGCATCCCGGCATTGACCTGGAATGATTTGCGGAAAGATATCCAGACACAAAGAAAATTGTTTAACCAAAGATGCTCGCCCTCTGCAGGTACCCAGGTGCTTCTATTCAGACAAGAAGTAAAACAGCTATTTCAGCAATCGCAGGAAAGTCATTTGTCCGCAACGATTACAGAAGTTACATTTTATGTAAAGAAAACTTTCAGAGATGCAGACCATGTTGTAAAAAATATCATTTCTCTATTAGATATAGTTTACAATTTTTTTTTACCGTAACGGTAGAAAATTTTTGAATACTCCGTAAACTTGGTAACAGTCTTGTGGAGCTACCAACTAATGACATCAAACATTGCACAAGAAATTTTTAACTATTCAGATCAGCCAACATAGTGGAATTCAAGCAAACGGTCTTTATTTCTCTATTACTGTACTAATATAATTCCATCTGATTATGTACTGTCTCCAATCAACTTCATTGACTTCGGTGTCTCAATGCTTCTTGTTCATCTGTCGTTTCCGTTGTTTTCCACTAGGGCTTATTATATTCTTGAACCTTTTTGGAAGGGAGATTTGGACAAAGAACTGGGAGGAATTCGGCCTTAGCTTTTTCAAGTAACCATGATTGCATTGGCCTGGAGTGATTTCGGGAAATCATCGAAAACCAAAATCTAGACGGTCGGATGGGGATTCGAACCAGAATCCTCCCGAATTCGAGACCAACACATTACCACTCACCCACCACGCTCTGTAGCTTCGCCTCGACGACTTTTGTTTCCTTGATAAGTGGTTCATTGCTTTCTAACAGACGCCATACATAGAATATGAATTGACATTGTGATACCAGGCTTCCAGATCTTATAATATATTTTTACATTAAAACTAATCATTAGTAATATTTATCTGCAATTGAACTTATTTGATATAGTGTGTCTGTGTATGGGGACGTTGTTAAATACACCTCTCAGATCACAATTATTCGTAAACATGTGAGGGAAACATTGTAATAATTTTTAATTTAAGCATAGTTTATAAAGATAGAATTCTATATTGCAACTGTGAAAGTCAGCTATGAAATAAATTTTTTAAGGCGTGTAGACAAACATACACCCGAAAGTATTCTGAGTAAAACTAAGAATCTTCAGAATTATATTAATGTTTACGGCAGTAACACTTTCGTTTGTGTTAAGCACTGATGCAGTAGCTGACAGACTTTTGAAAATTCCACAAGTCAGAACC
This sequence comes from Vandiemenella viatica, assembly GCA_031002005.1. Taxonomy (NCBI): domain Eukaryota; kingdom Metazoa; phylum Arthropoda; class Insecta; order Orthoptera; family Morabidae; genus Vandiemenella; species Vandiemenella viatica. The sequence goes on from CM061919.1 coordinate 242,897,419, forward strand.
ACCGCCGTAAACGGCTCATTGATATTGAAAGTTCAAGATTAATGGAGTTTCAACACCGAATGTTTACTTCGCTCCAGCGATAATGAATGCAAAAGCAATTAAGGGGCTGTGCAGCTTTCTTTCGAAATTAGACGAAAAGAAGTAACCCCTTTAATGTTCATTAGCGATGGACAATATTTCAAATTAAGACCCGTGGCATATAAAAAGTTGTTGGACGTATCTTAAAATATGCGTTTAATTAATATCTGCCACTATCTCGTATTTTTATACTTACAATTCAATCGACAATCTATACGGTTAATTTTTGTGACCTGTTTTTATACAGATATTTGAAAGGGAGTTACATAATATCATGTTATCATATTTAGACAGATATGTCCTTTAAGGGGCATTTAACGGTTACGATAATTACTGATGGTAAAATAACAAACAGTTGAAGAAATAATGTTTCTTTCTCTTGCCGCGCCAGTCATCTTTCCTAACTAAATTCCTCTAGCAAGTTAATGAATCTTCTCAGATGTAGCCAATCTCCACGCATTTTTTTTTTTTTTACTTATAAACAAGAATTAACTGTATTGTAATTTTGAGCGAGTAAATCGTTTTCCGCGAGTATGTGGCTTGAAATCGCTCTATAGCGACAGGTGCAGAACATAACATGTTACATTTAATATAATTACCTTCATTTGAACTGAAACACCATGTCTGAGTAGAAGCTACTGTGTAAGAAACTGATATTAACCAATTTTTGAAATCTTATATTCACTTATCCTACTATACACTTTGTGTTTGACGCACGACAGCTTTGTTTATTGTTTGTGAGAAAATGAAATAAAATAAAATTAATTCGAGTGTTGTAACACCATTAGCTTTAATGTTGCGTGGTGCTGAAAACAGCTACTTTCTCGTAAAAGCTGAAACATTTGATGACAGGAGAATCAGATCTACATTAGTTACTTACTGCTTGAAAACGTTACTCCCCAATACTACTTCACAAAAGATCATACAAGCCATTTGCTAACTATTAACCAATAACTATGCCTTGAAGTTGTACTATCTGCCACAGCTGCTTCATAGCTTGCTATACACAGAACGAGTCAGTAAGACCAAATTGCAGTCATGAATTAATTAATTAATAGTTGCCTTGCGCGCTAAACATAAACCAATAATTTCCATTCCTATTTGTGTTAAGTCAGGAAAGATATCCAACACTAGGTATTACTTCTAAATATTTTACTGACATTTTCTTGGAGTCAAGATAGTAGTTATAAGAAATTTATTACGATTTTTTGTAATATTTTTCCTGTAATTTCCGCGTCTGTATTAATAAATTTAATAATCTCTTTCTCCATCAATTCCACACTAACACTAATTTACCCACTTTTTATATCATTGTAAAAATTATCCAGGTGAACGTCTAGAAGAACCCTTGTGTCGATATCGTCCAAGCCAACCCGCAAAACTACGTGCACATACCTTTGGCAGTTGTAGCAGTGTTCCGTTAACGATTCTAGGGAGTACATAGCCTACGCTGTCCTTCGTGATTCTTGCTATAGCCAAATCCACTGTGTTTCCCATCTCACACAGCATTATTACGTTAAAGAAACAAAAATTAACAAAATTGAGGAACTGGGTGCGGAAATGGATGAAAACGTAACAGAACTGGATAGATTTATAAAAATTATTGGAGCACTTCAATGGAGAAGGAAAACTGTACAAAAATGTAGATAAATTAATTACAGGACATAATATGTGCTGGTGAGTGGTTAACAAGAACTGGGAAAAATAGTGATAAGAAATCAGGAATGGGTATAGTAGGAGGAAAAAGAGAAGAAAACGAGAGAGCCAGGAGGGTGCTAATAACAGTTACGACGCAGGATACAAAAATATAGGAGGTGTGAAGAGAGTGGGGAGATGTCAAACACAAGAACCGGGCAGTTAAAAGGAATTAAGAAGAACGTAAAGGAAAAAGGATTTCATTGGAATATAGCAGAATAAGAAAATACAGCAGGAATGGGTGTAGTAGGAGGAATAAGAGTAGATAACAAGAGAATCAGGAGGGTGGTAAGAATTATAACACAGGATACAAATGGACAGAAGGAGTGAAGAGAGTGCGGAGATGTCAAATGAGAGAAACGGGTGGTTGAAAGGAGTTAAGAAGAGTGTCAAGGAAAAAGGATTTCATTGGAATATAGCAGAAGAAGAAAGATGCTGGGAGGATAGCTAACGTTGGAGTGACTGATAATTGCCCGAGATAACGTTTTAAGCGTCTTAAAAAAAATTCAGATAGCTGAAAGAATTTCTTCGACCGTATTGGCAGTATGACGTCATGGTAAGTTTGTCCGTGTCCCCGTCTTCAGCATCGGTTGAAGCACATGAGCACATGATGTGTGATTAAGACGAGTGTTTGCGCATCAGTAAAATCCATCGGTAAAACCACAGTATGAAAGTACGCTCAGTAGAAGTTATGAGACCACGTGTGGTGCTTTCGTGAAATTATTCTTACGACAATATATATAAAGCTACTGCAATTCATTTTTGTATGTAGGAGCGACAGAATAATCGTATCGTTACTAGAAAATGTTTAATTCAATCAATTAAATATTATCTGGTACAGTAGCTTGAGCCATGGTGCTCACATAGTGCCACAATTCTATAGGAACGGCGACCCACATATCGCTGGCAATAGGAGATTCCAAACGAAGATGTGTTTCATTGGCAGATTACGCTTATGAGAAACAGTACGCCGCCAATGAACAATTCGTGAGTTTTACGGCATCCATTCTGATTTTGGATTTTCAAGGTTTCCCCAAATGATTCCAATTGATTTCTGGGATGACTGGCTCCTACATCTACACCCATACTCTGCGATCCACAAATACTGTGGTTGGCAGAGGGTGTTATGCACCAAAACTCTATGCAATCCAATCTCGAATAGCCCGAGGAAAGAAAGAATACATACGAGGGTGAGTCAAATGAAAACCTTAAATATTTTTTAAATAATTATTTATTGTGCAGAAGTGGTACAAAACTGTATCACTTCTCAACATAATCTCACCCACGCTCATTGCAAGTCCTCCAGCGCTTACAAAATGCATAAATTCCTTCAAAAAAAATGTTTTTAGTAGTCCGTGCAACCACTCATGCACCGCGTGGCGTACCTCTTCATCAGAAAGGAACTTCTTTCCTCCCATTGCTTCTTTGAGTGGTCCAAACATATGGAAACCACTTGGGGCAAGGTCTGGTGAGTATGTTGGATGAGGAAGACACTCAAAATGCAGGTCTGTGATTGTTGAAACTGTTGTACGGGCAGTGTGCGGCCTTGCATTGTCATGTTGCAAAAGACTTGCTGCTGTGACAAACATGCATCACCGTACTGAACCTTCATTCTTCGATGAATTTCAATAGGTTTCACACCTTCACTACTCAAAAAAGAATAACAGAACGCTGTTTTTCCCTGGTGCAAGTCTCAAGTGGGGCAGCCGTCTTTATAGTGATACTGCGACGGTATTTGTGCATCTGCCACCTACAGGCCATTCTGCACGCTGCTTGTAGCACGCTTACTAACTTACAGGATAACGGCGCGAAATTTCGATTTTTTATTACAAATTTAAGGTTTTCATTTGACTCACCCTCGTATAAGCATCAGTAAGGCATCTTATTTCTCTTATCTTATCTGTCCTGTCATTACGACTTAAAGGGGTTGGAAGACGAAATATTTCATTTCACCCAGGTAGTAGGAGAGCAAAATCGCTCTCCTACCGATCTTTGTGGAGGACGGGGTTCTAATCCCGTTCGGCTATTCTGATTGCGGTTTTCCGAATGCTGGGATGGTTCCCTTCAAGACCACGGCCGACCTCCATCCCCCCTCCCTCCCTGCAGTGTAGTGGCTGAAAAGGATCTCCATGATCCTCCAGCAGCCCGCCTCCCAGCCTTCAGCTGGGAGGAATGAAATTGTTAAATATTTCATTGCAGAAGAATTTCGTATATTCGCCAACAAATTCAGACGAAACAGACGTCGTCTGCCTGCCAGACAAAGCCAGCCCACTTTATGTATCATTTCTGTGACGCTTTTGTAAGGGCTGTAACAAGCAGCCACAAATAGAACGGTACTACTCTATACTTTCTCTAACGCGTCAATCAATCCCAAACTCCACAACAGTAATCCAAGTGTGGACGCACGAGAGTTTTATAAACTATTTTCTTTGTATGAGCGTTAGAATTCTTCAAAATACGGGCTACGAATCTTAACTTAGAAATAGCTTTACCAGCAACGGAAGTTATGTGCAGGTCCCACATGAGAAAATACACCGCCCAGTTCTATCGCCTATCGAGCTTGGTGAGTGAGCGGCAAGGCTCCGGCTTCGCATTCTGATCATCCACATTTGGGTTTTCCAAGGTTACAACAAATCACTCCAGGCGAATGCTGGGATGGTTCCCACAAATGACCATGGCTGAAATCCTTTCTGTTCATTGATCTTTCCTCCCTCTAATGGCCCATCGTCTCCGAGCTGCCGAATTGCCATAAAGCAGTAAAAAAAAAAATACTTGGCACTAGGAATTTTATAAGCTTTTACAGGTGGAGAAAAAAAACGTGGTAAGGTGGGGGTCTAGGGACATTTCCACCGATCGTGGGTACACCATCGCAATTAAAATTAAATTAAATTAAATTAAAGATGAAAAGTTTTTGGAAAGAATGACAGTTGAAACCAACTGTATGACAGTGAAAATGCCTCGTAATTGGTCGATTACGACTGGTTCTTGTCAAAGTCCCTAAAATCTTTTCAGTTCATATTTGGTATGGAATCCACGTATACAGCTGATATTTGAAAGACTATGTAAATCTCAATACTCTTCACAAAATGATCCTGGACTATTTAAGATTTTAAATAAATTTTTATTTGATTACCCATATTAAATACAGTTCTCGTCGGATGTGACACACTCATTCCAATGCTCTTCTATTTCTGATAACGGTTTGAAATGTGCCTCATCCTTTTACATAATCGCCTCCATATAAAAGGAAGTCAGAGCGGTAAAGCTCGTAAAACTGAGATTCACTACGTTATAATTTCCTCTAAAAAATTTGCAAGCGAGTAATAACATACTAGCTGGCATATTGCTGTCGTGCAATTTTCACTACATTTTTCCTGTCATTTTCGTGCGATTGCTTTGAGGAAAACTTTACAACATTCCGATAAAACCATTCACTGTTGAAAATAATTGCTGCTAATAATTTATAACATCCTCTACATCTGAAAACGAAAGATAGAAATATCCTGTGGATGAGCCATCTCTCAATTGGTCTTCCGTCTAAATAATTACATACACCCGTTGCTACCTTCCCATCAGTTATAAATGTATGTCATTCTGAAAGTCTCTTAGAAATCCCCTGTGCCGCTGTTTCATTTGATATTATATCTGTTGCGATTATTATTGACGATATATATGACTTATTTTATTTACATTACTTACCCGTTATTTGAAATCATTTTATTTCTTAATTTTTTCATATCTTTTTATAGGAATTTTATCATTGTTGAAGCACAGTATCATTACATACTTGGGGGTTTTATTTTCTGCAATATGTTTTTTTTTATGAGAAACTGAGTAAAGGCCTATTGCCGTAACATTAAAATAAACATTTTTTTCTTGATCCCCTCCCACTATGCCATGGGTATACGATGATAAAATTGGAGATCTAGAATTGCAAGCAGAGGTGAATTTGGAAAACGCAAAATATATCGTAATAAGGGGATCAAATCATGATTTAATATAGTTTGAAATAAGATATAAAATGTATAATATACAGAGTGTTAAAAAAGAGTAAAATATTTTAGGAGTTGATAGTATGCATCAAATATAAGACAAAAATGTCTAATAAACATTGGCTCGCAAACGCATACTTTCGGAATTAATGACACGTCAGCAATATGACGTCCTTCCACTGCAATGTGTGCCTCAGCCGTTCGGTGTAAGGAATCGCTCACTCTTTGTCCTGGTTGGTACTATACATCTCCTATGCATGTCGTCACGGACAAGACCAACCAATTTCAAAGAGTTAGCGATTCCTTACGCCGAAAAGCTGAGGACCTGTTATTAATTCCGAATGTATGCGTTTGTGACCCAATGTTTATCAGACATTTTTTAATTTTTTATTTTGATGTGTACCATCGCCTCCTAAAATATTTTACGCTTTCTTAATACCCTGTATAAATATTTGTACTCAATTAGTAATGGAGAAGGGGGCGCCATACCTTAAAAGAACTGAACAAGTGGGCCAGTTAACACAGGAAGTCGGGGTCCACATGTACAACCAAAGAAACAAAGAAAAATATTACAAAGTAGTTCAGAGTATACTGCTATATGGTTCTGAAATCGAGAAAATGAGATAAAGTGTTGACAATGAATAAAGACTGTGTAAAAGGTTATCTTTCATAAACATGCAAGGGTGTACTCTTTAGAACACGTATCTGACGGCTAAATATAATGGAATGTAAAGTTAACAATAGCTGGGAAAAAAGAGACACTCTAACAACCCAGAAAAATATGGTAATGGCAACTAATGGAATGACGAAAAACAGAAAGACCTAGAGAAGAAAGGGGAAAAAAATCTGGAAGGTAGATATACCTACAGAAAAGTATTAGAAAAAAAATTCGTGGAAGGAAAGAGAAGTGGGTCATTTGTGATGCGAGCTGCATATTACCGGCATATGACGGTCAACCGCCACTGTAAGTTTCTGTACCTTTCTCAGCATTTACTTAGTTGGTATATCACATAAATTACCGCGTCAAACCGTGTGCAGATACAAATACAATAATTTACTTAACCATTATCGATTTGTGTGGATCTTCCTAGTAAACAGAGTACATTTTGCGTCTTATGTTATGCATCAGACGACTTCTAATGTGGACTATCCTGTCATATTTTATATCTATATTACTTCCCTTTACCAGAAAGGAAATATTATACTCCACCTTCTTTGTCTCCTATAGGTAAAGACCAATATTAAAAACTTCGATTTTCATTTGAACACACATTTATCCTGTAATATCACATACATTATATTGCTCTCGACTTTTCATATCTCTTGACTACAGTCGTAAAAATCATCGTACAATTCGGTTTTTTTTTTTTTGGACACCTTTAAGCCCAACAGGTCCTAGGAAAAAGTTTCAAATCCTTCACTTGTAGGAGAAAGTGATGAGGGGACGTACGAGAGAAGTAAAGGAATTGAGTTACAAAACTTTGGTTGGACCATTGCTTGAATATGGTGGTGTTAAATAGGACCCACATTTTGGATATGACATATAGGAGATGCAAAGAAGCGCTGCTAGATTTGTCTCTGGAAATTACCGCAAAACACAATCAATAACCGATATGATAAAAGAGCTGGAATGGGATTCATTGGAAGGCAGGAGGAGAGTGAAGAGAGTGTTCGGAATATACAAGGTATATATTGATAGTGAGGTGTGAAAAGATATTGGTGTAAGAATTAAAAGTACGGATGGAATGGAAAAGATTACCATGACCACAAGCTGGCACTCGATTTCAGGCACAAGGGTGGGAGAAGATTGTTTTCTTTCTTAGGTAAGGAGGTCATGGATTTAAATAAATTACCAAGAGTATTGATGAATAATTTACCAAAAACGTTGAAACAATTTAAAGTTGAAATTTGTAGGTGGGTACAGGAAATGGGACAAAATGGGAGTATAAAGTGTACGTTCCATTGCAGTTAAATAAATTTCAACTATTCCACATAAGATCTTTTGTAGCTCAGCTCTTGCCACTTCCATTGTATCTCTTTCCAACTCTTCCGTTGTTACATAACCCTTCTCCTCATCATCGGAAGAACCTTTCCCCAAGGAGTCACTGCGAACCGAGGCAGCTGTGCTCGACTCTGTTCAGTGGGGGTGATCTATCCATGAAGGATAAACTAATCCCTACATTTTTTAGGGGGGAGGGATCTTCTTTGGGAGATTTGACCCCTGCGGCAATTGCAACGGTAACCGGTCAGAGCAATCTTCTCCTGTGATTCTGATTTTTTTTTTGGTATGGGCGAACATCAATTTACTGAGAGATGTGACCCACTAATATACCATCCTCATTTCGGTTTCCCATGGTTCCTCCAAATCACTCTAAGCGAATTCCGGGATGGTTTCTCTAACAGGCCATGGCCGAACTTTTTTCCGTTCCTGTACCACAGGGTTTCTGAAACGTATAGTGCCAAGAACTCCTATGAAATCTATGAAATTTTCCAGACAGTTGCGAACCCCCTTAAAAAACTAGGTTTTTTTTTTTAATAAGGATTTTTATTTTACAAAAGTAATTTTTTTTAAATGCTTTACGTCTCTTTTTAACATCGAGGTCTTTAGAGAGGGGAAAGGATGGGGGGCAAGGATGCGGGCAAGGAATAGGAAGGAATTCGGCCATGGCCTTTTGAAGGAAGCATCCCGGCATTTGCCTGGAGTGATTTGGGAAACCATGGAAAACCCAAATCTGGATGCCCGGACGGGGATTCGAACCACCGTCCTCCCGAATGCGAGGCTAGAACGCTAACCGTTACACCGCCCCGCTCGGTACAAAAGTAATACAATCACAAAGAGCAATATGTTATTAATTAATGTGATTGATGGGCTTGTTTCTTGCAGCAGGCTGAGTCGAGTTGGGAGAATTTTGCTCGTGTTAAATCTCAATTCACCATTGTGCTTGTTACAAGCTTGAGACAGCCAGTCAGCCACCATAACGCAAGTCATAAACCCACTTTGAGAAACCCTGATATACCCTATCCGCTTCCTTTGGATGGAGAGGCACTTAATTCTTATATCACCTTGTGGTCAGGACTTGCACTTGGTATCAAAAAGCTTGATTTAAATAAACAAACAAAATCTGTGAACTGTGATTAGCAATATTCTTTGCTGTCAGGAGGCTCCAAAACCGTACTAGTACTATTGGTGTTTATGACATTTCATGCACATAATAAAATTATTTAGATTTACATACCCACTTTCGCGTTGCCGTGATGTATGTCGTTTATAGATACTATTTAAAATTTCCTTTCGATTCTGTTTCAGTTGAATGTTCTACAATTCAGCTTCAGATTTGAAAATAACTCGATAAAGGTCTAAAAGATAAATATTTTTTGTTTGTTTTGCTTACGACTTGTATGGAATTAAAATTACTGCACTGAAATTCCTAATATCCAAATCGTAATCTGAGTAAGAGACTTAATAATCGAAGTAAGTTTATAGTAGCACCACCCGTCGCCCTGGAACCAGTACTAACGTACGACCAGCGAGCAGTATTCTATTCGAGGTCTCAAGACTAACGAATAGTCTCCTTTCAGAAAGAAGATATTACAAAAGTTATCTTCAGTATTGCAGTGTATGTTATTTGTCATACTAAATTTAATACAAATTCTCTATTTCTAGATTTTTATAACTAGAATTTGTCGAGTACTCCGTGGAAAAAGCCTTTTGGTAAATCGAATTGTATCAGAAACTAGTGCTTGCGTAATTCATGCCATTGATACATCAAAAGAACATTATTATTTATTAAAAAAATATACGTACTTCGAACGACAGTAAAATTCCGTCCTGAAATTGTGACTATAGTATTTCACCATTCTGTAAGCTAACGGAGAAACCTTGCACATTAAGGAATAGAGAAACAGTTTATTAATCAAGTAATTTTTTTTTTTTTGCAGTTCTTCTTTTGCTAGAACTTTTGGTGTCATGGATGGTTTTAGTAATATTATTGTTTTCTTGTTTTTTTTTTTTAACGTTGTAGCTTTAAGTGGAAAATGTTGGCATCCTAAGAGGCATTTAGAAATAAAACCTAAGAGGTGATGGAATAATTAGTTGCTGGATCGAATTGTTAAGTGGATAACTGTTAGTGGAGCTTTGTATTAATACTTACGTTCTTTTTTTTATAAAATTCTACAATTCTGTAGTCTATCTTACTATTCAAGTTATAGTATTGTAATTGTAGAATCTGTTAGAAATAGAGAGGAGACTTTTGTATGGCTCAAAATCACCAAGGTGGAAAATTTGCTTCGCCAGCAAATAAATTACTAATATCATTTTTATTTTTATAAAATTTCCATTAATAATTGCTAAACGTTATTCGTTTTAACTGTACTTTATATAATATACCTAAAAATTAATAAGATTTATTATTATTTCATAATATACGGTATGTATCGAAAATCATTTCGGGAACGCGTCCCAAAGTACGATCTTTGGAAAGAAACACCGATAATTTCCATAAAACAAACGACATGAAACAGTTTTCATTTCTTATTAGCGGTAAATTTTATCTAATATCTAAATCTTGTAAATATAATACAAAAGTAAATTTATTTTATAGAGAAATATGCTAAAATATTTTGTCCGGCGACGTAAGCATCATTTCAGTGAACGCAGCTGTGACTGGCCGAAAGTTGTTAATAATGAATGCAGCCTTTAGGCGCTAGGGCGCAGTAGTGTTACGAGAAAGTGTTATTGCTGGTGTGATAAGTGTCTTCCATCAAATTAATAAAAATTCAGACGTAAGTACCTTTTAGCTAGTTATTTACAGTGCGTACATCAATTGATCATCATCCTGGGAATGCGTTTTCCTGTTTCGAATATCAAAAAATATCTTTAAAGAACAATGTTAAAAACTTAACCCCATACATATTACGCTAACAGTGTCAGACCGCAGATAAAATGGCTGCCATTAAACGAATAGCGCGCGTTTATTAGAAAACGTCATTCCGTGAACGGTCATTTTGACATGATTAGACGTTCTCGAAATGATTATGACGTTTTCGAAATGACTATTTCGTTCCCGAGGTGATATCAGCTATTATAATTTATCCGTAAATTTACTGTTTGTGTTGTGTTTACAAGGTTTTTAGTATTTGTTATTTTTTCATAGCATATGGCGTCTCACGAGACTGAGGAAAACAAAAAAAGACCCAAAAAGCAGTTTAAAAAGGATGGCTCGGCTTATTTGCGCCAAAGGGAAAAAGCTAATGCCAGAAAAAGGAAATTTTTAGCTAAGATGACTGTTGAACAGAAGGAGATAAAAAGGGAAAAGGACAGAGCATACTATCAGAAGAAAAAAGCAGAAAAAAAAGTGAAGAACATTACTGAGATGTCAGAGCGGGAGAAACGAAAGCAGAGAAAAAGTTGAAATAAAACATCAAAAAATTACAGGGAAAAGAAAAAGGAATTAGCAAATATAGTGATCAATACGCCACCACATTCAGATGATGATTCAGCCGAAATACCTTCAGTGAGAAGTCACGTAGGAAGAAAAATAGTACGCAAAGATAGATCCAAGGCATACCGTAACTATAGTTCAAATGAAACGTAAAATAGAGACTTTAAAGAAAAAACTACAAAGACGGAACGAAAAAAGAATCTGAACCTGTACCTATAACTCCTAACAGCAAAGTTGATTCTTTAATAAAAGACGTTCACGTTCCTCTTGAAGTACGCAAAAACCTATTGTTTGGCGAAGTATTGTCAACACAATTACAAGTAAAGTCTGATACTTTAAGAAAAAATTCCAGAGAGAGAGAATTCTTTCAAAAATGTATTAGTGGAAAAATCATAAGGAAGTACAGACTGCTCCATATGGCTAAGAAGTTCTTACCAAAGGAGAGAAATAACAAATCCATTTTGAAGTCAGATGCTCGAGTTCGCGAGATAGTTTTGAAGCCAGAAGTTCGTCGAAAGATCATAGATTTCTTTGAAAGAGATGATGTCAGTAGGATGTGCCCAGCTAAGAGAGATTTTGTTAAAAAAATGGTTTTAAGAAACAAAAGCGCATCCTTTCATTCACAGTAAAAGAACTGACACCAAAATTCGTCCAAGAAACTGGAGTTAATTTAAGTTATGCAACACTACTCAGAGCAAAACCGTTTTGGGTGGTAGCTCCAAAATTAAGAGATAGAGGAACTTGTTTGTGTGTCAAACATGAAAACTTTGAATTTAAACTGAATAAGTTGAAAAGCTTACAACGGCTTAATTACGGGAGCACAGACCAGTTGATTGAGGACTACAGTTGCGATGTAACTTCTTATGAATGTATGAACGGTTTGTGTGAGAAATGCAAAAATGTGACACTGGAGCCTGGTGATAATACAGATTCTTTGACATATTTTCTATGGAAGTCCGTTAACAAAGATAAAACTGTAAAACGTGAGAACAAGACATTTAAGATCATAAAAAAAGATTACTATTTCCAGTACAGTCAAAGAATTAAAAATGGCTTTGGCTGAAGACATTCCAGTAATGAAAAGACATCTCTATGGTATTTACAGTTACAACAAATTGAAGAAAAGGTTGAAAGAAAACTCAACTGAAAAAGAGATTATGATGCAGATAGACTTCTCACAAAACTATACCACTAAGTACGTGAATGAAATTAAGTCCACACATTTTGCAAAAAAATCAGTTATCTATTCATACAGGCGTATATTATTCAAGAAACGTTGAAAATGCTTTGCAATCAAGATCTTTTGCTACAGTGAGTGAAAATTTGGATCACCAAGCCCATGCAGTGTGGGCTCATATGATACCGATCTTAACAACAATTTTAGAAAACAAAGATGTTGACACTCTCCACATATATTCTGACGGTCCTCCATCACAATACCAGAACTGTACGAATATAAACCTGTGGCTACAAACATTGATTAATAAATTCAAACAAATAACAAAAGCTACTTGGACTTACAGTGAACCTGGGCATGGAAAAGGACCGATGGTTGGCGTAGGTGGTTATCTTAAAAAGACTGCCGATAGTCATGTGTTGATGGGAAAGGACATCAAAACAGCCTCGGACTTTGCTAGTTTGTTTACAGATTCTGCTATCCAAGTAAAAGTGATACCTGATGATGACATAACTAGGGCAAAAAGCATTGTTCCGAAAACTTTGGATGCCATTCCAGGTATTATGAATATCACAAAAATTACCTGGCAAAAAGGGTCAGAAGTTGTAATAAAAATTTATCGACACGAACTTTTCCACAAGGAGTTGAAACTGTCTATGTTATCTAATCATTTAAATGCGAACTCACTCGACCCATGGATCATTGTAAAACTTCGACAGAGTCTTCTAAACCAGAAGAGCCCATGGATAAAAATAATTTTGAAGACCTAATGACATTCAAAAAGGGACACAGCAGTTATAAAACTATTTATAACTCACCTTCATCAGACGAGGAAGATTTAATGGCAATTTCTGCTCGTCAGCAGACTGAGGAACAGTCCAATAAAGTTTACAAAGCTGGTACATCTTACGGCCATGGCACAGAAATCTTACATCCAAATTTAATATCCCCTGGGACATTTTTATTAATTAAAGTACCAACTCAAAAAACAAATATCTGTTTCAAATATGTCGCCACTTGTCAGACTTATGTTGATAAAGATGACAGGGAAATTCTAGTAACTTTCTTAAAATCTGTGCGTAATAGTGCCAGAAAATTCAAACTACAAACTAATGATATGTCATATACAGGGCGTTCGCCGGGAAACGCAACCCACTGTTAGCGCTACAAGGAAGAAACTGCTCCCGGCGAGCGAGCGGTCAGTTTCCGGCATTGTTCGACCGTCGGCCGCGGACTATTTCATAATAATTACGCTTCATAAACTTGTGTGCTAAGCATTTAAATGTGACGTAATTCATTAGCTTACCTTATAAAAGATGCTGGAAGTGTTGACCCTCTTGTGTAATGCACATTTCACATCTTCTGAACATATTTCGAGACACACGCTGCCCTAACTGACTTAATGATTTTTTGGGTGACTGTTCTAGTCGAAAAGCGATATCGTTAATTTTCTCCTCTGTGAGAATACGGTTGACCGACAGTCTCTTTTTGTTAAAAAATGAACCCGTTTCTCTTACTTTTTTAACCAGACGCAGAATTGTTGATTTAGCTGGCAGTAAAGCGCCAGGAAATTCGCGACGAAATTTACTGCGACACTTTTTAAACGACTTCTTCTTCACATATGTATCGTAGAGAAATATTCTTTGTTGCAAACTGTAACGTACCATAATTTTACTCACACTCAAACACGGTACAGATTAATAAGAGTATGAAGCCCCAAACCAGCCAAACCGCAAAGAAACGTTTATTCACAACACTGATTAATAAGAGACTGAAGTCACAAACTATCTACAATGCAAAGAAACCGTTCTTAACAATGTAAGGGTCACTGCACTGCAATGTTGGGGCAGCGGAGGTGTTAAACAGTGCGGTGATTCACGGTGCCGCGTGGCGGAAACAGCTGGCGGGACTGACCGAGCAAGTTGCCGACGGCAACAGACTGGGAGGGTAGCGTTTACCGGCGAACGCCCTGTATTAGCTTTGAGCAAATAATTAGTATTATTCCTACTCCATTGTTGAAAAAAGAACAGAATAAAGAGTATTATTACTTCGATATTGATATTTTTGAAAAAAATAATTTTTTGTAACTATTTCTTAATTAATCTTAAGTTTGTAAAGAAACATTTTTGCTACAGGATTTAGATTTCATTGCATTACTGTAGGTACTCCTTAAACTGATTAAGACTATGTAAAGTTAATTTTATGTTAAGTACCTACAAGTCTTATGTCAAAGAAATAAATATGCATAGCTTTTTAATTTAATTGTTGTTTATGATTTAAATATTGTAGCTATATTGTCATTCAGGAAACACATGTGTCATGTGAACATCTGATCATTTCCGGAAACGTTACTAAACTTACGAAAAACAGACAATTTTAGAATTTTTTTAAAAAAGAAAGAAAAGAAAATCACAGTTACATAAAAAAGTGTTTAGTTCTGTGTATCTAATGTTGATTTTATTATGACAATTGCTGATATTTTTATGTCTGGAAAATTTTACACATACAAATAGTAACTTTTTCTTATTTGTGGTGGTATTTTGTTTTAAAACGATTTTGTATGCAATAGTTTACATGTTTATTTATTTATTATTATTATCTATGTACCTAAGCTATTGTCCAATGCAAAAATATATGTTTAAGTTTTTTTTTTAATACTTCATTGACTTTACAAAAACGTTCCCGAAATGACCGATTTTGGGGATGTCTCTCATTAAAAATGATATTATAAAAAAAGTAATTAGTTCTGTGCTTGCCCTACTTAACTATTGATTCTAAACATGTTTAGTAACAAATAGGGATGCTCGATATACATCGATGTATCGAAAACATCGATGTTTACTATTCGATGCATCGAATCAATCCGATACATCGTTTACTTTCGATGTTTAACGATGCATCGATGTTTTTTATTCGATACATCGAAAGAACATTTCTTCGACGCGCTAGAATCAGTTTTAAAGCAAAACAAAAACAGAAAATTTTATTACTATACGTTATTTTTGTCACCTAAAATATCAAATTACATTTTTTTACTTGAATAAAAAAAAACAAATACATATGCAACACGATTAGTTTTAAGGCAAAACAAAAACTGGAAAATTGTATCGCTATACGTTATTTTTGTCACCTAGGAACTCACATTAAATTTTTTCTTTTATCTTGCATAAAATAAGAAAAAATTACTTGATATGACTGGTTTTAAAGCAGAACAAAAACACAGGAACTTGTATCGCTATACGATATTTTGTCACATACAAAATCTCATTATTTTTTTTTTTTAACTTGGATAAAACTTCATAAAGACTACGTTATATGATTGGTTTTAAAGCAAAACAAAAAACAGGAAATTGTATTGCTATATTTTATTTTGTTACCTACAAAATCACATCACATTTTTCTTTTAATTTAATTTTGATAAAACAGCAAAAAATTACAGTTGACATGAAATTTCCCGACAGTGTATGGCGGAAGTGCACCTTAGGGTAAGGCTAAAAGTACTTAGAAGGCTTGAAAAATTTGCTTAAAGTTACTGCTCCTCATTATTAAATACCCAGCAGAGCAACTGTGACACAGTGGCTTGATGACAAGTATGACGTCTTGTCAAAATTAATAATATCAAAACTCTCAAATGTTGAACACCTCACATTAACAAGTGATATATGGTCAGACATGCAGATGCGCAACTTTTTGGGTGTCACAGCTCATTTTGGTCTAGACACGGTGTTCGAATCAATGACATTAGGATTATATCAACTCAATGAAAATCATTCATCGGAATATATAGCACACATGTTCCTTAGGACCTGCAACGATTGGGGATTTGATACGGACAAAGTCTCTGCGGTCGTTACTGATAAGATAACGACCCGAATATGGTAAAAGCTGTGGAATTAGGATTTGTAAAGAAGAACACATGCCTTGCTTCGCTCACACACTTAATTTAGTTGCTCAAAATACCCTTAGAAAATATATTGTCAAAAATAAAGACCATTGTTACTTTTTTTAAACACAGTTGTTTGGCAAGCGACTATTTGAGAAAGTCAGTAAGTGCTGAAATAAAGTTAATACAAAGCCTGCCAACACGCTGGAATATCACATATTATATGATTCAAAGATTTTTGGAGCTTAAAAATGTTGTAAGTGATATATTGATTTGCCATAAAACAGCACCTCCAATGCTGACTGTTTGGAATTAAATTTCGCGTCATTTCTTCTTAACATACTACGCCCACTTGAAGCAGTAACTAAAGAAATATCTGGGGATAAATATTGTACCAGCAGTATAGTGCATGCTTTCAAAACTCAAATCAGTTGAGACTGATGAACATTTAGTGATGGAAGTACATAAGCTCGTCTTAAAAGAAATCAACAAACGGATGGGTGCTATCGAACAAGTTTCGTCTTTAGCTATCGCGATCTTATTGGACCCACGGTTCAACTACATTTGAAGACCCGATGGCTTCAAATAATATTCAAAAGATCAAAGATATGATGAAGAGGGAGATGAAAGAAATGCAAACAGAATCTGATTCACATAGTTCAGACAAAACATCGGAAGATTTTAGTCTTTGGACCGATCATCACAAACTAGTTCAAAGAAACTGGAAATCAAACAAGACCGATGAAAGTGTTTCCGACGAGCTGTCTGTCTACTTGAGAACTCCAGTTGGCCAGCTTGGTGAAAATCCGTTAGAAGTATGGTCCGATTATAAACAACACTTTCAAAAATTGTACAAAATATCTTATAAATATTTAACTGTGGTAGCCAGCTCAGTGCCATCAGAAAGACTTTTACGAAAGCTGCACAAGTTTTAAATCAACAACGAAACGGAATTCAAGGAATGCGGGTTAATAAAATTTTATTTATCCAAAGTTTAGAGAGAAAATATTGGGATTTATAAATTCCAATTAGATTAGAATCCCAACACTGTTTCTCTTTCAGCGTTCCTCGTTTTACTTTTATTCTATCTTTCTATTCGAATTTCTAATTTATAAATCCCAGTAATTTCAAATTGCCTTTGTAAAAGACTAATTAAAAATATAATTCAAATAAATACTTCATTTTGCTAGTTTCCTAATCTTTGTCTCATTTTTAAGCTTTCCTAACATTTATTAACCGATATATATATATATATATATATATATATATATATATATATATATATATATATATATAACGATGTTTTTATTCGATGCATCGAAAACATCGATGTTTTTATTCGATGCATCGTGAAACATCGATGCAACGTTTCGATGCATCACATCGAAAAAAACATCGATGTATTTTCTGGATGAACATCCCTAGTAACAAATTAGGCTAAATTTTATATTCATAGCTTAAAAATATTTTCATCACAAAATCAAACTTGAAATTAGCCACCTTAGTGATTTTGAACTATATACTTAGTACTTAATAAACATCTACAGCTATTTTCATGTGATTTAAAAGACTCGTTTTCACAACTAACTGCGAGAGAATCTACCGTATCTATTTTTGTGAATTGAAGCAGTTGATCACGTGAAAGGGTTCTGTTACGGAGTTTTAATGAAAAATTACCGTGTATGTAACTAACGTGGAGGAAAAATCAGAATGAGAGTTTTCTGTTTGATTTACACATCGCGCGATACTGAAAAATTCTAGCAAGTGCGCTGTAGTAAAGTTTCGGCAAATATTTATCATTACATTGGAAATTACCGTGCCATCCGATAGCAGGATTGTCCCCATAATAAAGCCAGCACCATTAGGTCGTGCGCTAGGCTTCGGGGCCCTTTCGTGTTTGATGCAGGCGTGTGGAGCAGCCGACTGCGATAACCCGCGTTTTATAGTTTTCACGTCATTTGTGAACAAATACGCCCAATCAATACGGCGCAGTTGTGAACCATTCCAGCAGGTAAAATTACACAGCATAACACGGGAAGCATCAAAGAATGCGCCTCCATTACACAAACGTATGTGTTCAGCGCTTTATTGAAAATGTCGGAATGTTGCAATATTGCACGAGCTTTGAGAGCTGGAAATAAATTGCTGCAGCTGTTAAAGTTGATCTGTTGCCAGTGAGAGAGTTGCAGAGTGCAGATTTTCGTCGGTTTATTGCGAACTATTCCGTCACTGTTGCGTCTAGTTATGTTTGTAACTGCTCTCCTAGTTCAGTGGATGAGTACTGAGGTTGGCTCGACTCCCCAGACCTGACCTAGCGTGGTGGGTGAGCGGTTAACGCTCAGACGTCGCATTTAGCAGGACACCTGTTCGAATCCCTGTTCGGTCATCCAGATCACTCCAGGAGAATGCCGGGATGCTTCTTTCAAAATGCCAAGGCCGAATTCGTTCCCGTTCATTGTCCCCAGCCCCATCTCGCCTCTAATGAACTCCATACTTTCCATCATTGTAAGTGCTTGTTCACATTGCTTCAATGGTTTTGGTTTTATTTATTTAGGGTATGGACATACATTCGTCACCATGAATGTAAAAGCGAGAAAAATAGTGAATTACAACAAAAAAAAAACAAAAAAAACAAAAAAAAAAAAATACTCAGGGATAAATTGACTGTAAAAATGCATTTAAATGATAAACATGAGCAACATCTACAGAAAAGGCTAGAAAAGTCAAGACTACAATGGTACTGACATGTAAAAAGAACGGGATGAGAAACGATACGAAGGAAAATGTTAACAAATGAAATTAAAGATGAAAAGACAAAGGAACAGGTGGATTAACGGGAGTCAAGAAGAGTGCCAAGCGAAATGGAGTGAATTGTACGACAGTGGCAATGGAGATGGACAGAGAGCAAAGGAGAGGCTTATGTTTCAAGCAGGCCCAACGTTGAGCGGAAACTACTCTAGAGGAAGAAGATGATGACGATTCAAATGATAATTGTAATTTATGGTATTCTGACCTGTACTTGGTTATTCCTGTGTGCGATGTGACAGAAGAAGACCAGACAGTTGGATGAATTTCTCTCTTCTGCGTTTCACAGTAACAATATCGAGAGGCTGGCTCCTCCTCATTTGAAAAGCGAGTCCATGCATTTTCTATAATTGATTTTATGACAATTCATATCCGGCGCGAAACTTCGAATCCTGGCATTTCTGGTCGATACGGGCGTGGAAAAATTTTCTGTGTGAGGTAAGGGTGTTAGTAATAATGAAGTATAAAATGAGTTGTGTAAATAAGATATTAATACACGCGGTGAAACGGCTTCAGCATAAGTATTAAATAAATGCATAAGTAAATCTCGTTGGTTAGCCTGTAAGACGAGTCGTGAAGTAATGATTATCGCTGAGATTAGCTAAGAGATCGTGTAGTTGGTTGTTATGGAAAAATTGTTGAGTCTGCGGTCTGGAGACTTTTTAATTACCGGTATATAAGTAAAAGAATATATTTATAAATGGTTAAATGCAGTGTTGGAAATAAACGTTTGAAGTTGAAAAAACTTGAGAAGAATTGTTTATCGTGAAACATATTATTTATCAACAACAAGGCAGCCTTCACTCGTTATTTTGGTTGTGAGTCCAAAATGCATTACGAGCTACATCTAAAAAAAAAACAATCAATTACCTTACTAGAGAGCCAGGATTTGCAACAAGCTACCAAGAGAAATGGTAAATAATTTATAGAAAACGCTAAAAGAATTTAAAAATAACATTCAGAGAGGACAAAATTTGGCGTGAACAAGAAAGAGAAAAAAACGTGTGTTTAGGGGAATTGCCACAGGGGTATTTCCTCCATTGCAGTTAAAGTAAATTAAATTTAATAAAAAAGATCATCTTCATTTGCAGGTGATTACTGATATCAATATTTCTTCCACGTTTCGTGTGGATCAGGGCTGTGAATGTGTGGGCATTTAGAAGCGAACGAAGCCTGTCTATTTGGAGATCAATGAAGCCCCAATAGTTAGTTGTCATTTATTATTTTCTTGATCTTTTTTGCAGAAGCATTTTCCTCCATTAGGAGTTGTGCAGCTATGTGAGTTAGGACAGGCAACCAGTTGGTAGGGATGGATTCGATGGTTTCGGAGATTAAGCACGCTGTTAAAGGTCTCGCAAAACATTTTTTTTTAAACTGGTTTACGGAGCTTAACAGGTAATTTTGTCTTGTAGCTTTTCAATGCCAGGTAACTTCTAGAAAACCGTCAGTAAATTTTTACTGTACTTTTTATTTTCATAGAAACCACTCACACAAAGTAGATATCAGAGTTCTTACCGAAGATTTAAAGCACATTACAACATTAAATGTTGTAGCAATCCTGTTACAACGGCTCTGACCGAGCTTGTCCGCTCGCTATAACAGTGAATTTCCTACCCGACCAAACTAACCAACTAACAATACCTTGTAACAGCCCTCAGACCTAGATCTTTCATGAAATCTTGTTTTAAGAACTATGTATAACAAGATGGAGCTGATTAATTGTGGATTTGTATATTTTTCGTATGATTAATTTTGAATTTGTGTATATTCGTCATGTAAATGAACACGTTTTTGGAAAGAAACTGCGCAGATGATATGTAATACAATCAAGGACTGTATTATATACGAAATGTTAATCAAGTTTTCCGGCATTCCGGAAAATCACCTAACGTCATTAAAAGTTATGAGTTCTATTGGGGACGGGGGTTTCCGTCAAAATCTCACGTCATTTTAGAGGGGGGCGTCCGACGAAGTCTAACGAAGTCTCACCAGTGGGGGGAGGGTGCCCGGAATCCCGGAAAATCACCTCAAGAATTGAGAGAGGAAAAGTCTCCATAGAATCTAACCGAAAAGGCAGATTCCAACAAGTGCCCCTTCCTATTCCAGTAAGACAATACAAAATTGCGTCAATTGACCTCTCGGCTTGGTAAATACATTGACCTGTCTGATCGATTTCATGCGGTAGTACCCTACGCACACTACGGAACCGACACACTCTGTAAAACAATGTGATCAGACCACTAAACTTTAGAACGTTACATTAATATTCTCCGCACAGGGGATGAACTATCTATTTCGGTTATTCTGTAAATAGGATAAAAATAGGGCTGTAACATTTACAGTTAAGTTTGTTCCTTTACCATATCTCCATCCAGTGATATTATATGTAAATTATGTTACACAGAATTATTGAAAAACTCTGTACACCATAAATAAAAAAATAAAAAAATGCGAGTGGTTTTCAGATTTAAATTACAATCTGTGTCTGACAACTGAAGGGGAAAATTACCGCAACAGATATCACAACCTCTGATTTATTTATCGTATGGCTAAGCAACTAATGCGTTACATATAAATATATACAAGGGCAAGAACGTTGGTAGCATTCACAAATCGATGTCCAGCTGTTGCAGCCATGCTAATGAGGAAGGTATAGCACTGATTACATCTTATACTATTAGAGAACATTCCTTAATGATGTGCTCCACAGTCTGTGAAAGAGTTACGCAGTCAAAGATGGGAAAAATTGGGAAGACCCCAATGATAGAGCATGGCGCTGCATTTGGCGTGGCCTGTTACTATGCAGTTTAGTTAAAACCACTGATCTCTCTTCAGTCCAATTGTAGGATATTCTTATTTTGATGTAATACAGGTGTAGAGTTCCAGCTTTGTTGCCAATTTTTCCTCGATATTGAGTGCTATAATGGATTTCTAGATTTAAGACGTGTAAGGGGTAGGTCACTAAGAAACTGTTGGATTAAGAGGAACTGTGGATTAGGAGGAACTGTGGATTTCTCCACTTACGTGCTATGGCCTCTTGACATATTATCTCTGGAGATGGTATATTGCTGATGATATGTAGCCAGGAGACCTGGGTGGATTTTAGTGTGACAGTTATTACTGTCATACACTCACTCAGATGGACGTCGATTTTTCTGTTGTGAACACTACGTTGCCACATTGGACCACAGTATTCGACTGTACGGTAATTCAAGGAGAGAACAGTGGTTCGTAGTGAATACTCACCAGCCCCCTATGAAGTGCCAGTTAGGTTCTTCATGGTTTCGTGTCTTCTGACTTCTGTCTTACAGTTGTTTATTGAATGTTAAGGAACGGTCTAAGGTGATATAAAGATATTTTGGGTAGAAGTCACGTTTACCTCTTTGTTGACAGAAGTTCGCTTTGAGTTACAGTTGTGCTATTCGTTTACTAAAATGGAATGCCTATACTTGTGTTTTCATCGGATTTGGACAAAGTCTCCACTCCACATAATATACCCTCAGAGTTTCTAATTAATTTAGCAGAACGATTTCCCCTTGCTCTAGTGTGGAAGTTTGGACAGCGATAGCTATGACATTAGCGAAATAGAATATTTTTGCTGGGTCCACGAAGATTGTGTTTATATAGATTCTTCAGATATACATTATAATTGTGATTTTTGAAAGTCCGAAAAACGTTTAGGCCACCATTTATTATTGTGTACTGGGCTATCCGACAACTTCTGTGTTGCCAAAAAATTAAGGCGAACATTTTTTCAACTTAGTTCGTTGAAAAAAATAATGATTACTAACTCCTAATTAATATGGCTGCAGAAGTTCTCAGTTTAATTTTAGATTAAAATAAAGACAGAAAATGGGTTTCTTCTATTTTTATTTGCAATTAATTTTAAGCATCTGGGGCTACCCGAACTTCTAATCTTAACAAATTTCATTCTTCAGTGGATACGTTTTTCGACAAAAAATTGTTCTTCCTATTCGACATAGAATGTTTCTGCATACTTTTTTTAAACTTAATTTCTTATTGTTTGAATAATACCCGAAAACAATTTCACAAAACGAATATTTTAAGAATCACCTGTTATTGTGTTTAAAGTTTTCCAAAAATTATTTTTATTACACTCTTTGTGTGTTATACAAAACTATTTTATTTTCAATGAAAAGTATGTACTTGATCAAAGATAAAACTCTTAACAGAGTAGTTGTAGTCGGATGTTTACTCAGCG
This sequence comes from Vandiemenella viatica, assembly GCA_031002005.1. Taxonomy (NCBI): domain Eukaryota; kingdom Metazoa; phylum Arthropoda; class Insecta; order Orthoptera; family Morabidae; genus Vandiemenella; species Vandiemenella viatica. Next base: position 242,920,712 of record CM061919.1, read on the forward strand.
AGGGAATCACGCAAGCGTCCACCTGCTCAGGTATTCCTTCACGAAGACTGGTGCAGTGGGACGTACAGTTCCATCTTAGCCGACAACAAGAGAAACTCGCTTGAATGGGTACACCCTGGGCGACCCATCCTACGTATCTGTAGATTGACTGCACCCAATCGAAGTTCCTGCTATACGGTATTCAAAATTACGCGGATTTGTGAAGGCACAGGGACAAACCACAAGAACCTGAATGGAATCGGTAACGTACTTAAACAGAGATGCGCCGTGTTGGAGTTGCCTCATGTAAACCCAAGACAGGAACCATCTGAAAGGCGTGGAAGGGAAGCAGTCAAAATGAGACTGTATGAAGAGATGTGGTTTGAGAGGGAAGAACGAACAAATAAGAAAATTGTATATTCTAAGCGTACTACTTGTTTACATGTGTGAATTAAGTAGTGAAGCATCCAATTAAAAAAAAAAAAAAAAAAAAAAAAAAAAAAAAAAAAAAAAAAAAAAAAAAAAAAAAAAGAGAAAAAAATATTGCTTGGGGACATATTGATTATTAAATTATAATTAAATTCAATTATTTTCTTTTTCGATGTGATTGGAGTATGACCAACTTTGCATCTTTACATTAAAACATATAATGTTTAAAGTTTCATAATTTGTAATTTATTGAAAATTTGTCACATGCAAATCAGGCATCAAGATTAACACAACATATACTTATTACTGCGCAAAAGAACAAATTAGAATTCTGTCTCTAGTATTACACAGGTAACAGCCTCAATTATAACGTAAAATGGACATGTCCCATCATTATACAAAACAAACAACAAACTATTAAATGCCCGGCGCCTCTCAGCTAAGCTCAGATTTATTTTTATTATAATAAATTAATAACAAATATAGAGTAACTCAGGAAAAACTCATATCAAGAGGTCTCCCAGTTCTTCTGGTCAATTCGAAAAGAAGCAATGCATTGGAATGCTTGTAACTCATACATTACCGTTTTGGATGTCAGAAAACTGCACCGCTTCTTTTGTGGTAAGCAGACATGGTTGACAGGGCTTGTTCTAACTGTTCTTCAACCCGTTGAAACATTGGATCGTGTACAGCGATATTCACTCAGTACTAGCCTGGGCGCATGATGGCTATTGTCCATAAAGTCAACGCCATGCCTTCATTTTATGGTTTATTTTAATTTGTTTGTAAACGGTTAATTGACAATTTTATGATATTACCCGAGATGATAAATTTATTTTTTGTCTTAATAAAACAATTTTACTAATGTTTATTTTTTATGTTGTTAATAATTAATAAATTATATTATATTATTGTAATTCTTGTTCAGATAACTCGAATCATCATTGTACCTGTTCGAATGTAAATAAATTGTCAGGTTATCTCAATTTAGAGTTAAATATGCTGTTATGCAAATTTTGCTAAAGAAACATTTTCATTTGAATTAATTTAATTAATTAATTAATTTGGTTTTATCTGAGAGTTTAAATAATTAATTTACTTTATGCATGAATTAGGCAGCAAATCAACCACAAATAAAACAATGTGAAATTCAAAAAGCACGAGAGGAACTTGTGCTTTAAAAATTTTCTATTTCCGAATAAATATTAAGTTATTGGTATTAAAAAAACTTCATTTAAAATGTAAAAACTTATACATCATCTGTTTAAGAATTGTAAAAAATAAATAAAATAAGACAATGATATTAATTTTCTTTCCCAGAAGACTAAAGTTTATAGTTGCTCGTTTCCAACGTCAATAAAAAATTTTACTACTTATGAGTGGTGGACTTTTCCGTGCGGAGATTTATTTTACAAAAAGAGTTCTAAAATATACCACCGCTTCTTCAAAGCGCTAAGACTGCCCACTCCCATTCTTGACCTACATTCGAATAGAAAAAAACTTGGAAAGTTTAAGCATTTAGGTTGTAATTAGGGGAAAGCCATTATCTAGAGTAAACATACTAATTACTTTACATGCTGTCATAATTCATCACATTGCGTACGTGATTGATAGAAATAGAGTTTTTAAATATATTCGAAGTGTCTGTTTGCAGAAGAAATCGTGGCAGTAGAATATTTCTTTTCTTTCGGTCTCGTCTAAATTTCGCCGGTGTCTGTATAACTGTAATATTCCGCTCCCTTTTTTTTTGTGAAAGGCTTCAGAGGTGCGGAGCCCCGAATTACTGCCTCAAATCTTTCCCTCGCACGTACGACCTTTCCACTCCATCGTGTCGTAGATCAATACGCCGTACTCTATAGCTGAATTTATAGCTCAAAGCCACGAGGCGATATCGCGTTAACACGGGATCGATCTAACTACCTGGGCTGCTTGCCGTCAAACACATGTCTCGCCTCGCAAGTAGAACCGACAATCGCACAGTCGTCCTATGCAGTATGTAGGGAACATGTTGCAGGGTGCATCACGTTGTAGACATACGGCTATTGTGGACGTATGCGGTATAATGCACCAGAGAGGTATAATAGTCCCGGGTTCAAACCCCAAGCGAGGCACCGAGCGTGGTGGGAGAGCGGTAACGCACTGGCCGCGCATTCTGGAGGAGGTGGGTTCGAATCCACCATCCAGAGTCTGATTTTTTTTTTTTTTAATGGTTTCCCGAAATCACTGAAGGCGAATGCCGGGATGGTTCATTCAAAGATTATCACTGAATTCCTTTCTGTTGCTTGTTCCCAGTCCTTGACCTCAATGTTGACGACGCGTATAGTCATAATCAGGCATCAGCTGCGATTGGGGTATAGGTCGACAAATTGCGGTTTCCCGTCGTCACTTAGGTTAGCATTTCTTAACGTCCTTCAACCCGAGGGCCAAGACCGAGCGTGGTGGGCCGCTTCGAATGTCCTTCCGGGAATCCAAATTTGGGGTTTGCATGGTTTCCCCAAATCACTCCAGGCGAATGCCGGAATGTTTCTTTCAAAAAGGCCATGGCCGAATTCCTTATCGTTACTTTTCCCCAGTCCGAAGCCGCCTCTAATGACATCGACGTTGATGAGGCGTAAAGCCATAAATATAAAAAACCGAAGTCAGTAAAATATTGAAAATAATTCTGCCTACCAGTAAGAGGGCGTCCATTAATGACGTGATGTGAAATGGGGAGGGGGGGGGGGTTTCGGAGAAATCTCACGAAATCTCACGTGAGGTTTTGAAATACTTTTAGAATGGTAGAGCTAAAAAACAGTCTACAAATGACGCGAAAGTCGACTTTGGGGGGGGGGGGGGGCAGGGAATTTGGTCCAAAAACCGACCTTTGGTGGGGTATAACAGCCCTTGGAAGCATGAGACCTAAAAAAAAGCCTCAATTTTTTTTTTTTTTTTAAATATATGTATAGCCTTTGGCTTTTATTGCCATTTAGCCAGCTTCACAACATTTCATTATTAAATCTACTAATGCACAATGATTCTTCAAGTCTACGTCATTTTTGTAACTGATCATGTATTATCTCTCAAAAGTTTTTATTCACAATAGTATGGACAACACAAGACGGACACAACATTTAATTAAAACCACCCATGCCCGAGACCAGACTTGAACCGGCGACCCCAGCAACTCGAAGCCAACAGGCTAGCCGTTACGCTGCCAGGGTCGCAAATTCAAAAAGTTGCGAGGTCGATTAGTATGCGGGGGGGGGGGGGGAGGGGAAGAGGGTCCTCCGTCAAAATCTCACGGAATTCCGGAAAAACACCTCACGTAATTAATGGACAGCCCCCAACTTATATTGACCTAATTTTTTTACCTTTGTATATATTATTAGGTAATCGTGCCCCTTGTTACCAGCATGCACCATGATCTTGTAAGACCTACACCACAATAAGATCCTCTTAAAACGATTACTACATTAATCCTCATGGAATGCCGCTCTCTCTGATGCCAACTATTCATGCATCACTGTTTAGGTGCAGAGGATTGCTGGGTTTACCTCCTTCATTTTATTTTTTTTATTTTTTTTTGGCTATGGCGTTACTCCTCGTCGACATCGAGGTCATTGGAGGCGGGATGGGACTGGGGACAAGGAACGGGAAGGGAATAGGCCATGACCTTTGAAGGAAGCATCCCGGTATTCTCCTGATGTGATTTGTGAAAACTATGGAAAATTCAAATATGGATGCCCGGACTGGGATTCGAACACGCGTCCTCCTGTATACGAGGCCAGAGCATTACCGCTCACCCACCACGCTCGTTCCCTTCATATACGACTATGGGAAAAATACCTCCCCCCAACAGCACAGGGTAGTTATTACATTAGAGATAATTTCAGGGAAATGAGGTACCCAACAGATGATTATGTCTATTCCCTTTCCCCTAATGCCGTTAAGGATTCGATCACTTAGGAAAGACATTCAAAGCACCTACTTCTACCCATAATAATGTTATTTGCAGAGTAATCCTTCACATATATCTGTGGCCATACCATGCTCGCAACATCCAATGAAAATATACTGTTAGCAAGCGATTTATCCAATGTTCTCAGATATGTATCTCGGAGACAATGATAATTTGTTTCTGGGGAAATCAGTTAGTATACCATCGCGGTACCTCAGTAGCAGATTCTGCAACCGCACGCCTAAAGAGAGATGGTTATTGCGATGTGAAGAATCGTTAGCACTTTGAGGCGAAACGCTGATACTTTATCCTGCAACGTATTAGGGGCGTTTGAAGATATCCTGACTCATTATAACGGCTGCTGTATGCATCTATCAAGCAGCATGCGACTATAATCCGATACATGGCTTTATAGTTGCAATGTGGTAGACAAGGAACTAGGCGGCACTAATGACACATGAGGACAGTAAATGGAGAAATCTATATATATAAAGATAAATGTATGTATGGTTGTTTGTTTGTTGTTTTGTTTGTTCTTCATACAAATCCACAGTTTTTATCCGATCTCGATGAAACAAGGAGAAAAATACTGTCTACATTTAGTTGAAAAATTATCTGCATAAATAATACATGTTTTCTTATAATTTCGAAAAATTACTGAACGGTGATAGACAGACGCGTTGGATATGAAGGTCTCTGTACTGTGTTTCCGTGTAGCGGTCAGGTAGCTCAGTAGTGAATGCGCTTGCTTACTAATGTTTGGGTCGTGGTCTCCAGTTCAAATCTTCGTGGAGGCAAATATTATTAAATATTGTTTTTTATCGTAAGAGTCAGGCCTGGACCTTCGGTTATTCGGAATGAATGTTAAACTGTAGATATCACAAATTTAGGGGTGCAATGCGAGGCAAATCGTAGGTAATCTTGCAATGCCGTAGGAGTACACTTTTCACGTTATATTGATCCCTCAGGGGTGATTCGCAGTCAATATGTGTGTGATCTGCTGTAATAATACTATAAAATACTATAATACTATAAAAAAGGAAAAAAAACAAGTGGATAATGTGTTAGTACTCAATAGTATTCATGGATATTCTGGTATTGGCGTTCTTGATGTAGGGCCTTAATGTTCTTCGAGTGAACTGTGGAATTATTAGATTTGGACCCAGAGAATTATTTCCGGTGGACTTTGCAAATCGGTGATATCCTGTTCTTAAGCCACAGAGTATTTTTGAACACGATAAATAATAATAATCCCTATGGGCCAGGCTTCATCAATAGTCCAGATGAGTACCACAAGGTATTCTGCTGTCATCAACCAAGAAACTTTCGAGACATTATAGAAATCGATAACGCTTATTTCGAAATAATTGAATATATGTTTGAACACAACAAGAACACATTAAGGACAGCGAGCTTGATGGAAGCGAGCGATTATTTGGGTGCCGCACTGGCTTTGCCCCAGATTCCCGATCGACCGTGCGGGACTACTGTGCGTTGGGCTCTTGTTATCTGGCTCGAGGACTCTCCCCCGATAACGACCAGGGACACCTGCTGGCGCGTCACCCACGCGCAGCTATTTCTCGTTACCCGTCACCACTGTTGCTGCCAAAGGAAGTGTTCTTTCCCGAGTAATTAATTTCCCGCAATCTACAGAAGTGTGATAGCACAGTGGTTACTGTGTCTGACAGATGAGGCCCTCGGTTCGGAACCCGTCCTCGGCTGGAATAATTAACGGTCACTAAAGGTACCTTCAGTTTTGTCAAAAATGTGGTTTGTTCCTAGAAAGAAATCTTGTGACCAGAAAGAAGTAAAAATAATTGTACGGACCAGTAGCTTCCATGGGCCTTATTTCTCTTTTTTTACTTACGTGTCAGTTATCAATCTCATCAATTGTTATCAGCACGTACCAGGGTCCCTTAACACCCGTCCTTACAAAAAGACTGCCATAAAAAGGACAATTCTTCAAGGAAAGTCGCTCTCTTTGATGCCAGCTGGAAATATGTTTTACTATAGCAACAAGGCAGTTATCCTCATATCCTAGAAATTCCAAATTTTTACCTGGTCTTTCAAATATTGATGGCTTTTAGCAAGTTTGGTTTACAGCCTTACACTTTACGAGTACTTTGTTCCTTTTATGTGAATAATTTTTACTAATCTATTTTTTTATTGTGATGTGTTTAATTCAACTGGAAATAAGTTTTTAATGTACTGACCTGTTCCATCTGCGCGGGCCACAAGTTAAGAATCACTGGCCTATAAAGTATTCGGGGAAGCTCCGTGATTCCATTTATACACAGAACGATAGATCTCCTTAAACAATGAGAAGGAATTCGTGGAAAATTTAAATTTATGTTACGTGAGGCTGTTTAAACCTTCGGATTGTTCAAGCCAGTGTTATATGTATTTACTTTCCATTTCAGCGAACCCGTCAGAGTTCTCTTCAATGATTTTGCCTCTGATCCTTTCCGGCATTTTCCGTTTTCTCTTAGATCAAATAATACTGGTCTTTACCTGTTGTTTGTGTGGCTTTATCAATATTGCCACGAGGCTCGTTCCCTGCTATCGATATGTCGTTTGCATTTGTCTTTGCTACTAGCTATCTTCTCGCTTACTGTGCGTACATGTTCCAATCATCAACAGCTGTCAAGAAAAAACGAGTACTGTTGTCGTTTTTTTCTCATTGTTTTGTCCGTCAGAAATTTGCGAATTGTTCCACAAAACAGTTGGTGTTTCAGTATGTTGTTTTTAGTAGATCTGTTACCATCTGTTCCGTGAGTGGTTCTTTGGCTTCTTACGTCTATAGTTTGAGTTCGGCTCGGGGCATTGGTGGTTTAAACTAGCTGGAGTGACACCACATCCTTTAAATTCTGGAATTACTTGGAAGAATGCTTAATACAATTCTGTGGAGTAATTAAGAAAAACACTGAAAATGGTTGAATGGCTGCCAAAACCGCGCACTATATTTCTTGTACCGTATCTTCTGAATGAATGCCCGACCCTCATGGAACCCGTCTGTCTTTTACTGTCCGGCCCGTTTTCATAGCCTCACGTTAAATTAACAATTTGTTAATACCCAATATTTTATTTAATATGTGAATGGAGACTTTCCCAGCGTATTGATGCAGTGAAATCTTCGCGGGAGTACAGCCGGACAGAGTCATAGAATGACGACGTTTCAACAATCTGCTCGGTTGTCTTCATCAGGTCTTTTTTTAGATATTACTTCTTGAAATAGACCTGATGAAGACAAACGAGCAGGTTGTTGAAACGTCGTCATTCTATGACTCTATCCGGTTGGATTCCCGCGAAGAATTTACTGCAGTATTTTGTTTGTTACTACACAATATTTTATTTGTTACTACCAATAATACGATCATCATTTATTTTTGTAAAAACATTATAAGTAGGGAAGTTCGAAAGACAAATTTTCTTTAGATAATATTCATGATTATCAAATGAAATATGGCTTTCCATCGACTGTCAAAATTTTCTTTTTATTCCACAATTTCTAAAACCTTCAACCAAAAAAATTCTTCTCTTTAGAAAACACTGGTTGGAAACTTCCCTTAAAAATTATGATGACACGTAGCTGCAAAATTTTTCAGGAAAGTTATAGCGATATTTGTATAGGGTTTTATTTTTTATTATTTTTATTTTTCAATGGCTTTCGGCATCTGAGGCCATACAGCCAACTCGATAGTAATTATGTTAATCAGTGCTTTCAGTATGTCCAGTATAAAATTTTTCCAGTTAATTAGACACACAACAAGACGGACATGACACTCGCAGACACAACACTTAAACACTCATGTCCGCAGCCGGACTCGAATCGGTGACCTTCGACACGTGGAGCTAGTGCTCTGTCCGTAAGCTACCGAGGTAGCCAGGCTTTGTGTAGGGTTTAATTGCAGATCAAGATACCACAACAATGCTGTAAACACTTCCCGCCTATACAATTGTCGGTACAGGAATCATATCGAATTAAACTTTTTTCTCTTCCTAGTGTAGCAAGACGTTTTTACGTCTACTACAATTTTAATAGTTAATATTTTATATTTTACATTTTTCTTAATGTTTTTTCATTATATAATCAGATCTGTAAATTGATTTAATTCTTTAATCTCGGGGCCAGCCAAAGACTATATATGGTGTAATGAATGCCAAGTTATTCAGGGAGTGTACGGCAAATAAGCGAGGGTTGATTTCTGGCAAGGAGCGGACAGCTGAGACTCCGTATCCTGGGGCGGAAACAGTACCGTTACCAAGCCCGCCACGCTGTCGCCTACAAGGCCAGCGGACGTTACCCTGACGCTGGGGGTGGCAATGGCGAAGGTCGGCAAGTTTTCTCCCGCCACGCCAAGAGACGCGGGAGCGCGAATCCACGTATCTGAATGCGTCAGGTGGAACACGTGATTTCAAGAAGCCCATTTCCTCCAATGAGAAGTGGTATTCGGGTTTTTTTGATATGTTTCTTTCTGTCCACATGTGACTACGGAGAGGAAGACGGTACTCTTTCTCCGACAGTGGAGAGGAACGGTCAACTCTTTCTACCGCAGTGGAGAGTGACGGTTAAGTTTTTCGAGAGGACGAGGACGGTTCGACAGAGCTGATGTCGTACTGGTAGTCGTCTTATAATATCGCAGACTGGCGATCCTGGAGTGACGGTAGACCGCCATGTCACGCAGATAGGCTGACACAACTTGCGGAGTCGCTGTCAGCAAATTGGTAAAGTACTCCGCCAGGCATGATGAGTTCACGAGACTGTTGAATACCGTAAGCGTCCTGAGATTACGCGACTTGCTCTTTTACAAAACCCTGAGTTAGCTGGCAAAGATTTGTGAAACGTGATAGCACGAATTTTATTGTGACTATTAAACTATTAAAGACGCCCGAGATTCAATGTTCTAAACATCTAATGTTACAATTGTTAACGTTGTTCAATTTCAAAATCATTTTTTAATTTTGATATTTAAATTTGCAGTAGGTGATTCATGACTTACATTAAAAATAAATTCAAATATTGTTTGCTTCAAATAACGGCGTATTGTAACGCCTAGGCTTGTTGTTTGCTTGTTTGAGTGATGTTAACGGTAAATGTAAAGTGGCCTAGCGATGTAGAAGCCATAGCAATTAAATAAAAAATCAATGTCAGATCTTTTATGACCTGACCGATGTTGGAAGATTCTTGCCAATCAAAGATTTTTAATTTTGATAATTAATTTTTTAAATAAAAATTAATAACCCCCCCCCCCCTCCCCCCCGGATTTTGAACCACCCCACCTGTTACACTAGCGATTGTGGTTAGGTTGAAATGCCCCCTGGACTACGTGGAATTTTTTTTAAAGCATAGGAAGGTGGTATTTGCATACAGTGAAAACACTCAATACCCCATGGAAAATATTTTGCTGTCGTAAATTCATTATGAATTTTTGTTAGGAACAGAAGCTGAAATGAATTAACGATGGTTTTAAGAGATTTGTATTAATTTTGTACCGTTGATGGTATAGCGGTTTCACAATCTATATTTAAACCTTTTGGGGTTTTTAGGTTTCAAAGAACATTAAAATAAACATTTTTTTATAAATTGGTACTTTAGCAGGTAATACTTTTCGAAGAAAATCATATACATATCACTGGACAGAGATTTTGATGAATGTAGGCTCATCGTGCATCTACGGCAGCAAGCTCGCTAAAATGCATACTTTTTCGTTTAAAACAGGAACAATGAGTAACTATGCTACGATATGGTAGCCAAATGCCTCGTCTCAAACAGTGTTAGTTATTTCACAACGTTTACAACTGCCTTGTTCGTATATCCAAACGAATGCTCACTCATTTCTATGTTTATAAGTAAGAGAGGCAATACCCTCCCAGTCTGTTGCCGTCGGCAACTTGCTCGGGTAGTCGGCCCAGCAGTTTCCGCCACACGGCACCGTGAATCACCGCACTGTTTAACACCTCCGCTGCCCCAACAGTGCAGTGCAGTTACCCTTACATTGTTAAGAACGGTTTCTTTGCATTATAGATAGTTTGTGACTTCAGTCTCTTATTAATCAGTGTTGTGAATAAACGTTTCTTTGCGGTTTGGCTGGTTTGGGGCTTCATACTCTTATTAATCTGTACCGTGTTTGAGTGTGAGTAAAATTATGGTACGTTACAGTTTGCAACAAAGAATATTTCTCTACGATACATATGTGAAGAAGAAGTCGTTTAAAAAGTGTCGCAGTAAATTTCGTCGCGAATTTCCTGGCGCTTTACTGCCAGCTAAATCAACAATTCTGCGTCTGGTTAAAAAAGTAAGAGAAACGGGTTCATTTTTTAACAAAAAGAGACTGTCGGTCAACCGTATTCTCACAGAGGAGAAAATTGACGATATCGCTTTTCGACTAGAACAGTCACCCAAAAAATCATTAAGTCAGTTAGGGCAGCGTGTGTCTCGAAATATGTTCAGAAGATGTGAAATGTGCATTACACAAGAGGGTCAACACTTCCAGCATCTTTTATAAGGTAAGCTAATGAATTACGTAACATTTAAATGCTTAGCACACAAGTTTATGAAGCGTAATTATTATGAAATAGTCCGCGGCCGACGCGACGGTCGAACAATGCCGGAAACTGAGCGCTCGCTCGCCGGGAGCAGTTTCTTCCTTGTAGCGCTAACAGTGGGTTGCGTTTCCCGGCGAACGCCCTGTATAATAGGGCAGGATGCACAGGTAACATATTTTGAACGTTATGCAACATCACCTGCCGTAACGCTATTTGCTGTAATTTTGTGGCTTTTGTAATTAAGAGATTGATCAGAAAACTCTTGAAATGGGTTCAGCTACTTAATTTACAGTCACATATATTTCTTTCCTGCATGATGTTGATGTGACCAACACCACCTCACGCTTTGTCATATTCATTTAAAACGCTTAATTTCTTGATGATTTGTTTATGTGTTATATCCCGTTTCAGTACAAATTAATACCTAGTGTCCTTTCTGGGCCTATAGTTCAGATTTATTATAGAATTCACATACGATTTCAATTTAGTTTGAAAATATCAGATGAATTTTGTTCACGACACAAGGATAGACTAGTTTTAATAAATGAAACACATTAAATGGATTTTGGTTAATTATCTAAATTAGGAACGAGATTGAATGAATTAAATAAGTTTGACAGTTTTTACAATGAGAATAACGTGTCATCAGTTATCACAACATAACTATCTAATGCTTACAAACGTGTATATTTTATTTAAGGTATCTACTTCTGTAATGTTTTCTGCTTTGACCCAGTTTGTCTCACTTTTGCGACTTTATCTCACTTATTCCATAAACAGCTACTTCGGATTAACTATCTTCCCTCAGGAATTACTCCTGGTTATAAAGGTTTATTCCTCCAGCCCATCGCGACCTCTTTATTTAGGAAGATCACAAACAAATGTATGGAAAACACGCCATACGATTTGTTTAACAAAGCAATCTGAAATAGTTGCTTGTAGAAATTATTTGTTTGCCTCTAGAGATAAGTTTAACAAATGTTTGGAAAGTGAGATGGAGTCCTTGTAATATTAGGATTCACGGTAACGACTCTCCGCATATGTGTGGTGGTGGATTGGAGAGTTTATGGCGAGTCGTCACAATGCGAGACAGGAGAATACATTTTCCACTATTGTTGATACATATGTATCAATGGCCAACCGGTAATGATGCAAATAATAACAGAGTTGTAGATGAGCGAAGTAAAAAGGATCGTTATGAAGCAGAAGTGGAAAAATATTATTGTCTTCGCAGGGTAAGAGTATTTGTTTGTCACGTACATCTTGTGTGAAAAAGCAGATCATCCTTCCTCTTGATTAATAATTCAAAGCTTTGATCTGTCGTCGAAGTGTGTGTGGATTGCAGCAGCTAGCTACTCTGTAATTACAGAACATGTTTTCACTCTGCGTTGTTATTTTGTCGCAGAGGCGGGAACCTGTAATTTTCAAAGCAAAATATGCAGTCGGCTGCAGTTCGTAGAGCATGGCACCGCAGTTATTACGGAAAAGTAAGCACGCGTGCAATGCGTAGACCATGTGAAACTTTTTGATCAAAAGCTACTGGCTTACATGTTCCTACTGTACAAAGAGACGAACATGCACGTACTTACATTTATAAAATTCTCCGAAAGTCGCCGTATAAAACTATTTGATCTCCATTTTAATATGTTATATGGAACTTCTAGAGTTTCTCCAGCAGGGATAATTTTTTTTTTTCATCCTATTATATATGACGATACAACTGGAGCTACTTACATGTGTGTAAAAATAATGATGTAAACCAATACGTTATCATGTTTTATCGCGGAATATCAACTATCATTCTGGCCCATACTGTTAAGATCACCGCCATACATATGGAGTAACGATGTTAGAATCGTGACCCTCATAAAAAATTTAAACTAAATAATAAATTGTTTTAGTTATTGTTCTGGTCCATGGTGTATTGCAACATAAACATAACTTTCATTATATTTGCCGGTTGGTAATCAAAACGTTTACGCACACTTTCGCAGTGTCTGCAACGGTTGAGCACCTGAAAATGACTACGATGCACCCGGCCGAAACGTTTTATTTCGTGAATAACATTTGGTGATTTGTAAAACAATATATTTTTGATTGATTAATCGTAGTTTTGGCAACTAGTTTGCATATCTTTGGCCCTCGGTTAGATATATGGTATTGGATTATTTTCAGCCAAAGTTTTATTGCAATCTTTTTTTTGTTAACGAAACATGGTCCCTTACATTTTTTGTTTGTATTATTCAGTTTTATTCTTTTCAATATATATATTTAATGGTAAGAATTTTTGTATTTAATTTATTTTCTTTTTGTAAAAGAACAAGATAATAGTTATTATCCAAGAGCAAACAGTAGTCTATTTAAAGAACTTCTTTGGGGGTAAGAAGAAGAGAGCGAGTCCGTAGGAAAACAAGATGTAAATGTAGCGGACGAATTGTGAATCGAGATATTCTGTTAATTTGTTGAATGAATGCTAAAAGTAATTGTTAATTAGCAACAATAAAATATAATAATTTCAAAAACCGTTTCTTTTTTTTAATTTCTGTATTGTCTTACGCGTTTAACTCTCATTGAGACATCATCAGCAGAAGAATCTGCGTTAAAATTAACACTTAATGTTTACAATGTTAAATCATGTCTGACCTAATGCTAATATAGTAACATTTGCTGGTTGTTTATACTAGTGTTATTGTGGTTGGTACTTGTACTGTACATCTCGGATTTTGTATTGATTCATAACATCATCCATTAAGGACATAAATGAAACTGCCTCTTAGTGCAGATCAATGTTAGAGTGTAGTAACTTTAGGCTCTGATTCGAAATTCTAGACCTTGCTCTAAGAATAACTTATTAGCAACCACACAAGCTTGCTAGATTAGCGCGAAGTCAACGGAGTGAGACGTGATTGCATCAGAACCAAATCCCAGTTCGACTTGTGCAATCAAGACGCCGTATCGCGAGTTTCCCTTTAAAGTTGCCGTTAATAAACGCTGGGAACATCTCATTAGCCGAAAGCGAAGGCTCCGTCGCCCAACTCTTCGTTTCTAGTGTAACGAGATAGACGGTCCTAATGAGCAGCAGATCAAAGACGGCCTTCACCTGGATGAGGTGTCGTCTGCCTCTCTCTGCAGGCTGGCACCAAACCTATCCGATGATGCCAAAGCAGAACTGCTCGAAACGTCCCTTACACCATTCCGTAATGCCTATGAGACAGAATCAGTCAACCAAAGCATACGTACCTCTGTACTAATATAGTGGTACCAGGAAGGAGTTTGGTTAAATAAAGACTTGGTAGGTATTATCAACTAAAACTTGTAGTTTGCTAAAGTATTTCTGAGAGTGACACTTTATTAGGTATAGTTAAGTAAAAAAAAAACAGTCGCTTGCACAGAGTTCTACAATATATTAAACTATTTTCATCCACATTGCTAAGGAGATGGCACTTAAAATTCTTGTGGGCACGCATCTGAAATACTGTTGTGCTTTGTGGGATCTACATAGCAAAGGACTGATTTCTATTGTCCAGGAACATAGAGAAAATCCTCCACTTTATTAACACTTGTTGTAACCCTAGCGAAAGTGTCACCGACTTAGTACAGAGTTTGGTATGTGATTGTCTGCCAAATCAACAAAGTAGATTTCGATCGAATTTATTTTGAAGAACGTGGCAATACCTACCTTTATTATTGACTGTAGAGAAATACTAGTATCGGAATGGCGGCAGAGATAAAACCGAGAGTGGTGGGTAGGACGGAAAGCTCTGGCCTCATTCCGGAGGACGCAGATTCGAATACCCGTCCCACCATCAAGGTATGGATTTTCCATGATTTCCCCAAATCACTCCAGACGAATGCTGGTATGGTCCCTTTAAAAAGATCATACGGATTCCTTCCCGTTCCTTGCCCCTAGTCCTTTCCCGTCTCTAATGACTTCGACATAGACGAGGTATAAACCCATAAACAAAAAAAGAGAGATAAAATAGGGGGAAAAAGTTTAGACATAGATGTTTACATGTATTTCTTATTTCCTTGAACCAACATGGGCTGGAGTGCTCAGAGTAATTTGCGTGCAAAGCACCCTCTGCCACACACATGAATTTAGATGTAGAACAAGTAGCCAGTACCAGAGCTATATATTCGACGATGGCAAAATGCCTCTGTTGCTCAAAAAGTTACAAAGGCTGAATGGCACGCGAAGTTGTAGTAACCAATTTACGTATCTTTCTGTTATCTCGACAACCTCTGGGATGACAGCAACATCGAGACAGGAGAATAAGTCATCCCAAAATCCCATTGACGTCTCCCGCCGGTTATCCTACCGCTCCAGTTATTTTGTTTATTATGTCATAAAACTTTTCATTCTGAGGACAAATGGCAATAAACGTTTTTTCCTTCATTTAATATCATTTTATGACGCATAGTAAATTTTTTCAGTTGCTCAGACGTAAAGTATACGCTGTGAATGAAAAAAAAATTATGAAATAAACGCTATTTATTTAGAATAATATACGTTATATAATACATATGTCGTCAGTTTCTTGTATAAGTGAGTTCAAGGGTTCCAATTTCTTACGATATTCGAGACTTCGCATTTATAACATAACTAGCGGAGTTCCCTGCGTTGCCCCGTATAGTTGGCGTAGATTTACCCGTACCATATTTTTATTCCCGCAATGAGAAACATTTGTATAAAATTTCATAAAAGTTCGCGCCAACTTTTTTCGGAATTAAAGCGACTTAGGTTCACCCGCCTACTACCAAGAAACTAGTGGGCTGAATTTATTTGCATGTACACTATTTTAATTCGTCTGAAAAGATTCATGTACTCGTATTTCAAGCTATTTGTCTAAGAAATTGCATTACTACATTACTGAACAACGCTAGATTATGTTAGAAACTCACATTTGATACAATTGTGAAGTGAATGGCTATACTGTTTGCTCGAAACACCAGATACTTTAACTCCGCAGATTCAGCTTTTTATACAAATATGAAAAGTGAATCCGGAATAATAAACAGAAGACTAATGCTGAAGACCAGAGATATCATCCACAGATCGTACTTAAAGAAAATCTCTGTTGTATTTACGGCTATCTATGGCGTTTAGAAATGGAATATCCCGAATTATAGGAAAGAATACTTCAAGTTACTGCTATCTATGGCATTTAAAAATTTAATATCCCGAATTAAAGGAAAGAATACTTCAAGTTTTGTTTAGTGTATAAAATAGTTATTATTGTAAAGTTATCTTATTGCTTTCGTTAAAGGCTATGGTCAGACAAATTGTAGTAGTGTGTTTAGTTCAAAGTATGCAATATCTAACCCTTCCATCTTTGGGATTTATCATCATACGTTCAGAATTTCATTTAATGCTCATGCGTTATTTAACGTCGAAACATAAGACCTGCCAAACAACTGAATTGAGATTATACGCCTCAAAACTGTGAAAACCCCATCGAAATCTGCTCCGTAGTTTCCGAGTTTTTATAGAACCAATATATCCGGTTTTCGTTTTATATATATGTGATGTAAGCCGACTATATTGGTTTTTTTTATATGGTCATTAGAAGCGGGAAAGAAGTGCGATAAGGAACGGGAAGGAATGCGGCTATGGAATTTTGAATGAACGAGCCAGGTAGTCACCTGGAGCAAAATCAGAAAGCTGTGTAAAATCGAAATCTGGATGGCCGAACTTGGATTCGAACCCGCGTCCTCCTGAATACAGGACCAGAGCGTTACTGCTCGACACCGACTCTTTGCTTCTTGACATTATAACACCATAGGGATGTCTGATATCTGCATGGTACAGATGGTTCTAGCCAAATTTATTAGGAAGTTTTGACCATTTGTGACCTGGCCAAAATGGTAGGAGAGGTTATGGGGCACTGTTCTCAGTCACCAGCTTGTATACCGAGGTTCTCAAACCTTGCCGTGGTGACTATACAGTGAGGGTATTTGAAACTATGGTGTTTAGTCCATATGGATGAGTCTTTCGGAGCAATATCCCTGAATTGGTCGATCTCAGGTGTCACTTTTTCCAATTCATGTTAAAACAATAAACAAAATATTACCCTAATAATCTCCGTACAACAAAACATAAACACACAGAGCATACCAAAAAGTCGTCCTGTATCTGTAAGAAAGTTATAGTTTTTATCGAGCGTTGACATTTGTCATTGGCGCTTTATTGTAATCCCTTGTACGTATGCAACGGTAAAACCAGACTAACATTCAAATCGAAGAGGATATAAAAATCCTAGCAGAGTAACTTTTTTTAATGCTTAGGGCCTTACGGCTCCTTGACGTGAAGGTCATAAGATTCGGTAGAGTATCGGGGAAAATGGAGCGAGCAAGGAACCACAAGGAAATTGTAACCAACCAATTCGGTCTCAGCGCGGGATACAACACAGTAGAGCTTTCCAGATTGAAACGACTTGCTTAGATTCACTTTTCGATGCAGCCCTGAACTGTTCTCTTTTAATGACCGTGTAAAACCAATTTTTACTGATTTAGTTTTACTTCAGTAGATCAAGAACACATTACATGTAATTTTTATACTTAGTTGACCTATCATGTTAGTACTTGATCTACAACTACCAAGTCATCGGTTTTTCGACTAATTTGATTCAATCCTCCATCCATTCCTATCTTGCGCTAAACCCTTATACCTTACTTCCTCAATTGGCTGCTTCTTATATTCTAATCTCTTTCTTCCTCTATAGTTCTTACCTTAGACTGTTTCCTCCGCTTGTCTCATAATATGACCTCCATCCAGTCTCTTCTTTCTGTAAGTCTCTTCCACAAACTTCAATGAATTTTCTCATCGATCATTTCCAACACTTGTTGTTTCGTACTTTATCTGTCCAATTAATTTTCAGCATCCTTCTACGGCACCACATTTCAAATGCTTCAATTTTCCTTCTTTCTGGTATTCCTGAAGTCCATATTCGCGCTACCATTAAGTGCTGTGCCCCACACGCAGAGTTTTAAAAAGTTAAGTTATGTCCTAGATCAATATTTGAAACCAAAAGATTACTATTTTTCATGAAGGAACTTTTTGCTATTGCTATTCTGCTTTTAACATCATTCCTACTTAGGCCATCAGTTATAATTTTACTTCCCATGTAACATTATTCACTTCTCCTATCGCACATTGCAAGTTAAACCAAACATATCTTTTGTTTCACATCTTGTTTTACTTAATCACAAGATAATTACAACTTCCACGTCTGCGTGAAAAATTGTTAGGATTGACCAGTATTGGTTTCGGAAAAATCAGGAAAACCAAAATCTTGAAGGCCGGATCGGGGCACGAACCCGCTTCATCCCGTGCGTTATGCGCTCACTCATCAACATCACCTAGAAAATCCAATCGTGTGTGCCTTTCTGTAGTGCTGTTATATGCTCATATGAGACACCAATTTTGAGTATCAGGGAACATGAACGTTAACATTCGGAGGACCCGAGTTCATATCCACGTCCGATCTTTACGGTTTTTCTATGTTTTTCCGAAATCACTCTACGCGATGTCCAGGTACATTCCTACAAATTGCCATAGCCGACTTCCATCACATTCTTAATTTTATGTGAACTGTTTACGTATTGGCATTTGAGGAAACACATATATTATAGTAAAATATTTCAGTGAATTACTACTCCCCGGTATTGATTAAAATTGGTGCTATCTGTGGTATTCAAATGGAAAGAATATTTTGTTATGGCTTTCTTGCGTTGCTACATTAACATTAAAAACATCACACACACACACACACACATATATATATATATATATATATGTGTATATATAATTTATTTTTACAGCTTTATCAATCCATGTTTCATGATGCAACCTCTTTAAGCCAGATGATCTTGGGTGTGTGTGTGTAACAATTGTGTCTAGATGAAACTTCAGAAATATTGTAGACATAAAAAATAAGATGACTATTGAAATAAAACAGGTAGAGTATACATCGTTAGGACAATCTGCAACTTTTGTTGTCTTACATTAGGCTTCCACTTAATGCTGCAACAGTAACTACATAAAAACAATTCTCAACATAACTTAGAAAATTTGAAATATAATCTAAGAGTAAATGAAATTGTTTTATGTGTCAATTACTTTTAGAATATTCATGCTGTCTTTTATGAACTAAGGTGGAGAAACGAATTCCGAAAATAAACACTGTTCGTTGCACCTGCCGCTATATTTACGTTAACTTTAAAAGCGCAGTTCGTTTCTCTTTTCGGTTTTGGTCTATTTGCGCCTCCGTTATTTAAAACGTCATGCAATGTTTACTGGTGCACAACAAAATTACGCTGCTAGAGTAAACAGCGGTATAAAACGCACAAAATGGATTGCACGTGATTAATCAGAGAAATGAGTACCAGCGGTGGCGCCACAGGCAAATACAATTTAGTTCTCTGGACGGCAGGTAGCGGGTTGGTAATGAGTACTTGTAGTGACTTACAAACGAAAATTAAAAATCTGGTCGGAAAAAAAAAAAGAAAGGAAATTCCATGGCCGTTTAAGAACATTTCACTCTAAAATACGCTTTTATACCTCATTCACAAATACACACTCACACAAGCGACCATACACAAACACACAGTGACACACTTAATCACTCAAGGACACAAGCACATGTCAACACACACACAAGTAGACATATTGACAAACACACACAAACACATACCAAGACACACTCACATGCGACAAACACAAGAAACAGACATACGAATATATACACACATAAACAAATACAAAGACACACGATTAAGAACACACATACACGAATACACACACACACAAACTAAAACACAAAAAAACCTACACGAAGACATTCACACAAATACACATGAGAAAACTCATGCACACACAGACACACGAATACATACACATGTAGACACACATTAACGAATCCATGCAAGTAGACACGCAAATATACACAAGAATATACAGATGTATATATTCAATTCCAAAGAAATTACACGTAATATTGTGTACATTTGAAATAATATATATCGGTATATGGTAATGATGCAAAAATACATCAAAACATTCAACGTACGTTCATAATTTGTATTTTTATGGAATATTTATGGCAATTTCAGGTGTATCTTCTGCTTAAGACTGAGTCTAAAATGTTTAAGGTCTGAATGCTATACAGTAATGTACTCAACAAACTATAACACATGAACTCAGCAATCTTATTTATCATTACAATATAAAATCACAGTACTGGCAATAAAGTATACCTGAAAAATCTTTCTGAACCGTACAGCAGTGTTATTTTTATAATATTCGAATTGATGCTTCCACTTTAAGGAGAAGCTTCGTTTGTAGGCTTCAGCTTTAATATCTTTCTTGAAATATAATACCGGCAATCTACCTAGAAATCGTCAATTTTACAAGCTGCTAGTACACGTGAAGTAAATTAATAACCTTTGCTGCTTTTAAATTCTCGGCTAACGCAACGGCTGTATCATACAGTAATAAAGTGCCCTTGTATTCATATTATAAAATGCATCTTCTCTGTTCTTGCGAGTTAACAAATTTATATCAAGACAAGAGAAACAATGCTCCAATTTATACGCAGAAACTTAGTTTGTAAGCTCGTCTTCTGATTGTGCATTTAATAACTCCAGATAAAGTTGAAATTTCGCACTGTGTGTTTTGCTGTGATAAGTTAGTGAGAACTGGTATAAGGAAGACATGCCGAATGATTAAAAAAAAATGTATTTTTGTTTTTTTTAGGAAGGAAGCTCTTGTTGTAGACATATAAGGTGTAAAAATCCGCCATTTATTAGAGAGAGTGATGAGGAGGAAACTTCTGAAAAGTGAGGGAATTGGGTTAAAAAAACTTTGGTCATACTATTGCTTGAATATAGTGGTGAAGTATGAGGCTCTCATTTTGAATTTCAGAAACAGGTAATTTAAAAATGAGGACAGGTTTCTTTTGTGGAAATTAATGCAGAATGCAATCAGTAACTGATGTAACAAAGGAGTCGATGTGGGATTCATTGAAATGAAAAAGGAGAGTGTAGAGAATGCTGGGAGTGTACAAGACAGATATGGGCTAAGAGTGTTGGATGGATATTGGTAGAAGATTTATGAAAAGTGCATGGAAAGGAAAATATGACCACATCCACACGCTAACTCCCAATTTCAAGCACAATGAAATGAGAAAAAAATTTTGTGCTTAATACTGTCAGAGATTGGAATAAATTGCTGGACAATTTATGGGAGATTATAAAGGTTTTAATATTGAAATTCATAAACATAAAAAGTAGGTAGTTGGTGATAATTCAGTTGAAGAAATTTTAAAAGTTATAGAAACGAATCATTAAAATGCGAAACCAGGAGTGTAATCCAGGCATCTACACTCTTGCGTGAAAAGTTCTAGACTCCTGTCGATTATATTAGAAGAAATCTAATAGGTGTGAAATTTCACTGAAATCTGGTGAAAATCATTATGTACTGTTAAATTCAAATTTTAAGAGACATTTCGTAACCTATTAAAAACGCTATATGCTATATGCTCAAGATGTCAGCTCATACGTTATTTATTTATTTATCTTATGGCCATGCACAAAATCAATAATACAATGTAACATTAAATTATAATTAAAATTCAAAATCAACGTGGTGCAGCCAATCTAGTTGTTTATTCGAAATATTAATAAACTTTATTGGTGATCCCCTGAAGGCACGAAGTGGCCAATCAAAGGTCAAGTGACGGATGGTTTGTGTTTCCTCACCACAGTCGCAGCTCGGTGAATCTCTCATTCCCCATGTGTACAGAGCTGCTGAAGAGATCTGCCATGACCAGACCTAACTCTGTTAAGAGCTGCCCAGGTCTTGGAGGAAGATCGAGTCCCTTTAGTGCCTGTTGACTGTCACATAGAGAGTGCCATTCTGGTGGGGCTGAGGCTATCCTCTCCAATCTCAAAGCTTCTCTCCCATTAAAATTATCAGCTCATACGTTAAGGTTTTTTTTTTTTTTTTTTTTTTTTTTTTTTACTTACGACTTCACGCGTCGTCGACGGCTATTAAGGTCAAAAACCCAAAGATGGATGCTCGGACGGGGATTCGAGCCCGCGTCCTCCCGAATGCGAGGCCAGAACGTTAACCGTTGACCCACCACTCTCGGTCATACGATGATAAGAATTGTTGAAACATTGGGGGAAACTCTCAAATTACTATTTTTTAGTTTTTTGCAGATGAATTGTCAGCTAGGTTTATCGTAACATGATAAGTATGGACTTAACAGTATCGAATTTTTTAAAGTAAATGGATAAAAACCGGCTGAATAGTGTATTGTTATAATAACATCACAATTACTTGTTTAATGTACGTGCAGTACAGTTTAATTCAATACGCGGTGGTCTGAGTGAAAGATAGTATTCCATAAGGGCCTGCCAGAGAGCCTAGAACAAGACCCCGGCAGCGACCATATGTCAGGAGGGTTCTCGGAAAGACTCTCGGACAGGGCTTTTGTCAGCTGTGTGCTCGGTTTAATAAACCTCTGTGAATTGAGTGTGTCGAATTGTTACCGCGCAGAGCTCAGAATTGCAAAGATTTAAGGTGCCTGGGGATCTGTAATAAATTCTCCGTGTTGAATCATATTATGTGCTCAAGTGCAGACCCGGTGCGTTATCGAGTTCTCACGAACAATGAAAAAGCGAGAGAAACGCCAGATAAGCGGTTCTTCTTGGAAACATGGGAGACAAGGACGGACTATCTGTTAAGCCGCGTTCCCACGATCTCCTGTAACGGAGGCTGCACGGGACGGGACCTCATTAGCCGAAGTGTAGGGACGAGCGCGGGCCGCAGGTTAGCCCTAGCTTACCTTGTCGCCACCTCCCCACCACGTTGCCTAGTGACGTTTGGCACAGAGCACTTTACAGCAACAGAAGAGGCGCGCACCGCTGCTGCAAACCTATGGCAACAGCGCACCGCTACACACGCCTGTGATGTTTACCGACACAGAGTGGGTAGCTGCGTCTCATCTCTGCTAGCAGAGGCGGCCCACTTCCCACGGCGTGTGGTTGGGTATTCGTCCCGTCCCGTCTCGCCTTCGTTACAAGAGATCGTGGGAACGCGGCTTCAGTAGGATTCTCGGAAGGACTCTCGGACAGGGTTTTTGTCAGCTGTGCGCTCGGTTTAATAAACATCTGTGAATGGACTGTGTCGAATTGTTACCGCGCAGAGCTCAGTATTGCAAAGATTTAAGGTGCCTGGGGATCTATAAAAAATTCTCCGTGTTGAATCATATTATGTGCTCAAGTGTAGACCCCGTGTGTTATCGACTTCTCACGAACAATGAAAAAGCGAGAGAAACGCCAGATAAGCGGTTTTTCGTGGAAACATGGGAGACAAGGACGGACTATCTGTTAGACAGAGAAGTTGTAATTCTACGAAATGTGGGAATGGAGGGAAAACTCGCAGAATGAGTTTGCGTAAAGAGAGGTGGGGATGCACGTTGTCACCCTCCAGTAACAAAATCATATAATTTTAGTTACTAGGTAAAGATAAACGTCACGGGGTTCCGACGGCTCCTGCCGCATTCCGTAGGATTCACGGAGGTAGAGCTGTTACTATTTTTTTTAAAACATTTTTTCGTGTCTGGACGTATTCGGAGATGGCAGGGGTGGAGACATAGCGGGACTGGACCGACTACCCGCGGGCAGTGAAGGAGAGTTGAATATAGAGCCTACTGAGGCGGAAGGCGAAGATCGCAACGGGGACTCGACCGATGACTCTTGAGGCGAAAGGTCATTGAGACGAGCAGGTGGCAGTCAAGATGCGACCAGTGTAGAGTCGTAAGTGTTTATATGTACACAGGCACAAGTGTGACTTGAGGTGGTTTGAGTGAAGATAGAAGTGATGGCGTGCCTATCTTGGTGCTGACTTACGGTAAACACGTATACTATGAGCTGCACTAAAATTCGAAGGAGCTCTCTTGCCCAAATAACGGTCCTGGCGAGGAAACTCGCACATGAAAGTCTCAATCTGCCGAACGCTCATGAGTTTTAGCCGGAGCATTAATTTCAAATGACCCTTCGTGATTAAAAACAACGACATGCCTTTGTCGTGCCTTCGTCGTTTCTTTGATTAATCAGTTTGTTTGTATGTGGTAAATATTTAATTGCTAGCCGAGATGATATGTTCACTTTGTATGATTGTAAATGTAATTAATCGGTGTTCATTTATAATATATGGAAGGAAGTAGTGTTTACTTGCATTTGTCATCAAAATAGTTTCACCATCCTTGTGCGATATTTAATTGAGTTGAAATTAAATGGCCAGACTATGGGAATTTTAGATTACTGTTTTGCGTTTTAATTAAAGAACCCTTTTCATTTTTTATAAATTCTAAATTTTCGAATCTTTGCTACCTGATATTAATAAAAAATAAATTCATATGTATAAATTAAGACACCCCGACAACGCGTAACATTACAATAGATACTTTAGGTTCTGACTAATTTATGAAAAATCTAATTACTAAGATGTTTAATTCTAATTATAAAAATTTACGTTATCTTATAGCGAAATTAATTAATACAACCTTATACAGATTTGGTTTCTAGAAACTGTAGAAAAGCTAAAGAATCGTAGTGCTGACCATCCGAGAACGGCCGGGGTGAAACACTCGAAATTTTATTGAATTGTAGTCTTTCGTCTGTACTACGTTCTACAAGAATGAGAATATATTTATTGAATACGAAATTGTTTTTCAATGTTAATTAACAGGCTGCGAAGCAAAATTTCATTTCACTTACTACAAGGGTAATTTAACGCTTTCCTACCGTCATTCGTCATTAATAGTCCCCAAGTATCAAGTAATGAGTCTTAACACCTGAAAGATGGCGTTAGACTGCTAACAATACAGACGCTGAATGAATCTGGTAAGGACACACAATGACAATGAGTGGAGGAAAAAAAAATGAAAAACTGGAGATAAACTGAAGTGTAAATGACTAACAGGTGACCAAGAAAATGGATAATCAATATCAAATGCTTATTTTACGCTGCCTTCACACTCCATCGAAGTATCTGTTGGTTTGCTAACAAACGGTTATACGAAGACAATCGTATTTCTGTAAATAAACGTAAAAATGATTAAATAATAAAAGGGTGGTCGTGGAAATTAACAGAATTAAAACTTCGAATAATAAGTTATTTTCATAACTATATCTCTATTATAGAAATACTGTGTGTATAAATGAAGTTTATTTCGAAAAGAGGAATTAGAATGCTTCTTCTTCTTCTAGTTTCGATCACAGCATCAAATATGTCGTAGTTTTTCCACCAATGCGATGGCTTTGTCAGTAGCTGATTGGAGGTCAAATTGGGATACATTTATTAAGATCTGTAGACAGACTACAGACGTATCATGGTTTTTCTCTCCCGCACGAATATGTGGTAAGGAATTAGAATTAATGGCATAACGTGAGAATCGCCGGTGACATTGCGCTTTTGACCAAAGATATTGATGAACTCATAATATTGGTTATCGATCTCGTTTCCAAGTGAAACGCAGTTGGCCTGAGCATGAATATTTAAAAAGCAACTGTTATATTCAACAACTGGATACTACAGGGGAATGTATAAATAAATAGTATAACCTTAGAAAATATGGGTGAGTATGTTTATCTTGGCCAGCATGCAAATATGAGAGGAGTTATAATACCAGAAACTTTCAGTCCCATCAAGCTGGGATGGCCAAATTTTGGGAGACATTCAATTATCGTCAAATTTAATATGCCCACTAATCTAAAGAAAATAGTTTTATGGCCATTGAATTTCTCGCTTGCGGATGACTACGATGGATAAATTTACAAAACGAAAACTTAGAACTGCCCAAAGGGCTATGGAAGGATCATTGCTAGACGTAACTAGAAAAGACATGAAGAGAGCAATCGACATTGGGTCACTTACAATGGTCACAGACATCTTGGAGAAGACGGGCTCCTTCAAGTGGCAGTAAGGTCGACCATGTTGGTCCGAGGAAAGGCGAGAAATGAACAAATACAGTATTGACGTCCAAGTCATTAGGGACCGTGTACAAACTACGTGGCTCGGTCCAGGGAGGGGGGGAGGGGTTTGCTGAAAGGCTACGCTGGGCTACGAGGGAGGAGGGAGGGTTCAGAGCCATGCCATGTAGCTTTCCTTCCTTAACATTTTTCACAGTTAAAATGAGGAACAGAACTCACAGCAGCATGTGAATATTTATTTCTCTCAGTTAATCATCTCCGTTCGTAATTTACAATAGTCTGACAAGAGAAAACATTACAAAATGTCTTCTGGAATCAAAAGGGAAAAATGCTACGTGCTACGTGGGGGGGGGGGGGTAGAGGCAAAAGCCACTTAGGGCTACGTTGGGGGGGGGGGGGGGGGGGGTCACAGGAGGCCAAAATGGAGTTACGTGGTTTATGCACGCTCTCTTATCAGAGACTAAGAGAATGGGACAAAGACACTCGCAGTTTTGTTGGAGTTAACTGGCAGAGGATCGCTCAAGATCTTTCGACCTGGTGAAGACTATTCAAGCTCTATTTGAACTCATCACTTCATTACCACATCACATCATTTCATGACGTATGTGGCTAATTGTAATGAATTACAACGGATATTACTGATTGTAAATACTCCCGAAGAATTTTTAATTTTTGTCTGTCATTCTGCCGACGCATCACGTCAAAAATAAGGTAAGATTTTTAACTAAACTACGCGTAACGATAGCTTATGTCAGCGGTTAACTATAAAGCACTTTGTATTCAGATTATTATTACTTTTCTCTATGAAACAAACGCCAAATTCGCAAATTTCGGAATCTCTGTATGTCCGTGCACATGTCAAGAAAAAACAGACGCACGAATTTCAGACTAATTGCCCTTAATGGTAGCTCCTATCGCGTTAAGCCAGTAGTAGCCAACCTGGTCCCTACCACACACTAGTGGGCGTTTCATTGATACTGAAGCACTTTTCTTTTTCTAATTTAGTTAGTAAAATTTTTTCAAGAGATTTAATGATGTCAATTTGCAGGTTAAACGAGATGGCAAAATTCTTGTAGGTTACCAGAGTACTGTGTCATACTCCATTATAATACAGTATATCAAAAAGAGAATTTCATCACTTTTCGAATTATCATCTATAAAATACAATACAATTACAAAGAATATTAACACATTCAGTAACCACCTCAATGAACTTAAATTGGACATTGAAAACCGATTTGAAGATATTTTGAAATTTAATGTATATGATTGGATGATAAATCTTTTTACCGCAAATATTGAAGTGGCTGATACAACCTGGAATTAAGAACTATTAGAAATTAGATAAGATAAGACGAAGAAATTAACCATATACTCGATAGTGGTCGATACGAATAACTGTGGCCAAACATTAAAAAAAATGCTTGTCTTATGTATAAACATGTTGAAAATGATATTCAGTTTATTCATGTCTTTCCCTATCTCAAATGTTGTGTAATCAGGAGTTAGTGTTGTTAATCTCACTACTGTATGACTGAAGAAAGAAACCTTCTGAATATTCTGAAGGAGGAGACCTTCGTTTGTTCCTTACAAAAATTGAGCCAAATATCTAGCATATGCATCAGGGATCTCATTAATAATTTAAATATTTAAATGTAATTCACCAGACTTTATTCTCCTAATGCAAAATAAAATTAAAAATATAAGATTCTACCAAAGTAATTGTTTTATAAAGATCTAACATTGGTCAGACCATTGCTTGAATATGGTGGTGCAGTATGGGACCCTCATCCTGGGTATCATATACAGGAGTTGGTGGGAAGGCAATGAAGGGTTGCTATATTTGTCTCTGGAAATTACCACAGAACACAATCAGTAACCGATATGATAAAGGAGCTGGAATGGGATTCACTGGAAGAGAGGAGGAGGGTGACGAGAGTCATTGGAGTGTACAAGGCGTATGTTGGTGATGATGCGTGGAAAGATATTGGTATAAGAATTAAGAGTTACGCATCGAAGGGGAACCATAACCAGAAGCTGGCACTCGACTTTATGCACAATAGTGGGAAGATTTTTTTTTCGAATGTGAAGGGGTCAGAGATTGTAATAAGTTACAAAGATAAATGATGGATAATTTACCAAAAACTTTGAAGAACTTAATGTTTAAAATGATTTATCGATTATGGCTAAGCGTGAAGGGAAAAAAATTGGCTCTTCACAAAAAAGCAGCTTTTATAAGCAATATGTAAAATTTAAGTTCTGCAGATTACTTTTGTTCCATTCTCAAACCCTTTTTTATTTTATACGTGATGTATATTCATCACAATATTCATACCAAATATAATGTCAATAATTTATTACAAGAAGAAAGAAAAAAAAAAGAGAGATTTGTGGTGCACATATACGGAGTAACGAGCAAAAGACAGTAACAAATAAATTTTCTCATTAATTTAGTTAACACCCTGTACCTTACACATATCCTTCTTACTGAGATGCGGGCACGATGCAATACAAATCACCTATACGTTTATTTTTCTTATAACTTGCTTATCTCTCATGCATCGCCGACTCCAAGTATTTACAAAGCATGATGGAAATTGGTCGTTGCCCCTATCGCGAGCCTAGACCCCGGCTTAACTGGCGTGTGCACGAGAAACCGACTCCGTGACCCACATTCCCAAAGTCATAAGCCATACGTCACGTGACAGATAACCATCTCCATAAATCCGCAACTTACATCGCCATTTAAATTATATAATCCGGGACTTGCCCGCGGACCGCGCGGAGGGAAGAACATACGGCCGTCAACATATATCTGCGGAGATCTAGATTAGAGTCAGAGCCCGCGTGTTGCTGTGTATGAGGATGGCTCACCGGGGCTGGGCGGCAGGCGCACGGATTTGTAAGTCTAATTCTGACTTCCGGCGTCGAAACGTTAAACCGGATATCTCCCACCTCACCGGATAATACATCATCCCCTCCAGGCAACCCCGCTCGTCAAACGAAACGTGATCGTTTATACGTCGTAGCCACCACGTTGACTTGTCACATTTTTCCTATACGACACGAAGTTCGTAAATTGGTCACTGCTTTTAATCTGGCTATTAATTAGATGATTTTGAATTTAGTTATCTATACTTATAATAAGACTGTTACCGGGAGAAAGTCTATACATTTAATATACAGGCTGATTCAGGAGGAATAGTAAATACTGAAGGAGGTGGTAGCAAGAACAATATTGAGCTAAAAAGTTCATATAAACATGTGTAAAATTTCTATTCGTTTTGGAAATACAGGTGCTGGGCTTCACCCCATTATATTTTTGTATGTGGAGATGGTTGAAAAATGAAGTGTAGAAAGAAAAAGTAAAAACAAGAGATGAATTAATCGATCGCATTGTAAACACTGCTACCCTCATAGAAGTACAACAAGACGTACTCGGAAGAGCTACACGTCCTGTCGCTAACGGAGCTGCAAAGTGTATTAGAGTCGATGGTGGGATTTTCAAACATTTAATTTAAACATTTAATGTAAAATATGCGTATCTTTATGGATGAATAAAGTACTTCAATAAGTTATTGTGTGTTCTTCATCATTTTCTGAGATTTATTTCATGCATAACATTCCAGAAACTATATCTCAAAAACGAATGCAAGTCAGACACATGCTTATATGAATCTTTTTACTCAATATTTTTCATACCACATCCTCCTTCAGTATTTGCTATTTCTCCTGAATCAACCTGTATATTTGTGGAACTTTTGAGAAGCTACAGAAGATGAATCATCCGTTTCTTTGTAAAATTTCTGTGTGTTTGGATGAGCGGAATTCGCGCAAAAACTACTTGTCAGATTTTGATGGGGTTTCGGACAATGCACAGTCCGTAGAACTGGTGATAAAATAGGATATTTTTAGTTTTAATGTGAAGTAGGAAAGATGAGAAATTTAAGACGAAAGTGTCGAGAAATTAGCATCTATTTGCCTTTAAACGTGGTTCACGCAGAAACCACTGACTGCATTTTGTTACTTCTCATGATCGAAATGTTTATTATGATTTCATCTCGTGAAAGGCATCGTATTGTACGGAGGAATTAAGTTACAATTCCTGTCTCGTAGAAATGTGTTAACTGCGGCCTGATCGAGGGAGGTCGGCACGTTAATAGATAACTTGACAGACAACAGTTAGTACAGTGATAATTGGTTCGTCACAGAAAGATATGAAAATTTTAAATATTTCAGTTTATCATAAGAAGGAGTTGTCTAGTAGCTCATTGGTTATAGCGTCTGATTGGGGATTGAAAAGCTGAGGTTCGACTCGATGTCTCGGCGAGAATTTTCATACGCACTTATCCGGACCTTCACCTCTGGCACAACTTGTGAAATTGAAGTACCCCGAACGCATCCTACCCGGTAGGATTAATGGATTAGGAGAAGTAAGGACGAAAGAAAATGGCCACCAGATATACAATAACACGCTAAATACACCACCTCGGGAGAGTCCAACCAACTTTCATGTTGAATACCAAGGTTAGATTTGTTTTTCATGAATTAATCCGACAGCAAATTTTCGTGCAAACTTACTTTTCACTAGGCGAAACTTTTATTTTAAATTGTTTCACAGTTTCAGGTAAACTATTAGTATCTCCCTTGATAATTTAGTAGGCTCCGTGAGTACATCTGACTTTCACCTCTGATCAATCTCTGCTTTGCTCATCTGAAGTATACATTCACGCTCCGGTATTCGCATTCTAAGTTAAACTGTAGTTCCATTTTACCCGGGGGTAGGTTAGGCGGCTATGATAGAAGTCGATTGTATGGATGGTGAGAAGCTTTGTCACTAGACCACTAAGGGCACCAGAAATTGTGACTGTTACTTATATACGTACATCCTTATGAATGAAATAAACAGCTAGTTAATAATCATGCCCGTTCGTTCCCTTCCACGTGAAATTCCTAATTCTTCTGCTAATATCCATCTAAACCTTATAAGATACATATACCGATACTCCCTTCACCCCCATCTGTCTTCCAGCAACTCCACATTACCATTTAAATTAATAGCTATGCTTCACGGGAATTTACTAGAACAAATCTAGCTCTCCTCTTTGTACCCCCTTCAAACCTTATGTTTGATACCAAAAACATGGTTACTATACTATTTCACGCCATGTTATGTATACCAGTTCCTTCACGTCCTTCATACATTCACTCGTCTACAGATGTAGTACTTTAAAAACTTTTCTTAGCATTTGCTCAATGAAATATGTCCCAAATACGTTATTTTCAAATTACGTGTTAATAGATGTGTGTTTTAGTTCTTCAAGAAACAGTTCCCTATTTACTGTGTTATGATATAAAACGTTTACTTTTTCT
This sequence comes from Vandiemenella viatica, assembly GCA_031002005.1. Lineage (NCBI taxonomy): Eukaryota > Metazoa > Arthropoda > Insecta > Orthoptera > Morabidae > Vandiemenella > Vandiemenella viatica. Next base: position 242,951,976 of record CM061919.1, read on the forward strand.
AACTTTGTAACTAAAGATGTTGGCTCTTTGTTATAACTTACCTTCAATCCGTGTTATTCTACCCAAAAATATATCCTATCCAACCCTCACTGTACCCGTTAAAAGTCGTCTCTCTGTTATTTCTGTTATTCAGGATTATGTTATCGTCATACTTCATATTTTCTTGCATAAGAACGAAGATGGCGACAGTGTATGTGTTCGTTGAAATATCGTGTAATAATAATACTTCCTTAACTCGGCTAGTCACCCGAGAGAATTTCATATATTCATATTTTCTATTTAATTTTTTTAAATTTAAACTTAATTAATCCACATTACAGTTCTACTTTTTATTTTTTTTGTTTGAAACAAATGCCTAAGTGTGATATCACACTACTATTGCCTTTAAAAAAAGTTTTGTTTTAAATTGTGTCAGCGTTTCTGGTAAGTTTTTCAGCATCTCTCTCGCCAATTTTTTTCAATTCCTAACTCCATTAGCTACAAAAGCAGGTTTTCCGAATCCTTTACGCCTTCAACAATGTGCCAGCATGGGGTCATGGATATCTCTTACCTCCCATGTGCTTCCCATAATTCTTCTACTAATATCCAACAGAATATTATCACTAAATTACGCCTTAAGCACTCACGGCGCTCTCCTCCTAATCCAGCTAATTAATCGCGTCACTTCCTGATTATGTTCTGCGGTAATTTTCACCAACAAATCTGGCTGCCCTCCTTTACACGCCTTCCAACTCCTGTATTTGACACCCAGAATGTAGTTCTCACTCTACGCCGTCATATCTGAGCAATGAACTGACAGAAGTTTTGTAACCCAGTGTCCTCTCTTTCCTGGTACATCCTCTCACCACGCTCTGCATTGAATGAAGAATTTTTAAACCTCTTCATACCTCCAGGCAATGTCTACTGCACAATTGAATTTACGATCAAATGTTATTGAAAGTTCCTTACAGTTTAATCGTTAACTAACAACACTGTAATTACAAACTGTTCATACAGTTCAACGTTTCAAGTCCGCTTTTTATAATTTTAGTTTTTAAATGTTTCGGTAAAATGCAGCAATTTGATTGGCAAACATATCCACTTTGTTTGAAGAAAAATCGATAGAAAGAGACTTTTATCATTCTTGGGGTATGAGCTTGGTCAATTGGACTAATTTTGAATTGGTAACAATCTTTTACAACATTCAGTTATGTTATCAATGTCAGATAAGTCATTTACAAAAATACTAACGTAAGTTGTATTGTTATCTCGTAATACTGTTACAGTCAAGCTTAAGTTTATTGTGCTTTGGTAAATCTCCAGAGACGAAATTTTTATATGATTGAATAAAGGAAGAAATTACATTTGTAAACCAAGGTGTCATTTTTGCTAATATCACCGCACGTTTTCCAGTAACAAGTTTCAATTTGTCGTATATAAAACTGTCTGGTACTCGGAAAAGAAGCAAGAAGCCCAGTGAATCAAAATAAATGAGAGTATCGCTTATCAATTCGTGATCTGCAAGATTCCTACATTGTCATTGAACAAGGCAGTGCTATACATATTGAAGTGTACTGGTTAATTGTACCTTCTTTTTAATTTTACTCAATTATATTTAATCTGCATAACGAGACAACTTTGTGTATTACATAACAGAGACAATATATATGAATAAACAAAGTAAAAGATATTCACACTGATTAGTCACAGATATTGTTCTGAGCAAGTTTCTAAGGACAATCTTTGAGATAAACAATTTATTCTACAGATCATATAATTTCGGGATTACAAATATTAAAAACAACAAACACAAATAAAATTACATTTAACTCACAGCGTTTCATGCGCCAGTCCAAATTCCATGGTTAAATTGTCCTGCATAGACCGATAATACTCAAAACGCAGATTCCTTTAATCATTCGATCTTGCCGACCACTTCTTCACTCTTCTCTGTATAGCACGTGATGCTGTTCTGTTCGTTATTCTCAGAAAACATTAAAAGTTTCATACACTCACAGATATCAAATAAATATGTAATGTATCGTAATGGTACATTACAATATATTTCGAATTTTCTACATATACTCAAGGTATCGCAGTACTATTGAATCAGGATGGTGTGTCCGTTTTTTATTAATAGTTGTTGTGAACTATTGTTCCAATAACTATATTTAGAAGTTATTTCACAATTAGTTGCGAAGTTATCATGATTCTGTCTAAACACATTACGGTGTTTGTAAAGGTATTTAAAACACTATTTATACAGAGATATATGTAATAGGAAGTCCACTTACTAATGTTACAGAATAATAAAACATCCCTATATAAATTAATACTATTGGCACAGTAAAAAATAGATTTAAGTAAAAATCAAGACGTTAATTGGCTCGTTCCGAAGAAGGCGTACTAATCCTGTGTTCGAGGTAGGACGGCCAGTTCCACTTCTCCATGACTTACGCTTTAAAGGGGAATCCGACAAATGAAATAAAACATTCTTACTTATTACTAACATTATCAGTTAATATATATTAGGCATTGTGTTGGTTAATGGCGACTGAAGATAATCTTTGACGAAAATAGCAACAGAAAAAATGGTAAATCGCGAAATACCACGCATTAGTCTCCAGCGTAAGCTTTTTAAAATCCTTTATTCATTTATAAATTGCAGTGAAATGCTAATTTACAACGAAAATCGATATAGGCTTCATTCAATAATTCTGCTTGTAAATAAATTATTCATGCTGAATTTGTTATTCATGTAAGCAATATCAGTGGCGAAATGTTTAATATCTTTGCGGCACTATTTGATTCTTGATTAGCTGTGTATCGGTGATATTGATGGTCATATACGTGTGTTTATTTTTCTGTACGATTTTTCGCTGTACACTTCATTTCAATAGCATTGACAACTGATTAGTAGCTAGTTGCTCAGAGTTCGATAACACAGATTTTTAACTTATGTTAACGACTTTAACGACTTTCTACTGTTAACTACAGCATTACAAGTATTTCCCCATGAATCATGTCAATTTCTCTAAACTGAATTATTTCTACATCAATTTTTCTCTTCGTGTACGAAGTTTGAGTAATTTTCTGTCATCCTTGTTGCCAAATTTGAAGCGAATAGTAGGAGAGTAATAATTCTGTTATGTGGATTTTATAGTTTTAATTTTAGTTTTTGAGGGTAAACATGGAGTATGTAAGACGATGGTATTGGTTTATGTCATTTTGACAGTGCCAAACATTCTTTAATTTAATTTAATTGCGATGGAGCGCTTACTATGGTGGCAGCTTCCAGACACACCCCCCATTTTCCACCTTCACTTTTCCCACTTACTTATTCTTTCTACTAATATTAACTTTACAAGGGTATCTTAGTTACTTTCAGTCTTATTGCTGTGAATAACGACAGTCAAGGCTGTTATTGAAAAGGGTGGTGTTTATGCACTATGTTGCAATTAAAAGTGCATGCGAATATTTAGTCAGCTTTATTAAAAACTTTATTGCACATACGATTCTCAGGGAACCAATTTTTGCGACTCAAATGTCTTCCTTCCTTGCGAATTGATAAAGTACAACTGATATAGTGCGGAATCAATACGTATATGATATTCAACTTTCTTCCTTCCAAAAGAGCTACATGACAATGTTACAGGAGCCTAAGGATCTGTGGAATATTTAATAGTTATTTTCATTGTAAACTGGTAAGTGTATGCGCATTTAGATATTTAGTGCAGAAACACCTTCACTGCCATTGTTCCTTATTGTCAGCACCACCCGAAAACATTTCGTATTGTAAATTATTTTGCATACATTAAAATATTAAATTGAATTGTAAAACAAAAAGTGGCCCAACATATCTGATTATATCTCATAATTGTATGATTAGAAGGGTGGTGGAAGTATTGACCTCAAATAATATAAGGTATGTATTTCGATTATTTTCATGTTATTCTTCTTTCTAAGAAATATAAAAATAGTATTGGATGCGATAGGAGAAGTACTGCTACTTGGGAAGCAGAAGGGCCTTCATGAAAAAGAGAAATCTTTTAGCTTCAAACATTAATCTAGGAATTAGAAAATCCTGTTTAAAACTCTGTGTGTAGAGCACAGCACTTTCTAGTAGCGAAACATGGACTTTAGGAACACCAGAAAGAAAGAAAATTCAAGGATTTGAAATGTGTTGCTACAGAAGAATGCTGAGAATTAAGTGGATAGACAAAGTACGAAATGATCGAGTTGTGGAAATGATGGGTGAGGAAAGTAGTTTGTGGAAGAAGCTTACAGAAAGAAGAGACAGGCTGGTAGGTCATATTTTGAGACATGCTGGATTGGTTTAGTTGTTAGTGGAAGGAACAGTTGAAGGTAAGACCTGTAGAGCAAGACAGAGATTAGAATATATGAAGCAGATAATTGAGGACGTGGGTTGTAAGGGATATTTCGAGATGAAAAGATTAGCTCAAGATAGAAGAGATGGAGGATTGCATCAAACCAGATTGATGGCAGCAATAGAAAAGGAGTGTATCTTTTCCATACACTGTACTTTCAGAAAACTTATGATTGTACTTAAAAAAGAAATATAAAACTCTAACTGGAGTAGTGTTATGGTACAGTCTCCTTAAACTGTTTGAGACATACATCAGATACAAAGAAACTTATTTCAACAACTCTTGGAATCTTCACTGCATTACTGTAAAATGAAGTAAGTTTCAACTTCTTGAAGGTCGTTCCCTTTTATGCCATCTATATTCTCTACTTGTTAATCTGTGGACGTATTATACGGATTCTGCTGGAATTATATCGGATGATCCCCTCAATGAAGTTTTTTTTTTTTTTTTAACTGCTTAACGTCTCCTGTAACAACAGGAAAGGATGGGGGGCAAGGAATGGGAAGGAATTCGACCATGGCCTTTTGAAGGAAGCATCCCGGTATTCATCTGGAGTGATTTGGGGAAACCATGGAAAACCCAAATCTGGATGTCCGGACGGGGATTCGAACCACCGTCCTCCCGAATGCGAGGCCAGAACGTTAGCCGTTACACCACCTCGCTCGGTCCAATGTAGTGTTACTGGCGACTTTAGGAGCTTGCCTCAGCAGTTATGTCATTGTATATGTTGATTTATGGTACTAATTAACTCAATTCTGGGTTCTTAATTATTTCAGTAATTGGATTTATAAACATAATATCTTAAACCTGCATCGATTTCGGATATAAAATAGTAATAAAATATTTTGTGAGGTCTGTAAGTTTATTTAATAATGAAATTGCTTTTAGTTTAAACTGAATGGCAAATTTATTCTTTATGAAATACGATATATATATATTTCTCTCTGCACTCAGTGTTATCCAAAAAACAGTAGCTCTTAGATTTACATAGAAATTTCACCAAAAATAATTCTTTAAATTTACGTACTTATTCCAGCATGGATTCATGTGTAGGTATTTTCAATATGGAATCGTTCAACGTTTAGAAATCCTGTTTCGTCATATCACATTCCGCTCCGTTCAGTTACGACAGAATGTGAGCAGTTACATAATATTTCCTACTGAAATGTTTGATATTTGCCCTTAAAGTACAATAGTAGTTTCGAATAAAGACTTTTATGAGCTTTAAAACTTTAAGTACTTCTAGAACTTCTGTTTTACGCTCTCGTCAGAGCCTGGGATCTAAATCGTGGATTGGTTTAAGTGGAAGTATTTCGCACGAAACAATTTAACGTACTCCATTCATTCCTCAAATGGTTAGCAAATCGAACAAGAAAAATGACAATTTAAATGACCTGTCTGTATTGGTTCCACTAATCTAAAAGTTTTATTTGTTTGTCTGTTAAATTTTCTTTTTAAAGTGAAAAATATTTGTGTTTCTGAGGGAACTTAACAATATTAAGGAGAAGTTAACTATGAATTATACATCATTAAAGTGAATTCCAATTTAACTATTTTTAGGGTTTCATTAATAAATAATGTTTATAATATTCAAAATTAACATCTGCATAGAAGAAGTAAATGAAATGACGTTATTTGAATCTACAATACACTTACCACATCGATAAACAGCTTCTAATGAACTTAAAATGTATAACAATGTTAAACTGACACCCTGTTTCAATGGTGAAAATAGGAACTCAGTGTTATTTATTTATTTATTTATTTTATTTATTTTTGGCACAGAAAGAGGCAGCAACAAGTGATCATATGAAGTTAGTTATGACGTTTATTTAAAGACATCTACCACTCCATTTACCAATAGCAAACGATATATTACTGCATTTCATTTCAATAAATCCAAAAATCGTTTCTCATCTAAATATATAGAATCAAAACTGCCTACATCTTTTTCTATTTTCGTGGTTCACGTTACATAAAAACGTAGATACCATGATGCCAAATGAAGAAAATCCGGATATAATGCGCGTTGGCAAAAGGAGAATAACGTAATCATTTTCAATAAAAGTGTTTCGACAGTGTGATACTCAATGAATATTGACTACGTTTTCACTCTGTAACAACAACTATTAAAATTTGATGACAATAGAAGAGGATTAATAACTAATGTGTACCTACATATTTAATTCATATCCAATATCGATCTATCACTATTTGTATGATATATGAAAAATTCTTGAAAATTGGTAGAACTATTGTCTATACCAGACGTATTTTAAGAAAATAATTTTACATAAGGTTTATTATAGTCATAATCATGCTATTCCTAATTAAATATTAGATTAAATGTAAAACATAATGTTTAAAGTTATATTTCATTTTCCTCTTCACAATCCTAGCATTTTACCAATTTAGTATTAGTCACTAATACAATGAATAGAACACTTAACACGTGTCAACGCTAAAGACTGACTCGTCCTTTTTGAATTTGCTTGAAACTGATATGTATCATGACAGAATTTCACTGAACCAATTTACTCGTTTTGATACCTGACCTTTCGCAAATGTGTTATCATATGTTCTCTGACTCAGCCAATATTTAATGACTATCTTCTGCTCTGTTGATAAAGTTCTACCCGGCTCGTGGTAACCATGTTGATCTTAAACTGCTGACAATATGTACAAATTCGCACCTTTTGGAGGCGAATTTTATCGCGTAGAGTTTGGTGTGTAAGATGATCTGTTGCATGTTTGTGTTATTGATATTGATTTTAGATTTTCTAAAATTAGCAGATGTCTTAGAGGTAAGCCTAGGTCTAATCATTAAAATGTTTTATAGGCGGTAATGTCGACTATCGAGATAAGCTACATGTTAGTTCTGGAATATTGTGTACTTCATTCTTGAGTAATATTATTGATATGAATAGTTTTGTTGATTTTCCGGATACTTTAAATGTGGTAATTATGAGGTAATTCTTAAAACATTTGTGTGCGGAACATCAATAATGGATTAGAAATCAATGACACAGAATGAAATGGCAAAGGTAATGTTACATAACACATTTAAGTTTTATTTTACTTCAGGAAAAAAATTTAAGAATGTAGAACATCTGTATTCTGATAATATCTCTCTCAGAAACAAATTGTAACTAGAAACGACTGTACGTATCATATGACAGATCGCGATTATAAAAACAGACCTCCATATGGAAGAGATGCATGAGTTCAGAACAGCATGTAAAATCATTGTTGCACCTGCCATTATATCATATTAATTATGATGATTAGTGATATGTGACTTTAAATACAACTTTTATAAGAGTGAGGTAGCATCGAGTGAAGCAGATTGCACGACTAGTATCATTTAGGGGCTCGAAGTAAACAATATCACACAGAAAAATTACTTTAAATAATTGCTGATTTCAAAGTATTTCCATCGCTGTGTAGTAATATCATTGCTTCTGAGTGAAAGAAACGTACAAAAACAAAGCGAACTAAAATTGAGATACTATAGTTCATACTTGAAATACTAGAAATCAAATTATGAATAACAGTTAGAGCTAAATATAATGGAGATAGTGCATGGAAACCCAACATTGCAGAATAGCAGTAATTTATTTAAGGAATAACATTACTGCATTTACCACCAAAATATTACCGTGTTTAGGCCTAATTAAGAGGTTTTTTGATTTCTATGAAGCCATTTTGTATAAATTAAGAAACATACTGTAAATGTTTATAGTTTTCTGAACCAATCACTTCATTTTATGAAACGTTACTGTTCGTCTTTCTTAATTTTCATACGAAAATCAGAGCCTCTACTTCCATATGTTGCAAACTGCATTCCCACTGTTTCTTTAAATATAAACATAAAAGCAGAGACGTAAAATGTATAACTGGGATAGAGCAATGACAGCAGAAGAAGCTGGTGTCTTCACCTGAAGACAATACCCACCTGCTCCTCAATGGAGTGTTACGTGGGAGTGGCAGGCTGCACTGTCGCCCTCTACCAAGTCGGAGGCCCTTCCAGAGAGCGCCAAAGTGTCTCTCTGCCCGCCAAACGACGGCTGGTTATTGTTACTACAGACCTAACTGCCAGACAATAAGTCAGGAGCCGCCCCGGTATTGTCACTTTCCACCTCTAGGTCACCGCGATGGAGCAGCCATTTTGAGTGTTCGCAGTACTGACCTTGCGTTACACGGTATAAATATAACGAGCAGCGAGGACTGGTGGAATCAAGTAAAACCTGCTTAGAACTGAAAATAAATATTTTTCTCTATAAAATTCTATAAATCGTACTTCCTATGCTCAAATGTTCGGAGAATTAGATCATCATACAGCTGTTCATACATTTTGTCAATTTTGACAGAATGAAGTCGAGTATTTGTATGAAAAAGACAAATGAAAATCAAAACTAACAAATTAAAATTATACTCTATGGATCAGTGTTTTTGGAAAAAAATCTGATTCATGCACGTAATGTATTTAATGCTTCTTTTTGTATTAATTTATTCTTAAAGTGGATGTTCCGTAATATAAAGTAGTTTCGCAGTAACATATGTTCTGTTTCAACCTATAGTAACTTCCTTGGGCGTAACACATTGGATGCAATGATCTCATACTGACATATGGCTTCCATATTTTGTAACTAAAGAGATGCAATGTAAGTAGTTACAATTTTGAGGATGAAAGTGCAATTCCTAAAGTAATAGTTTGTAAATGTTTTTGGTTGGCTACACGAAATATGCAATTAATTAACTGCCAAACACTTAAAAAGTAGTATCAAAAGTATATTGGAACGACAGTTCTGAAATTTTTCAAAGTAGTAACAGAATTATCGTGCAAAAATAGTTTTGAACTCAAATACTCTAACGAAGTTTGAAAGATTATTTTGTAAATTTCTAGCATTTATTCCTACTAAAAATACACTTTAAAATCTTCTAAACGCTCTTCTTAATGATAAGTGCAAACTGTTGAATTTGTACATCCGTATTCTGCAAGATGAGTACGTTGGGAGTGGATGAAAAGTATTTTTCATTATAACTAGGAAATCACAATGTGATAATTTATTCATATGACTATGTTTTCACGCCGACTGACAGTTTAAAGTGATAAAGAGATGTATTGGGAGGATTTTATGGTATTGGGCGGAATTGAAACTTGAATGAGGTGACTGTATGGGACTTGGTACTCTGTGTTTAATTCAGAGAAGAGAACAGTGCAAGGGCTCAACGAAGGGCGATGTACGTTCAGCGACATAGGTGGTGCCCGTATCCTTCATACAGTGGAGTTGAGTCCCTATCGACCTGCTCGAGTTGTTAGCCTAGTGGACAGTTTGATGTTGGTTGTTCCGCGGGCCGACCTACCTGGCAGGGGCCGGCCGACAACAGGTAGGCTGGTTGGCGAAGCCGACGCAAGGTGGCGGGGCCGTCGCCTGCCACTGACTGACGTTCCGCCGGGCGGGCCGGAGCCAGCTAGGCTCCGCGCATGCGCACGGGGCAGGTGGCAGGAGGGCGCATGCGGCAGAGGGCGCCCGCACCAGAACTAGAACCTCCCCTAACATACGGCGGACGACCAGTGCAGTGAGGATGCACTAGGAAAATAAGAACCGACATATTTAACAGTATTACGTCTTATTGTTATAAAAATAAAATGTAGTAAATATAATAATCTAATCATCGCATTACATAAACAACTTCATAATCAGACACCAAGATCGATTCATTTCATGCCTGATTGATTAAAAAAAAAGCTCTTGCTATTTCTTAACAGGATGGTTTGTTTGATCCTGCAGAAGAAGTGATACTAAGCCACTACGCCATCTGCCAGTGGAGCTCAGTGCGTTAACTCGCCACACGCTGGATAGGTTTTTTTTTTTTTTTTTTACTGCTTAACGTCTCTTATAACAACTAGGTCTTTAAAGACGGGAAAGGATGGGGGGCAAGGAATGGGAAGGAATTCGGCCATGGCCTTTTGAAGGAAGCATCCCGGCATTCACCTGGAGTGATTTGGGGAAACCATGGAAAACCCAAATCTGGATGCCGGGACGGGGATTCGAACCGCCGTCCTCCCGAATGGCTGGATAGGGGAGGTATAACGAGAAGAGGTTCGAGTCCTGGTATCCACATATAGCCCGCCTTGTTTAAGGATTTAGGTGGTTTTCTGCAATCAACTATGTGAATGCTGGGACTGTTCCAAATCTTCGCGTCATAAGCTACACATTTCACACAGAACACTAAAAGCTACACGTTCTAAATATGATCGCAGCACAGACTTTCCTTCTATAGGTTAAGTTTAATAAGCCCGTTTTCAATTCGGGCAGGATATAAGTCCTTCCTGCCCTCTCATGATTCACACAGGCCACCTGAGTACAGCTTCGGGCCGGAGGCACGTGATACTTTAATGGCCGGATCGGAAAAAAAAACGCCACCAGCTCTTAGCTGGGACGGCCAGTTTCATTCTTACTGGACCGCCTTTTTCACTGCGGGATCGGGTATGGCCCAGCGCTTGGTTCTAGCAGAGATGGCTCTAGCTATACGGCCAGGTTTCCTCTTTGGCCTGATTCGTGGCCAGGCGCCGCGTCCCCGTTGCTCCCCGGGGGCACCCACTTGGGTGGCGAAGTGTGCCTAACCCCATTATCCCCGCTGTAATGACGGGTAATTCGGAAAAGTGCTTTCCTGCGGTGTTGGCGGATGCTGGGTAGTTGGTATAGTTGGGGGGGGGGGGGGATCCGCGAAGGCGATGATGTGTGTTAACTCGGGCACGCCCTTTGACCAGACACAACATTCCCTGCAACACTGCTGGACCTGTGAAATTGGAACCATGGAGCCATCACAGACTACTTCATGTACAAATACCATTGCCAAAAAGAATGGAGACCACCATCTTTGCATACAGACACTGGCAACAAGCTGCCGGCTGATTCGGTGAGAACATAAAATCGAACAGAAAGTAGTAATAATAACGCGCTGTCTCAAGCTATCAATATTAATAAAAGGCTAGCTTGGTCACCGAATTAGCATTTCTGTAACACCGTGAAGTCTCTCACCCGTTCTGCTTCCGCGGGCCAGTCACTGCTAGAGCTATTTTCGATCACTGTCTATAGATAACACTGTTACGACAACCTACGACTTTTTTGTTTTTCTAAAAATAAATATCGCAATCCACCCATTAAAATGTATGTAGTTTTTTTATAATCTACATATTGCTCAGCCATATTCTTCACTGACTGTCTGTGACATTTTGTCGCAGTAACCACTTCACCTGATGAAAACCGCTTTGGTAGCGGTCGAAACGTCGTGACTTATTCGGCAGAAAGCCTGAGAAATTTTTTCAGCAATCAGCCTGAAGGTTGTAATAAATTATCATAGTATCCTTTATCGTAAAGCAAATATCAAAATTATTGGTAGTGTTAGATTAACGGTTTCCACATATTTTAACGTACTATGTTTGAAAAATTAAAGAAATAAATAACAAAATTTATGTCGTATAAAATATATTAACAGAATCCAAAAGTTTGGTGTTTTTATGTGATCTTGAGGTTTTGAAATTAATAAAGAAATGTTTATCTTAAATATAGTGTGATCTATGGCTCCAATCTGTACTGATTTCAAAATTATAATTCCTTATTATGTACAGAATGATCAGATATACCGCAGATTGTAAGTTAGACCAGACGTTTTAAACTGTGGTGTTATTTTTTTTTGCGTAATGCGGTAAAAAGAAAGGGACAGATAGGTACAGACCACCTATAAATTCATATGGATAAATACTTTTTTAAACCCTTTGTCAGCATTGTCTATGAATTACTTTGACGATATGGACGTTTCGGCATAATTACAAATAAATACTCAAAAGTTAAAGTACAGTACCTTTTCCAGTCTTTTAAGAAGTTACATAATTTTCTCAGAGATATATATCATGGTGTTGGCAAAAATATTTTAAGTCTTGCGTTTGTCGATAAAAACATAAGGAAAGATGTAGCATGACACAGTAAAGTGTAAGATGAAAGCAAATACCAAACCGAACTTCTGCTAATTTTTCTATTTGTTTTTAAAGTGATCTAATAGCTTCTACACGAACTTCGTTAGCGTACAGGATGAAGTATATCCATTTCCATACCGTTGCCATACGAATTAGATATAACATATGCAGTCGTTTTTATTAAAATTATTGTTAGTTATTCCTGAAATACAACATTTGTTGAATGACTGTAGTCTCACGCATCGAGAAGATATACAGAAATAAATCAAGGTCCCGATACGTTTCAGAGAGCAGGAACCACACAACATTCTTCAAGTACTGGACTGACTGGATGGCGACATTGATTATTCACGTGTGGAAGAGTGAATCCACGGCGGATACTTAGGGAACTCCTAAAGTGTTTTTTGTGTAGAGTAAATGTCAAACACTTGTCACGTTTCACTCAGATAACGTGTACCATTAAAAATTAGTATATAAATCCAAATTCGTGCTGATTCGTGACTCAGAGATACTTTTAGAGACTTGCCACACTCAGTCAACGCGAATATTTTCATCTTTATTGTTACTATGATCATCCACTGCAGCGTAGGGGATAACGTGTTAGCCTCGAGTTGCAGGTGTCGTCGGTTCGAATCCGGCCTCAAGATGGAAGATTTTAGTTATGTGTTGTATTTGTGTTGTGTCGTTTGTAACATGATAAGTCTACTATTCATTGAGTGCACCCATAAATACTTGTGAATTACTTAGTGCTGATTGTGTGTCCTCGAAGAGAAATACCATTTTAAAAATCGTTACTATAGAATCAGCTTTTACTTGGATCGATGCCCTTCCAAATAGCTTCAGCAACTGTATCTATACACACGCCTGGTGACAGCCAGTGGTATGAATTGATTAGTTTCAGCGTTTCGGGTTGCCTACTTCGTTATATTAGCGTGTAAAGTTGCCTACAATTAGTCATCGAAAAGGTGAAAAAGTCCGTGGCAGTAGGACGGGAGGCCCTCAGCAGTCCAATAATTAGTCCGGGAAGAAAGACAACAGATCCAGACCAGAATGGACAAAACAACTATCGTAGTCGACTAAGAGTCAACAGGGTTATTTGGTTTGACGAAAGTGACTCGGAGAGGTAACACTCGGGCCGAGCATTAGGGAGGACGTGGATTCCAACTTCCATCCGGCCAACCTGATTTCGGTATTTCATGATTTGCTTAAGTCATAAGTGCCGGGATGGCCGAATTCTTTCCCGTTACTTCTCCACTCCTCTCCAGCCTCTAATGACTTAGACTACGACAATATCAAAGTCTTGAGGAAAGAAAATAAAAAATTAAATATAAAAAAATGTATTTGTCCTCTTTATTATGATGGCTATATGAGGAGATTGTATTCCATCTTACCCCATACGTAAAGTGATTTGCGAATTTGGTTATTAACTAAGAAATAATTTAATTTATTTTTATAATCTAACTAGTCCCAAAGCCCGTCAAAAACGACGAGCTGAGCAGAAAGTTCTTGGAACTCATTTCAATGACGCACAATACAATTCCGTGTGACTTACGCTATGGAGTTTCAGTTGTCATCATGGTCCAGGATATATTTCAACGTTTCAGCCTCACGACAAATTCTATTATAATTACCAATAGAAAATCAGAGCTTCAATCACATGCAAATTAAAACATTTACTGTACCGCAGTAGAGTGACATCATGATGAGCGATATAAACTTGATCCAAAAATGTTCACGGTTTGTTTCTATAACTTTCTTTTTCGCTACCCATTATTCAGACCTATGTTACAACGTTTGAACGGCTGATGCATTTTTAACTACCTACAAGCGGATGAAATATGACACATAATATTGTGGCCTAGACCACATAGATCACGATTAATATACTTTCAATCAGACGAAATAATAATTTTAAAAACCTGGCGCTCATGAACGCAACTTAAATTATTTAAAAAAATTATTCACGCTCTCTGCTGTAATGTCAAATGCCAGTTGTTATTCTGACCAAGGCTAAATTCAATCTAATCAAAACTTCTGCTAATATTGCTGCTCGAAAATTGAATCTTTCATCTTTCATATCTTTGGGAAAAGAATCTAAAAAAAACATCTACATGGAACGGATATAAATAAAAAAGCAACTAATAGTTAGTATTAACGTAAATGGAGTACTTATTTTATTTCAGTGTTTTGGCTGTTAATATTATTTCGCGGATGATTAGCTAAATAAAACGTACATAGCTTCTAGTTAGTGGTAGGATTCCTCACCGTTATTTGTTTGGCAATAAAAGCCAGGAGCGCTAAGTCACATCATTAAGGACACAACGACCAAACTTAGCCTTTTATTTGTATTGATTATTAAATACAAGGGATCCTAGTAGTAAAATTTTATAGTGTTTACTAGGAAAGCCGATTTTCTTATGCTCCCACATTCTCCTCCAAAGCTAGGACACACATTTAAGCGATTCCGTCTTCTCATCGAACTGTTCCAGAAAATTTCATCCGTTGTCAGATATTTCTGTTGTTCTCTCGCTCGCAACTAGAAGCCGACGCCATTCAGGGTGAGGACGTTAGGAAGAGCTCGACTGTGAAACCGCAGCCAAATACCTGCGAGTGCGAACCCATTCACGTGAGATACGGCCAACTGCTCGTTACTGTCGCCGCAAAACTTCCCCCGAAAAAGAAGTATAAAGCCCCCGGCTCCTCAGAAAACGCCTTACTGCGCTGCGAGATTTAAGCGGGGCGCAAGTAGGACGCGCCCAATAAAACCGCCAAGTGGTCGCCGCCAGAGACGCTCGCATCAGATCTCGGTCAAGATCGGGAGAGCCGGTAGTTTCATTTTCCAGGGTTGGTACTGCAGCGACACAACCGCAAAACAAATAGCAACCGCAAAGAACTGGGACGCTGTATTTCCGTAGTGTACTGCACAGCGAACAAGCAGTGCAAACGAAGTCTTTCACCCGTCCTGCAGTAAGCCATTCCGAGTAGGCTACAAAACGTGTGACAGGAGCATTTCAAAGTTATTGGAACATGAGGGATGTTTAGCTTTAATTACAAATTCATAATTTACCCAAAAAGAAATGTAAACGTAATAAACTCACTTTCAAACTCTGTAATGACAGGATAGGCACGTGTCTAGTCCAGGTAGAGTTTTCTTTTTTTTCCTCACCTTACGCCTTGTCGACGTCGAGGGAAAGGAATGCGAACAAGGAAAGGACTGCGAACAAGGAAAGGACAGAAATTTGGCCAAGACATTTTGGAAGAACCATCGCGTTATTTACTTGGAATGATTTGCGTAAACCATGCAAAACCAAAATCTGGATGGCCAGACGTGGGTTCGAACTAGCATCCTCCTGAATGCGGAGCCACAGCATTACAGCTCACCCTCTAAGCTCGGTGGTAGAGTTCTGCCTTTTTGACAGAATTTGTAGAAGTTTGGAAAATTTTAAATCAAATGGGGCACTAGGAATTAATGATATTCTTAAAGATCCGCTAGTTGTTCTAGAAAATGAAGGAATCCGTATGCTGTACTATATTTATATCGATCAGTTAGAAGAGATTCCAAAGTATTTTAATAAAAGTGTCATCTCCACTATCTCGTAGAAAACACACGCCGAAAAACGATTGGTATAACATCACCTGCTGGATAGGATAAGATGTAGAAAGATAGAAAGGAAAGTGGAAGAGATATTAGATGAAAATCAGTTTGGATTTAGAAGAGTTTGCGTACCGCAGAAACAATTCTGGGCTTACTATTAATTTCGGTAGAACTGATGAAGGAAACAGGGATGATTTTATGGCATTCGTGTACTCCTATTAAAACTTTTATAATATTAGATGGAGCAAATAATTCAAAAATTTGAGGATAAGAGGTCAAACACAAGGGTATAAAAAAGTAATAAGAATAAGATTCATAAGAGACATAAATTACATAAGAAAGGTTTGAGGGTATATTGTAGTCTATTGTATTCCCACTAATATTTAAAATGTATGCTGAGGAGCCGGTAAAAAAGTTAAAGAGAAATTGAATTTTACGCAATTGTTAAAAACAATCAGAATTGTGCGATTAGCTGATAACACTGTGCTGTTAGCAGACAAGAGTGAAGTATTTAGAAATTCCAGAACGGCTTTAATAAAATACTTGGAGAATAATCTGGACTAAATAGGAACGAAGGAAAGATAAAAGTCATTAAATATACCTACAATTATAGCAATAACATTATGTTAAATAGAATAACAGGACGACATGTAATCAAGACATTCTCTACAGAAAAATTATTTAGAAAATCAAGTAACAACTGATTTTCCAGTCAATAACGTTTGAAAACCACCAACCAATCTTTAATCACGGACACAGAAAGATTTATTTAATTTCATTCTGAGGGAGCACAACGCTCCTGTGGCAATCTCCCTACACACCCATTTAACCCCTTTCTTGTACCATCCTGATTTTCCCTCACACGTTTTAATTTTAAACCTAATAAACATTGGGTCGCAAACGCATAATTTCGGAGTTCGTAACAGGTCCGCAATGTGACGCCCTTCAGAGTAAATACAAGTAATCACGCACTCTTTCCAAACTGTCCTGGTTGGTCCTGTTAGTGATGACATGCATTGAGAACGTACAGGACCCACCAGAACAATTTGAAACAGTACGTGATTCCTTACGTGGAAGGGCTGAAGCATGCATTGCCGTGGACGGGCGTCAAATTGCGGACCTGTTACTAAATCACAAAGTACTCGTTTTTGACTCAATGTTTGTAAACCATTTTTGTCATATTTTGATGTATACTATCACTACATAAAATATTTTACACTTTTTTTAACGTCCTTCATAATAAATTGGTGTTAACGGTTTATGAGGAGTAAAAATGGGAGTGCCTCAGGGTAGCGTGTTGGGACCATTGCTATTCATTATTCTAATTAATAATTGTGTTGATTGTTTACTATCTGAAATTAGATTGTTTGCAGATGACATAATGCTGTATAAAAAGGATCAAAACGATAGAGGACTGTAAACAGTTGCAGGGTGATCTGGACAGGATATCTAGTTGGGTTGGTAAACATGGGATGAAAATAAATGCAAAGAAGAGTCAGCTAATTAGATACACAAATAAAAAACTAAAGGTTAAATTTGAATATAAGGTGGGGAAAGAATTGCTTGCTGAAGACTTGAAATGTAAATATCTTGGCATTACATTTGATAACAAGCTTAACTGGGCAGGACACATTGGACAGATCGTAGGAAAAGGTTTCAAAATTCTGCACTTGTTGGAGAGAGTGATGAGGGGATGCACGAGAGAAGTAAAGGAATTGGGTTACTAAACTTTGGTCAGACCATTGCTCAAATACGGTAGTGTAGTATGGGACCCACATTTTGAGTATCAAATACAGGAGTTGGAGAAGGTGCAAAGAAGAGCTGCTAGATTTGTTTCGGGAAATTATCACAGAACGCAATCAGTAACAGATGTGATAAAAGAGCCAGAATGGGACTTATTGGAAGACAGAAGGAGGGTGAAGAGGGTCATGGGAGTGTACAAGGCGTATATTGGTGATGAGGCATGGAAAGATATTGGTGTAAGAATTGAAAGTAATGCATGGAAGGGAAAAGATGACCATGACCACAAGCTGGCACTCGATTTCAGGCACAAGGGTGTGGGAAGATTTTATTTTTAAGGTAAGGGTGTCAGGGATTGGAATGAGTTACCAAGGGGAATGATGAATAACCTACCGAAAACGTTAAAAGAATTTAAAGTTAAAATTTGTAGAGGGCAAATGTAGGTGAGTGTAGGATAGGGGGAAGTTGGAAGTGTAGGGAAATTGCCACCGGAGCGTGTGCTCAATGTCAATTAAAATTAAATTAAATTAGATTTTGATTTAAATTTTTAGCTCGCCTTTCCCGATCATCTTTTATCAGCTATTTCGTCGTCTGCTAGCAGATTGCTCTCACTGTCTCCATCTTGCTCGACTTTTCCGTCTGCGATGTCAGGCCGTTACCACTCGATCCTGTGTGGTTCTTACCCTGATTATATCGCTCCACCTGTTCCAGCAATCTGTTTCCCGGAAGCTTTCGCTGTCGATTGCAGTGATCACTTTGCCGGTGGCCCGTGTCCTTGTCTTGGACGGCGACAGAGCTCTCCAATTGTTTTCCGCTCTACTTGCTGAAAATTCAATTTAGCCTCGACCCGCGGCGAGTGAGCCTAGAGGCGGCCTCCGGACGGTGGAGTGCAGTAATTAAAAATGTTGCCCCCCTGTCCTCCCGCGCCGACTTTCTGACGGTGTCCCGCGCATGCGCAGTTCGTCATTTGTCGCGCAAGAAGACAGTTAGGATCAACAGTGCAGTTTGTTTAAACAGTTTAGAGGCAGCGGGAATGCGGAGGAGGATGTTGTTGCTGTTATTCTGCATACACAACCGTTGTTTTAAATACCCTCTAACTCCCTGAAACACGATATTCTACAGTCATTGTTTATTCCTAACGTAAACAACATTACTAAGTAGGCAGAATACGGTATACTAACAAAACACGAATTTTGGTTTCCTATCTCTGAATATATCTCCATTTTTAAAGATGACCGTTGCAGTAACCTGACAGGTGCAGTGAGAGGATTTCATCAGGTGTTTTTGTGGAAGTCCTCGCGTTTCCTCCGGCGCAGTTATTTTCAGGAGCATGTTAATTCATATTTTTCGTATTGTTTCTGAGGGTTCAAACAGAAGAAAACAATAACATAGCGATTATAAAATGATAAACAGAAATAACATTGAGAGAGGAATTGCGGAGAGAAAGTTGTTTTTCAGATATGTAAATTTTCAATTAAACACAGAGTTGGAATTCAAGAGGACGCTGTTTCAGATCACCATCCAGACATCCATATGGTTACCCGAAGAAACACCACGCGAATGTCGTAATGGTCCCTGCAGAAGGCTATTAGCGAATTCCTTCCCATTGATTAATCACAACCTCTACGGGCTGTATTGGCCTAAACGTCAACAAACCCTATATCCAGAAGGAAAAAAAAAAACGGATAAAAATTGATCTACTCAGCGCATTAGTGAGTCAGGTTGTTGAGACTGAGAATGGTGATTTATGCTCTGGCCTCGCATTCGGTAGAACGCGGGATCGAATCCCCGTCTGGCCACCTAAATTTGGAATTTCCGTGGTTGCCCCAAATCACTTCAGGCGAATGTCAGGATGGTTCTTTTCAAAAGGCCATGGCCGAATCTCTTCTCGTACCTTACCCCCGGGCCATTCCCCCCTCCCCCCTCTAATGATCTTGACGTCAAAAAGAGGTAAGGCTATAAATACACAAGAAAAAGAGATTTTTTTCAAATTGTAAGACAACCCCGAGCGTGGTGGGTGAGCGGTAACCCCCTGGCCTCACATTCAAGAGGACGTGGGTTCGAATTCCCGTCCGGCCATCAGGATTTTGGTTTTCCATGGTTTCCCCAAATCACTACAGGCGACTGTTGTGATGCTTCCTTCATAAGACCGTGGCCGAATTCCTTCCTGTTCCTTGACCCCAGTCCTTTGTCGCCTCTAATGATCTCCACATCGACGAGGTGTAAAGCCATAAGCAAAAAAAAAATAATAATAATAATTCTGAGTGTGTTCCTCAGTGTCCAGAAGAGTATTCTTCGCTCTGTTAAGTGAAATTTTCTGCAAGCTGTGGTGGATATCGTCAAGGACTTTAAAACGTAAAACTTGATCTGAAATAACAACGCTTTTCATTCTCACGGCCAGAAGCCTAATTCCTTTCATGATAGCAATTAGTGAAAGAACCAATTTGACGACAACAAAATTGTAAAAAAAGTTGGCGAAATATCACTTTACTGAGAGTCATCTATTTTTATCTTCGAACTAAACAACGAAGGATCAGGTACCACTGATCCCCAGTTTTTAGACAGGTAACCAGTGTAAATCATGAGAGTGGGAGTAGTACTTACGTCTTAGTCGAATTCAAATTGGTTTTGTTATACCAGGCGTACTTAACATAAAGGATGAACGTATGTGTTTCCATATGTCTGCGAAACGTGTTACTTCTTGTGTTCTGTAGGTTAAGTGTTTATTTGTTTGTCGAATGTGTAGAATATAGGGTGGGTCTAACCAACACAAGCAATCACATAACAGGCAACAAGATATTTTATCCATCACCAAGATTTGTCCGCAAAGAATTCCACTAGCTGTATCAGGGAAGATCTTTGCTTGACAATCGATGATGATGCGATTAGGCTGGATAAAAAGTATGTTGAAACAACGAATATTCCCAACATTATGCTAATCGAGAACGAAGTGACTGCTATGCAAGTCATAAATAATATACAGGAATGGTTTCAAAGTCCATGGACACACGATAGTTAAATTTTGTATCGTTCATTTCATTTGTTATGTTTTGTAAATTTTCTATAAAGTTTGTTTTATTGTTGATTTTATGAAAAAATATTTTAAATAGAAATATATAAACAATTTTGGAAGAACTGTTATAATTTAATAAATTTAAAATTGCAAAATATGTGACGTCACACCAGGGGACATGGGATCACATAGATGTCACCACTTGTGACAAGAAAAGGGGGTGGGGGGGGGGGGGGTAGGGCTCGAACAATCATGAAATTTGTATGATATATTTTGTGGGTGGCCCCTTAGCACACGCAGAACATAATTACATATATCGCAGACAGATAACAACATTTCATCGTTAGTACTTAGTGCTATACAACAGCTGGTATAAAATAGTGGGCGTCAGAATGGACGCAAAATCAAACCCCTAAATTTGACCATTACAATGATGAGTGAAGGAAGCCTTCGTACGATGTTGGAAAAATGTGGTGAAGAAGAACAAAATGTAGGTCCACGTGGGCTGAACTGTTGGCAAATGTTAGTAAATAATAAAAGTGACTTTTTGCTTGATGGGGAAAACTGAACGACTTACTGATACTCTGTAACCTTACAACTCGCATAACTCCAATTGGAACACAGCTAACAACAGTGGCAGACAAACAAATCTTTTCTTTCTCGAAGTACGAAGCTTTTGTAGCTGATGGAGTAAAGGGTTGGCAGCTTCCACTGAGAGAAATATTTAAGTAATTGACGTTCCATTCAGAAGTGAACAATGTAACGAAATTTGGTGTAGAGCCTAATAGAGAAAAGGCGAAAAAAGGAGTGTTTGGGAGGGGTGGCAGGAGAGGGTTGGGAGGGTTCGGAGGCGGGGAGTTGCCGCTGTTGTGTTCGGAATGTCCCGGCTCCACACTCAGGGGAAATTAAACGGACCCTTTGATTTCTACCGGGACTCCAGGAAGCTCGCACGCGCGTCCGACGACGGCAATTTTATTTTCCGCCACGTCGACGCCTTTCACAACGAATCGAAGGTCCGCGACTTGCCGCAAAACATTTTAGCGGACTTGGAACTTAAGTTATAGTTCACTGTCCACTACACGAGATGGTAGAAGCTATTTCTGTGTTAATGCTGGTCTGCATTTTGCTCCAACTTTTATGGAAGTACCGACATGACTTTTAGGTAACTGTTAGGTAATTACACCACCTGCAGTGTCTATGAAGGACTCCCGATCACGCAATAGTACTTATACGACGAATGCTAAAACTAAGTCCTGAAATGTTTTCTTATAACCTTGGACATAGTGTAAGCATTCTAACCTGTGGTGTGATTTACATACACGTCTGCGATAATACACTGAAGTTCGAAAAGTCGTGGGATAACTCCTAATATGGCGTGGAACCCCTTTTGCCCTATCAAGTGCAGCATTCCGACGTTGAATTGCCCCAACAAGTAGTCAGAAGACTCCATAAGAGAAATTTAGCCTATACAGTCATCCATATTTGCGAAAGTGTTACCAATACAGTGCGTTGTGCACGAACCTTTCGATTATATACCTCATTCATGACCAGCAATCTATGTGGCAAAAATCACTTTACAATGTTCCTCCAACCAATTGCGAACGATTTTGGTCCAGTGACATTGAGCACTGTCATCCTGGAAAAGTGCAGCGTTATTTGGGATTATGATGGACATGAATGACTTCATATGGTCTCAAAGCAGCTGAACACAACAATTTGCAGTCAATGGTCAGTTCAGTTTGACCAGAGGGCTCAGTTCATGTCGTGAAAACATACCCCATACCAGGATGAAATCGCCGCCTCGTACAGTGACTTACTAACAACCTGTGTATATGATCTTGTGAAATCTGAGCCGCACTCGAACTATGCCATGTGCGCTTTCCAATCGGAATCACGAGAAAATTATCTTTCGTAGGTAAGGAAGTCAAGGGCTGGAATAATTTACCAAGGGGAGCGATTAATAATTTACCAAAAACTCTGAAAGAGTTTGAAATTAAAATACGTAGAGAGAAAAATTGAGCGGGTAAAAGAAAGGGAAAAAATGGTTGCGTAGGGGAATTTCCACTGGAATGTGAGCTCCATCGCAATTACATGAAATTAATCACAGTGGGAAGTTAAGACATGCAGCCCTGCTGATGTAGGGAAACAAATATATTATTTCACGGCGTTGAATATTAATATATTATTATATATTATTATTATTCCCAATAACCCATTTGGAGGGTACGATAAATCAACTGTGGCTATGTTTCTTTGTATTTAAACAAATATATTATATATATATATGTTTCACCTAAATAAAATTTCTTAACTTAAACCGAGCGTGGTGGTGTAACGGCTAGCGTTCTGGCCTCGCATTCGGGAGGACGGCGGTTCGAATCCACGTCCGGGCATCCAGATTTCGGTTTTTCATGGTTTCCCAAATCACTCCAGGCAAATGACGGGATTCTTCCTTAAAAAGGCCATGGCCGAATTCCCTCCCATTCCTTGCCCCCCATCCTTTCCCGTCTCTAAAGACCTTGCTGTTAGAGAGACGTTAAGCAGATAAAAAAAATATTAACTTAATACTGACACATAAAGGTTACTCACTTACATGTTAACCTGTTACAGACATATGTAAATAAAATGGTGACTGTACAAGCAGGCAACAGTGTCTTAGTATGCCTGGTATTACGCTTGTATGGTGCTACAAAATGTTGTCGACCCTAGTTAGAATATGCTGATGTAGTGTGAAACACATGTTATTTACACCAAATACAATAGTGCAAAAGAAGTCTGCTAGATTTGTTAGTGTACCACGGAACATAGTGAGGAACTGATATAAATCGTAGAGGTTTCTTGCTGCAAGATATTGCATGATGGGGTGAGAGTAAAAACTTTTTTTCTTCGTGCTTTAAGGATCGTCGATGTCTAGGTATTCAGAGCAGGGTGACGGTTGTGAGCAAAGAAAAGGAAAGAATTCGGTCCCGGCCTTTTGACGGAACCATACTGTCATTCACCTGAAATAATATCGAGAAACCATGGAAAACCGAAATATGGGTAGCCAGATTGGGATTCGAACCAGCGTCCTCCCAAATTCCAGGACCGAGCGTTACTTCTCACCACCATCCTCGGTGAGAATAAAGACAATGTTGGCAATTTGTAGGACGCTTATTGGCGTCGAGACCTTGATGTATGTTGGTAGGAAAATGATCGAGATGTCTGTTGCAATGATCTAACCATCAATTTGATACATATGCGAATATAAACATTTTCTTCTTTAGGCAAGGAAATCAGGTTTTCGATTATATTGCCGACAAAATGTTTAATAATACTACCTCTAACAGTAAAAGAATAACCAAGCGTGGTGGGTGAGCCGTAAAGGTTTGGCTTCGCATTCGGGATTCCCGACATCCAGGTTTTTCATGGTTTCCTCAAATCACTGAGAGCGAATGTCGGAAAGGTTCCTTTAAAATGTAATTTCCTGACCTCGACATCAACAAGGCATAAAGTAATAAGCAATAAAGAACCTGAAAGAATTTGAAACAAAAAGAAATAAGAAAGTAGAATAGATGGATAGTGAGTGCACTGCAAGAATTCGTGAAATGCGAACGTAGGTTAGTATTGAATTCGCCAGCGGAGCGTATACTCAATCAGAATTAACTTGGATTAAAACATCTTGTCCTTGAAAGGTGAATCGGAATGTGTATTAGGTTTTGGTTCGGTGTAACTCTCATTTATTCTCTGTAAACCAGAAAAACAACATACAAGTAACGGGACCGAACAAGTTACATCCGACAAGAGATGAAATGCAGAAATCCTTCCTAGGTGCGAAATTTTAGCTTAATTTAGAAACACTCGTGAAGATGATATTAGTAAGTTAGATCTAGACAGTTTCGTTCCTCTATCAGAAAGTTTGAAACAATGAGCAAACGACCTGTAATATCACTCCAAACACACAGAAGTTGCGGGGCGGATCCTTGGAGATATTCTGCAGCAATCCGTCAACCGGTGGATTGCCTACCACGAGGCCCGGGTGGGAGTCTGGGAGAGAACAAGCCTTGCGCACGATGTCGCTTATTTTGACGGATGGCTCTGGCTTTATCCACCAGCTCGAGGGCGTCCCAGAGGCACAGTGGTTGAAACCTGCTGAACAAGAGATGGCAATAAGTTACTTCTGCTGCGCGCCCCAGTACACATGTACAGTACACAGAATGTATACTTCGGTAAACCACTGAGTGTGACTGGTGAGCGGTAACTCTCTGGTCCTGCATTCGGGAGGACACGGGTTGGAATCCCGTCCGGCCATCCTTCCATGCCTTCCCCAAATCACTCCAGGTTAATGCTCCTGTGGCTCCTTTAAAAAGCCGTGGTCGAATTTTTTCCCGTTCCTTGTGCCCATTTCCTTCCCACCCTAATGATCTCGACGTCAACGAGGCGAAAAGTCAGCATTAGAAAATATAAAAAAATATTTCGGTAATCCATCACTGAAAGCATAAATCAAACTCGGTACAACAACAGTTATATATATATATCCTTAATTGCACACTAGATACATTTATCATCAGACTTCCATATACATTTCCTTTCTCGTTGGGTTTGCTTAATTCTTAAGGTTTTTCACTTCGTCGACGTCGAAATCATTAGAGACGGAAAAAAGCTGAGGGCAAGGAACGGACTCTTTGATGGAACCACCCCAGTATTTGGCTGGACTGATCTGAGGAATCGATGGAACATTCAGATCATCATGGCCGGATTGATATTTGAACCCGCGTCCTTCAGAAATCGAGGACATGTGGGTTACCTTATTATTAATATATCCGTATTCCTTTTTGTTTTCTTGTATTTTTGTATTATACAGTGACATATGGTACTTATGAACCTTTTTCTGCTGACCATCTCGTAAGTAGTTACGAATTTTTTCAGTTTTCTTCATACTGTTGCTTAAGCATTGTAAGATACTTGCTTAATTTCCGTTATTTAATAATTATTTTTGGAAATTCGACTAACATTGTGTGTCTAATTGTTATTTTACATTTATTTACTGGGCTTCCTCCTAACATTGTCTGTTCGAAAAGCTGGTTAATACTTGGTTGTTCCTTTATTCACGTAACTACGCTTTGCGTAATTTCAGTTACGATTTCCTGTTACTACACGAATTAATACTTTAAGAAACTATTGGCACTTGAAAGTAACATAGGTATTGTGCTAATTTCTTCCACTGATTTATCTCACTTCTGAAAACCAAAATTGTAATGGTGTAACCGATAATTCTTAAGACTACTTAACCTAACTACTGACCCCTAAAGGACTTGCTACAAAACTTTTTGTGCCCTATCATGGAATCTTGTAATATGACTGTTCGATCTGTTAACGAATGAAAGATGCGTCTCTTGAAACAAAAACAGTTGTTACACAGAAGACCCCTTTTATTCGAGTATCAAATAATATGCGGTGATAAATCCTTTACACAGATAAACCTGGAATGAGACAACACCTATTAATCACATGTGATCTGCTGGTTTAATCATAAAATCTTGAATCCAACTAAGTGTTCACCGAAAAGTATAAAATTTTGCCTTAGGACACAGAAAGCAGTTACCAAACGTGTATGGAACAAAGCTCATTATTGAAGTTAGACTTAGATTTAAGGAACGGAGAGAAAGAAAACTTAGGCTCTTAAAACACTGTGCTGTAGAAGGATGTTGAATATTAAATGGTCAGCTAAAGCAAGTAGTGAACGTGTGTAGGTAATTGCGGGTAAGAAAAAAGTTAAATAATTTGGCAAGCTTCCGCGGTCGTCGTAAGTATTATTTTGGTTCTCCGGGTGGAGCCGCGTCGATATGTTGAAACCTAACGTGCTGTGGCCTTCATCAGAGGTCTGCAGACCTCTGATGAAGGCCACAGCACGATGGCCGAAACGTTAGGTTTCAACATATCGACGCGGCTCCGCCCGGAGAACCAAGATAACAAATATGAAAAAACTTTTTCGAAGATTGTAACAGAAGGAAAAGATAGCATACTGGGTATGTTTTAAGACGTGTGGGATTGATTAGTTTGTTAGTATAAGGCACAGACAAGAAACAAATTGTAGGGGAAAGCTAAAATTATAACATGTGATGCATATGGTTTAATACGTAGGTTGTATAGGGTATGTTGAGATGAAGATGTTAGCACTAGATCGGAACAGATGGAAGACTGCATCAAACATGTCTAGTGCTCGTCAGTTGTACAAAATATAAGTTTTCTCTTATTTATTTTTGTGCACCAGTATAAATATTGGTAAGTACTCATTTCTCCTACAGTTCATGACCGATGTTTACTTATGTTTAGTGCAAAATTCTCTTGGAATACTCATGATTTAAACACTGTGCTGTACGAGTCAGGGACTAGAATATATTACCGAGGAAACTGATGAATAAATTACCAAAACTGCTGAAAGAATTTATAATTAAAAATCGTAGAGGGCTAAAGTAGGCAAGTACAAAAACGCAGGAAAATGGGTGTGTAGGGAAATTGCCACCGGAGCGTGTTCTCCAAAACAATTAATTAAATTTAATTGTTTACTATATAAATAACAAAACATAACATAACGTAAACAACAAATATCATAACTAAAGCCAATTAAAAATTCTCAGCTAGAAGTATTAAATTTCAGACGCTGAAAACTTTTAAAATGTCTCATCCAGAACTGTTAGCGAAATTCATTTCGACCAATGGCATGTTTCCGTCGAGATTACCATTTTCACTTCACAATGTGAAACCACTTTAAATAGAAATTGTTAACAAAATTGAAGTAATGATGTATGTCAGCCACATTTAACAACGTATAAAGGTGTGGGGAGTACCTACTAGCGACTTTGCAGATCGTATTCCGTTCCATTCCCCCTCGCACTCACCTACCTCTAAATCTGCGACAGCGCATAGGAAGCTCTTTGTGTGATTGAAGACTGCCTGGCTGTGCGCGAGTGGAAATGTTTCCGAGTAACAATGGAGAAGTAATTTTATGGTTGTGGGCCTCCATGATTCTTATCTTCGATCCAGTGAAATAAACTTGCTGCGGAGAACGAAACAAGGCCATGTGAACGGCGGGCGAGGAAATGTCTCGGCACAGGAAGCAATCCCGCTGCCTGCGCCAATAAATTCTCGCAGGCTAAGCCGCCTCCGTCTCTCTTGTATTTGCGTTACGCGGATCACATGTAAGGGCTGCAGCTTTCGTAGATAACTTGCTCCCTTTTAACCTGTGTATTAGAGGGATAGTAAGGCTGTGTTTCTTCAGATATTCTCTGCAGTCAATAGCTATCCAGGTGACTGAGTGAGTTTAGGAAATTATGTATTAGATCACTCCACGATTCAATAGAAGTGGATGGGGGAGGGTGCATTGCATCTATAGTAGTGTCTAATCATTTATGCAGCGGCAGGGATGCTTTATCTAGTAACTCCAAACAACTTTTATTCAGAACATTGTTTTCGCAAATATTTTGTTTTTGAGGTGATTCAAAGTACCTGCTTATATGGTTAACCCTGTCTATTACGTCGCTATAATTTCCCCGCTCCTTCGCTCGCGCGCAATTTGGTGTGCGTATTAATCCGTTTAGCCTTTTTTTTTGTCTGCTTAACGTCGATCTAACAGCGAGGTCTTTAGAGACGGAAAGGGTGGGGGGCAAGGAATGGGAAGGAATTCGGCCATGGCCTTTTGAAGGAAGCATCCCGGCATTTGCCTGGAGTGATTTGGGAAACCATGCCGTTTAGCTTTTGTCTTCTTGTAGTAGCAAAAAAAAAAAAAACTGTAGTCTCTTCTTAACCTTTACCGAAAATTAAATTCGAAAATTCGTTACTCTGATTGAGGTGTTAATCCTTGATGTAGTGGTTATATAATAATTTCCCTTGTAGTCTAACGTACAGTATTTCAGGAAGCTGAAGAAATAAATAACTAAAGTCGTGAAGCGAAAAAACAATATTAATAGAATCCAAAGGGTGGAGTGTTATTTGTGTTGTAGCATGATCTTCGTTGGGTATCTTTTAAAGGATATGCAGTGTGATCTTTGGCGACTACCTATTTTAGGATCGAACACATTATCATTTCTTGCTCCATTCCCAAGTCATGTTGTGTTGTATCGTATACTGTAAATTTTAAGCTATACTTAAAGCTGTCAAATCGTTTAAAAACTTTTTATAACACAAATTATAACATTATCTTTCTTTCTATATCCGTTTTTGCGACGACACCTAGTTAGCTTGAAGTTAATATAGTAATTAAACTAAAATATTACCTGAAGGTCGTAGGCATAAGAACGCATAAAACCCCTATTAGTTTTACGTAGATAAATGGGCAAAATCCAATATAATATTTCAATTATCTCTATATATTTATGATTATTTCAAAACGCTTCAGAACTCATACGAAGAAATAAAGGCAAAACCATCAGTTGTAATTACTTCCTAAATAATATAATTTATTTACCACTTCTGTTACAATTGATGCCATACACATACCTTTATTCCCCATGGTTGAAAATATGAAAATGAAAAATTTTACCAAAATTTGTGTAAATCCTAGATTTTACACCCCAAAACTAATCTTTGTTATAATTATTATTTGTGTGCGTTCTAAAGAGAATTTTTCACATGTATTCCACGACACAGAAAACTACAAACAATGGTGTTACTTCTAGCGTTACTGGATAAACGAGAGCTTACAGTTATGTAACTACGATGAAAGCTTTTACTGCCATGCCTCTCAGCTTAGTTACACAAATACTGAACTTATTTCAAACTGTGAACAGTTTTATTACAGGAATAAAACAGCTGACAGTAAACTTGCTTCCGAATACGATGATAAACGTCAAAGTCAAACTGATCGGAAAATTTAAGACGAAAACTGCTTCAAACGGAACGGTGTATAGCTGTTCTAGCCAATACGTGGATGTCCAACGACATTTTACCGGCTCTGTTTTTAAAGGCTTGCTCTAATTCACAGATTCGCGTGACACGAAACATTGGCATGGACCCAGGAAATAACAGCAATAATAAACATAGCCAGGTTAAAATAACTTATTAGACAAGAGACGAAAGGTTATACTGAGATAAAACTACAATTGCTAAGTTACGTCGTTTATTATATACTTACAAATAAAAACAAAACAAAGCAGCAATACTGGTTGCATTTAACAGAAGACTATAAGAAAGTTTATTTCAAAAAAAGGTTCTCTATTCCTAATGCTCTCATAGAATAATAAATAAAATGTTTATGCTTCAGGTGTAAGCTACAGGCACCAAAATGAACGTTAATTACAACATTCAGGAGAAAGATGCTTTTGATGTTTTTTTCATAGAACCAAATAAGTGAAGGATTTGGTTTATAAAACTTTGGTCAATGCCCACTAGCGTCGCTAGCTTAACAAAGGCCCCGGAGAATATATATATATATATATATATATATATATATATATATATATATATACAGGAAAGTGCCCCATTCCGGTCCCCTCCCCCTAAAGAGGATCCCCGGTCTCCTGCCTCTGCATTGGACTGAACTCTAACGGAATCAAGTGTTGTATTGGACCGTCGGTTAGGGAGGGGGGAGCCAATACGTTGATGAAATATAATTATTAATAATATGTATGGCATCCAATAAGTTGGTTATTTGGTTAAATGGTGAACTAGAACTCTCATTTCTACAAGAAGTTAGTTTCACACAAAATTATATTCAATTTATTTATTCTGGCTTATACAAGGCCGGGTGTAGTTAACGTTACGTTAAACATAATCCAAAGACAACAAACAAGAAATACCCGACATTTACAATCCGCAGGATAAAAGCAAACATAAAACTGATTTAGATATCTAAATGATTTTGCAAAGTCAACATGTTTTAAAGTGGCATAA
Organism: Vandiemenella viatica; assembly: GCA_031002005.1. NCBI lineage: Eukaryota > Metazoa > Arthropoda > Insecta > Orthoptera > Morabidae > Vandiemenella > Vandiemenella viatica. Next base: position 242,982,542 of record CM061919.1, read on the forward strand.
CAGGCCAACAACTTAAAGTTAACATTTACAAAAGAATCCCAGGGGCGCCGCACAGTGGTCTGAAATCCCGAAAAGCTGGCCAAAATTAGAAATACTTGTTCAATCTTCTTGAAAATTTGTATACATGATCTGTCTAGGTCGCTGATAACGAATATCTACGTCAATTATAAAAAAATGAATAAAAAATAAACAAAATGTCGGTTCCAAAATGGCGGAAAATATTTAAAACGGCAGATTATCTAAAAAATAGTATAAATATGGGGTGATTTAATATCTCTTATAAGAAATCAGGACATTATTTGTTCAAAAAACAAAATGGTGGCTTCAAAATGGCGGATGATAGTACAAAAAATTGTGTTAAATGCATAAAATATCCTATAAGTATATGAAATCGGTGATATTCAAAAAAATTAAAACAATATGTCATACGATATTGAATATATCACGACTATTGACAATACTGATTAAAATTAGCTCTTATAATATATAATAATATAAAAAATGGCAAAGCAATTGTGGTGGACATTTTTACAAACAGAAAAATAGTATTTTTTTTAAAAAAAATAGTGAAACGGGACTTACGAGGACGTAAATCTATATTTCATTTTTAAAATAAAAAAAACAAAATTGCTTATTGATAATGTTTTATTAAAAATGTCTAAAATTGTATTGTTGAAGAAAAAAGAAAAATAGTTTTATACAATTTTACTTATAAAACATTTTTTTTTTGTACAAAAATTCGATTGTTTAATAAATAACAAGGTACATTTTATTCGCTATCGGAATCACAACAATCTGTCGTTGATTCATCCGTCACAGAATCAGTTACATCAGAGCAATGTGTCGCGATATCTGGCGGATTGAGTAGCTCTAATGTCTCTGTTGACAGCGATCTCAAATTTTTTGTGGCAATTTCCTGAGGCTCGTAATAAAGGGGTCTGAGGAAACCAAAAGACACAAACATACATCCTCCGTCGTTTTTTGGCGGCTGCATTTTCGCGAGAAATCTTCCCGATACCTTTTTACATATTTATTGCACGATTCTTGCGCATCTTCAGACATTTGGCCTATTGGCAATAATGCAGAAGAAATAATTTCTTTACCGTGAAAGAACTTTGTGCACGGATGTTGGCATGTAAAACCACGGGTTTAACTCCACGAATTTGCGACCAGTAGTAACTGTAAATTCTTCAAACCGAACTAGATTAATGTCGTGACCAGATGAAATTGCCTGTAATATTATGTAGAACCGCTTGATCAAGTCTTCATTGACACCAGTTATCAATGACGATACAGCATAGTTCACGAAGAAACGTCGAGCTGTATTTCCGTCATTAGAGCTACCAAATCCCTGTTTTGGTTGGTCAACGTTTAGACCCAGTCGAATACGAAAGCCTAATTGAATATTTTTTTCCCGCAATTCAACTGATGCTTTTTCTTCAGGTGTACGCGCCTTCCATTTTTGTATGTCAAGTTTGTATGCTATGTGCAAGCAGCATTCAAAAAATCGTATCCACGCATGTAATGATGAAATGCTATATTGCAAATTTTCCTCTTTGATTTGTTTTTCTAAAATATCATCAAGATTGTTAAAACTTTTAGACGTTGCATCACAAATATTACAACGTAGAGAGGAAGATGTTCCAGTAATTGCATTACACACTTTGCCATCAATCATGCTCAACGCAAGTTGGTAAGCAACAGTTATCAATTTCCCGTCAATAACTGTTTCATATGGGACAAGTTTTTTTTGTTGGTCTTGTATAAACTTAATTTCTTTTAACGTATTCTCGACATTTTCATTTAAAAATTGAATACGAATAGGTCTACAGTATCGAGGAGACGAAGGTCGCGGATTTTTCCATACAATGAGCTTTTCAGAATATTTTAATTTTTTAATCGATTTATTAATGATTCTGTTAAATTCCATTCTGATAAACCAGTCCTTAAATACTCTGGAACCTGAATGCATCACCGAAATACGACGAAAAGTCAAGGCCGTCTGCAAACCTTAAATTATTTACCTGATCAACAATTTTGTCGTTATGCATGTTAACATAAAAAATTATATTATTAACAGAATAGCAGCTAGTAGCAGCCAATTTTTTTAAATAAGTATCAAATACAATACAGGCTATAAGGTGGCATAAGAGATTCGACCGAACACGACAGAACACACAAACTTTTTTCAACTTTAAAGTTAAATAATTTGTTTAATGTAGATTATTATTTTACTTGGATTGTGGGGGTGAATCCATTTTGCGAATTCAAATGTTCGCAACACCAAGTCGTTCTGTACACAATCACTTATTATATTTAAAAGAATTGTAAATTTTAGCCGGTTACTTTCCAACTAATCGCTTATCTTCGGTATGAGCTACAATTCGCCAGATGTTCTCGCCACGTCGCGTCGGCACTTTCAAACGAGTAAATGCCCTTCTGCATGAGTCACAAAGCGAAACCGACACGTGATTTACATCAATGAAATACCGCTCTGTGGAACTAGTAAAGTGAAAGATCCTAAATAGTAACTTTTTTTTTTGACTTTTGGCCAGCTTTTCGGGATAACTTTAAACGGCGCGCCGTTTAAAGTTAAAAGCATCGTTTGAATTTAAAACAATGAGCAAAATGCTTCGAATTTGAAGTTAAGAATATGAAACGTTGGATAGCTCAGTCATTGTTATGATGGGAGCAGAGCCGTTTACGGGTTAGCAAGCCTCGTTAAAACCCAATGGAACTGTGGACCTATGCGCGGTACTATACCGTAATCGCATCTTCTCGACGAGGTGTGACACGCTCTGTGCCACTGCTGCAACGAATGCCAGATTTGCGGATATGTCCGCGCTAGCACATCAGCTTACAATCTCTGGCAGGAGGACCGCTCAGCTTCCAGCCCATCTGAGCCAGACTATGCGACCAGACACAGTCACTGATCAACGGCTAAGGGCGTGTCGGGTGACACGTCCGCACTGTAGCTCGTCTCGGCAGCAAGTGAAGTCGAATATGGCGTCGTGTCCTCTTGTCACGGCAAAGCCAGCTTTCCTCTCCCCGCATATGGAACAGAAGCCTTGAATTAACAACTGTGAACCCCTGTATCCGTTCATGATTGGTGCATCGATATAAGTCCATCATCACGTCCTTCGTGTCGTCGCTAACATTTGTTACCCGTTCCCGCACATTTTGCTTGACCTTGTCGGGGCACTGGGAAGGGAGGTCAGTACACTCGGCAGGTAACGGTTCCCGCGCGCCACCCCTTTGTGAGCGGAGGCGTCAGCATGTCAGCGATACTGGGCATTGTCCCGTTCTCTGAACGTTCAAAACTGCAGTTCCAACTTCCCACATTTAATATTTTCTGGCACAGAAATTAAATCATATAATAATAAATCTGGCTGCCCGGGTTTAATACATAATTATTCACCTATGAATTAATCCTAATATTTACAATTTAGATAAATGAATATTACAAGGAAAATCTGAATATTAATTAATTATTTATTAAAATTCATTGTGGATGACTCTGTCATACCACAGTGTAAATAGTAGTTTTGGCTTCTGCCTCTCTGTAATAGGGAGCTCGTGTTGCTCACTTTAATTGTTGATCGCCAAATCGCCATTACGTGTTTTGTCAGTGAACCAAGTTTTTACAGTGTGCTATATATTTTTAATTTCTCGTGGAAATGGGCAAGTAAGCCTTCCGACCAATATACACTATTAAATGATAAGGTTTTAGATTCATGTTTATCACTGAGCTGTCTTATCGAAACGATAGGTTAAAAATCTATTGGGTTAACAAAAAACAAGCTAGGGTTGCGCAAAGCGGACCCACATGAGTTGCCTAAGCCGGACCCCTTCTTTTTCATGCTTACATGTCTGCCTATATCTCAAATAGAGGGTGAAAGGCCTGTATTTCTATGACCATAACATCTACGCCTTATAAAGCCCAAATGATGGAAGCTAGAAGAGCTAAAGAAGTCAAGGAACCTCGACAGCAAGCATGTAATCATGATCGAGGATTCAAAAGTAGCCGCGGACGGAGGTATGGTTCAGCAGTAGGGCTTTCTAGAAAAGAGAAAGAGCAGGTGAAAAAGCGCCTTACTGTTGAAAAGAATGTGAAAGGATCAAGAACTGAGGATGAAATTAGTGCGTCCTCTGGATCATCGGAATTGGAGCTTCTTCCGGGAGTGTCCCCATCAAAAGATGATGACGCTTGGTGCATGCTCTGCGACAGGAATTTTTCCGAAGATTCAGAAGGTTAACTATGGGTAATGTGCGTTATACGTTCGTTTTGGCCCCATGTGGATTGTGCTGGGGCTGAAAAGGACATGTACATCTGTGACTTTTGCCACTAAACAATTTAATTTATGTTGTATTTTCTGTCTTATTATATTGTAGTCTATACATAGGATATATTTGTATTTTTTTTAAAAAAAAAAAAAAAAAAACCCTGTAATTATCATATTACATTTGTGCCTTAAAACTATATAATGTTTTTTTGTGATTCAGTTCATTTTTATCATTTTATTTAGTGTAATTTTCATAACTTTTATGAGGGGTCCGATTTAGGCAACTATTTTTCAAGCCGCAAAAGTGTAAGGTTTTTTTGGAATTTTTATTTTTTGGTATTCATTTATAGAGATAAGTTTTGAAATTAGAATGTAAAAGGTGCATAACATAGTGAAGTAAATATTTCATGCTTTAAAAACAGATTTTTTTACTAATTTATATATATTGTTAATAAAAAACAAAATGGGGGTCCACTTTTGGGCACTTTCCTCTATATATTGGGGCTCTCAGCCAGATGGACAAACTTTTTTTTTTTTTAAATCTCTACCAAGTCTTATGAATTTTCTGGCATGTCAGGTGCTCTCTGAGTTCTTTGGGGGCCCCCCTGAATTGAGCTTGGGGCCCTCTTAGCTGATCTTGTGGGCCCCCTGGATTTGGGGGCTCCAGTGCACAGCACCGACTAGCCCTACGATAGCTACCCCACTGCTCATACCGTTGCTCGAATATGGTGCTGCAGTATGAAGCCCACATTTTGGGTTTCAAATACAGGAGGGGATGTCAACGAGGGTTGCTAGATTTATTCGTGGAAATTACTGCACGTGATACAGGAGCTTGATTGGAATTCATTGGGAGACAGGGGTAGGGTGAAGGGTGTGCTGGGAGTATACAAGGAGTATATTGCTGATGACGCTCTGAAGGACATTAGTAAAAAAAAAGTTAGTACTAGCGCGCAAAAGTGAAAAGATGACCATGAGCACAAAATGACACTTGATTTCTGGCATAAGGGAGCCGGAAAATTTTCTTTTGTAGATAGAAGAGTCAGTGATTGGTAAAAGCTACTACGGAAAACACTGTATGAATTTAAAATTAAAATTCGTGAATGACGAAATATGGTGCCACGGGAATCAACACTCACGAAATTTAGGATAAAAATTAATATTAAAAGAGAAAAAATATATTTTGTGGAAATTACTATCGGAGCTTACGCTCCATTGCAATTAAATTAAATTCTCACCTACTAGCCGAGAAGACTACTTAGGGAACTCATTTTTCCAGAGTTTCTTTATGGCACAAAAAATGTACGATCAAAGTAGATGACTACAGAACAATATATGCTTCTAGGATTTGGAACTATAGGAGAATACTGCGTGTATCGTCAGTGAAGAAAATAACCAACATTTCTATTTTAAAAGACGTGAATGAGTAAAAGAGGTTTTCTTGTAAATGATTTTAATAAATTCGACAGTTCTTTGATCATATTGATCGATGACATGGAAAAAATATAATCATTAACGGAAAAGTTGATTGTTAGACCAGACTATGTGAAGATACAGCAGTTATCTCTGGAAGCAGAAGATAACTTGTTGGGTAACCGACTGTCTTTTCTTTATTTCTTATGGTTTTACGCTTCGTCGACATCAAGGTCATTAGAGGAGCGAAAGAACTGGAAGCAATTAAATGAATTTGGCCATATCCTCTCGAAGGAACATACTAGACATTTATCTGTGTTGATTTCGGGAAACCATGGCAAACCGAAATCTGGATTGCCGGACAGTGATCCTCCAGGATTCCAGCCCTGAGCTTTACCGTTAGCCCACCAGGGTCGATAACAACTTTCTATCCTGGAAGATGGACGACATCATTGAAGGTTAGGCACGAGAAGAAGCTAATGCATTCTGTAGTCAAATTCTACAAGGTTGAAGAAACTGGCAAGATTCCTTGAATAACTCGTCGAGTATTGTGGTGTTTAACCAAGCCAACTGTTTCATGAACTGACCTACGGTATTATCAAAGCAGCGGTACAGAAATTCCACTTGGCGCATCGCATGTTGTGTCCCTTGTTGTTAGCAATTATCTACCGATTAATTTGTATCGAATCGCAATGACCAGACACAACGTTCATGTTTCTTGTTCATGAACAATTTAAACTTTAACTAAAGCAACTCAGTGATGTTTAAATTCATAACTCAAGTTACATGTCATCATACATCATGCAAATAAATTAATCTTTTTTTCCTTTCTTTCAGACGAAATATGTGACATTAGTTGTTCTAGTGCTACTTAATAGAATTAAATATAACCATCATATTAGCAAATGACGTGAAGGAGTCTCTACGACCATCTGGCTGAAGATGGGTGTGAAAGCAAGTTATAAGCTTGCTACAATAGTTATCTTAGTTTCTGTTACCTCAGTTCTTCAACTATCTTGGTAATCTTTGGCCTCCTCTTGAGTGCCGAAACTGAATGGAATGCGGGATAACGAACCCCAGAGGAAAACGCGGTAGGTGAGGAACAGATGTTGGAGGTCAATGGATGGAAACCGGCTACTACAGCTCAAGTTATCTTTTGATACCCGGGAAATTCTCAATTGCGTAATCAGAAATATGGTCGTTGAGAAGGTCAAAAACGGGTCGAAAGTCTCATGTTTATGAGCAATCCTAGTATCAGACGCCCAGTTAGAATAAATATTTCAGTAACCATTTTGAGTGATCTGGTGGCTCAGTGGTTAAAGGCATTTGACAATAGTTCGAAAGGTCCCCTGTTCGAATCACAGTCTCAGCGAGGATTTTCAAAAGTCCTTAATCTGACTGTTAATTCTGGCATAGCCAACTATGTAACGTTGCTTTTAACATGCGTAGGCGATATATAAATACGAAATTTTAACTCCATTCGTGTTAGATCATCCCTAAGAATATTATCTCTAATTAACAAATAAATTAAAAACTAAGAAAATATACCACCAACTGTCATTTACCAACACAATACCGTGGTTCGGATTCCATGTTAAACAATTGGTCCTATTTACCCGGTAGGATTACCGGGTCAGGCTAGGCGGCTACTAAAGGGGCGGATTGCGTAGCCGGTAAAAACCCAGTCACCCCGTCATTACGACCACATGAATTTTTACCAGCAACATTAAACAAATGTCTACATAGACCTCTTGCGTATACTGGCCTTGTAAAATAGATATGTGTTACGTTATTCAAAAATCACACTGAATTTCAGATCCTCTCTTATCTGGATCACTGGGTAAACGAGACAGGAACTAATACCAACTTCTTGAATAACGACATTTCACCCACAGTCATGTCGGTGTTGAAAATAATTTCAGTCATTACTCCAGTTGATACAAGTACACAACATACTTTGTAAGTTCAGTATTATTATAAACTAGTTTAACGCCCGTCCAAAATGACGGGTATAACCTATGGTGGCAGTACGGATTTGTTCTTTTAAAAGTTTCTGTCGGAAAACGAATAACGATTAGCCATTATTGAAGTGAACTACACTTAATGGTTCCTTGAGGTTTATTACTATGTACACAAAACAACTGATAAACAATAAACAAATGTGGGTACAGTTAGCGGATGACCGTCGAGAAATTTAGCCTGGTCCTGATCCGGGGTAGAGAGAGACGGCTTCTACTTCCCGCGAACTTCCGGTGGTCTTCTGTAGTTGAAGCTGGTTCCGCGGTCAGGCCGGAACTGGCGGTGGAGCGGCCGGCTACGCTTATATAGGCGACCTCTGTAAGAAATAGTCCCACTTAGCTTCTAGATGATTCTATTTGTTTTCCTGGTTTGTTTTGATGTCTCTGCGCCTGTTTGGAGTCGTATATGTATCCCGGCGTGCAGGCGCGTTGTGTGTGAGGTCTGCCTGGCAGGGGCCTTTACTGGCAGACTGAACATACCTCCCTCCCGGGGGGGGGGGAAGCGATGTCTGCGACGTCTGCGAGGTCGTCTGCCGCGGCGCCCTGGAGCAGACTATGAAGGCTACCTCCAGGGGAGTACGGAGCTGTTCCCCTGGCGATGCGTGCCGACCTGCGTCGTGGTGCAGGTTGTGGTAGAGGTACTTGTGGAGCTAACGGCATCGGTTCGTCGGCGTCGATGGCCGGGGGCTGTACGGGGGGCGTTGAAGATGGTCCCCGCAGGTGGTCGAGAGGCTGCGGCTGAAGGGTGTCGGAGCGACCGACAGGTTGTGGCGTCGTTGGTGGCGCTGTAACTGTCCCTGAGCAACGGTTAGACGGCAGGAGTGGTGGAGGTGGCAGGGAAGGAGAGGAAGAAGTGGATGGCCGTGCCGTGGTGGAAGAGGACGGTGCCGTGGGGTAGCGGGGACGTAGTTGGTTTCGATGGCGTCGCACTATCCGGCCATCCAGGCTGACGTCGAACAGTTGGCGGCCCCGGGGCCGCTGGATGACCCCCGGAAGCCAACCGGCCCGGGAGCCAAACCCGGGGCCCAGACTAGGGAGCCCGGGGTGAAACGGAATGGGCCCGAAGGTACCTGTACTTTGGGCGGGGGTAAGAGGAGATGGAGGAGAGTGCGAGGTTGGCGGCCATGCAGCAATTCCGCCGGGCTTTTGGCCCCCACTGGAGTGGTTCGATAGGAACTGAGGAAGAGTGTCAATGCCTCTTCGAGTTTGTGACTTGTGGTGTATTTGGTCATTTGGGTTTTGAATGTTCTGACTAGCCGTTCCGCCTCCCCGTTAGATTGGGGATGGAAGGGCGGGGTGAGGAGGTGTTGGATATTGTTGGCGGTACAGAAGGATAGGAATTCCCGACTTCGAAATTGCGGTCCGTTATCTGTGACGATAGCGTATGGTAATCCTTCGATGGGAAAGATCTTCGTGAGGGCTGAAATGGTGACCTCTGTGGTGATTGTGGAGCAACGGACGACATATGGGAAGTGGGAAAAGGCATCCGTTACTAGGAGCCACTGGTGGCCTAGGAATGGGCCAGCGAAGTCGAGGTGAATGCGTTCCCAGGGTCCGGACGGTGCCGGCCAGGAAAGGAACTTTTGAGGGGGGCGGGGCAGTTGTTGGGCACAGATGGTACAGCGCCGCACCGTCTTCGTGACATCCGTGGTAAGGCCGATCCAGAATACATGGCGTCGGCAAGGGATTTGGTGCGGGCAATTCCCCAGTGTCCTTGGTGGAGAGTTTGGAGGATTGTCGGTTGTAGGGATCTCGGAACGACGACCCTCGGGGTGGAATTTGGTTCTGTGCGGAGGAGCACTCCCTCTACTACTGAGAGCTGGTGGCGGATGGAGTAGTAGAACTTGAGGTCTTGATGATGGCGTGGAGGGGAACGTGTTTGCCACCCGTGTTGGATGTGGTGTCGGATGACACGGAGGAGGGGGTCCTCCCCTGTGGCTGCCGCGACTTTTGAGGCCGTGACTGGAAATGTCTTCAGTGCTTCTTGTATGTCATCGTCGATCTGGAACACCAGAAGTTCCGACTTGTCGAAGGCAAGGTCTGGTCCCTGCGGTAGTCTGGATAAGGCGTCTGCATTGGCATGCCTGGAGGTGGTACGGAAATGCATGGTATATCTGAACTGGGACAGGAATAGTGCCCAACGCTGGATGCGGTGGGATGTTTTGGTAGGCAGACGTGTGGACGGATCAAATAGTGATAGGAGTGGCTTGTGGTCGGTAATGAGATGAAAAGAAATCCCACATAAAAGGGAATAGAATTTGGAGCAGGCAAAAACAATAGCTAGCGCCTCTTTCTCGATTTGAGAATATTTAAGCTGAGCAGCCGATAGGGCTTTGGAGATGTAAGCTACGGGGCGTTCCGTGCCATCTGGTAATTTATGAGACAGAACTGCCCCCACACCGTAATCGGATGCATCTGTGGCAAGTATCAAGGGGAGGTTTGGAGTGTATGGCATGAGGCATGCTGCGGACTTGAGCTGCTGTTTAAGGGTGTGGAATGCGGTCTCGCAAGCTGGGGTCCAACGGAACGGGACATTCTTGCGACAGAGGTGGTACAGGGGTGCTGCCACTTGTGCTGCTGAGGGTATAAATTTTCTGTAGTATGAAATCTTGCCTAAAAAAGATTTCAACTGATGTAGATCCTGAGGCCGAGGTAAGTTGGAAATAGCGTCCACATAGGAAAATGCTGGGGAAATGCCTTCCTGAGCGATGATGTGACCCAGGTAGGAAATGGATTGTTGAAAAAATTGACACTTGGAAAGGTTGCATTTCAATCCTGCTGCCCGGAGGCGGAGGAAGAGTAGGCGGAGGTTGGTCATGTGTTCGGCAGTGGAGGGTCCCGTGACGACTATGTCGTCGAGATAGTTGATGCATCCTGGAATATCCTGGAGAAGTTGTTCGAGATACCGTTGAAAAATCGCTGGAGCACTGGCCAAGCCGAACATGAGCCGGTTGAGTTGGAAGAGGCCAGAGGGAGTGTTGATGACTGTGTATTGTCGGGACTGGATATCCAAAGGGATTTGAAGGTATGCTTCTGCCAGGTCAATTTTTGTAAAGTAGGTACCTCCTGCTAGTTTACGGAAGAGGTCGTCCGGTCTCGGAAGTGGATAGTCGTCTACCAGCAGATGCGGGTTGACGGTGGTCTTAAAGTCACCACAGAGACGTAAGCGGCGTCCTGGCTTCTGAACTATGACCAACGGCGTGGCCCAGGGGCTGAACCGCACCGGCTGGAGGATCCCTTCGTCTTGGAGACGTTGAAGTTCTTCCTGAAGTGGTTATTGAAGCGCTACGGGTACCTGGCGTGCCCGGAAGTATCGAGGCCGTTAGTCCGGCCGGAGTTGGAGTGATGCTTCGAAGTCCTTTGCACAGCCGACGCCTGGTGAGAACAGGTCCTGAAACTCGGTGCAAAGGGCGTCCACTTCAGGAAAAGGAACATGCTGAGATACGAGGTGTATGTTATCCTCAATTGAAAATCCGAATAAGCGGAAAGCGTCCAGTCCAAATAAGTCTGCTGTGAGAGAACTGTTAACTACTAAAAAGGGGACTGAACGATGTACAGACTTATACATGACGTTTGCTGTGAATTGTCCCAGGAGTGCTATTTCCTGTTTGTTGTATGTCAGGAGGCGCTTGGGGGCCGGCGAGAGGGGGGGCGAGCCAATTTGCACGTAAGTAGTATAATTAAGCAATGAGACTGCTGCTCCTGTGTCGACTTGTAGGCGCAGGGGCTTGCCATTGACCGTAACGTCAATAAAAAGTTTGGATGCTGTGGAAGTGTCTACCTGATTGATATCCATACGTGCGCCGCTCAGCCTGTCTTGGTAAGACCCTGGGCGGCGAGAGCCGGGATTGGCATTGGTGGTGTTGGTGCGGCAGACGGACGCCAGGTGTCCTTCCTTGCCGCAACGTGAGCATTCAGCCCAACGATCCGGACAATTTTCCCTCTCATGTGCTGAATAACAGGCGGGGCAGGAGGGTAGGCGGAGCGGGCTGCGGCGTCGGCGCTGCGGGATCCGCTGCTGCTGCCGAGACTTGGTGCCCCTGCCGGAACGGGCCGGTTCGATGTCGTTCTGAGGAAGCGGTCCCCGGTTGTGGTGTCGGGAGGAGCGCGACTGGGAGCTCTGGATGGCGGCGACGTCCTGTGTGTCCTCTACGTCGGTTCGGATTGCGGCCACATCCGCCCAGGACTCCAGGCGGCGATCTGCGGCCGTAGATATTTCGAATTTGTAGGCAAGTTCGATGACCTGCTCCAGGGATGGGTCCTCTAACTTGAGGGCGTCATGCCGGAGTGCGGCATCTGGTGCAGCCTGTATGATGTGATCACGCACCATGTCGTCGGCGTAGGATTCGTGGGAACAACGAGTTTGAAACTTACATTTTCTGCTAAGGCCTTGGAGTTCGGCCGCCCACTGGCGATACGTCTGATCGGGCTTCTTCCGGCATTGATAGAATTCGACGCGGGCCGTGACGACATGGTACCGGCGTCTGTAGTATGCATTCAGTGTCGTACAGATGGTCGTGAAGGTGAGGGTGTCGGGGTCTTGTGGCTGAAGTTTGGTGAGCAAGACATACATCTTCGATTGGTTCCAGGAAAGGAAATATGCACGCTGGTCTTCTTCTTTGGATATGTGATGAATTGCGAAGTGTTGTTTTATGCGCTTCTCGTAGGTCTCCCATTCTTCGACGTCGTCGTTGAATGCTGGGAACGGAGGCGGGGCCGTGGGTTGGCGGAGATTCCTGACTTCCGCAATCAGTTGTCTCTGAGATTCGAAGAACTGATGTAGAAGTCCTTGGAGGAACTGTTGCCATTCCGTAGGTGCTGCTGGCGTAGCCATGATGGTCGAGAGTTCTTATCCCAACCTTGTCGCCACTGAAGTGAACTACACTTAATGGTTCCTTGAGGTTTATTACTATGTACACAAAACACTGATAAACAATAACAAATGTGGTACAGTTAGCGGATGACCGTCGAGAAATTTAGCCTGGTCCTGATCCGGGGTAGAGAGAGACGGCTTCTACTTCTCGCGAACTTCCGGTGGTCTTCTGTAGTTGAAGCTGGTTCCGCGGTCAGGCCGGAACTGGCGGTGGAGCGGCCGGCTACGCTTATATAGGCGGCCTGGCGCAGGAATTCCGTTGTGTGGTAGTACGGCGACCTCTGTAAGAAATAGTCCCACTTAGCTTCTAGATGATTCTATTTGTTTTCCTGGTTTGTTTGATGTCTCTGCGCCTGTTTGGAGTCGTATATGTATCCCGGCGTGCAGGCGCGTTGTGCGTGAGGTCTGCCTGGCAGGGGCCTTTACTGGCAGACTGAACAATTATCTTTCTTAGATATTTTTTCGTGACTTGAGTAACCTTTCTCTGATTAGATGCTCGGAGTATTTTTATTGTTGTGAAAAATATATACTTAATAAAACAAATATCTTTTTGATTGGCATATGTCGTGATTATCTATGTTTCATGCAAACTTTCTCTGTGTTTGAATAAACTTCCCTGTTTCTTCTGTCTCAAACGTTATTAGGTTATTTTTTCCCTTGGTTCCAGTAATTGCTACAGCGTTAATAGCGAAAACAGCGCATGCTCTTCTCATCCCATACCTTCTGCATCTAGTCGTCATAAATATACAAAAAGTAACATTCAAATTTAAACGAACTTCACACTGTATTTTTTTATATCTCTGCTTCCCGTTATAACCGTTATCTCTGCTCCACAGCAAACAATTACATTTTAAGTGGTATCGTAGGAACACTTTTACTATAACAGTGTGAGTGCAAAAAAAATCGAATTCGATTAATTATTTGAAATCTACACTTGCTGTTGAAAATATAAGCGTAAAAAAGTCAATGCAGTTATTCATTTCCAATTTCCTGGTTAGCCAAGCAGCGCTGTGGTGGCAGTCAGTGTTACTAATACTTCGGGTATTATCGAGACTCGCCGGAGTTTGCCGAGCTATTGAGGTAACCCCCGTCTTCAGACAAAACGCATTTTATTAAGGTAAATGATTGAAGCGAATTCAGAAATTTACTGTAGCTGTATTATTTGATTTATTGCCACAAACCTTTACAGTCTTATATAAAATCTCGAAACGTTTAGCAGCGGCGTTTCTCATTTCTGCCACCACAGCGCAGACGTGAGCAGTCAATCAATTTGGCAATATGCAATGAGAAATCATTTGTTGTGTTTGAACTCCTATCATGGCCACCACTTTCTCCCGACCATAACCCCATGCGATTTGAGTGTGTGTGCGTGTGTGTAAAAATGGGGTGGGGTTATGTGAAAGGTTTCAGTGTTAAAACCTCCTCTAGTAATAAACCTACCAAACTGCGAGCCGGAAAAAACAGTGCTTTTCAACAGACTGATACGGGCATTTTGCACCGAATGTAACAAGAACTTACAAAGCTGGAGGGTGGCCGGTTAACTCTCTGCCCTCGCATTTGGGAGGACAGCTGTTCGAATACCCGTCCGGGCATCGAGATTTGGGTTTTCCATAGTTTCCCCAAATACTCCAGGCGAATGCTGGGATGCTTCCTTCAAAAGACCATTGCCAAATTACTTCCCGTTTCTTATCCCCAGTCGTTTGCTATCTCTAATGAACAAGACATCGACGAGGAGTAAAACCATAAGAAAAAATAACATTAAATTTGTGAAATCGCTTCAATCGTTTATAATAACCCTGTAGCGGTATGTCAAATTTTGAAAATTCATCTGTGCATTACCATATAACTCGGAAGTCTATTTCTGCAGCTGGCTTCAGCGATTATTTTCTCTCTCTCTCTCTCTCTCTCTCTCTCTTTTCAGCCATCTATAGACTACGATTACGCAACTTCATTTCCTCTTCTGAGTTTCCTTCCTACGTCGCCAGTACTCTTTCATTCTCTGACTCTCCTGATTGGTTTTTCTTCAGTCAGATCCTATACTTCCGCAATTTTTCCTCTGAACATTTCCCTGTCTTAGATGTCTTCCATTCTGATTCTACACCTTTTCAGATCGTGATGGACCTCCTTCACCCACGGAACTTGAGTCTTCCTGTTCAGCGATACCATGAAATTGACAGCTTTAATTGTGATTAATCAGCTGAAATCATTGACAGTTTATGACAGTTTTGATTGCAGTATGAATAATATTTGGCTCAGCTACGTGAAACCATTCCAGACCACAGAGCAGAGCGTTGCAGAAGTACAAAGACGCAAACAACCTGAAGCGGTGGCGTGAAAACGTAACAGCGGAAAGGAAGAGGCGTCCTTCCACATATCGACTTGATTGAAGCAGGCAGGCGGTAAAGCGGCGCAGAAAAACGAGTGCGCGCTCCGCTAGGGATTGAATATTGGTTTTCGTTAATGAGGCCGAGCGACCGAGGGCTCCCGTGGGAAATTGTCACGCGCCATCCCAAGTAACTCGGCGCGAGCCATGGAGAGCGCCCTGCTCTTAATGAACCAAGTCAGACGGCAAGCGCAACACGCCACGAGCAGGCGAGTGTGGCTTCTCAGCCTTCATTGATCAGTGAAGAGAGGAAAGTCTTGTATGTATAGACTAGTATGAACACAACAATCCGACTGTAAACATTTTTGCATTACTAATATTTAATTAAAATTTCAACGGAGCACACGCTCTGGCGGCAATTTCTCTACACACCTATATTCCACCTTTCATGCACCCACCTACATTTGCCCTCTACAAATTTATTTCGACTTTTTTGGTAAATTATTCATCACTTCTCTTTTCATTCTTACACCAATATCTTTCCATGCATCATCACGAATATACGCACCGAGCGTGGTGAGTGAGTGGTTATGGTTCTCGCTTCGCACTCGTGAGGACAGCTGTTCGAAACCCCGTCCGGGCATCCAGATTTGGGTTTCCCACGGTTTCCCCAAATCACTCTAGACGAATGCCGGTATTCTTCGTTCAAAAAGGCCATGGCCAAATTCCTTCCCATTCCTTGTCCCCAGTCCCATCCTGCCTCTGATGACCTCAACGTCGACGAGGCGTAGAGCCATAAGTAAAAAAAAAAATTGCGAATATACTCATTGTACACTCCCATGATAATAATATATATATTTTATCTGTTTAACGTCTCTCTAACAGCGAGGTCTTTAGAGACGGGAAAGGATGGGAGGGCAAGGATTGGGAAGGAATTCGGCCATGGACTTTTGAAGGAAGCATCCCGGCATTTGCCTGGAGTGATTTGGGAAACCATGGAAAACCAAAATCTGGATGCCCGGACGGGGATTCGAACCGCCGTCCTCCCGAATGCGAGGAGAGAACGCTAGCCGTTACACCACAACGCTTGGTTTATAATAATAATAATTGATAAAATTGCGATGGAGTGCACGCTTCGGTGTCAATATCCCTACACACCAATCATTCTCCCTTCCTCTTCCAGCTCACTTTTGCCCTCAACCAATTTTTACTTTAAGTTCTTTTAGTGTTTTCGGCAAATTATCCAGCACTTCTCTTGGCAATTTATTCCAATCCCTTACACCCTTCCCTACAAAAGAAAATTTTCCCACACCCTTATGCCTGAAATCAAGTGCCAGCTTGTGAACATGGCGATCTTTACCCTTCCAAGAACCTCTCTCAAATTTCCCAGCAATATCCTTCCACGCTTCATCACCAATATAGCCCTCCCATTACCCACTTCACTCTCCTCCTGTCTTCCAATGAATCCCATTCCAACTATTTAGTCATATCTGTTACTGATTGCGTTCTGCGGAATTAATATTAGGGGGACATACCTTTTTATCGGAATTCTTATTGAAACATTCATTGTACGACTGTCAGAGCCTCATAATTTCTTAAAACTTCACTTTAGCAATGTGTAATTTAACACTATTTTAGTTCTTACTAATTCAAATATGATTCTTCCAGTGATGCAATCCCCGATAGCGGTAGTAGCTTGTTACCATGGAGGGTGTACCTATCCATAGAGAACTTTCTTGGAATGAAGAATTAGGATGGATTCCCGTTCCTTTCCCCAGTAAGTGTTCAAAATTGTTACTGTAATCGTAAATGACTGTGTAGTGCATGTTTGTTAAATATTGAGTGTTATTCGTGTTGTATGAATTGAGAGAATATGATGGAGGGAGAGGGTGAAACTTGGTGTCGGCTCATTCAGGCCTACTCTTTCAAAAGACACCTTTGGGGTGGTGAAACCTGGTGTCGGCCCATAGAGGCCTATTCTTTCGAAAGACACCGTCCGGGGTGAAACTTGGTGTCGGCCCATTGAGGCCCACTCTTTCGAAATACACCATCCGGGGGTGAAACCTGGTGTCGGCTCATTCAGGCCTACTCTTTCGAAAGACACCTTCCGGGACTCCAAGCTTAACGTCCCCATTCAAAAGACTAATCACCATTAAGAGTGCCTTATATCCTCGCTCTATATGCGCTGCGGAGAGATTTAGGATTTAAGACAGAAATTTGGTACTGAACTTGTCCTGATGATGAAAATTACTTCCACCACGGGAACTCGAACCATCTACCCGTGTCAACGCATGGACACCTTCACAGTGCCGTAACTAACTAAGCCAACATGGTGAGCCAAACATCTTGGTAACTATAAATTTGGAAAAAATCCTGTTGCTAAAATAATTATAAGGGACTTACGGGGGCATGAAGTAATTTTCTTGATAGGTAATAATCATGGATATTAAATGAAAGCCGTCAATGTTCCGACTCTGGAATTGCTAGATTTTTTATTTATTACTTCACAAGTTGTATGTGAGTTTAGGCGAAAGATTTAAGTAAAATCTGTTCTTCTCCTTTTCGAAGGAGACCTTTATATATGAAAGCAACTAATAATTATGTCTAATTTCTCTGTTTTGCTAGACAGCAACTGTTTAGTCAATCCTCTTCCACAATGTATCTACTTTATGGAACTATCCGAATTTTTATTGATCCACAGGCGGAAAATGTCTGTTAATGAGACAGAATTTCAGTGACAAACAACAAAATAGCCGAACCGTAAGCCATTCAGAACGAACACTGTCTGAGAAATTGACAAATTGTTTAAAAAGTTGGGAGATATTTATCGAGGTCGAAGGAGGAATACTCAAGAGGAGCATTGGGTTATGGAAACATTTCGAACGATTTCTCTATTGAAAATCCGGATTAGCTCTAAGCAGAGATTTAATGACAGTATGCAATTATCTCATGCGTATAAACACAGAACAAAATGTGATTTATTAAAGTCATCTCTGTTAGATACATTTTGCTGTATCCCTGGTAGGTGTTAAAAGTCAAAACTTCAGTACTGGTGTTTTGAGGATATGGGAAAAAACATGAAATGGATTGGATTAATATTTTGCACAACGATTAAGGAAGTTGTTTCTCAACTTTTGTATATTCCACTTTTACCCAGATTGACAACTGACAATGGAAAAAAAAAAACTTGAAAATTTTGATTCAGATTGTATGACAGTTTTTGTTTTAAATTTTTAATAGGAACATCTCGAAATACGGACAAGAGCCTTTGAATAGATCTCAAATTGTTGCAAACAACTACTCTAAAGTTACGTAACTGGCGTGGTCTGCCAAAAGAAAGTTCAAACACATTTGGACGCTGTGGGAAGCACGGTTCAGAACTTTACAACTAATGAGTAATGGTTGCAAATTATAGAATAAGTTCCAGTTTAATCTGTGATATCTGACATTTACCGAATGTTGCCAAAGAAGGAATGTCTCGAAGAGAAGTCTGCAACTGGTTTCCAGGTTACTCACCACTCACTCTGGAGAGTGTTGGTCCCATCTGGCGATAGAGGGCCCCAGAGTCACGTGGCGACCCGGCCAATCAGAGACGGCTGCCGGCGCCTGTTGTCCCGCCTGAGGCAGCAATTACCTAAATGGAACTTTTACCGTCCCGGCGCCGCGTAACAGCCCGCGTATGGCCACGCCATGGTCCCCGCGGGCGCGCCTTATGGTCCCTCCAGGCCTCTGTCTGCGAGCGGGCACAACCTTTACTGCCCTCGCTGAATGCTAGAAGGCGGTATCACTAGAGTGAGTCTGCTACCAGTTAGATACAGTCTCTCCCTCTGCCGATCAAATACACTCATTCTCATAACAAACTTTAAAACGTTTTCTCAGTCATGCTCTTAAGAATTTTACTAAGGAGCCGTCCATTAATTGCGTGAGGTAAAATGGGGGGGGGTCCGGCGAAATCTCACGAAACCTCACCAGCGGGAGGGGAGGGTCACCGGAAATCTCACGTGAGGTTTTTGAATTCTTGTAGGACTTTAGAGCTATCAAAAAAAGTCTGAAAATGACGCAGGTATAACCGCCCTTGGAAGTTAAGAGGGGAGGTCGATTATTAGGGGGGGGGGGGTTCTCAGTCAAAATCTCACGTTATTTTAGAGGGGGGGGGGTGGTCCGGCCAGATCTCATGACGTCTCACCAGAGAGCGGGAGGTTCCGGAATTCCGGAAAAACACCTCACGTAATTAATGGATGCACCCTAATGGCGGTGATACTTCAAAATGCGCAGATTGTTCTGTCGCCAAGTACTTTGAGCTCCCAGTAAATGTTATTCCGTGACTAATTTCATAAATGATAATTTTGCCTCCTTGACATCTTTTCCCTTCCACGTACGACATCTAACTCTTCTACCGATATCCACATTACGCACTCCCAGCACGCTCTTCATCCATCTTCCAAAGACTCCAAGCCGAGTCCTTTACTGTGAGTTAGCTATTATGTTCTGCGGGCAAATTACACAAACAAAACAAGCGACTCTCCTTATCATCCGTCCCAAACACCGTATTTGATAGACAGTGTGTGCGTGTGTCCCATGATATCCAACCATTATCATAGAATGGTCTGACTATGGTTTTTTTTGTCTATGGCTTTACGGCTCGTCGACGTAGAGGTCAAAGTCATTAGAGGCGGGAGAAAATGGTGGGGAAAGGAACAGGCAGGAATTAGACCACGACCTTTTAAAGGAACCATAGCGGCATTGGCTTGGAGTGATTTTGGTTAACCATAATCTGGTTGGCCGGACAAGGATTCAAAACCACGTCCTCCTGAATTGCAAGGCCAGAGCGTTACCATTCACCCATCACGCTCGGTACCTCCCAAACTGTGTATTTGATACTAAGTATGTGGGTTACATATTATCACACCATAACCATAGATTCGTCTGATGATATTCTTGATTTTTTAATGGGTTTTTTAATTTTTCTTTGTGTCCATTAGAGGCGGGAGAGGATTGGGATGAAGGATCGGGAAGGTATTTGGCGATGGGCTTTTCGAATGGACCATCCCGGCATTCGTCTGATCTGATACCCATGGAAGACCGAAATATGGATGACCGGAAGGGGATTCGAACCCACGTCCTTTAGAACGCAAGGCCAGAGCGTTGCTTCACCCTCCGACGCTTTGTGCCATGGTGTATTTTTTTTACTAGCTGCGCTATCTACCAGCCCTCGAAATGTTGCTTCTTGCTTCTATATAAGTTTAGAGATTAATTTTGACTGTTTTGTTTCACCAAAGAAGACAAAGTAAGGCCGCTAGCTGCGCCATCTACCAGCCATCTGAGCGAACAACGTAGGCGAGCGAGCGTTTTATTTTACTTAATTTAAAGTATTTGTAACGCATATTATATATAGATTTTAGCTTCCTTCACTTCTTCTCCATATAATCTTTAACTATGCCAAATCTCACACTTCTCCGTGCGCGCAATATTCTTAAAAATGTAACATAAGTTTTCGCTTAGCGTATTAATATAAAGATTTTTTTTTAATTTTTGATATTGTCACTTTCCACTCCCCACTTCATTTGTTAAGCGGCCTTTCTATAATTTAAGCTCAGCTGTTCGAATATCCTCGTTAATCGGCGATTTGGTCTCTGCGAAACGCCGAACATCTCGTGGAGTTACGGAACAGTGGATCCTTGTTGCGCACATCTTTCTCGCCAGTCCGATCGAACATCTCGTCCCGCCGGTGTAGTATTCCCGTCCCGGCCCGGCCGGGTCCGCCCAAATAAATGACCGCCCGGGCCGCGATAAAGCAGACGTGAGCCGCTCGAGCAGGCGGGCGGGACGGATCGCTTTATTTGTGTTGTCCTGCCGCGCTGGGCTATCTCTGTTTACTGCTCGCCCTGTCTATCTCTCATATTGGCGACCCACTTGGCCCGGCGGTCCGCGTCGCTCTGTGCTGTCACGTGAACGTCGATTTGACCCGTAATCACCCGCCAGTCCACGTGACACTTGTCACCTACCAGGGTTTACTCCCGAAACTGACACGACTGACATTAGGGCTCCGTATCACTAGTGAGACAGGCCCTTATTACGTCACTACACTTACTTACACTTAATCACAGGTCCATAGCTCGTGAACCAAGAACATTGAAGACTTCAACTGTGAAAATGTTATCTACATCTACCTCTACATATATACCCTGTAATTCACAAAATTGTGGGTGGTAGAGGGTGCTCAGCACCAAAGCTAATCTCTTTGCTGTGCATTCCAATCCCTAATGGTACGAGGGAAAACAGAATTCATATAAGAATCAGTCTGGCACCTTATTTCTCTAATTTTATCTTTCCTGTCCTTCCGACTCAAATAGGTTGGTGGAAGAAGTATTTCACTACACTCAAGAGTGAAAGTGGGAGTACGCATGTTTACCAATAAGTTCAAACTAAACGTGTGTCGTCTATCTACCAGGAACTCCCAACCTAGTCTACTAATTAATTCTGTGACGCTTTCATAAGGACTGTAGCAAGCGGTCACGAATCGAGCGGCTCTTCTCTGTACTTTCCCTATACTTTCGATTAACCCCTTACGAAACGGGTCCCAAATAGCACAACAATAATCCAAATGTGGACCCACAAGAGATTTGTACGCTATCTCCTTTGTTTGTTCATTACAATTTTTCAAGATTCGACCTATGAATCGCAGCCTAGAATTTGCTCTACCTACTAACGAATTAATGTGTATGTCCCATTTCATGTTTCTTTGTAATGTTACTCCAAAATATTTCATAGAATCGACCATATCAATCACTGTATTGTTTAACTCGTATTTCTGAACAATTGGGTTCTTTTTGTTAGTTATGCTAATTGTCTTGCACTTTTTTACAATTTAGAGTAAGTTGCCACTCAGCGCACCAAGCCAAAATAACATCCAGATCGCGCTGAATTTCTAAGCAATCGGCCATATTTCTTACTTCCCTATAAATAACTGCATCATCAGCAAACAATCTAAAAATGCTTTTCACTTTGTCTCCGAGATCATTTATAAAAATTAAGAAAAGAAGTTGTCCTATTACACTTCCTTGAGGTACACCCGATGTATCATCTAGATTAGAATAACTTTCTCCTTCAACGACAACATACTTCGACCGACCAGTTAGATAATCCTTTATCCATTCACAAAGCTGATCCGATATACCGTACGCTCGAAGCTTATGTGTTCCATTGATCCAAAGCTGACTACGATATTTAGAATTTTGTAAAATTATATCCCAGTGTTAATCTATAAGGTTTATCCATACCTCGACTGATTTGATACAGTCTCCCATGTCGTTTTTTAATCTCGGCCTATCCTCTTCATACAAAGATACCCCTCATAACTTACGTGCTCAATTATCTGGTTCATTTATTCATGTAGAAGGTCAAAAATATTCACTGCCCCACAACACGATAATTCCATAGAATGTAAAACTACCCAAAAGCATCGAATAACGATACAGACTGCTTCGATCGAAATTATGACACGAATTGGCGAAGAATTGAATTTGATACTGGGTCGCACTTCATTAAAAATGAAACTCCACTAGTGACCAGTAGATGTCACCCACTTTCAAAGAAGATCGTGACAAACACTTTTCCAGAACGCACAAAATTCTAGGAGCGACTCTGAGTTTTTCTCTGCCAAAATATGACTATCCACGTGCACTAAAAATAAACAAGTGGCATTCATTTCTGATGACACTTAAATAAACTCGCATATGTAGTGCCATATTTACATAAGTTAGCTTGCAGTCATGCCTCAAACTTTTCATCTTTCGTGTGATGTTTCTGAAATTCCTCCTCCACACGCTGCAATTCCTAATTATTCTCCCTGTCAATTTTTTAAAGAAAAAGAACCTCTGTAACGTAACAATACCTAGTGTAACATTATTTTTAACTTTCTCTCGTGATTCTCTACTTTTATTATATGCACATTCTTTTTACATTTACCTCGAAATTTTTTACTAGACTTCTTCAAAATATAGAACATATGTTTACATCTGACAGAATAAAAGTTTCTCAGGATCTGGAAAAAACATAACATTGTTTTCCTATGACAGACCATCCATTATCAGTATTGGATACTTAAAAATTATCTTCACTAGAAAAATTTTTACATTCAACTGACTGCTTCATCCTTTAAGTGGTTTTTTTTATCGACCAAACAATATTCAGGCCATACGCAATTTGATTTTAGCATGAATAAATCTGAGAAAACATTAATAGTTATGATGTATTAGAACTGAACAGCCGAAGAAAAATTGGTTTACTGTGCTGAGACATTAGATTTTCCAGCACAAAAGCACAATGAAAATTCAACACGTTGCTCAAACTGTGAACGCCAAGCAACTTTCAAGTAACTGTTAAATAATGTTGTATTTAAAAGATTAATTTTATGGAGGGCGTGGTAGCATCTCTTTTATTGGTTCTTCACTAGATTTACAATTTCTTTTACCAGTCGTTGACAGTAATCAATGACAGTAGTGCAGGGAAAAAACGACAAACATAATTTTTATACTTTCCTCGATTTTATAGTGTTGTATTTTCAAATGATGTTTACAAGGTAGCTGAATATCGAAACTGCTTCCCGCATAATACTACTGACAAAAAATCCAATTTGTAACATTCTGCTTGATAGCCATTTCTTCATTTTACGTTTAACAGATGTTTTGATCAGATTGTTTGATGATGTTGTTCCAAACATTGAGTTGTTCCAGATATCAGAATATCATCCACTGACACCAGTATATTGAGCTCTCTGCTAGTTTTCTTATTCCACTTTAATAAAGTGTGTTAGGCTTATAGCTCACCAATCCTCGGCGAATCCGACGATGCCCGAAGTGTTAGTTATACTGGTCGCCATCTGAACGCTGTTTTCCTTACGAGGAAATTTCAAACAAATCATCTGATATTATTTGCACTAATATTGGTAAAAGTAAGTGCAAAATTCAAATAAATAATTACATTTGATTTTATTACCACCCATACTGCTAAAAGGAATTGTAACTGCGATGCTAGCTAAAAGTTAATTATCTGTTGTGGAAGTAACTGCACAAAAATACGAAGGGAAGGGATAAAAATTTATAATGCGAGACAGATATTAAAAGTACTGTGAAACGTTCATTTAAATGTAATGACTAAACGCAGTAATTCATGTAACTAGAAGACCATCCCATTGTAACAGCCCTCAAACCTAAAATTTAAATGTAATTGTATTTTATAAAGCCTTTGTAGCAAGGTAAAGTTTGATTGAATATGATTTTGTATGTTTGTCTTCCAATTTACTGTAAATCAGTGTAAATGAACTTTGTTTGATGAAAAGAAATTATGTAAATACCATTTAATATGTTTAAGAACAGAACTATGCCAGAGAATTCCTTAAATGTTTGTAATTCCAAGTATTAAGGAAAGCTACGATGTTTAAAGGATGATTTACTACAGTTAAAAATGATTTGTGTGGATAATTTTGTGTTTAAATATATTTAATTTTCATATCTGACCACTTTGCAATGACTGTAAATGATCATGCATCGATTTTGATTGTTTTTAATATGTTTTCAATTGTTTAAGTATTGTTAATGTTCGAGAAATATCTGTCGGAAGCTTTTATAGTGTTCTAGAACTTTCGATGGAACTTACATAAGGCGACCAGCAGAGACTAAGTGACAGTTTTTACAGACTCAGTTTAAATCGGCCAAGAACAGTGTTGAACGAACAGTTTTATTAATATTGACTTTGGAAGAAGTGTCGAATGTAATCGATGGAGTTTTGTATTTATTTGTGAACTGTATCGTGAAATTCGATGTCTTACTAGCAATAAAACAAGTTAAGATTTGAAACTGTATCGTGGACCAGTTAATTATTATATTAATTAAACCACAAGACATCTAGCACCATGTGAACGTTGTATTTTCTGTAGCAGTTACTACAATCAGATCACAACATAACCTAAGAATTATTTTAACGGAACATATGGAACATGGAAATTTATTTGAAACTCATAGAACGTTTACAAGAAACATAGTTAATTACTAAATACATGAATCAAATAAATAATAGTTATTTGTTATGGAAATAATACTTTACAAATGACCTTTTTGTTTAAAAATATCCGTGTTTTAAAATGAAATGCAGTTATTTAAAAATATTCTATCCAAACTTTCCTAGAATATAATCAGAGAAAGTCTACACACATCACGTAAAATGCCAATAAAAATATTAATTAGTTGTTAATCGTTGTTTCTTAAAAACATTTCCAGACAAAATTCCTACTACTATCATAGGTGATATCTATTAAATTGACGGGGGTTTAAACTAATAGCTTTACTATTTCAATTATCTTTTAATAATTTATGATAGATGAATAGACGAAACTGTTAAGTCTTATGCAAAGTAATTTACTCAGGTGCATTTGGAAAAAAAAAACCATTAGATGAAACAACGTATACTGACATGCAGTTCGTTAAAAGAACTTAAAATCAAAATTTGTAGAGGGCAAATGTAGGTGGGTGCATGAAAAGGGGAAGATAGGTGTTTAGGGAAATTGCTACCGGAGCTTGTGCTCCACTGCAATTAAATTAAATTAAAACACACTACGAAAAATTTCAGGCCACAATTATAAATCAACGTATTTTCCCCCGTGTATTCCAGTGATAGAATTAATGTAATGAATGCAGTAAGAATATTACTTTTTTTTTTTTCTCTTAGCATTTTTGGTAACATCGCCATCATTTACGAATACTGACATATTTTTCAAATAAGGTTCAAATTACCAAACTTCTAGCAAGTTCAGTCAGTGAACTCTGTCTGAGCTAGATTCAAGTCAACATCTTCGGAACGTTAAACTAGTTATCTCGGAATGAAATAACGGAAACCACAGAGCAAGGAGACGGTGTTTACTCTCTCTGCACTGGAGTAAGCAAACTTCGGACGGCAGCTGACAGAGTTATGCGACAAGTGCGGTCAGTCGCCGCCTAATCGCTATGAAAGTGCGTCAGCTGCGGTCGGCATCCCCCCGGTTGTTTCGCCCACAGCTGTCTGCAGTCAGGCCAAACTTGGACACTACAAACTCCACTATCCTCTGTTCAGTCAGGTCGGAGCACGTTGGAGCCAGCAGCCTAGTTTAAAATGCCTAAAGAATCAGGAATTATCAGCATGATAGCGCTCAATTAAGATAAATAGTGAGTGTTTTCATCAACATTTAGATACGAAATAAGAAAGGGTTTGGAAGCCTTGTATCTGGTAGAAAGGATGGCGGGGTGTTGTTTAAACTACATCCGTACAGCATTAACTACTCACCGAAGGTCTCTTGCTGCCCTAGGACCGCCCTTATGTTCTGGGCCTCGGTGGCGGGGAAACGAAGAGAAGAATTTTACCCCCTCTCGGGAGGCGGTTGCAGTGGTGCCACTTCCACCTGCTATTTACACTCTCTATACTGCTCTAAGTGTGATCTGGTGGCGTGACTGTGCGTAGGCTGCATTACATGCAGGAGGGCATGTTACAGATGATGTACTACGGACGTAAGGAGGATAGTATAGGGGACCTACTATCCGCTTTGCAACCTTTAGTCTCCAATCAATATATATATATATTATTAATTATATCTTGGTATTAAATAATGGTTAATAATTAAAAATGTAAATACTATGAAATTGTAAATATAACGAGTTCCACAGACGCTTTTAATATTGTACTGGGGTAGTTGTAAGCTCTTAGGTTTAGGTAGGATTAGTATTGTCTTGGAGAGTCAGAGAGAGAGAGAGAGAGACGTGCAGAAGCAAGCATATAAAAAGTCTTGGCGTGAGGTACGCTGTAGTGTAATTTTAGGAGAGAAATGTATTAATTGGTGATGTTTGTAATACGGTGTTAAAGTTGTGATATTAAAGGTGAAGTATACCTATGTACTATCGCTTTTCATTTAGTCGTTGCCAGGCCTATAAAAGTTATTAAAACCGTTGCACTTAACATTTACGGGCCGGGTTTCCAAGCAAAGATATTCTTGGAACCGAATTATTCCTTTATTAACTAAAATTTTGGAGCTAATCCTCCCAGTACACCCTTCTGAGCGTACAAAACTGGATATAACCTCCCAAATGCATTAGCCTCACACAGTAATTAGTTTTACTGTTATGTGAGAAGGGGAGGTTACAGCTTATTGAATAAATGTCTTGGAGAGAGCACAAAGGATGTCACCTTCATCTTTTGTGGATTTTATGTCAGAACGCAATCAGTAATTCACAGTTTGAAATTTACATGAGGAATACAGACTAGTATGGATACTTTTCAAATGTATTTGTCAGCTTGCGTTGTGTATCCCCCCCTCCCCCCCCCCCAAAAAAAAATCTTTGTCAGTTTCTTCTTTGGGACACAGCTGGCAGAATAGTAAGGAAAGTAACAAAAAAAAAAAACCTTCATACTGGCTCGAGTTAGGTGGGATCCTCATTGTAGTTATAAAATAATTAAGTTAGAACCAGAGCAAAGGAGGAAAATTGGTATTTTAGTAGAATGCACTGAGCAATAAATAATATCAACGTAATAGTTAAGGAGTAACTGACAGTCAGAAGGTGATTGAAGAAAATTGTGGGTCCGCATTGGCTTTGAGACCGTACCAGGTATTCGGAGAAGAGTTCGGAGTAACATGTAATAGAGGGCAGCGTAACTATAAATTAGTGTCTAATTTAAAGCACAATAAGTGGAAATGTTTTTCTTGTACCATCGATTGAATGATGGATTCAAGTACATAGTGAAAATGCAGATAAAACATAAGTCGGTCTTTACCAAAATTGCTATTGCGTTATAAGCTCTGTCCCCATCTGTTATAATATCAGACATACCTATGAGTTTATGGTCTGTCACTTGTATCCTCCAATTTTTTTTTTTAAAATAGCATACAGTATTCTGTGATATCTGCTGTGCAGTTATAACAACGCCTCCGATTTTCACCTTTAAATAAATTGTAACGAAACATCTGAAGCACCTTCCTCCAAGTGCCTTTGTCTTAATTGGGGATAAAGTGTCCACCCAAGGTCCTTACCACCAGCAACATCCTACAAAACGAGTTATCAAACAAGCTATACTGAATCGGGGAAGGATTGCTTCCGATTTTCAAAAAAGTATGCGCCAATTCAGGTACTCGTAGTACTATCAAAAATCATAGATTGGGAATCACCGGAACTTGTTAATCCATAAATATACACAGGATTCCCACAGCAGAGGAGTCCAAGAGTGGCACACTATTAACAGTATGAACAGAAGTTCGACTATCATCAGTCAGTCAGTGATAGCAAAGCCAATTGATGCCATTAAGTTATAAATTAAGTAACCATTTCGAACTACTTCGCGCGCGCGAACCTTGCAGTGTGTAGTAATTGGTTCACCTTTTATTTTTCTTCCGGTAAATTCTTGTAATATGTTACCTTTTTAATATCTACCGTAAATCAAATTCCACAAATTTTTTACATTTAATGGATTGTCAATTTCTCATCTAGTTGATTAATAAACGTTTCCGTGTATTCTAATGCGCTGTATTTCAGAAAAAAATGAAGAAATAAATAACAAAAGTTACCTAACTAAAAGACGATATCAACAGAATCAAAAGGGTGGAGTGATTGTCTGTATTTTAGCGTTATCTTTGGTGGGTATTTCGTAAAGGAGTATTCATGTATGATGCAGTTTGATCTCTGGCGCTTATATGTTCTCTCTTTGAAGAATTTCGGTTAAAAAAAAATTATCATTTCCTGCTCCTTTCCCGTAGCCTCAGGATATACCGCAGATTTTAAACTAGGCCGTAAGCTTCCATACTGTCCAACCTAATCCAAATTGCTGCTGTAGTTTTTAATTTGGTGACCTAACAAAGTCAGAACCTAGTCCGCCATTCCTAGTATTGTACGTTAGATAGTTATTAGGTGTAATACCAGCTATTAGGACTATTAGCCCATAGTCTTCCGACCAGCTGTATTCCTCCTTCGTTGCTCCATTCTCATTTGGCGGAGACGCAGGTCTAGCCGGGAGGCTCCCGCATGGTGGAGAGAGAATAGCCGTGACGGCCGTATTTCAGCGCTCGTGACGTTTACTCGCACGGGCGCGCTACAAGACAGGATGCAGTCTTACCTGTCGTAAAGCGGCCTGTTTTAATACTGTATGCGCCTGCCCTGCGATAAATCACACTGCCAGCCAGCCTGCGGCGGAGGGGGCAACACCCTGCCAGCGGCTAAAAGTAAAACAGAGGATAATACACCGACCTTGGCGTCACATTCATAGCGAAGTAGCGTGAGTTTGCGAGTGGCAGAAACATTTTTCTTAATTGAAAACTGTTATAGGCGCGTGAGGCGATATTTGGACGGAGGTAAACCTATGAGCTCGTAACTTCCCGTCACAGACATGCTATGACTTGTTGCGAGTATGACATGCGCGCTGGACTCTCTTTGGATAGGTAAAATCATAAGAGTTTGCGTCACCAATATGTTAATGTCAACAGTATATCTGTAGCTATAAGTATTACGTGGTGCGATTGGACAGCAGTGAAAGTGTATATTACACTTCTACCAATTATATAAAAATTAATGTTACTTTTTTTTTTACAATATTTTTCATACAGACACACAGTTTTTTCCGATTTTGAAGGAACTTTGCGTATTTATACTTTAAAACAAATAGAAAAACACTGTTTAAGTTCGATTTATAAAACCCTAAACCCTCTCCTCCTTTCCTCCCTCATCTTATTTTTTGTCAACGTCGTTCATACAAACCCGCAGTATTTGTTCGATTTTGATAGTAGTTAACACGCGTATATTTAAAAATAAAAAATAATTGAAAAAAAACGGTGGTCTGGTAGCCCTGCGGTTAAGGCACTTACTTCCGAAAGCTTCTCTCTCCGGTCACGGGCTCAAATCCCGTGACGAGAAGGAATTTTTAGGAGTTGTATTTGATTATACGAGCTACGTCTGGACGTTCCGTGGTTCTTATTCCACGTTAACCTGTAAGTCCCTTAGGAAAGGAACAGGTCTCCCTGCCTCTGACACATTAGCTTCATCTGAAAGATTCGACCAACCTTCGCGTTGTGGAGTAAGTTAGAAGTTTAGTTTTTGAAGTGAAATCTTCTTTAGGCGCATTGGGCGATTTTTGGATAGGTAAAATCTTATGAGTCCGCATCACCGACATGCTAATTTTAACACCATATCTGTTGTGGTCTGGTGGCTCTGTGCTTAAGGTGTCTGATTGGGGAACGAAATCTCCCCGGTTCGAATCCCAGTCTCGCTAAGGATTTTCATAGTCCCTGAACCCAACCTTCACCTTTGGTACAGCTTGCTGTGTAAGGGCGCGTTTATGTTGGAGCTGCGATAAACGATGAGAGCGACGATAAACGCGGCGACAAATCAGCGCTCAATTTCTTTCTTCGTGTAGTGTTTATATTGGAGCTTCGATAATAGCGTAGATTCGTTTTTTATATTGCAGCCAATTGTTAACCTGCTAGACATGTAGAAGAAATTTAGCTTATTCCTTTCGTATGGGAGTTGCATTGCAACAGTTTTAGAAATTGTAAGAGAAATAATTATGAAAAATACTTCAACCACTTCATATGACAATTCCAAATGAACAGGATTTCGTTAAAAAAAATAGCTGAAAATTGTTACAATATTTCTAATTTTCCGAATTTCATGGGCGCTATCGACGGAAATACGCCAGAGTTACTGGTCCAGCCTACTCTGGCTTCAGGTTCCAGAATAACAAGATTTTTTTTCTATTATTCTGCAAGGATTGGTCAATGCTAATTATAAATTTATGGAAGTTATGGTAAACAGATAGATCTGCTGCTCTGTATGTCTATTTAATAGATGGAAGATTGAGTATTCCAAATCCCTCTGCCAAATTCTAAAATCACAGAACCTCGTGTTTTCATAGACGACGAAGCTTATCTGTTTTTAAATAATTTATTAGATCCTTATGGACAATATTGCAGGCAGATGATACTTCAATGCTAGGTTATCAAGAACATGAAGAACTGTCAAATGTTCCTTTGGCATAATTTATTCTAAATGGAGAATTTTAGCCACAACAATAGAAACTTCTGTAGTCGTAGCAAACAATATTAATAATACCATTTGTTTGGTACATAATAATATTATTGACAGAGAAGATATTGCCCATCAAAGAAACTAACACTTCAAATCCTTAGACACCAATATTAGAAGGCCAAACCAAGCTGCAGAAAATACCCGCATCTTATATAAAATCTACTTTTGTTACAATTCGAAATAAATTAATACGAATTTCTACATATTATGCATTTAATTCGATATTTATAATTTAAATTACTTTTAGTAGAAAAAATATTCTTTCAGTAAATTATGAACCATTTCTCTTTGTTTGTATTGATATTTTATTTTTACGTCAATCTTCAGATGTACACACATTAAAATGAATTTCAATTACAGAAATCGTACTAATTAAAGACGTTTATAGAATCATGTGTTGTATTATATTTATTGGCCATTTCATCCTACAATTTGTCTAGAACGAATCTGTTAAATTGATTTTTGTATTTACAGTCCCACAAAAGGGACCTAATAAAAAATTTCACCACTTAAACAATCGACAGCCATCCCCGATAATAGCGAAGAAAATGCACGCAGCGATTAGCGTCGCTCTCATCGTTGCTTTGCTGCTATGTGTTGCTCTTGGCGCTGCTCCAGTATAAACACCACCATTGTCAACAATTTTTCACTTTTCTTCGCTTTGCTAGTATCGACGCTCTCATCGTTAATCGCAGCTCCAACATAAACGCACCCTAATGTGAAGTACACTAGAACGCTTCCGTGGTTCGGATTCCACGTTAAACTGTAGGCTCCCGTACCTGGTAGCATTACCGGGTTAGGTTAAGGCGGCTAAGACAGAGGCGGAATGCAAGCCAATAGAAACCCTGTCATCAGTCCACTACGACCATACGGAATTATTATTAATTAGTATATCTGTAGCTATTAAAATTACGAGTTGCGCCTATGATATTAGTAGTTTTAAGTTTTCATTTCTGTCGGTAGTCCCTAATGATTGCCAATTGTGGGAAGATTCTCTTTTTTAGGTAAGGGTGTCAGCGATTGGAATGAGTTACCAAGAGAAATGATGAATAATTTACCGAAAACGTTGAAATAATTTAAAGATAAAATTTGTAGAGGGCAAATTTAGGTGGGTGCAGGATAGGAGGAAGATGGGGATGTAGGGAAATTGCCAACGGAGCCTGTGCTCTAATGCAATTAAATTAAATTATTATTATTATTGTTTATTTTTTCTTGTGTTTGCGGTACTTTTGTCATGGGTGATACTGTTTTCTTATCAGCTTATCGTGATTTCACCTGTTAATTATCTATATATATGAAAGGCAATGTTGGTATGAGTGTCCTATATAGACTAGAAAATCTTCTGGAAAGATTTTCAGTTTTTTTTTTGTAAAATGGTTCGCGTTGTCTCGAGAAGGCTTAAGGCTATTTAAATCCCCTATCTGACCAGTAGAAAGAAGCCACCACTCATTCCCAAGAAGAACTGGCTCAATTTATACGCCAGGTGGCACAGCAAAACCTTTATTTATTTCAGAGGTACTGTTAATCTATATATATCAGGCAATGTTCTTATGTGTATTCTCAATAGGCTGAAAACGTACCGCTCCGATTTACAGGCGTTATTTTTTATTCAAATAGTCTGTGTTTTCTTGAGAAGGTTTAAAGCTATTGAAATCCTCGGACAGTCCTGCAGAAAGAAAGTAAAAGTAAATAGACAAAACACATTGCATTATATATTTATGAAAGGAAATGTTCGTATGTGTATCCACTATGCATGTTAAATTACAAAACGATCAATCTGTAGAACATCTTGCTATTATATTATTGGATACTGGAAATGGGAAAATTATTTCATGGACAGTTATACGTTGCACGCTATTGCGTAGGAAAACCAAGGTATTTCTTTGTATACATGGAAAATGAAATCCCACAAAACTTCCTATTCCAAGAGAATTGCAATGAACTTTAAATTGAATAAAGCTTTAATTACAATTTTTGTGGTTCGAAACATTAAATTAATAATCTATTTGTAAATGTGTAATTTTAACAGAAGTTAATATCAAACTATAAGTGGTGTTCATTTATTCTACTTGTATACTCAAATTTAGCAATAGCGAAGCATTGCCGGATTAGATTGTACAGATATAAAGTAGTCTCCCAATTTAAAGATTCCGACCCGTTGGTTGATGTCTTTGCGGGGCCATGAACATGTGTATCGATCATCACTGATTATATGGTTCGAGGCACAAAGCAGGGTAAGTTTATACCAAATTGAGTCCGGAACAAAAGTTCCATCACAGTTAAGAAGAATAGAATTTTGCCGATAAAATCTTACAGCTATCACGAAGTCCTTCTTATAAGGTATTAAATTATCTCGTTAATACTTAAATTTGTTACATCCTATTTTGATTATTTCATGAGCAGGGTGAATAAATGATATACAATCATTTATGCAATCTGCGAATATCATAAAAGACAGTTTATTAATCATTTAACACTTATGTGACCAATAGGCTTTGTGTATTTATCGTTGCTCAACATAAACAATCAAAATAGTAAGTGGCAAGCAACCAAAACCACCCTAATTAACGGTCGATAAATTGCAACTCAAAATTATATTGCAAAAATAAGACATGAACAATCAATAATTCTGAAGTTAACATCTAACATTCTACAAGTTACATAACAATGAAAACAAACGAATAACAATATGACATATTAAACGAGATACAAATGTTTCATTTTAGCTTAACTGTTTCTAAATCTGTGAACACCAACAATTGAAAAACATTATTGTTTATATCTACAGCTTCTGAATTTAAACGAATAAGATGGAAAGGAAAATTGTGTAATTTTACTCTTAGAATTTAAAAAAACGAGTAAAAATGGCATGAAATAATCTTGTAATTTATGCCAACCCTAACAAACAAGTGACATCTTTGACCTCGACATGATTAGAATAATAAGCGATCATAAAAAAAACAGTGTCGTGTGTCATTTCCCTGCAAAACGTTGCATTCTACCTCAAATAACATACTAATTTCGTAAGACTACAATATGCTAAACCACAAGTAAAGATACATTATCGTTATTTCATCATGAAACTTCACTCTGTGATTTACAATCGATTTGCTGCGCCTACTTATAAGCCCATGTTGTAAAATGCTTGGCGAAAGCCGGTTTTTTTTTTTTTTTTTTTTTTTTTCAGCTCAATGTGATTTGTTGCTATCAAGTATTGACACAAGGACACTACAACACGGACAAGACATTCACAGACACAACCCTAAACACCCATGCCCTCGGCCGGACTCGAACCGGCGACCTTTGGTACGCGGAGCTAGCACTCTAGCCCCTCGAGGCCGGCCGAAAGCCGGGTTATGACATTGACATACCAAAATCATCATTTGAAAATGTTATTAGTGTGGCTTTTGATACTGGACTGCGTGTATGCGAAAGTGATTTGTAATGTGATAACGTGGCTTTAGTGAGGGGTACACATTGTTCTCTTCGACTTTCATCTAACCACTTCGTCGAAATCCCACATATTCACTTTTAGGACTAATATAAGCACTATTAGGAGTGTGGTACTGTTGTATATGCGTGTTTTGCGCTATAAGAAGTACTTTAAGCAGAGAGGTTTTGGCAATGTAGACTGAAAATGTAATGATACACTGACGTAACTGAATTATGGTGTTGACATCTTGTTAGTTTGTTTCTCTCTATTAAAATGTTACTTGAGGTAGAATGCAACGTTTTGTTTGGAAATGACACACACCACTGTTAATTATGATCGCTTGTTATTCTAAGCATGTTTTCGTGCGGTTTCGAGCGTTCAAGGCCAAAGGTGTTCCTTGTAGGTGATAAATGATAATATAGAGTGGATGGGAGGGGAAGAAAGTGAATATGAAGCAGTGGGTTTGAGATAACGTCCAGGCGCCTGTTGGCGTGACAGCTTTAGGTCTTGTACCCTCGGACAGTAAGTGGTTGCTGGCGTGCAGACAGACCATCCAGGTCGGTTTAATGGAGAAGGATGTCCGAGGAAGAGGCGGTCAGCAGGAAGCGGGTTAAAGGAGATACAGACCGCCTGATGGAAGTGGACATGCTGTCAACAAGTCTATTACGGTATCTGCTGGCCATAAATTACCTGTCCGGCTCCTAAACAAATTATACAAAACTCTTTAAACATACAGCCACGCTTCCAATGAAACTGTAACTTCGTGACGATCTTAATTCTTTATATACGATTTCTCCTGCATCTCAGAGGTTGTGTTATTGCAAAAGAATACCGTGGTTTGCCTGATTGGAGATTAAAATATTTATTGGATATTAATTGTTAGTGAAAGCAACAGTCAAAGGTAAGAATTGTAGAGGAATACAGAGATCGGAGTATATGAATCAGATAATTGAGGATGTACATCGGAAGGGGTATATTGAGATGAAGGGTTTAGCGCTATACAGGAAGGTGGAGGACGGCAATACAACAGAGAGACTGATGACAGCAAACTATATACATAGTTATATTATCGCAGTATGAGGTCAAGATTATACTAAAAAAAAAGAAAGAAATCGTTGTTAAGCTCAGAGATTCCTGTTTTTCGGTTGTCAATGAAGATTTACTTATTACAAAAAAAAAAAAAAAAAAAAAAAAAAAAAAAAAAAAAAAAAAAAAAAAAAAAAAAAAGATAGCTGTTGAACAACACAATTGTTTTGTGTAATACTAAAAAAATTTGAACATGTGAATTTGAGAAATCAAATATAAAGAACACTTTTATAAGCATATTCCAGAAACGCTCGGCTTGGCATTCGGGGGGCCGCGACTTCGAATCCCCACGTGGCCATCCAAAATTCGGTTTTCCATGATTTCCCGAAATCTTCCCAGTCGAAGGTTGGATGGTTCCTACCAATGACATCAACGCGATGATAAGCAATGGATTTCAACCGAGAAGTTATGAACAAACCCGGTGGGTGAGGGATAACATTCGGGCCTGGTATTCGAGAGGACGCGGGTTCAAATCACTGTCGGGCCATCCACGTTTCTGTTCTCCATGATTTCCCAAAAGTATTCCAAGCAAAAACCAGGATGGTTGCTCGAAAGGCCATTGCGAAATTCCTTCCCGTTTCCCTTTCCAAATGCGATCCCTCACATCTTCTGACTTCGACGATAACAATGTTTGAAGCAATAAAAAAGAAAAAAATCCGAAGTTTCGAAAACAATTTGGTGACTATTAATGCAAGAATACTTATCTTACCCCGCTTGTCAAGTCCAGTAGAGTGAAAAGTTTTCAGTTATTGCGCATAAGAAGCAACAATATTGTCTGGATATTGAGGCATAGTCAGTTAACACGGTTTAGATCAAATTCGCTGACAAAATATTTTAGTGATGTTTGTTAGCATATTGGTTTTAATCACCACAGTCAGCATTTCTGTTCTGCTAATCTCAGTTCGAACATGTGCTGGCTATTACGTCGCTACTGGAAATCAGTCCAGAATTAGGTCAGAGCGATACTGCGCAGCCAATGGCGGGCCTCATTGAAGTTTCTGCAGACAAACAGAACATAGGATTTTAGTTGGCAAACAGGGATATTTTATGAGTGTGCTCTGCAAGTCAGTTCGGCTGGAACGGCCAGAAAGCCTACCGCTAAATCAACACGGACACTCGCAGCCGCTTGTGTATATCCTCCCAAGTTAATCAGAATCATCATCTTGCCGAGAAATATTTGCTCTGCTGTAACGGTTTCAAATATTAACGCAGCGCCGATGTAGTGCAAATACTGTGCAGTCGACGCGGCCGCGCTTTCGCATATTGGCCGACGCGCTCGGCTCCACTCGCCACTGTTCGGCTGGTTTCGACTCAGCTTGTTTGAACAGGCGCTCTGGAGCGCTACTCCGAAACACGTCTGTCTGCTATAACTGACTGCTGCTGCTGCTATTATTCAACGTAAAGGGGGTTTAATTGGTATCTCTGTGGATAGTGCCGGGGGCTCTTGCTGAAATAATAACAGACTGGGTTTAATAAATAATACATCTTCAAATGAAACTTCTCGGAAGCAGAAATGGGGTAAAGAGACTGGAAAAGGTGTTTAATAAGGAGGTTAGGGGAACTGGGAAAAACGAACTGCTGCAATAGTAAACAGTGTAATATGCCTGCCTTTCTACCATTTTTCCCGTTCAAAACTGGTGTTTTCGATCCATAGAGAAGCTTTGTTATTAACGGTATTGTAATGTCAGAAATTATCATTAATAAAACTTCACAACTAAAGACTGACTGCAATCAAGGTTATTATTGGCGAATTCTCCCAATAAATGGAAGACGGTAAGCAAATGACCGTATCAAGTTTTCTTCAATTTCTCTTTTTCTTCCAATAGACTTTCTTTCTTTCCGAGAAAGCTTGTTTGCGTTCTTCCGACCACTTTGGTCTACATTGCATTTGTTTTGGTTGCTCAGTTATAACTTCCCATTTGCCTACTTTGTGTCTGAAGGTGTCTCTTTCAAAAATGTCTGTTGCTCCTATGGTTGCACTTTTAAGATCCTTCCGAATTTCATTCAGCCAAGGTCTTGGATTTGTAAGTGAACTTACATAATTCATTATATTTTTTGTCAATCGACTTTCTGGTAATCTCTTAAGGTAACCAAAGAATTTCATGCGCCTTTTCTTGATGTCAGTTTCGATGTTTGAAAACTTTTCTGTTGTTTTGATTGATTGTAGTCTGTAACCATCTTTAATGAGTCTTGCTCCTAGAATTTTTCTAATGACTTTTCTCTCTACTTTTTTAATTTCTTCAAGGTCATGTTTCCTGTTAAGTGTTAATGTTTCACTTTCATAGAGGACTGTTGGTTTTATGACTGTGTTGTAATGCCGAATTTTCATCTGTCTTGACATAGATTTTTTGTTGTAGAAATTTTGGACTAACCCTAATGCTTTTTTTTTTTTTACTTTTTTGAGGCGATTTTGCTGTGAAATTTTCTCAAGGCCTATCGGTTCGATGAATTCTCCGAGGTATTTAAAGTATGGGACCCTGTTGATTTTACCGTATTTTGTTGTAAAACTTGCTATTTCTGTCTTTGAACATATGAATTCAGTTTTCTCGAATGAGATTTGCAATCCTACTCTTTCTTCACATTTTCTGAGTGTCTCAAGCTTTTTGATGACAGTCTCTTCACCTTCTGATAGTATCATCAAATTATCCGCAAAAGCGAGGTATGGTATATAGAGGTTGTTTTTGGGAAAGCCAAGTGGGATTGGTTTCCAACACTTACATTTCTTGAGTTATTTCTCCCATTCTTCCATATTTTTGTCCAGAACGACATTGAACAGAAGAGGGGAGAGCTCATCCCCTTGTCTCACACCAGTTTGAATGTCAAAGGGTACCGAATTTTCTCCCATGAATTTTACTTTAGATTTAGTGCCAATTAGTGATTGTTTTATGAGTTCTCGTGTTTTTGGATCTAGTCCCCTTTCTTCTAAAATTTGGAATAGTGAAGGCCTGTCTATTATTATTATTACTAGCCTCAAAACTCGGCAAAAATAACAGGTTGAATGTAATATTCTGGCAAACCATTCATTCGCAGTTGCCTAATTGTTATAACATAACGTTGAATGCAATTTCACGTACGTTATGCTGCAGCAAATAGTTTCAGTTGTCACTGAATTGTTATAAAATTACGCTCAATACAGTTCCTCGTGCCTTAGCTTGTAACGATAAGTTTGTTTTCATCCCGTTCCAGGTTGCATTTCAATCTAGCCACAAACTCCGCTAATATTGATATGTAATCGTAGGTTTTACCGGTGAATCTGCTGCTTGAAGATCTCTTGGGCACGCGGCCGCATCAATTGGTTGTTTATCAGAAAATTTTCGATAGCCTAACGTTATATGATCGTCAGGTAATCCGGCCGCATGCCAGAGAGATTAGAAAATCCGCTAATATTGACGACAGAAAATAAAAGCTTATGTCACACACAAATTATTACATTCACTTTATCGCGATATAAACTTGAACTAATATCTTCAAGAGTCCTTGATTTGATTTATTTCGTGATTCAGATCCGTATTACCACGTTTAAACGGCTGACACAGTTACATATGGCTGTAAAATGAAGTCAGTAATAACAAAGGAAACTGAAAATAAATCTTAACAACTTACATTATGCCGCGGTATATTAATTTTAATCCTTGTACAGGCTGCATAGATTGCTATCAATTAGGATCTAATTTCATTTTAACTAGGTAATGTGGCTCATGAAGACAAATTAATTCTTTAAAAAAACATATATTATACTTATTCACTCTGCTATAAGGTCAAATGCAAGTTGTTATTCTAATCCATGTTAAAATTTTAATCTAATCAAAACTTCCGCTAACGTTGTTGCCCGAAAATTAAAGCTTTTATCTTAAATATGTATGGGTTAAGAACTTATAGAAAACATCTGTTTCGAACGAATACATATAAGCAATAAACATTAATATGTTGATTTAAATGTAATACATGCCTTTCTCTCAGTTTTGGCAATTCATTTCATTGCTGACGCTGAAATAAAAAGAAATGTTAGTAAATAAAGCTCATAACCTCTAAAATGTAATCTCTGGTCGTTGTTACTTGGGCAGCGGAGGCGGGAAGCGTGACGTCAGAGCGTGACAGACATTACTACATCGTGTCCGAGATTTGGGTTTATTAAAATAGACTATTTGCAGATAAGCAGATAAGCCAGTTAGAACTACGCAACTACCTCCCTGATCCATGTGGTACTGCCTTAACGCACTGAATTAATTTAGAATAACAAAATATAAAGTAATAATAATATAAACAAGTCGAGCCGAGAATTTTTTCCGTAAAGTTCTGAAACGGCTCACCATGGAGCACTATTCATCGGGGTTGTTATTGTTTGTGTCACAGCGTTCGATGTGAAACGAAAATTTTATAGCGGTGTTTGTTGTGACGGATCATGTGCGTTGGAACATCGACGGTTTTGCGACCCGTTAAGCCGTAAAACGCTCTCCGGTGTTGGTATATTTCCAGTCGGCCTTGGCCGTCCAGGAAACGTAATAAAATACTTTTGGTATCCAAGCCATCACGCAGAAATGCCTGCACTGGCACCTCCACCACGTACGATATATTGGATGCGTCTTTCCGTTCTTAATGTACACAGTTATTAGGAATCGCACAATGGTTTTTTTCCCCTTAGTTACGTATTGGGTAGTAAAATTTTTGCCAAAGAGTGCTAATTGGCTTACCACAACGCCCCCGTATTCACGGTGTTAGGAGAAACGGTATGAAAGTGATCAATTCTCTGAAATGTCAACAGCACAGAATAACAGACGAGGTGGTGGACACTACACGAACCGTGCATTTAAACATGGGTGACTGGTGGCTGGAAGACCATTCAATGTATACTAATGCGGCTGGTGAACAAACAAAAAACTGTATTCCAATGTTTTTTGTTTTTCGGTACACGCATATATATTACCTATTAGCGGTAAATTAACTTTGGTGTGAAAAGGACATTTTTTCCTCACCCTGCTAGGCATAAGAGCGATATGAACCCTTTGCACCCTACCTTTACATTCAGACTGGAAACTAAACGAATTTAATGATCACATTTATAATTAATACTCATTCCATTGTATCAGTTTCAAATTTTTTTTTAAATTGTTTATTTCCTTTCAATTAACTATGTTATTAAATATATCTGAGAGATAGCCGTCATAAGTTTCTTAATTATCTTATAATCTAAACTATATGGTTTATTTCTAGTAATATTTTGTTGTTGTATTAACTTGGAATAATTCGAAATAGCGGACAGTTAAAATGCTTATAGATAAAAAAACGAAATACTTACTTTCCATAAATTTAAAAATCAGAAAATAAATAAATCTTTTTATGTCTGTACCAACAATCCATTTTGGTAGAAGGTATTCTACTAGGGTCAGAATTGAAACTGAAATTTTATCGTGACCGTATATAGAAATTTGACTGTAATTTTGTTTTGAAAGGTACAAATTAAAAGATTCCTTTTCACAACAAAGTGTTTATGTGAACCCCTCTTGGTAAAAGCTATTCGATTAGGGGCCGGACTGAAATTGAAATTTTAATGTGAGTGTATACAGGAATTTAAAGGTAATTTTATATTTAAAAAAAAAAAAAAAATTTATTTGGCGATCGGCAATTAGCCATCCAGCCAGCACTCACTGTATTTTATATATCGTCAATGTTAATGAATCTTTCCAACTTTTAATGTTAACGCTCAGTTTTTAGGACAACACAGGACACACAGAACACAACACTTAACCTAAACACCCATGCCCTCGGCCGGACTCGAACCGGTCACCATCTGTTCGTGGAGCTAACATTCTAGCCCCTACGCTACCGAGGCCGGCGTAATTTTATATTAGAATAACCAAATAATCAGTCATTACATTCTACATGACCTTGTGAGTACCAGACAAAATTTTGTAATGGGATGTGTTCTATAAGACCCAAGTTAACTCCAGAATATCCAGAAGAGAAGCTAGCTGTCTATTTCGTCAAATCTCATCAAGTGTCAAGAGCTAGCATGCGCACCTTACCAATACAGTTGTAGAAACGATCGAAATGGTGCCAGCAAACTGAGTACACAGAATCGTTCGCTTGAGATAGCCAAAGAGTTCGTACAGTACAAAAAATGCCATATTTGTTCAAGAACCAAAGACAGACCAAGTGCTACAAATGCCTTGAATGTGTGTTGAATGACCTCAAGAATGTTATCTGCGAAAATTGTGATACCGAAAACTAATATTTTTTTATAAATATCGTTGTAAATATTATTACCAATTTGTTTGTCTTAAAAAGATTTGAAATGTTCATTGATATAAAGGTTTAAAGATTATAATTATCATTATCGTCAGACAGTTCAATCTTTTAGTGATGTAGCCTCTTAAAGTCATGAATTCAGGCAGAACTTGAGCAGTCTTGTTTCAGGCGCACGATGTTGGGCAATCCTCTGTCAGTTAACTCCGACAACCCTGCGAATATCACTGTCCCATCGGGCTGGTTGCCTTCCTCTCGGTTTGTGGTGATCTCTTCGGTTCCATTCTAACACTGTTTTTGTCCATCTTTGGTCTTTTCTCCGTGCAATATGGCCGGTCCACTTCCACTTCAAGTATGCAGTCTTCTGTAAGATTTCTGGGATATTCGTTACGCCTAGCATTGACCTTTCCATATCTCTTTGGGCAGTCCTTAGTTTGCCTCTTGTAAATTCATTTAAAGTCCAGGTCTCACAATCGTATGTCAGCACAGGAAGAATACACAGGTCATGAAATATTTTCTTTAGATTTGTGGGTATATTAAAATTTGACCTCCCAAACGCTTGCCACCCCAGCTTAATGCAACGGAAAATACTCATTCATAAAAGTCTAATTTTTCAAATATTTGGTTTTTAATTTCTCTTAACAAAATTATGATGTGGGATGCCCTGCGCGACCAGTTAAGTTTTTTGACACTACCAGTTAAGGGTTAAGAATTGTGCGCCACCACCTCCCTTAAGCTTCCATACAAATCCTGAGGATAAAAGTTCTTTCATCACCAGGATTCGAACCAGGTAACTTCGTGTCAGACGCCGTTACGGAGCCACAACCAATGGAGCCAACGGTGCGGGCTAAAATTATTATTATTATTATTATTATCAATTTAACTGCCACGGTGTACTCTCTCCAGTGGCAATTTCCTGTTAAATAATTACTCCTTTTTATTTTTTAAATATAATTTGAGTATTAAATTCTTCCCCCATATACTCTTGCGATTTACAAAGTTTAATTTTAAATTACTTCAGCGTTTTCTATAATTCATTCATCACTTGACTTGGTAATCTGTTCCAATCCCTGACACACTTACCCGAAAAAGAAAATTTTCCCACTCTCTTATGCATGAAATCGATTACCAGTTTGTGGTCATGGTAATCTTTTCCCTTCCACGCACGGTTCCTAGTTCTTCGACCTACATCACTCCAAGCCCCATCACCAGCACATGCCTTGTACATACATTCCCAGCACTCTCTTCATCCTCTTCCTGTCATCAAGTAACTACAAACATCAGATACTGACTGGGTCCTGCGATAATTTCCACTAACTAATCTAGCTGATCTTTGCACGCCATCCAACTCCTGTGTTTGTTACCCAACGTGTGGGTCCCAAACTACACCACCATACTCAACCAATTGTCTGACCAATGTTTTGTAACCCAGTTCTCTAACATCTATGGTACATCCACTCATCACCCTCTCCACTTTGAAAATCTTTCGTTCTGGCCTAGCATTCGGGAGGACGGCGGTTCGAATCTCCGTCCGGGCATCCAGATTTGGGTTTTCTATGGTTTCCCAATTACTCCAGGCAAATGCCAGGATGTTTCCTTTAAAAGGCCACGGCCGAATTCCTTCCCATTTCTTTCCCTCCCCCCATCCTTTCCCGTCTCTAAAGACCTCGCTATTAAGAGACATTAAGAAGGTAAAAAAAAGTAACTCTGTCCAATGTGCTCTGCGCATTTGAGTATATTTTCAAACGTTATGTTAACATATTTACACTTCAAGCCTTTAACAAGCAATTCTGACCCCACCCTATAATCATAAACAACCTTTAGTTTTTTTTATTTGTGTACGTAATAAGCTAAGGCTGCCGCGTAGCTCAGGTGGTAGAGTGCCTGAGCGCGAC
The DNA here is from genome assembly GCA_031002005.1 of Vandiemenella viatica. Classification (NCBI taxonomy): domain Eukaryota; kingdom Metazoa; phylum Arthropoda; class Insecta; order Orthoptera; family Morabidae; genus Vandiemenella; species Vandiemenella viatica. The sequence continues at coordinate 243,026,197 of CM061919.1, forward strand.
CCAGACGACCGCGGTTCGATCCCCGAATAAGCCGAGGATTTTTCCTCGAAGTTGAACGTCCGAAACGGCTCCCCATATCCACTCAGCCTGCTATCCAATGAGTACGGTGGAGGAAACTCTTCGGGAAGGTAAAAGAACGGCCGCAGCGTGGCGCTGACGCCGCAACATTCATTCTTGTGCAGTGGTAGTAATGGGAATGTGGATATCTTCCTCCGCGAATCCTACGGGATGAGGCAGGAGCCGCAGGAACCTAGAAACCTTTACCTTATTACTTAATAATCTGACTCTTCGTAGCATTTATCTTCATTCCATGCTGACCTACTCATTTAGATATTCTATCCAGGTCACCATGCAGCATTTCACAGTCTTCTCGTGTTTTGATCCTTTTATACACCATTATGTTATCTGCAAACAACCTAAATTACGAGTGTACACCTTCGGTTTTATACACTACTGAAAGTTTCAGTCCCATATTTGGTAATTCTGTTAGACTGCCACGGTGCGCTTTGTCCTGGCCAGCCGCACTTAACAAGTAAGTTTTGCTGACGCACGGAACGTTTGCAGACAGCGTGTTGTAGAGACTATAAAAGCTGGCGTGACAGCGTCAGGTTGTATGTGTCTGTGTGTGGGCGGGCAGGCAACTGTGAACCGTCGATACGGACCAGGCGAGATATCTGGTCCGGAGCTCCGCTGCTTCGCTCTGCTTTATGTGTGTGTGCGTGGGAGGGTGAAAACGAGTGTGTCGTCCGGGGAGAACACAAAGGGAGTTATCAGCGCCGGGCAGATAGTGCCGCTCCGCCCGCCAGCCCGGGACGGCTCGCCGAATTTTGTTTTTGTAAAAGGACGGCGGCGCGGCGGGTGCGAGTGAGGGCATACGGCGGCTTTGTGCTCGCGTCACGGGCGGGTGCCATTGTCTTTGGGCTGCCCCCCGAGGAGGAGCTGTCATTACCTGTGAACACTGTAACTAGGGTCGATAGTCGGAGCGACCTGCCGCATCGACAACTGAAACGGGACGTGACAACGTACGACGTAATTGATGGGATGCAGGCAAGGAGAAATAAACCAACGTACACAAGTAAAAATTGTGAGAGACGATAAACCAACGAATAGATGAAAAATGTATGTTAAATTAACACATTTTTACAAACAAATTATTATTATTATTTGCGGATAAGCCCATTAGGACTACGCAAAGTACTCAGAACCGTTTGTTCACTTTCCTTTGTGCCCATATTTCCTTCATACGCTTGCTATGGGCTTCTTTTCTCTCAACTGACCATGTTGTTCCTGATCTTTTCTTTAATCTTTCTTCCCGGTCAACTTGCCACTTGTGAATTTTTGATTTAAAGGTGTCTCTGTTTTCGAAATCTTCTGGAACAATTCCTGCTAATTTGAGGTCTTTCTTGATTTCTCCAATCCATTTCATTGTATCCGATATTGATTTACTTCGGTTTTCATAGAATTCTACTATTTGTCTTGTAAGTCTGTTAGGGTTCATTCTTTTGATGTGTCCATAAAATTTTAGTCGGCGTTTTCTAATATCACTGTGAATGTCTGCATATTGTAGTATTTCCTGATTACTTTTGAGTCTGTACTGGTCTCCTGTGATTCTTGGACCCAAAATTTTCCTTATAATTTTGCGTTCTTTTTTCTATATCTTTTTTTCTGTTAAAAATAAGTGTTTCTGATCCATAAAGACAGAAACACTTATTTATTATTATTTTATTTTACTGTCAGCAATCTTTGACTGGTTTGGTGCAGGCCTCCATACCTTCCTACCTTGGGCTAACCTTTTCATCTCAACATACCCCTTACAACCCACGTCCTCAATTATCTGCTTCATATATTATAATCTCTGTCTTCCTCTACAGTTCTTACCTCCGACTGTTCCCTCCACTAACAATCTAACCAATCCTGCATATCTCAAAATATGACCTATCATTCTTTATGTAAACCTCTTCCACAAACTTCTTTTCTCTCCCATCATTTCTAAAACTCGTTCATTTATTACTTTACTTGTCCACCTAATTTTCAGCGACCTTCTATAGTACCACGTTTCAAATGCTTCAATTTTGCTTCTTTCTGGTATTCCTGAAGTCGATGCTGTGCTACCATAAAGTGCTGTGCTCCATACATATAATTTTAAAAAGTTCTTTCTAAGTCCTAGATCAATATTTGGAACTAAAAGGTAATACTGTATGAACATCTATAGATCTAAATTCCTCTCCCTTATCTCGAACTCATGCACTATAATTCTGTAGTGTGATAATCAGTACTGTAAGCATCAGAGTGCTTGAACATGGTTAGAAAGGAGCAATTCAGACAACTGGAACTAAAGGAAAGTAAGATCTTGAGTAAAATGATGGGTCCTGTCAAAAAATATGGAAATAATAAGGAATAATAAGGACCTATACCAAAAACTGGAGAGTATTTCTATAGCCATGAGAAAAAGGAGATCAATGTTCCAGGTCCCCATAGTTCGGATGGACAATCATAGACTCACCTCCAAAATCTTCAACACCTTCTCTAGAGGGAGAGCGACTGACGCAAAATTGACAAGTATAAGATTGTTGGTGGTTTAATTAATACGATAAATAATCAGTCCACCATAAAGTTAAATTTAACATTTGATTCATAGAAACACGACGTCAACGATACTGTTTACATGAATTCACACAATCCAGCGATTGTATACAACACTTCTTCCACATACAATACAGTTCTTGACCGTCGTAAAATTTAGTCGGTGAAAACTTTGCCGAAAAACTAACAAACTGTTTCTGTGTCTTGGATGATTGCTTTATATAAACTATACCGAAATTTCTAGAACACTTCAAAAGATTCCGACAGATATTTCTCGAACATTAACAATACTTAAACAATTGAAACATATTAAAAACAATCAGAAATAATACATAATCATTTACAAACAATACAAAATGGTCAGAAATGGAAATTAAAGATACTTAAACTCAAAGTTATTCACATAAATCATTTTAAACTGTAGAAAATCGTCCTTTAGACTTCGTAACTTGCCTTAATACTTTGAATTACAAACATTTAAGCAATTCTCTTGCATAGTACTGTTCTTAAACATATTAAATGGCCTCTAAATAATTTCTTTTCATAAAACAAAATCTATATACATTTATTTACAGGAAATTGCAAAACAAACCTACCAGATCATATTTAACCAAACTCTAGCTTACTATAAGTGCTTCATAAAATAGAATTCCATTTAATTTTAGGTTTGAGGGCTGTTACACAAGGCTAGCCAGAAAATGACATTTAAAACAGGGATAAGTACAGAAAGTTGACTGAAGCATCAGATTATCTCCAGACACTATCAGCCAAAACAGTACGTCCCGGATTTGGGGTGACATGGACCCAAGAAAGGAAAGACAACCACAGTGCAAGGATGAAAGAATATTGGGCCAAAAAGGAAGCTCACGAGAGTTAAGAACCACATTGTCCATAGAGGCCAAAACGGAGAAGAAGAAGAAGAAGAAATTATTAAAATTACAAACGATTTGATTAGAAGTGACAACCTCTTTTCGGTTGTAATTTTTCCATTAAATTATGTCAGAGGATATGAACCGCGATGTGTGAGCGAGGTTTGTTTACTGTGCGATGGTCCGCACCTGGCCAGTAGCCATGGCTGCAGCTGAGTCAGGCTCCTCTGTGGTCTGGCTGCGGGCTGTGCTCTGATAAGCCGCACAGTGCTAATTGTCGGTTTTTGCCGGCCCGCTGCCAGATAAAGTCCGGGATTTACGGCTCCGCCAAGCCACGTCGATCCCGCGAGGCCCACAGCCCGGGGAGATCCAAACAAGCCCATAGGAGATTGCTTTGACCACTGCTCCTCTCCTCTATCTGTTAATCTCTCTAACTTCGCGTTAATTCCTGCAAACTACGTTTCAACTCTAATTCGTATTTTTCGCCTCAGACTGGCAGGCGTTGAACTGATACTTTTACATCAAAACAAATAGGCGCAGTAGTTAATGTAGGTTTCTTGGAGTTACAAGACCGAAGTAACAGGTGTAAACATTACTCTCCACAAAAATTGTGCAGTGGTGAAACACGAGTGTCAGTACTTCCTCTATAATTTTTCAGGATTTGATTGCAGTGCTAAACGTTCAATGTATACACCACAAAATATTTTCAAAAATGAAAGAAATAAGTGAGAACGTTACGGAGTATTTTACAATGGCAATTTCACATTCGTAATGGATGTAATCTCTACTTTTAATTATCGTCTATTACGCGTCATAAATGACTACGCATTTTCTTTTATATTTCTCCTTTCTTGTGTTTTCACCAACAGTTTGTAAAATTACTGTTTTTTTTTTTTTTTTTTACAATTTCATGCCTCCCAGCTGGGAGGCGGGCTGTTGGAGAGTCACGGAGATTCTTTTCAGCCTACTAGTCTACGGGGAGGGAAGGCGATGGAAGGTCGGTCGTGGCCTTGTAGGGAACCATTCCAGCATTCGCCTAAAGTGACTGAGGAAAACCACGGAAAACCTCAGTCAGGATGGACGAACCAGGTTTTACCCCGGTCCTCCCGAATGGCAAGTAGCAGTGCGAAATCGCACTGCCCAAGTCTCGGTCAGTGGTTTCACTAGTAAATTAAGTCATGCCACTGACAGAAAAACATTTAGAATTACTCTTTCATTTAATTTAAATTCACAGTAATTACTACGTTATATCTGACTAATCTAAGCCAAGGTATCAAGACTTCGCTGTTTTTTTTTTATTGCTTTACGCCTCGTGGACGGCTTAGGTCGTTAGAGGTGGGATGGGACTGGGAACAAGGAATGGGAAGGAATTCGGTCATGGAATTTTTTGAAGAAAGCATCCCAGCATTCATCTGAAGTGATTTGGGGAAACCCTGGAAAATCCAAATCTGGATGCCCGGACGGGGATTCGAACCGGCGCGGGCGTCCTCCAGAATCCAAGGCCAGAGCGTTAACTGCTCACCCACCACGCTCGGTGTTTCTTTATCTTTTAAATACTAATCCGGTCGCCACGTTTGGATGGAGGGTGTATACACGATTAATTCAATGTTTAGAGTTTTAGATAATACATTAGTGGTGGGATTTGGTCATAATTAACACACGTGTTAATAGACTGTTATTACCACACACATTTTATTAGGATAGTTTTGACAGCATAACACCGATCACCAACCGAAAAATCTATAGACTTTAATACATATAACTTGTGATAGATTTGGTATTCCGAAGACTGCAAGTTCTTACGAGAGAAAAGTTCAACTTGAAACACGTTCAGATCGCTGTTAGCACAGTCATTTGTTGCAACAATGACGGCTTCTGAAAATCACAGTATAAGTTCTTCTAGCACATACATCGACAGTTCTATAGCTTCTGGTTATCACAACGATGCGAAAAAGACAGCCAGAGTTTATTTACCCGTCGCGGAAGCGCGAGAAACGTATCCATGGACCTGATTTGTCTTCTAGCACTCACTGAAACACTACTTCACGCAGTCAAAGTTATCCCGCGACTATTACAACTATAGTTCTGCGAGATCAGTACAACAAGAATCGATCAATCGACCTGACGCTCCATACATATCTCCGATATACACAGACATATTTTGACAAAATTACTACATGAAATAAAAGATCGCTAGCTTATTGTATTGCGATACGTTCCGCAAAGTCTACTTTTAGTAAGTAGTTGTGAAAATGTTTTTCGGAAGAGGAGTGGCTTTACTGCTCGTGTATGTCGTGGTCATTAGGGCTGGGAAGGAGTTTTGGGATGGCGATAAAAAAAAAGAAAAGAAAAAAGAAATAATACTGTTCACATTGTACTGAAGTAAAAACATTTTCGTCGTATAATTAGAGAGTGAAGAAGATAGTTGTCAGTGGTGATTATAAAGAAAAACAACCCGAGGCTTTAGTCTGATAATGCAATACGAATATCCCTGTCCTGCCGTTATTTATTAATTAGGCGAGGGTAAAATTTCTTTTATATGTTAGTGCGTGACTGAAGTATCCCTTCATTTTCATCCGTAGAGGTTCATGTTTCAATTTTTATGTGGAAGAATTTGTAATGGAGCAATTACTTTAAATGTGATTAGTTTTTACATCTTTTATTTTAAATGCACTACCTAAATGTTTGTATCAGTGGTGCTGCATTCGACCAATGGCTATTGTGTTTTAACTCCAAGAAAGTGAGAAGCGGTTTTTCTTAAACAGGAAATGATGCTTTTAAACCGCCAGGCTCACTTCTTGAATGTACCAAGAATTTGAGCATTTTTGATATAGAGAGCGGCTGAGGTCTACTAACGACGTATTACGGAACAGTTGGCAATCAGTATTTGCGTATGCTGCCCCTATGCACAGGGACAGTTTTTTTAAAAAATTATTTCGATTTTGCACCGGCCTGTCACTATGGCACTCAGGGACCCAAACGGAATCAGAACACCTTTTCCTCTGCTCGACAAACCTTATACTTGTATTTAGCTGGCCTCTGTAGCGTAGGGGCCAGATTGCCAAATCTACGTGCTGAGGGTCTCCAGTTTGAGTCTGGTTGAGGGAATGATTATTTAATATAAGTGTTGTGTGTTGTCCTACACCGGAATAAATATCTAAATACTGGAAGACGTATAAATATATAGATTATCACATAAATACATCGAGGAGTGCTGGATAAACGGCTGTAACGTCGAGCTAAAATTAAAAAAAATAAAAACTCTTTGATATTTACGTCCGTTGAAGAGCTATGTGTTATATGAAGAATAATAAAGGAAAAGGAGTGGATGCTTCTTTAACATTTATTCGTATAGCACCCAGGGGGGAAAATATCACCACGAAACTCGTTACAATCAACAGAGGCAGCAGTCAGCTACTGTGGACGGCTTAATGCAGGTTCCCGGGGTGGGCAGAACTACAGACCAATGAGCCAATCATCAATTCATTATCGTGATTACTTTATGACAAACCACATGTGTAACATAATTCCTAAATTTCTCCTCTTATTAATTACTGACCAGTTACGATTAAAAAACTTTATAAATATTTTGTAGTGTTGGAGATTAATATCCTGTGCACCCTTAAATATAAAAACTAACTTACTCCACAACCCTATGGTTAGTTGAATCATCCCGAAGGAGGCATACTAAGCCATTGTGTAAGTGGTAAGACAGACAATTCCTTTCCTTTTGTACCTACAGTTTAACGTGGAACCGGAACCACGAATCGTTGAAATACTCTATTATAAATCAGTAAGCGATAAGCAGCTGTCTGTCTATTTTTCGTGCTAAAACTACCGGATTAATTTGGATGGGGTCTCAACAGTCTGAAAGCTAGCTTAAAACTGTAGTATATCTCATGACTCTACGTTATAGGGGAGCAACAAATGATAAATCGCACTTATCGACAAAATACAGGCTTCACAGATCACACGAAAACTTCTTCACGAGAAACTCACCAAAGATCAGACTACAACAAAAACAATCACTTCACCCTTTGAAGTTTGTTAATGTTGTTTTCAGACTGCGTAATATTCGTTATTTATGTCTTCAGTACTCGCAAAAAATATTACACGGAATACACGTAAAACATTAATCAAACAACTAATGACCTTACTGATCGTGAAATCTAATGTTAGCAGCATATTCAGTTACTAGGTAGTTACAATTATATGTGCTAACTTCGATGTTTGAGTCGCAAAAGTGATTGAGTGACAAGCCGCCAGAGTAAAGAGGATCCTTGGTTAACAGGAGTTGTCTAGAGGCAGATGAAGATGCTACAAGTTCTGACATGATGACCGCAAAGTTGAAGTTTACATTTAAAAATATGAACCCGAGGGCAGTGAAGGGGAATAATAGCAAGAGGAATCTGTAATTGATGTATTGAAATAAAGATGTAAGTACACAAAGAGACGTAAAAGATAAGTACGAGGCGTATTTTTTAAGTAAGTACCGTTTTGTCACACCGTGGCTGCTACGGTCGGCGTTCCGCGCATGTGCACTGTATCTTTTTTTTTTTTTTTTTTTTTTTTTTTTTTTTTTTTTTTAATGGCATTTGGCAACGGAGGCCATACAGCCAGCTCAAGGTGATTTAATTGCTTTCAGTGTATTGACGCCACAGGACGGACAGGACATTCACACAGACATACAACACTTAACATCCATGCCCGCGGCCGGATTCGAACCGGCGGCCTTCGGCACGCGGAGCTAGCACTCTAGCCCCTACGCTACCGAGGCCGGCAGACCTGTATCTCTTGCCTACGCAATGACGCCATTACAATCTAATTCTTCCTTGTTTACGTTGTTCACTGAGTGTTTAAGAAGCCTCCGATAATCGTGAGCCCCGCCGACTGTGAAATACGGGCTGTTATAATATTTCTTTGTGCTAAAGGCCTAAAACCGATCGATATTCATCGTGAGATCTGTGCAGTTTACGGACAAAACATTATGAATGATGGAATGGTGAGAAAGTGGGTGAGAGCATTTAAAGATAGCCACACAAACGTGTCTATGATGAACAACGGAGTGGGCGTCCTTCGGTCATTAATGAAAGTTTGGTGCAGAAAGTGGACATTAAGGTGAGAGAAAACAGACGCTTTACGATTTCCTCCTTGTGTGATGACTTTCCTAATGTTTCTCGTAGTGTTTTGTATGGCATTTTGACCGAGCACTTGAATTACCGAAAATTGTGCTCACGTTGGGTACCGAAAATGTTAACGGATGTGCACAAAACCAAACGTTTAGGCAGTGCATTGACTTTCCTTGAGCGGTACCACAACGTTGGTGATGATTTCTTAAGCCAAATTGTTACGGGCGGTGAGACATGGGTGGCCTACGTCACACCTGAATCAAAGCAACAGTCCATGGAATGGCGGCGTTCAGATTCACACAAAAAAGTGAAGTTCAAGCAAACGATTTCTGCCTGGAAAATCATGTGCACAGTTTTTTGGGACGGAAAAGGAGTATTGCTTGTGGAATTTCTGCCTCGTAATGAGACAATCAATGCAGCAGCTTATTGTGAGACATTGAACAATCTGCGCCGTTCAATCCAGAACAAAAGACGTGGCAAGTTGAGCAAGGGCGTCGTTTTGCTGCATGACAATGCCCGTCCACATGTGGCTAATCAGACCAAAGATCTCATCACATCTTTTCGATGGGAAACTCTAGATCATCCTCCGTACAGCCCTGATCTGGCGCCCAGTGACTACCATCTGTTCCTGCACTTGAAGAAACACCTGGGCGGTCAGCGTCTTGAAGACGATAACGAAGTCAAAACAGTTGTGATGCAGTGGTTAACAAGTCAGGCGGCAGACTTCTATGAGGAGGGTTTTCAAAAACTGGTACTACGTTATGACAAGTGCCTCAATATTGAAGGGAATTATGTATAAAAGTAGAGTAAGGTACAGGCTTTCATGAAAAAATAAAATTATTGATATATATTTGCACGTCTTTTTTTAATTTCAAAACGGTACTTACTGAAAAAACATGCCTCGTAACTGCTGTGGTAATAGAGCCAGAATCGAATATATAAATGGTAAATAAAAGACCAATCGAAGCTATCCGATACTGGAGAAGGAAACATAAATGTAACTATTTTATATTATTTAAATTGTATTGGTGAAGGTCGCCAAATATAAATACGTAATGGTACGACGAAAACATTAAAAAAATACAACAGAGATCAAGTTTCCGATTAAAATTTACGGAAATGTTATGAAAATACTACAACACAAACGTTTATGCTTTGTTATCGAAAAAATAAAAATAATGATGATAATAATAATAATAAAAATATTACTACCTACACAAATTTCTGTACGAGTGAGACAGGGGAAAAAAGTTATTTTAAAGGTCAAATAGCTTGCACTCTTTACAGTGTAATATTACGCAGTATTGTAGCATACAGTTTATCGTCGTTACTGTCAAACGGAACGCTGTGAAGAATAATTCAGAAACGTCTTTGAGCAGATGCGGGCGGCCTTCCAGATTGTTTACCTTGCTGTTTACTTTGCTGTTCCACTCGGCCCTGTGGCTGTCAGGCTCCGTGAAGTCCTCCACGTCGACCCAATTAAAGATGTAGGCGGCGTCCCATTGTTTGTCCGGCAGCAGCCGCAGGCCCGTTTTTAATTGCAGCCCGCCCTCGGCTGTTTCCTGCCAATTACCAGACACAGCCCCGGGCAACATGCTCAGCAAGTCGCGTCGCATGCAGTCAAATAACTGTGCTAGCTGGAATGGGATTCACTGGAAAACAGGTGGAAAACGACGAGAGTGCTGGAAGTGTACTAGGCATATAATGGCGACGAAATATGAAAAGATATTGGTCCAAAAATTAAGAACACTACATAAAAGAGCTTACGGCTTTACGCCTCGTCGACGTCGAAGTCATTAGGGGCGAGAAAGGACCGGGGGCAAGGAACTGGAATGAATTCGACCATGACTTTTTGAAGGAACCATCCCGGCATTCGCCTGGAGTGATTTGAGGAAACTATGGAAACATCAGACGGGGATTTGAACCGCCCTCCTCCCGAATGCGAGGCCAGAACGATGACCGTTCACCCACCACGCTAGGTGCATGGAAGGGATTTTTTTTTTACATATGGCTTTACACCTCGTCGACGGCGAGGTCATTAGAGACGGGATGAGACTGGGGACAAGGAACTGAAAGCTATTCAGCCATGGCCTTTTTGAATGACCTGGAGTGATTTGAGGAAACCGAGGAAAACCCAAATCTGGATGCCTGGACGGGGAATCGAACCGGCGTCCACCCGAATGCGAGGCCAGAGTGCATGGAAGGGAAAAGTTGACCACGACCACAAGCTAGGATTCAATTTCAGGCATAAATCGCCCTTGGCCTTTTTGCAGAAAGCATCTCGGCATTCGGCTGGAGTGATTTTGGGAAACCATGAAAAACCCAAATCTGGATGCCCGGACGGGGATTCGAAACCGCGTCCTCCCGAATGTGAGGCCAGAACGTTAACCGTTCACCCACCACGCTCGGTCATATCGTTGTTCTTGTTGTTATTATTATTATTGGCGTGAAGGGCGTTAACAACGAGATCATTAGCGCCCTAACCATAAATGATTTGACAATGTAGCTGAAAAGTATACTAAATTACTATCTACATGACCAACTTTTAGGAAGTTGGCTTTACAGAAAGCAAACATATTTTGATTTTGAGAGGGCCATTAATACCAGAGACATTATTAACAGTTTCAGATTGGCTTCAAATCGACAACAAGGTTCAAAGAAATTAATACGACCTAATGTCTGGCTGGCTGTAAAATGGACACACATTCTTCTTAAAAATTAATCCGGTCCTTCTTTCCTCGCACCGATAGGGTTTGGAATGCAAAGAATATAGAATAGATTTGGCGTAAAACACCCTGCTACGCACATGTTTGACGTGATACAGAGAATAGAAGTTGGCGTAGATGTAAATGCTAACAAGATAAAATGGTGCGATAGATCCTCGAGCTTAAAATCTAATTCATTCAGCAAGTAACATATATAAGTAACTATCAAACTGTTATTTTCCAGCATAAATGTCTCATATTTTCAATTTCCAGATGAAACAATGTTTTTACTGTGATGATTTTGGTTGTTGAGAGTGGGATTCATTCACAGCACGATTCATTGGTCCTCCGGAACTTACTCTGCATTTGTAGACCCCAAGGGCTGACTGTTTTCTCGGCAAATAGTGTTTTTATACTTTTATATATTTTTTCTTTCTTCCACGTTTCTGGCTGTAAGACATGTAATAATAATAATACTTTGTTAAACAATTGAATTCTCGCGTAGTAAGTTGATACCTGTAGAACAAATAACAGTTCTATCCTTTTGCTGACTGACTTGTATAGATCAGTACTTTGAAATCTTACCTGTTATTGCTTCAGATACCAATTCTACTACAGAAATCTGACGAGCTTCATACCAGCGGAGTGTGATGGCATGATTTTGATAAAACTCATTATAAGTATGCCTGACGGATTTGTTTTCAATTTTCATTTAAAACGTTGGACAACACTTCTTCACCAGTATAAAAAATATGGTGGTTTTGGCTATAGCTTGTTTCAAGAAATTTTTCTGAATCTCCATCAAAGAGGTATGTGTCTGTATGTGTGTGTTTTTGTTTTTTTTTTTTTTAAATTCTCCATTATTCCAACGCATCAACACGTCAACATTTCAACTCTACACCACATCAGCAGTACAGTCCCAAGTCGTAAGTTGCCACGTAAAGTCGAAAATTGTAATGGGTTTTCAAGTATTGTAATTCCTACCTTTACGTGTCTTCCGAATACTGATTTTTTTTTTTGTGAAAATGGCTGGATATATTTACGATGTTATGATAAATTCCCGATGAATTTCTTCATAATAGCTGCAACTTTCCATCCGTCTCATTTTTGCTGCTTTATCTATTGGAAACATTAACAGCTATATTTCTACATTAAAGCTTTAAATTAACTTGAAATATTATCTTGTACCACTTCGGACGGAAAACTATTTTGTGTCGACGTAACGTTAGTTTCTGACATGCGGGTGGAAGTGGGTTCGAGTTCTATTTGGACCACTCAGATTTCGATTTTCCCCCATGACGAATCCGAAAACCCGGCAGCCGATTTGTTTTCCGAAACTTGTCAGCAACCCTCTCCCATAGTAAAAACCTCGCGTGCCAGCGAGCCGTAAAGCCATAAAACAGGTTACGTCGTTTATTTATTAGTACTGTTCTCGTTACGTATATTGACCATATACACCCTACGAGTAAGCGCAATCTTATGGTCATTTAACAGTAACTTCGGAAGACTCAAATAAACTCCCGCCACGTATATACAGTTCAAGTCTGTGCTGTAATTTTTCGTTAATGAATAGTCCCTTCGCCTTTTTCCTATTTATCGTTCATAGACTGTTAAAATGTATAACTGTTTCTTTTAGAACTCTTGTTAAATATCATTAACCATTGATACCTGACACGATAAACACAGGATATCATTAGAGCGGCTATCACCGCGACCAAACTGACTCCGACATTAACAACGGTACGCTAGCGACTAATAAAATGCTAAGCTTGATCACTGTATCATCGTATCCGTAATGCTGACATCACGCTCCTGGCCTTCATTACGCAACATAAACAGCAAGAGATGTTACAACTACGTCCAGATCATACGCGTTACATAGCGAAAAAAATATTTAGTTAACCAACGGTGAAGAACTGATTGCCAGAACACTGAACTAAATGTACGTATTTCTTTTAAATCAGTATATTAATTATTAATTGCGTTCTGTTAATTCATACTTTTGATATTTTCTCTATTCACTGTTATAGAGTACAAAGAGATATGGAATCACGTTCAGATCGTGATGCAGTGTAGGTAGCAATGTGCCTGCAACGAAAGCTTTTATTTCAGCCGCAGAAATATTAGTATTCGTCGTTAAAGCAGAGGAAGGGAGTTATTTAAATCTTTTAAAAATGTTTTAGTTGAACGCGGAGGTTAATGTTGAAAAAATAACAAACCCAGTAATATGAACGTTACTGGTGAACTGTAGAAGTAAAATTAACAAAGTAATAGAACTTGGAAAGTTAATATAGATACATGAACTAAAAGTAATTAAAGGGGTAGATTCTTGGCTAAATTAAGGAAAAATCAAAATCAATCCTGGAAAATGTGAGGGAATCTATTTAACCAAAAAATGTCAGAAATAAACAAAAATTTAAAAATTTTGAACCAAAATATCCCCTGGGTTAAAGAACATCGGTACCTGGGTATATTACTGGATAACAAATTACTTTTTTGACAACATATCATGGCTAGGAAAACTAAAGGACTAGCAATAATTTCCAACCTTTCACCAGTATTACGAAGCAGCAACCCACGGTATAATACAAAAATAAGAATATACAAATCGGTTATTCTCCCATTTTTACTGTACGGATGCCAGATATGGGGGCTGGCAAGCCAAACCAATCTACAACAAATCCAGCTACTCCTGAACAGATGTCTAAGAATGATCCAAAACGCACCCAGATATACACCAATAGAAACTCTACATAACGAGACAAATATTCCCTTAATTAATACCGAAATATTTAATCTAACAAAAAAATTCCACAAGAAATTGGACGACGCCAGAGACTAAAGAACTGAGTCGATTGGAACGGTGATGCCGAGACGTTGGCATAAGTATAAAGTTCCCCTCAGTATTCTATACCAGCCATCATAGAGCAGCACAGTATGTGAACTCCGCAGGGTTTTTTTCACCATTAAGACCATCCTAGATGGTCATAGCCCTGATTTTTCCCCTGAAAGTGAAACAAAAAGTGTCCCAAAAAATAAACACCCTATCTTAACACCTAGAAGTTATACTACCGAAGGTAGTGGGACTTCAATCACAGCCGCAGAGACAGCGAAAAAAAAAAAGTAATGTTTACAGAGTTTAAGCACAGATTGAAGAGCAATTATTGTAGGGATATTCATAGTGATTAACAATGATTATTACAGTTAAGTGGTGTTTTTCATATCCATGAGTTTACTCAGGGTAGGTTTCTGAGCTGATAAAAAAACAAAAAATCATGGTGTTGGCTGCTTACCGCAGAATGTTTGGGGAGAAACTAAATTCATACTCAGAGTTCAGAGGTGACAGTAGAATGGTAATAATTGGCAAGGATTTAAATTTGCAAGATGTCAACTGTTTAGCATATAATATTAATAACACAAGGGAACAGAGATTTGCATATACCTTAGTAATGGAAGGAGGATTTACGCAAGTTGGAGAGCAGAACACAACGGTGTCAAACATATTGGATATTTCCTAAAAAAGCCCGATGGTAACCTTATGTAGTGTGAAATGATTGAGACAATAAGTGATCATGAAAGAATTCTGATGGATATTAAAGGATTCAGTATAACAGTGGCCAAAATTGGAGGGTGAAATAGATAGTTATAAAAAGACACAATTTTCGAAATTGAAGAGAGATTTCGGAAAGTTTCGGCAAATGGAAGGAAGAGACAGGAAAAGTGGAGTCGATGTGGGAACAGTTCAATGGGATGGCAAAAAAAAATGAAGAAATATTTTTTCCAAAGCAGAAAATAAAGAGAAGTACCTAGCATTCAAATAATAACAGGAAGGTAAGTAGATTAAAAAGGTCGGCGAGATGAGAATGTAACAGAGTTAAGAGACAGCAAGGCAGCAGGGAATACATGAAACAACTGAATAAAGATGTATTTATGAACAATATTATTGGTGACGACAGGCCACTGAAGTTCCTTGGGTATTTTAGAAAACTGAGAGGAAGGAGGGAGTTGAGATAATTATAGGTAAGGATGGACAAGAAGTTACGAGGATTTTAAAAAGGGAGAGATTTTGGGTAACTGGTTTACTGAGAAAGTTCACTTCCTAGAAATTGATGAGTGGGTGTGCTAGAGAAGTAATGAAAATGGGTAATAAAACGTTGGTCAGGCCATTGCTAGAATATGGTAGTGAATTGCGGGATTCACAATTTTGGTATCAAATAAAGGATTTGGAGAATGTACAAATAATAGCTGTTAGATATGTCTCTGTAAATAACCGCTGAACAAAATCAGTATGTGAAATGATAAAGAAGCTGAAATAAGATTCATTGGAAGACAGGAGGAGGGTGAAGAGAGTCATGGGAGTATACAAGGCGTAGAAAGATATTGATTAAAAGATTAGGAAAGGTGGTTGGAATAAAAAAAAAATAAAAAAAAAAAACCTATTTCAGTGTGTGGGAAGATTTTCTTTCGTAGGTAAGGGAGTAAGGGATTGGAGTAAATTACGAAGAGAAATGATGATTAATTTGCCAAAAATGCTAAAAGACTTTAAAGTTAGATTTAATAGAGGGAAAAAGTAGGTGGAAGAAGGAAAAGGGAAAAATGGGTTTGTGGCGGACTTCCAACCGCAGAAAGAGATC
Organism: Vandiemenella viatica; assembly: GCA_031002005.1. Classification (NCBI taxonomy): domain Eukaryota; kingdom Metazoa; phylum Arthropoda; class Insecta; order Orthoptera; family Morabidae; genus Vandiemenella; species Vandiemenella viatica. The sequence goes on from CM061919.1 coordinate 243,042,117, forward strand.
CACCCCAACTAAATTAAATTAAATTAAGTGAGCGCCATGGTATTGGAATCATTAATTCGTTTGAATGATCGCGATCTATACAGGCTATGTAATCTATGTTGTGAAGATTTATTTTTAATTTCTTTGCATTCACTGAGCCCATATAACTGAGATAATTATTTCGACCCAGTGTACCAGCCGTTCATAAGTTGTAATATAGATCTGAATCACGTGTAACGAAAAAGAAAGATGTAAGAACCCGTAAAGATATTGGGTGCAGTTTATATCGCGATGCATGACGTCACTAACGTTCAGTACAGTGAATATTTTAATGTGCCTATGATTGAAGCGTTGATTTTCTAGCAGCAATATTAGCGGAGTTTGTGCTTAGTCGCGGGAGCAGCCCATTCTGCTGTAAATGGTATGTTTAATGCCGTAATTACCTCCTAGCGGGTTTTGTAACGGGTAGACACTGGCAAGTAGGTCCATTCGGAGCAAATATAAATATTAACTGCGAGCTTTTAAAATGGGCATAAAGTTCGTCTTACAGCATCTGTGGACTGAGAGAACTCCAACTAGTTCATTAACTGGTGCTTGAGGAGTAAATGCGTTTTACCCATCAGTTTCTTCATCGGTACTTGGTGCGTACGTGTGCTTTTCAAGAGGTACAGTGAATTTTTTCTATTGTTATTTTTTTATATGCATATAAAAATCAGTTGTCGGCTCAGAAACCATATATTTCCACGGAATTCCCAAGAATTTTGCCAATTGCAAAACGAACATAATATTAAATTAAAACCTCTTTCTGCTTATGCCATCACATCTAGTCGACGTCGAGATCATTAGAGTTGGGAAACGATTGGGGGCAAGGTACTAGAAGGAATTCTACTATGGCCTTTTGATGTTACTTCCGTAATTTTCCCGGAGTGATTTCGGAAAACCACAGAAAACCGAAATTTGGACGGGGATTCGAACCCACGTCCTCCCAAATGAGAGGCTAGATCGTTACCCCTCGCCAACCACGTTCGGTTAATTAAAACCATCCATCCCATACGCCGTATTCTACCCGGTGACTCTGTATTAGTGAGTATGTTAAATATTAGCATAACATAACATAACATTCTTGGGAGGCCGAAGGAAGAGGGAAGGTCTTTTTTTCTCCAATGTAAGCTTCATTGTTAGAGAGTTCAGTGCCTTACGCTTTATGAAAAGATAATTAACGTGAAATAAAATGCAAAAGAACTCATATTCGAGACAGACCTATTTCATAACCGTATTACAACTCAGATAAATTTTGCCTGTTTGTCAATTTTGTGCGACTTTTTACAACGGAGTAAAGCTGAAAAAGCATGAAAACATTACAACAAAGGATTAAATCAACATTTTAAGAGACTGTCACTGATTTTTTCAACGTTGGCGGCATGTAACGGTTGAGCATCATGTTATATTTCGGCATTTTTAATTAAATTTCTAGCGACTTTTCCGCAATGTATGATCGCAAAACGTGAAGAGGACATGTTGACGATGCGACTGATGTAAATTTTAACAGGTTAGTACCAGTTTCTACAAAGTTACCAAAGTGGTGCATTTCCCGAAAAATGTTTAAGGCAGTCTGAGTACTGGCTTTTCAGTTTCTTTAGGGAACGGAAACGAGACCAGCTCGCAGTATATAAATGTAATCATCATAAATTATAACAATTTCTAGTCCCTATTACCACATGTGGGACTTGATATTTTATTCTTAACTAGCGGATTTCCCGGCGCTGGCCGGTGTAGTTGGCGTAGATTTACCCGTACACTATTTTTATTCCCTCAATGAGAAACATTTGCACAAAGTTTCATAAAATCCACACCAACTTTTTTCGGAATTAAAGCAAACCAAGATTCACTCGCCCCCTACCAAGAAACGGGTGGGTTGAAGTTTATTTGCACGTACACTATTTTCATTCGTCCGAAAAGATTCATGTGTATCAAGCTTCGTTAATTTAGTTAGGAAATTGCATAACTACGTTACTGAACAACGCTAGATTATGTTAGAAATTCAAAATTGATTCAATTGCGAAGTTAATGGATATACTTTTTACTCGAAACGCCAGATACTTTAACTCCGGAGGTTCAGCCTTTTACACAAATATCAAAAGTGAATTCGGAATAATATTATCGTAAACAGAAGACTAATGCCGATGGCCAAAGACATTTTTCATAGATCTATGGCGTTTAAAAACTGAATATCCCAAATTAAAGGAAAGGATACTTTAAGTTACGGCTATCCATGGCGTTTAAAAATTGAATATCCCGAATTCAAGGAAAGAATACTTCAAGTTTTGTTTAGTGTTAAAAATAGTTATTATTGTAAAGTTATTTTATTGCTTTCATTAAAGGCTATGGTCAGAGATATTGTAATTGTGTGTTTAGTGCGAAGCATGCTGCGTCTATTGGTTCCATCTGTGGTATTCCTTACTATACGTTCAGAATTTCATTTAATGTTCCAGCTTTATGTAACGTATAAGACATACCAAACAACTGAGTTGAGATTTTAAGCTTTAAAACGGTGAAAACCCCATCGAAATCTGCTCAGTTTTTTCCGAGTTTTTATCAGACCAATATATCCGGTTTTCGTTTTATATATAGATAGATAGATATTTTCATTTAACCTGACTTTATCAAATAATATATCAAGTGATATTGGGGATACCCTCTATAACCCAGTTTTAACGCAACGAGTAGTTAGTGCGTGGGTCAAAGATACATCTAGCGAGTTTTAAGGGTCCAAACTTACCATCACCTTGCGCTATCGTACGGAGTTAGCAAATTGCTCCTAAACGACGTGGTCGCGTAAGCTCCCTACAGTCACAGTGGGTCTGTTTTATCGGGATGGCTTACGGAAGCAAGATGTACTGTAGGTGCGGCGACTGCGTGTGGTCACTTGATCGCCACTGCTACGTCTCCACGAAGCAATCTCCCCGATTAGAGGGACCCCGAGCCCTCCTCGATGGGCCATTGCAGTGATTGGCTGGCGGTAGTGGAGTGGGGGGAGTCAGGCCTGGTGCCGGTGACAACTTCCTGATCTGTTCTCCGCAGCAGATGCTCCAGGCTTTCTCTTCGCCTCCTCAGACTCTTCCACGCGTCGATACCCACTCCTCCGCGATGTTAGTGGGAAAGATTCAACGGCGTCGTGTCCGCACGAAACGAGCGTTAGAGCAACACGCTGCTTTAGCTAGTACGTAGAGTAGAAATCCGTTTGTAATAGTCGGTGACTTCAGTTTAGTGTTTGCCGTAATTAACTTTCATTTATACACAGAATTATGAATTCATTATTTACTTATTATAGACTTCACATTCCAAACCCAGGGAAGAAGGTACCCACATGAATGCTGATTGTTGTAGCATCCTATACTAAAATTAACTAATTCTGGATGTTGTTACTCGTAGTTAGTTTATTTAATATTATGACTTATGAATCTCTCTCCTGCGAGTAACTATGGAATTGACTATTTGTAACAAAACTCATTGCTTTATCTGGAACTAAATTCGTCGTACTATGAATTGAAGTAATTAAGAGATCACAGTTATATGCGGCTTCCTGAACTATTGGAATACGGCACAGATTCGTTGAACTATAATGAAATGCAGACTACGAGCAGGATTAATTGAGAACATTCAAATTCATGCACTTTAATTAAATATTTTGCATTTTTCGTAGAGCTTTATGCGTCTTCGAGGTTATTATGGTAGAGATAGGTTTCGGGACAAGGAATGGGAAGGAATTCGGTCACGGCTTTTTGAACGAACCATTATGACAATCGTCTTGATTGATTACGGGAAGCCATGCAAACCGGAAACCACGTGTACGATCGGAGATTTGAAACCAGGTCCTTTCAAACGCAAGACCCAAGCGTTACCCACTAATCTCGTTTTCCTAATATCGCTGCAACTAGAAACGATCATCACATGCCTTCGTACTTCCACTGTGCATTAGTTCTCAGTTGTATTAGTGGAATTTAATACATACTATCGCTCTTAACAATCTTTGATGTCGGTGTGATGAATCGAATGCGTTTCGTGTTATTTTTACCTGCAGAGCTGTTAAAGTCACTTTATTTGTTTATTTTACTTGTGGCTATGCGTCGACGTCGAGGTCATTGGAGGCTTGGTGGTATTGGTGACAAGGAACTGGAATGAATTCGGCCATGGCCTTTTTTAGGAAGCATTCCTGCATTCGCCTGGAGTGATTTGGGGAAACCATGGAAAACCCAAATCTGGATGCCGGGTTGGGGGGATTCGAACCACCGTCCTCTCAAATGCGAGGCCAGAGCGTTAACCACTCACCCATGATGCTCGGTAAAGACATTGGTGACAGGGGTTTCTGAACAGAAGGGTTCCATCCCACTTTTCATCACTGTAACCTCCCATCACATCCGATGGCTCTGTGTTACATCAGGAACAAGAACCTGCGACCGATATGAGACACCTGCGGAACAACATTCTGCCCTGTTCGCTGATTCAATGGTCATTTCCGACGATCAATAATCGCTAACTTTTTATTGTCAACCTTCGGGGACATGCATCCGACTGACGGCTTTCGTCTTTCAACATCGAAACAGGTCTCTGAAGTTTCCATCCTATCGTGCTTAGCTGTCGGTACCGGTCGCACAAGGCTTATTTGTAAGTTATGAACATACCATTCACCTATGGCTCTATCCTTGGTATTGTGTCAGATTTTTCTGCGTTCTTACAGTAAGTGGAAATAATATTATACCGGGGTGCAGTGGACCATTCAATCTACTGCAAGTACATCATTTGCTATAAAAATTAACACTACTCCAATGCAATTGCTTTTTATGTTTTTTATTTTATTTTTATTTTTAACCGTACATGTAGATTTTATAGATAATTTTTAACGATAGCTGTGTGACATTGGAACTTTTAGTAAGCTACTGGTTAATTATGAAAACAATAAGAAGTGAAACAGAAATTATTTTTACTGACGTGTGATTCTTTATCATATTTGTTCCATCTTAGTGTCAGCGTTTGCTCTGTCGTGTAGTTTAAAACTGAAACATCTTTTTATAATGTCCAAGTTCCTTTTCAATTTTAATTTCAGCATCGGACTACACTGTTCTAATATCTAAATATAGCCAACAGGTGTTAATAACATTGAAACTGTTCGCGAATACTGCACCACACTGTGTGATTCACTATTGCGTCAATTTTTTCCTTACTTTTCAGATGTGATTGTGTTTGATTCTTGTTATCTACTTTGATATTTCTTTTCTGATAGGTGGGCATATGAAATGGTATGGTTCTTCGCGTATATTCATTTCTTTATTTGTATAGATTATTCTATATCATTGATCAGATCCCTGTATTCATTTATTACATCTTTACCTTCAGCTAGAGCTCTCAAAGTGTGACAATTTTATCTAAATGTTAATGTCTGAATGTCTGTGGTTTGTTATTGTTTATAGTGATTATTTGTTTGTCTGTGTTTTGAATGCTGGCAGGTTGATTTTTGTATTCTGGAAGGAGTTCTGCAAATGTAGGGTGGATAGTGAATATTAATGCTCTTAATTATTCTTTGTATCTTGTTTTTAATCGACTGCATGTCTGACTTATATATTATGCTCCAGAGTGAGTCTGATATATGACTGAGTTGCGGTATTTGTATAGCAAGTTTTATTTCTTATTTTTATCTATGGAATTATTAGATAAACGCTTTTCTGAGTCCTTTTTTGTAGAATTTTTGCTATTTTCTGTTCATACAAGTCATTACATGACATTACAAACACCTACTTCCCCCCCCCCCCCCCAAAAAAAAAAAATCCTAATGACATCAGGTGATTAGTCTGCTCGATCACACAAAATGCCTCCTATATCCATTCGTGATGGTTGTACCTACATCCATCATTTCTGACAGGCTTTTAAATTAGTTATGCAGTAATATCGACGTGTTCTTATTTCCTGAGCTGTTTCCTGAGGTATCATTTGCAGCAGGCAGCCCGATCACGTATCAGCCACACACACACACGCACACAGTGTGGGCCGTGGGATGCAGTCCACAGAGGCCTTGCGGCCGACTTCCATGAATACCTGAGTTCGAAGCCCGGCCAGTCAAACTCCCGGGCGGCGCGCTTTACTTATGGATGCCCGCATTGTGGCTGATGTAGACTCGCCTCGCGGCTCACTTCCATTTGGAGATTGTCCCGGGCCGGGGCGCCTCAGGTCAGCCACACATCACCCCGCGAAACACTGAAACACGGCGCTCGCAGGAATTAAATGCAACACTGGGGGCTTCCACCTACATTCCAGTTTCTCAGTTATATTGGACATGTGTAAAACAACAGCTCCTAAATATTCATGAGTACCGTAAGGGAGAGAGGCATCACATTCATGACAGTGGGCACTATGTAAACATTACTCTCTGGTATGGGTATAAAGCAGGCTGTGCAAAATAGAGTAAGTAAAAAAAAATCTTTGGACATAGAAGATTATTTATCCACCCTGAAATTCACAGTGTGTAATTAAAATATATATATATATATATATGAACAAGTTCAGACGCCACTTCTGAGGATATCTTAATCGACTTCTTCTGCGTGACAAATTTTGAAAACGGCAATCAACAGCACTTTACATATATGTTCTCTAATGTACACTGTATTATGACACGGTAATCATGTAATATTTGTAACATTTCAATTAATTGATTTAAAAAATGTTAGTCTTTGTAAAAAGTCACTGCAGTCTTCCTTGAGTCCTTGTTAAACAGATCATAAAGAACATACAGCACGCCAACTTTCAAATGTTTCTATTTTATTATATGTACGAATATTCAGAAATGCCAACGATAATAGCATTATCTTGAGCATCCTTGACAGTAATGAAAGACCACAGGTGACCCGATGACAAAGAGATGAACACGATAGAAAGATGTAATGGAAGCGATTAATGATGAGGCGCAAAAAATGAGGTGGAAAAGATTTTATGTTGCACAGTTGGATTTTATATTGGCATAAAGACAGATTTTAAATAGAATGTTCCTGCTGCGGTCAAAAGGATAGATATAGTTGCGTGAACTCATAAGCTGGGTGCAGTGTAATGTATGTGAGGCTGTATAGTAATTTTGTATTCGAAGTGATTAATATTGGTCAAGAAGTTGATGAATCTCGTTTCGTAGACGATAGAAAGAAAGGTGGAGTTTAATTTTCTCTTTGAGATAAAAGGAAATTCTATGGATTTAAAACATGACGGGAGAGTCCACATTAGTCGTCGTCTAACGCATAACAGAGGACGCTAAACGTACGTTATTTGCTAAGAGGATCTATAAAAATCGTTAAGAGTAAATAATTGTATTTGTAACGAGAGACACTTTTGAGTGGTAATTTATCTGTGATACCACATATAATTAAAAACTGAGAAAGGTAAAAGGACTTAGAGCACAGACTGGCCATAACAAGATGCTTTCTTCCCCTCGTGAAACTCAATACTGAATTAACAAAACGGTTATTTTGTCATAAAGGGAACGGAATAGCTACGTTTTAGTTTATCTTCCTGAGAACAGTATTAATAAAATTAGTAATATTGGTTTGAGCTTGCCTAGTTTCACATTTCAATAATTATACCTGTTTTTGCATGGCATCCGACAATTTGTTTGCTGTATCGGCCAAAATGACAGAAAGCGGAGGTTAAAACTATGGTACCTGTCTGTTTGATATCCCTGTTTCTCCGTGTTCATGCAGGTGAATAGCACTAAAAACGCTTGATATATGAAGCTTTGATTGTTTTAAATAAGACGTGTGCACTCTGTGATACGAAGGTGGATCAAATACAAACGAGCATTTTACAAAAAAACATAGATTTTTTTAAAGAAATTCTGACTCACATTTACTTATTTTTCTATATAGTTCTCCTTCTTACCTATGCATTTCCTCAAATTGTCGGGTAGTTTTCTAATTCTGGTATGACAAAAAGTTTGGAGGTGTGTATCGAACCAATTTCACAAGAACAGCTGTATCTTCTTGTTCGTAGAATCTGAAGTATAATTATCGTTGATATTTCTCTGACTGGCATATATGACTTCTGCTATTGCTCATCACTTGTTATCTATGATAATATCGATTATCGGACTCCATTTAATTTATGCTACACCAAAGTCTGAATCTTGACGTTAGTTTTAACCTTGGTTTTGATTAATTACCTGGACTCAGTAATTAATAGAAGAGCCTATATTGAACTGGTTTTTTGGTACAGACTTCGGCACTTACACTGCAAAGACATTACAGTATGTTATGAA